>JARCFY010000003.1:47030000-47655000 GCA_029233225.1 Lepidodactylus listeri | reverse complement strand
GAGAGTGATTAAAATGTGGGATTCGCTGCCAGAGGGATGTAGTGATGGCCACAGGAATAAAAAGCTTTAAAAGGGATTAGACAGGTTCATGAAGGATAAGTCTATCAATGGCTACTATCCATGGTGGCTGAGGGGAACCTCCACACTCAGAAGCATTAAGCACCTGAATCCCAGAGTCAGGAGACAACTTCAGAGGAAGGCCTCGACCTCTGTGCTCTGTTGTTGGCCATCCAGAGGAACTGGTTGGCAACTGTGTGAGACAGAATGCTGGACTAGATGGACTTCTTACGTTCTTTTGTTCAGGGGAGGAATGGGGGTGGGGGGCTAGGAGCCTTGCTTAGCTGTTCACATCCAGCTTCCCCTTGGGATCCCAGCAGAGGGCTTGCTGAACCTGTGTGGACCAAAATCTGAGAGAGCTCAGCAATGAAGTGTGAACTTTGCTCTCTCTGGGAGCATTTCCCCCCGGTGCTCATCCTGCAGTGCTAGGTGCCCTCTCTGTGTTGTGGCCACCGCTGAGGTATGTATGCGCTCATGCTAAATCCACATGGCAGGGAGCTGTCAGACAGCTTTCCATGCTGTACAACCTACCTATGGAATTCTGGGCCATCCTTCTGAAATCATTGGTAGGGTAGGAGGGCTGTGAGTGGGTGCGGAGGGGAGGTGTGGCTGGAGTGGGGGAGTGTGCTGATTTGTCAGTATAATGAGCTGATTAGTCAGTGTGCTGATTAGTTAGTATAATGAGCTGCTTGGGGTCCCATGGACATGGCCATAGGTGTGGGTGTGGGAGTCAATGTGAAGTTGAAATGGCTGTTAATGGGCTACAATGCCATTTTTGCAGATTCTACGTTGTGCCCGCTTGGGGGTGTTCCCATGCTGAAAATGTTTTGGAAGCAACCTAACTGCTGCCACGCCCTTTGGAATACTCGCATCCAGTGTTCCCTCTAAACTGAGTTAGAGTGAGCTAGCTCACGGTTTTTTAGCCTCCGGCTCACACTGGTTGCCATCCATATAATCTCTGAAGGCAGGGACCCAGAGAGTAAGGCCTTATGAGGAAGATCTCAGTTGACATACTGAACAGTATGGGAGGAGTTGGTCCTTTAGGTACCCTCATGAAAAGCTATTAAAGATCTTATAGAATCAAAACTTTGCATTGTTCCTGGAAACAGATGGGCAACCAGTACAGATCTTTCAGCACAGGGGTACCTAAACTACTCTGGATAAACTCAAACTGAACTACTATGTTCAGTTTGAGTTTATCCAGAGTAATTTGGGCAAAAGGAAATTATTACCTGTCTATGCTGCTTTACAAGGCTGAAGACCACGGCTGTGGTCACACATATTAAATAAACCACTTTTAATCCAAGATCAATGCACTTTCCAACTGGATTTTGCCAGTTCACATAGTAAAATCCAGTTGGAAAGTACACTGGAAATGGATTGAAAGTGGATTGTTTGGTGTATGAGACCACAGCCCATGAGAGAACTCATTTAAACTGGGGATCATTTTATCTCTACTTTAGCATTCTTCTATTGAACTTCTATATAGTTAATTACATTTCTATACTATTTTCTGAAAAAGGCAATAACATTCACTTTTCCATCAACTATTTGTTGCCTGGAATAATAAGAAAAAAAATAACTCTAAATTTCACCCTATAGAAGGATCTCTTCTCAGGACATTCTGGAAAGGAACGGATAATCTATCTACACTGCTTTAGTGGAGGTTTCTAAAGAGAAAGGCCATGAGGAGGATATTCATATTTGAACATAAATCTGATGGTTATGTAGTTAAACACTACCAATGAACAGTATCTACATCAACAAACACCCTTCTCTCGTACTGTGGGACCAAAGTACATAATTGTCTTGGTATAGCGCTCTTGTTTGCAATCTTACTGAGCAATTATCTTTCCGATATGAGCCATACATACCTCCTGCCTGGAATACCAGAAGAAAATACCTTTCATTTCCAGCTCCTGGAAAAATATATTTCAAAGAAATTTCTTTAAAGATTTTGCCTCTTCCAATCGGTATAAGTAACCTCTGGCCATGGCTCCTTGATCTGTGTTATCCAATGAAGGATCCAGCTTCAGTCTGCATATATTTCACTGTAGCCATCTAAGAAAATAATTTTTTTCTTAGAGATGGTAGAGGTTTTGCTCTCAATCTTTTTAAAAAAAAATATGAAAAGGAACACATGATTTCAGTTTCAGAGACAGATGGCCTGGTACTTTTGTAGCAGTGATATTACCTCTGCTATCATGATCAATCCCTTTTGATTGAATAAGATTTTCTTCTCAGTCTTGCAAATTGTAGTGAACTCCCCCCCCCCCCATCTTACTTCTTTTGTGCCTTTATAAAGGCATTTTAAAAACAGCTTCTTTTCAACAATGGTCAGAAATCATCTATCACTAAAGAAACACATTTCATCTCTGACCATTATTAGTATTGACTTGTTTTGAATGTTGAGGAGCTGCATTTCTTCATGTGGCAATGTTTTGCAAGCCATCCTTGTGATATTTTACAATCACTTATCTAGTAAATAGAATGGACTTTGAGAAGGTGATATGGATAACAAAAGAAGTCATTTTTGAATAATATAGGTCCCTTCCACATGAGAGAGATAATCCGGAGGGGAAGCAAGCCTTTTTTGCTCCGGAGCAATTTGCCCCACAGTTGCGTGATCACACAGGTCTGCGGACCTGCTGGGGCAACTTGCCACTGTGTAATCAGACGCAACCGTGGGCAAGTTGGTTTTTTTTTTTTGTGGTTGGTTTCCGAGGCGCTTAAACAAGGGATTGATGAATCACCTCCCCACCCTAAGGGCTTTCGATGATGCGCACACGGAGAAGGGGGAAAAAACAATAGTGTGGCTTCGGGATAGCGTGTGATCATGCTATCCGCAATGCCACTCTTTGGCGCTGGAGTGATCACATGGGGAAACTCCGGCTTTGAACAGCAGCAAACCATTTGATACTGGAGTTTCACTAGTAGCTTTTTACCATGATTCCCCACTGGATCAAAATGGTTTGCGATGGTTTGACGACGGTTGCAGGACGCTTCCCAGATGTGCTGGTGTGATCACTCTGCTTTGATCTGGTGGTGAATCATCCCTCTTTTGTGGCAAATGGGTGCATATGATCACGCCCAATATGTTGACAGCATTTCTTCATAATCCAAAACTCTTATTTTGGAGTCTCTTTCATTATTGTCTTGTATCACAGCTGTCTATAGACAACAATTGCAGACAGCCTTAGAGAGGAATTTAGAACAGTCAGAATTTGTTTTGTAGGGGAAAATGAAAATTGTCTCTCTGAACAGTCTAACTAGAACTCTAGAGAAAGGGTGCTTAGCACAAACAGCCAAGGAAGAAAGTAAACATCTGTTTCCATTTATTGATTTGTAACACTGTTCTTCTCAGAACTCTTACAGGCACTCCACTTCAGGACACAAACATGAAACTGGAGTCTCCATTCCTCCAGGTGGAGGTACAAGGACCATGCGCCCCACACAGGTAAGCAAGGGAGACTAACCCATTGCCTGAAATTCTGACTGATGCAAACATTTTGCTCCCCCTGTGTACTGGGAGAGCTCTTTCCTCCTCAACTCTTTCTTCGGGTTGTCAACTCTGGGTAGGAAAATTTCTGGAGATTTGGGTGTATAACTTGGGGAGGACAGGATTTGGGGAGTGGAGGGACCTCTGTGTGGTATAATGCAATAGGGTCCACTCTCCAAAGCAGCCATGTTCTCCAGGGGAACTTATCTGTCATGTGGAGATCACTTGTAATTCCAGGAGATCTCCAGATGTTGGCCACCCAGTGCTAGAAACATCTGTCAGACAGGGGGCACAGGTAAATCACAGTGTAGGAATCAGGGCCACCTCTTGATGCTATGGTGGCAATGTGTCCAGTTAGCATAATTTCACATGGAAGAGTGGGAAAAAGAGAAAACAATTGCATTTCTCATATTGGCTGTCATTGGACACCCAATACATACATTTCTGGTTGACTACCCGCCACTCCTAACACCAGTCCAAACATTCACAAAGCCTTTTTCCTTGGAAGGGTAGGCAAAACAAAAACTTCAGACAGAGTTCCTTGAATTTTGGAAGATCTAACTGCTCGCCCACTGGCTTGTAAATGTGGCACCTTGTATCACATCTTGTGTCTATTTTAATAACTTTAAATTTAACAACCAAGCTGTCATACAAAGGAAAAAAGATATAGAAAATATATTTTCTGTTGCATATCACACAAATTTACAGTCACCCAAATGTTCCTTACTCCTGTTTCATCCATCTAAGACAAAGGTTCTGCTCCTTTGCCAAAGCAAATTCCATACGCTGTACAATTTCCTTCTAAATTTCTAACATATTTTTTAAAATTTATATGCAGAGTACATCATGCGAAATGCTGGCCTCGATGAATCAGAAGCCGGAATTAAGACTGACTGGAAAAACATCAACAACCTCAGATATGCAGACAATACCACTCTAATGGCAGAAAGTGAAGAGGACTTAAAGAGCCTCTTGTTAAGGATGAAAGAGGAGAGCGCAAAAATTGGCATGAAACTCAACATCAAAAAAACTGAGATCATGGCTCCTTGGGAGGAAAGCTATGGCAAATCTAGACAGCATAATAAAAAGTAGAGACATCACCCTGCCAACAAAAGTCTGTATGGTCAAAGCGATGGTGTTCCCAGTAGTAATGTATGGCTGTGAGAGTTGGACCATAAGGAAGATTGAGTGCCAAAGAATAGATACTTTTGAATTATGGTGCTGGAGAAGACTCTTGAGAATCCCTTGGACTGCAAGGAGATCAAATTGGTCTATCCTTAAAAAAAATCAACCCTGACTGTTCCCTAGAAGGCCAGACACTGAAGCTGAAGCCACCAAATGAGAAAGGAGCACTCACTGGAGTGCTCCTATTTTAATAACTTTTTTTATTTAACAACCAAGCTGTCATATAAAGGAAAAAAGATATAGAAAATATATTTTCTGTTGCATATCACACAAATTTACAGTCATCCAAATGTTCCTTACTCCTCCTGTTTCATCCGTCTAAGACAAAGGTTCTGCTCCTTTGCCAAAGCAAATTCCATACGCTCATGCTGGGAATGATTGAAGGTAAAAGAAGAAGGGGACAGCAAAGGATGAAATGGTTAGACAGTGTTATCGATGCAATGAATGCGGGTTGAGCAGCCTCCAGGGGATGGCAGAGGACACGAGGGCCTGGCGTGATGTGGTCCATGGGGTTGCGAAGAGGCGGACTTGACTGTGCGACTGAACAACAACGAAAAGTTCCAAGGTACATTCCATATTATAACCAATACCTCATGACAACATTATACTGACAGTGCTCCAAAATCTCTCTGCTGTAACACACTTCTACCCACATGTACCAAGCTTGTCTAAGGTTCATCTTAAAACCAACAATAACAGCCAGTGCCTTTATATATTAAAGCCTGACTAGCTGGTGAAAGCTACCACTGGTCTAACATTTCAGAACATTTTCCATTAAACTAAAGCGAATTGAAAAGGCTAGGCCTGTACACATTTAAAAACAACCAAACTCTTGGACTGACCTCATAACTTGAAGCTATTTGCCCTTTTAAAAACACAACTGTTACCCAACTGGCATATGCTTATTCTTACATTTCTTCTGTTATGGAACTCAATATATACAGGATTTTTGGAGGTCACTCTTCTAGACCCTTACCACAGCCATTGCTGTTTAGCTTTAGACATGTTATTACAAAAATGCTTTCTACCAATACCCTCAGACTCTTTTGTGTTGGGCCTAACCTCCTTTTCCTACATAGAGATGAGCTGATGTTTGCTAAACTGGTTATTCAAAATACTGAACTAGTTGCAGTGCCCATTTTCCGCCTAGCTGAGCACCTTATGTAATTGCGTTGATATTTTTTCCTTTTTGTTCAAAACATACAACATTTTGAGTAGTTTGGTGTCTGTGCAGCGATGCTACTCAGCATGGTGGGTAGCTAACGTTGCCAGCTTCCACACAGGGCTTGGCGATCTCCCAGAATTACTGTAAGGTTCCTGTCCTCTTCTCTGTTGAGACACCACAATTTGATCTCCAGTCTCCTCTTAGTTGTTTTGAAGGGGCACCCCCTTGAAAGCCTAAATGCAATGAAGATCCCTGGAAAAAGTTTTCAGACAGCGCATCTGGTCTGCCATGTCCAGCACATTCCAGCAAGGTGCCAGGATTCATAAAGTATTTACATACCCTCCAACTCCAAGGCATGCATAATATGTAAGGTTACCAACCTCCAGGTGGGGCATGGAAACCTCCCACTATCACAATTGATTTCCAGGCAACAGAGATCAGTTTCCCTGGAGAAAATGTCTGCTTTGGAGGGTGACTATATGGCGTTGTACTCTGCTGAGGTCCCTCCTCTCTCCAAACCCCACCCTCCCCAGGCTCTGCCCCCAAATCTCTAGGTATTTCCCAACTAAGAACTAGCAAGCCTAATGATATGATCATATCCCTGCTTCCAGGAGTACTTCATCAAAGCAATATGAACCATTTCCAGTTAATGGGCATGACTTAAGCATCACCGCTGATCCATCAAATCAGCCTAATGTCCAATTGGCTTAGGATGGGCGAAGAAGAAGAAGAGATTGAATTTATAGCCTGCCCTTTACTACCCAAGGGAGTCTCAGAGCGGCTTACAAACTCCTTTCCCTTCCCTCCCCACAACAGACACCCTGTGAGGTAGGTGGGGCTGAGAGAGCTCTGACAGAAACTGCTCTTTTCCAAGAACAGCTGTGCCAGAACTATGGCATGCCCAAGGTCATCCAGCAGGTGCAAGTGGAGGAGTGGGGAATCAAACCCGGTTCTCCCAGATTAGAGTCTGCACACTTAACCCCTACACCAAACTGGCCTTTTTATCATTGCTTCACACCTGGTTCTTTGTTGATATGCTAAAACTTCCCCATCTTGGAATGTCAGGGTGTTACTTCCTAACCTTCTAGCCAGATTTGGGCAGCAGTTACCTTCAAACTGCCCGGTCATATTCAAACTTTATTTCTTGGACCAGTCCTGATCTTGGGAAAGTGGGGTCCCATGCTGTGTCACAGAATTTTCCCCCTTAAAAGGACTAGCCCAGGTTGGTGAAAAGTGTGTCAGGTTCTCCCTCTACTTGCATACCCCTGCAGTGGATTCATGGCCTCCCCTTTTTCTCCTTGATACTCTGCTGCACAGACTCCCTGCGAGTCTCAAGCCTCCCACATACCTTGGATCAGGTAGTACCTATCTTTGGAACCTCCTTCCCTCCCTATCCTTGTCTCTTCCCCTCATCCTCTTCCCATTCTCAGTTTTGTGTGTGTGTTTATTGAGAGGCGGAGGGTGGTTTCATTCTTAGGTTTACTTGTATAGTTGTGTTTGTGGTTTTAAAGGTTTGTAATTTTGGTTTGCTTCTAGTTGTGTGTCTGAATGCTAGTAATGTCTTCTGTTCGAATTCTGTGTACACTGACAAAAGATCTTTTGTTCATCTGGCTGGAGACCCTGAAACAAGCTAATTTCCTTGTCTCTGAGTCCAGTTCAGGTAATGTTACAACTGATTAGACTGCAGAGATCAGTTGCTGGAGAAAATGGCTGCTTTGGAGGGTGGACTCTACAGCATTATGCCCTGCTGAGCTCCCTCTCCAAACCCAACCTCCCAAGCCTCCTCCCATGAACTCTCCAGGTATTTCCCATCCCAGAACTGACAACCCTATGGAGTTATACCATGAATAATTAGTATACAGGAAATAGTTTATTTCTTTTGTTTTTCCTGCAGAAAAAAGAGGCTCTGGAACCTTTTCTGCTTAGGGCAGTGTAACCTGTACAGTAGAACAGTTAGATCCGAGTCCGGCAGCATCTTAAAGACCAACAAGAGTTTCAGGGTATAAGTTTTTGAGAGTCATAGCTCCCTTTGTCAGTACAGTTTAGTATAGTAGTAAACTATGTATTCAAAGGGCAGACAGTTACCACTTACACTTTGCTTTCTGTAAACAAAGAAAATCTCTTCAAAAACTCCCAGAAATCTATGCATTTTGCCATTGTGGTTGTTTTTTATTTTAATCACAGACCATAATATGGTAAACAAAAATCCCACCATTCATTAAGAAAACTCTGACCAGGGAACCATTTTGAAGTGCTCTGGAGAGATACAGCCTTTCATGATAACCCAGAGAATGTTTGCCTAACTACAAAGATAAATATTTTGTGGGGTAGTGTGGTCCCCCAGAGGGCAGTGGGCATCATAGGCAGCAGAGACTGCTTCTTTATTGGATGCAGCAAAATCCACACAGACTTCCTTATGAGCACAGTTCCTTTCACCTGCCTGTTTCTGACCTTCAAATCTCAGGAGGCTGAGCTGTGCCTCTGCCTTGTCCCAGTTTGATAGCCTTATCTTGCCACAGGCCCCAGCTCCTCAGCTTTTAGGTTCCTTTCTTGGTTCTTTGCACCTCCTCATCTTTGCTCAGCCAGCTTGCATTCCTGACCTCCCTTATCTCTTCTGACATCACCCTTTTTATCCCTGGGGCTCCTCCCATGGTGGTCAAGGCCAGCACTGCCCTTCCCTTCTCAGAGCCTCCTTGCTCTCTTAACCCTTGACTTGCCTTGCCCCACTCCAGCTGGGTTTGCATAGGGCTGTTCCTGTCTTCTCCTGAGGTGCTCCACCCTATCCTGGAAAAGTTGCTGCCTTTCATCCAGTAAGTTAGAGCCTCCTTTGGCCTTCAGTGCAGCTTTTGTGCCACAGATAGCAAAATTCCTCAAGTATGAACAACATTAGAAATTATTAATATTAGATTTTTAAACACTTTCCTTTAAAATCCATAGTAGTTTCTCTTAGTTGTCCAGTGTCTTCAGTTCAAAACATAGTTGCTTGTTGACCCAAATAAAAAAATAAATTATAGCTTTGTAAAGGAACCAAACTGGTGTGATTTATTCAATATGCAAAAGGGGAGGTGTGATTTCAAGCTCTGAATATGAAATATGATTTTTGTTATCATAAGAGCAATTTTGTGGGATTTTTTTCTACCACAAGATACACTGGAATTTGATATGACTTAGAAATATACCCTAAATACAATATGTGTAAGTTTTTTTTTTACAGTGCTGTTAGTTGGTTAAACTAAAGGTAATTGGAGGGGGGGGAGAGTCTTTTGTTGGGATGGGCACCAAAATGAGGTTCATTTCGGTTCATGGTCAAACCATGAACTGAACCATGAATTGATATGAACTAGGAGGCAGGTTCACAGACTGAATCTGTTTGTAGTGGTTCATGACCCCTGCTTTCTGCTCTTCACTGCTTTTTGTGTGGAGCAGAAAACACAGGTTGTCCCCACAAAAAGTGGTGGGGAGCAGAAAGTGGGGATTTAAATGGCTCCAAACCATTTAAACCCCTGGTTTCTGCTCCAAGCCACTTTCTGTGGAAAGCAAAAAGCAGTGGTTTCCCTGTGAAACGCGGTGGGGAGTGAAAATGAGGGGTTTAAATGGCTCCAAGCCATTTAAACCCCCTGCTTTCTTCTCTTCACGAACTGCCTTAAAATTCATGGAAGTTCATGGTGGCTCTTCAGTTTGTGAACTTTAGCCAAAATTTGTCACAAACTTACTTTCATGAGCCGGTTCATGCCTATCCCTAGTTTTTTGCCTGTATATTCGAAGATAGCAGTCACCAATGGTTAATTTAATGTATCCTGATAGTCACTGAGAAAGCTATTGATTTATTCCTTTGTTTAATCTTCCTGATTTAATCCATCTTTAAGTCTATAAGAGGACTGTGCTGATTTATTCTTACCACCTTGGTTTACAGATTGCCAGCTCCTAATTCTACCTGCAGAGTTGCCACTGCAGCCCTGCCAAGAGATGATCTAAATATCTGAGATGGGAATGGAGAGGTTGCTTATTATTTTGACCTGTAGATTGTTACCATTGCTATGTTTTGTTCTCTATTCTTATTTTTTGTGTACCATAGTTGAATTTTTTTGTCTCTGCAGGTGGTTTCTTGCTGGTATAGTATTTTCCTCTAAATTTTCTCAGATTTGGGATTTTGTCATAATAGGTGTGTGATCAAGCTATGTTTTCATCCACTAGAATGTTAAGTGATTATGCACATCTTAATTTTTTAATGCCTTTAATGTTTGTAAGCCACTTTGAGTACTGTGTTTCAGGAGAAAAGCAGGATACAAATACACTCAATAAATAAATTCACAATTGCTAACTTCTTTTATTTCTTGAAGTTCCCTTTCCCTTTGATAAGAGGAATTTTGAAAGTTTGTTCCATATAGTTATTGACACCTGTTGGTCAAAAATCCTTGTTCTGATAACTCGTAATACAATGGTTGTTAATTGTTCTGAGATAATCCCCTGGTAACCCACCCACCCTCCTACAGCTGAAGAGGATTGATGCAATTTGTGCACTGTGAGTCATTAATTATTTATTCTAATTTATTTATTCCAATTATAATCACTGGAAAAGCACTAAACATTTTAAAAGAATGCATAAAGCAGTCACCTATATTTCTGGGAACAACAGAACACATTTTTAAAAGGAGGGCAATGTTTGACTTCCTAAATACTGATGAATCCTAAAGGACTAAACATTTACAGATTTGTTAATTTAGTAGTCCCATTTACATGTTACAGTTGAACACATGAACATCCTGCATGTATGTGCGGACATCTGTTTGTAAGAAAGAACCATCTAGCATTCATGTTACAAATGAGACCAAGGACCAGTTCTTGGGAAAGTGTGCAGTTTCAATTACATATTCAACTGTACATGCATGGAATTAACATGATAATGACACAGATTTTAAAAAATCAAGGGGACAATGTATATAGATGGTATGTGTGTTCACTGTAACTGGTGAACAGAGTTATGAAATACCCTTATGTTTGTAAATTAAAAAATTAAAAAAAATAATTACTGATTAAAAAAAACCATGAGGGACAGGGAAAGTGGTGTGACAATCTCAGGTGGGCCTGGAATTCTTCTGGAATTGCAATTGGTCTCCATGCAACAGATATCAGTATAGCAATTTTGAAGGGTAGATTCTAGGGCATCACTTTCCTGCTGAGATCCCTCCCCTCTCCAAACTCTGTCTTCCCTAGACATGGCCCCCAAATCTCTAGAAATTTCTAAGCCTGAGATAATTGTTTGTAAATTAGCAAATGAATTATTTTATCACAAATTTGATTCCGTGTGCTTGGAACACAGGGATGCCAGCCTTCAAATTGGACCTGGGGAGTCCAATATTCCCTCTAAGCTGTGAGCAAAAATTCTACTATGTGAGCTGCTGGCATTAAAGTTGTGAGTGAGTGATTTAGCTACTGCATAAATTAGTTTGCTCTGGAGCCATCCTTGCTGAGCAAAGACAAAAATGTGTGAGCGGGAGGCTAAAGAACTGTGAGTTAACTCACACTAACTCAGCTTAGAGGGAACACTGCTGGGGACCCTCCCCCCCCCCACACACAATTACAGCTCATCTCCCGACTACAGAGACCAGTTCCCCTGGAGAAAATGGATGCTTTGAAGGGTAGATTCTATGGCATTGTACTCCACTGAAGTTTCTGTCCTCCCCAGGCTCCATCCCCAAATCTCCAGGAGTTTCCCAACCTGGATCTGGCAACCCTATTCCCCATGCCAGTGACTGGGGGGGGGGGGAGACCTAGCAACCCTTTTGGAACACCATGACACACTTGATGTTATCAAGAGCTCTATGAGATTCTAGGTGACTCCCAGAATCTCCCCTCTAATCTTGTACACTTTCCTTGACCTTCTCATCCATTCCAACCCATCTGTTGTATTGTTGTGGATAGGATGTGGTAGTGGAGGCAGGCTGTTAAGAAAAAGGATTTTTGTTGTTCCCTTCTACATTCTTCTTTCCTTTCCTTTTTTTTCTTCCACATGCCTTAACGTTTCCAGAATGTCTTGTTAGCTTAGCCATGTCAGCTGGCATATTCAACATAACAGGGGCATCAAGTTTTCAAAATCGGGGGGGGGGGGGGAGCTCTTCCGTGCACATGCCCGCCGGGACCATGTTCCCACCACCGCCGCCTCCCCCCTGGCCTGACCTCTCCTGCTTCCATCCCTCCCTCTGTCTGTCCAGGGGCCAGCTGGGCATTTGCTTAGCTGGCCCCTGGACAGACAGAGGGAGGGATGGAGTGGCCAGGCCAGGGGGGGGAGAGAGACGGCGGCGGCCCTAGGAAGAGCCCGAGGATGCGTGGCGGAGGGCGCACTGTTTTCCTGGGGAGGCTCAGTCCCCCCGGGAAATTTCGGGGGTGGCTCAAGCCCTCGAGCCCCCCCCCCCCCACCGTAGTTGACACCTATGCAACATAATATATGTGATCCCCCCCCTCGGTTTCCCCACCTGCAGATTTTTTTTTACCTGTCTGGGGAGGGCCATTGCACTTTCCAGAGAACCATAATCGATCATGGTCCTCTATAGTATATATGTAATTGATTGTACCAAACATGCAAAGTAGACCTTAGAGATTTGGTTGCTTTTGCAAGAAAGAAAAGACAGTTCGGATACACTTCTAATAGTACAATCAATTGAAATCATATGGTTTATTCCAAGCAAATGTGTTTTAAGAGTGCATTGTTAGAGTTTGTCTGCAGTCCATAATGTTGCTGTCTTTTTAAGCTCAGTATTAAATGCTGGGGTCTGGCTCGTCTTCAGCTATGCTGTGGAAAAGGCTGGGATCCTAAAAACATTTTCCTGGGACTAAATCCCATTGACTAAAATAGGCCATAGTTCAAAACAGATCTGTTTAGGATTGATTCCATAATTATTGGGCTCATAAAAAGGATTCATCCTAAACCCCTTTCTCAATATTTGTAGAATATAATGCATTTATTTAATTCGATTTATATCCCACCCTCCCTGCCAAGCAGGCTCAGGGCGGTATTCTTTGATACACTTCACACACACTCTCTCCTTCTCCCCTTTATACATCATAACAAAGAAATAAATTGTAATATTTATAAATACAATCACCTCCATTTAACTTTTACTGCTTTAGATCATCTCATCTGTAAAACAGCTGTGTGTTCAATCACTTTGGTGAAGTGAATTTAACTTGAGTTATATTATTTCGCCTGTGGTAATGTTCTGAAAGGCTATTCTAAAACCTTTCAGTCTGTTTAAAAAAGAAAAATCACCATTCTATGCTGGCCTAATGATCCAGTGGCTCAGAGACAAGTGGGCTAAAGAGAACCGGACAGCATTTTAATCACAATGTATTTTTTCTTAAATACACATAAATCTTCCTGCTGAGGCAAAGGTATGAGCTTAAGCCAACCTTTTGGAGCATGCCTAGGGAAGAGCAATGAAGCTGAATGGTTTTGTGTACGGTCATAAATTTTGTGCTTAAGAATTTATATTAATGAAGAAATTACAGGCCAGGGTTACTTCGTCATGTGTTTCCCCATCATCAACTCTACTGCATCTCGAGTATTGGCAGGCCAGTTCATTTGACCACTGTGCAATTGGTATGTTTTCCTTGCACAAATCTGAACTATTTATTACAATCAAAATGGATATGGTCACAATACAAACCTTTGAAAATAAAGACATGGCAATCAGTGCATCTGTTTTTTTGGGGGGGGGTTGCATTTTTTTATTTTAAGTTTTCAAATTATTACAAACATTTAAACAAAACACAACAAATTTGAAACTTCATAAATGTCTCTCAAAAACAGTAATCCTATCTAGTGACAAAAGAACTTTCTAAGCATAGGGCATGGGATGTGGCTCAGTAGCAGAGTAGGCAATACCATTCGGTCTAAAGAGGCTTCATGTGTTCAGAGCTCGTGACGAATGTTTCAGATGAGCCAGTTGTTTTTATTATCATTAGCCATAATGTTTTTGTTATGTTCTGTGCATGATTTTCTAGTTTGAACTTTAAGACTCCCAAATGTTAACTTACTTCCTGGATGTACCCTGCGACATGTCTGGGCCTGTCATCTGTAATGCCAAGTGATACTAGCCTGAGCTTCAGTCCCAGAGAACAATGGACCTTTGGATCCTGGTTGTCTCCCTATCAGAGGTTTAGGATATTCCAATGGATTTATGATAGCCCCTGGCAGAAACCGAATCCCTGTGTACCCAATCCCCGTGGGGGGGGGGGGAGTTGGGGGTGCGGTTTACCTGTAAAATATAAGCAGGCTCCCCGACCACTCTCTCTTATGTTTGTTCATGATGTCCAAATAAACCTACATGCTAAAAATCACTTCACCGGCCTCCCAAGTCCAGTACTCTTCAGTGGCGACGAAGGTGGGATCCTGATGAGTGACTCACCAGCTCATGACTCCAGCACTGCTTGAGACCGGTTTGTCAACTGCACCCAGCACTGCTCAGCCCCCTGCGCTGCCTCGCTGCTCCAGGCTCCAGAGAACCCCGTTTATTTTATTTATTTATTTAATTCAATTTCTAGGCCGCTCTCCCTGCACAGCAGGCTCAGAGTGGCTTACAAGACTTGGTGAACCAAGATTCACATTATCAATAAAACAGTTAAAACATTATAAACTTTCATCATTAAAACAATACTGTTAATGAAGTGCTCAATACAATCTAATGGCGTGCAATATCACAATCTATTGTTGGGCATGTAGTATTGCCAGCGAGTGGATGGTAATGCATGTGGCCGATCATTGGTAATTGCTGACAATGAGGGGGGGGGGATAAGAAAGGCAGTGGCCCCTATTCATAGGCCTGGTGAAAGTGCTCTGTCTTGCAGGCCCTGCGGAACTGCATCAAGTCCCGCAGGGCCCTGATCTCTTCTGGGAGCTCATTTCACCAGCGAGGGGCCACCACCAAAAAGACCCTCCCCCTAGTGGCAGCGAGCCTGGCTTCTCTCAGGCCAGGTATGACCAGGCGATGTTGGGCCCCAGACTGTAGTGCTTTCTGGGGTATATACGGGGAAAGGCGGTCCCTTAGGTAGGTCAGACCCAGGCCATTTGGGGCTTTAAAGGCAAGCACCAGCATCTTGAAGCAAATTCGGTACGCCACTGCAGTGCCTCCAGTGCCGGTCGTATGTGCTCCCGTCTAGGAAGACACATCATCAACATTGCTGCAGCATTCTGCACCAGCTGCAGCCTCCGAATTTGCAGCAAGGGCAGCCCCATGTAGAGAGCACAAGGTTACTTGCCGTGCTGAACCCGACATCACCAAGATGGCCGCCGCTCCGGGACATCGCTTAGAAGTATTCAACCGAGCAAAACCAGAATTCTGGGAGGGCTGGTCTGACCAGGTAGAGTTTTTCTTCAAGTCACAAAAGATCATCGATCCCAAAGACTGCAAATCGTGGCTGCTAAGTTCATGCAGTATGGCTACCATGTGCTTGGTAAGAAGTTTACTTTCACCCCTGCAGAGGCTTCCTATGACGAGATCATGGAAGTCCTTAATGACTATTTTAATCCCAAGCCCTCAAAGCTCACCCAGTGGGTGACTCTCCTCACCCATGTCCAGCAAAAGGGTGAGACCATGGCTATATATATGGCTGAGCTCCGCCGGCTTGTGGTGGGGTGTGGGTTCAGGGCAGTGGATGAAATTTTATTATCCATTTTTTGGGGGGTACGGGAACCCAAGCTGCACAGGAAGCTCATGGCAATCACAGACACTATCCTAAGTAACATCTTCCAGGCAGCATGCACTTTTGAAATATCCCCAAAAGTCAGGGTGGCCAGCGGCATGACGGCCGCACACCGCATGGCCTCCGCCTCCAAATCTGAGGCCTCAGACAAGGATGCCGCACTTCAGGTCCGCCACTGACCAGACAGCTCCAGCGCTCACCCAGCAGCCGAACGATGTAACCACAACAAGTACAGGTCAGCCGACCAAACCCCAGTAGCCCCCAGAACTGGCACCCCAGCTTGTGTCAGCTGTGGCCATCCACATGACCACCGAACTTGCAGGTTCTGGGACACAGAGTGCCGGTCTTGTGGAAAGAGGGGGCACATCACCCAGGCCTGCTGACCCAGAAACAACCACCGCACCCAAGCCGTGTACCTCCAGTCTGCAGAACTCAACTCAACAGACATCTCATGCCACCACCAGGTAATGAACTTGCCCCCAGCCAGCCCCAATAAGATCAAGGTCCCTGTCCTTATAGAGGGCTCCCCATGCTTGATCGAACTGGACACTGGGTCCTCGTATTTCATCATCTCTGAGGCCACTCTCAAGAAATTCTGTCGGGGGGGGCCGCCTGCAGAAACCTTTGGGGGTCAGGCTCCAGGATTTCCAGAAAAATCCTGTGGAAATCAGGGGGCTGGGCAAGTTCTTGGTCAAATTCAAGGACTTCCAGGGTAAACTGGATCTCCTGGTGGTGGCAGCCAACCTTACAAGCTTGCTG
Source organism: Lepidodactylus listeri (assembly GCA_029233225.1). Lineage (NCBI taxonomy): Eukaryota > Metazoa > Chordata > Lepidosauria > Squamata > Gekkonidae > Lepidodactylus > Lepidodactylus listeri. The sequence continues at coordinate 47,638,636 of JARCFY010000003.1, read as the reverse complement.
AGACTGTCCTGGTTTGAACCACTGGGACTAGGAGTGACTGGGGTGAACCGCACCAGTGACACAGATTTCCAGGATGTCTGTGCAGAGTTCCCCGCTGTCTTCAATGGAGCACTAGGCTCCTATACCGGACCCCCCATTTCCCTGGCTCTCGACCCCTCGGTCCAGCCTATCCGGATCCCGGTCCACCAACCTCCGCTAGCTATGCAACCAAAGGTCAAGCGTGAGCTGGACAAACTAGTGGCTCAAGGGGTGTTAGAGCCTGTATCTCACACAAAATGGGAGACTCCCATTGTGACCCCACTTAAGTCAAATGGGGATATCAGCATCTATGCAGATTATAAGTGCACACTAAACAAGGCACTTCAAGCACACACTTACCCTGTGCCGGTGATCAGTCATGTGCTAGCCACCCTTGCAGGTGCCAAGGTCTTCAGTAAACTGGACTTGGCTCAAGCCTATCAACAACTGCCGGTGGATGAGGCCACGGCAGAAGCCCAAACAATAGTAACTCACAAGGGGGCTTTCAAGGTTAAGTGGCTCCAGTTCAGGGTCAGTGTGGCCCTGGGGCTTTTCCAGGAACTAATGGATCATTTATTAAAAGGATTACCAGGTGTCCAGTCCTTTTTCGATGACGTCCTGATCGCTGTGCCGGACGCCCAGACCTTCAGGCAGCGGCTCTGGGCAGTCCTTCAACACTTCCAGGATACCGGGCTGAAGGTAAAACCTGAAAAATGTCTTCTGGGTGTCCCATCTGTGGAGTTCCTGGGGTTTACCATAGATGCCCATGGAATCCACCCCAAACTCGACAAGGTGAAAGCCATCTCGGATGCTCCGGCTCCTACGTGCAAGGCCGAGCTCCAGTCATTTTTGGGACTATTAAATTTCTACCATAATTTCCTTCCCCATAAGGCAGCAATGGCAGAGCCTCTGCACAGACTCTTGGACAAAAATGCTAGATGGGAATGGGCCCCCCGCCACATGGCCACATTTGAGGCCATGAAAAAACTGTTAATGCTGTTTAATGCTGTACTAGCCCATTTTGATAAATCCCTTCCTGTGCTGTTAGTCTGCGACACCACTCCATACGGGGTGGGGGCTGTGTTGGGGCACCATCTGCCCGATGGCTGGGAGGTCCCAGTCGCCTACTACTCTAGAACCTTGTCTTCTGCAGAACAGAACTACGTGCAGATTGAAAAGGAGGCACTAGCTACTGTGGCAGGGGTTAAAAAGTTCCATGACTATCTCTATGGACGGGACTTCACAGTCGCCACAGACCACAAACCTCTGCTGGGACTCCTTGCCCTGGACTGCCAAACCCCCCAGATGCTGTTTCCTCAGGTCCTGCGGTGGTCCATCTTTCTCTCCAGCTACCAATATTCCCTGGTCTACTGCCCGGGGAAATCCATGGGGCATGCTGACACCTTGAGCCGCCTTCCGCTGCCCACCTGTGAACCGGACCCTGCTCCCACCTACCACGTCGTGCTCCTGGAGTAGCTTCCAGATCGGCCCATCCAGGGAAAACTCTCTTGTGTTCTTAACTGGGTGGGGAGGCGGTGGCCCTCAAATCTGGGGCCGGAATTTGCAGCATTCACAGCCCAGCTCAACGAGCTGTCCACTCACGAGGGATGCCTACTATGGGGATCCAGGGTAGTGATTCCAGAACCCCTCCGCACTCAGGTGCTCTGCGCAATCCATGAGCACCACCCCGGGATCGTGCGGATGAAGGCCCTGGCCCGCAGCTACATGGGGTGGCCAGGGCTAGATAAGGACATTGAGGATCGAGTCCGTTACTGTGTGAAATGTCAAGAGTCTTGTCCTGATCCTCCCCACGTACCAGTCCACCCCTGGGAGTCGACTCAAGGGCCATGGTCCTGGGTCCACGTAGATTTTGCAGGACCTGTCCAGGGGCAGTTGTTCTTTCTCCTTGTAGATAGTTACAGCAAATGGCTGGAGGTCATTCCTGTGAAAGCTACATCATCCGAAGCCGCCATCTGTGCAATGTGGTGCATCTTCAGCACGCACGGGCTGCTGGACATGCTGGTCTCTGACAACGGCACAGCCTTCACCTCCTCCAAGTTCCTGTGATTCATGGAGCTGCACGGCATCCGACATGTAAGGTCTGCTCCCTTTCATCCAGCTACCAATGGCCAAGCCAAGAGGATGGTTTGCACAACCAAGGAGGCGCTGTGGAGGATGGACCATGGGGACTGGGAGTACAAGCTGACAGCCTTCCTGTTCAGGCAGCATGCAACACCTCACACCGCCACTGGTCGCAGCCCAGTGGAACACCTCATGGGACGCCGGCTGATGTCCCAGCTCGACTGCCTGCACCCTGACCAAGCAGCAAGCAGCACAAAGGAGCCCAACACACCCCTAGCTCCGAAAGGTTTCTTCCCTGAAGACCCTGTGTATGCGAGGAACTATGCACGGGGTCCCCTGTGGGTGTCGGCCTGAGTTACCTGCATTAATGGGCCTCTCTTGTACGAGGTTGCCACCGAGGATGGGCAAGTATGGTGGCACCACGTAGACCAGCTCCGACACCACGCAGACTCTTCCCCTTCTACAGGTTGGTTTGGGTCTGATATTCCATACCCAAACATGGATGATGAGGATGACTGAGGTCCAGACTCTACTCTGGCTGCCATCCCCCAGGGGTCCCCGCTGGACTCACCAACCCCAGCGGCCAGCCAGTCAGAGGTGAGTCTCAATCCCCCGGCTCTGGCCACCCTGGCTCCCATGATGGAACACCCGGTCCCGGTACTGCCCGCTACGAGCCTCCGTTGGTCAGGCAGGGAACAGAAAAGACTGACCTACTTAAAAAAAACTTTGTTTGCTAGGGTGGGCCTGGATTATGGGGGGAGGGGTGTTATGTTCTGTGCATGATTTTCTAGCTTGAACTTTAAGACTCCCAAATGTCAACTTACTTCCTAGATGTACCCTGCGACATGTCTCGGCATGTCGCCTATAATACCAAGTGATACCAGCCTGAGCTTCAGTCCCAGAGAACACTAAACCCTTGGATCCTGATTGTCCCCCTATCAGAGGCTTAGGATATTCAAATGGACCTATGATAGCCTCTGGCAGTAACCTAATCCCTGTGTACCCAATCCCCGTGGGGGGAAGTTGGGGGTGCAGTTTACCTGTAAATATAAGCAGGCTCCCCAACCACTCTCTCTCATGCTTGTTCCTGACGTCCAAATAAACTTGACATGCTAAAAATCACTTCACTGGCCTCCCGAGTCCAGTACTCTTCAGTTTTCATTACTTGCAGTGGGACTAGCCAATGTACTATTAGATATAGAGACAAGTGCTGCCTGCAGTTTGGGCAGGGCAGTGGGAGAGGGAAAGAGGCTACATGTGCAACCTAAGATTCCCCTGAGACTTCATGACACTGCTTGTTCTTGTGAGACTTCAGGGAAATTGACTGAGCATGTGCAGCCTGCTACAATAGCTACATAAGGGGCTTAGAGGCAGGCCAGTGAGGAGGTGGCTGGTTTCTCTCTCCAGGTACAAGAGAGACTGAGGCTGCGGTCACACTTCCCTTTAAATCTGGGAGCCCTCCTGGATTTAAAGGGACCACAGTTTTTTGTTTTGGGCAGTGGCTGGCAGAGGAGGAGGAGGAGGAGGAGGAGGTGGGCACCATCAGAGGAGGTGATGGGCAGTGGAGGAGGAGGCAGGCAGTGGTGATGGTAGGCGGCAGCAGAAGAGGTGTGTGGTGGTGGCGGGTGGTGGAGGAGGAGGCAGGCAGCAGCGACAGCGGAGGAGGCGAGCAGTGGAGGAGGTGGATGGTGGCAGCAGTGGCCAGGGGAGGCACCCTTCCCTGAGCCCCGCCGGCCACCTGGTAAGTTAGGGGGTTCCCCCCTTTTGCACTTGGGTGCTTGAGTGCCCAAGCACCCAAGTGCAAAAGGGGGAAAAATGGAGGAGGGATGATCTGGACAGCCCTCTCTTGCAATGATTACAAGAGAGGGCTGTCCAGATAGGCTCAATTGTGGGTTCATCATGCAACCACCGGGAAAATAGTTGATTTTCCTGGGGTTGGAAAATGTGGGAGGAACCCGCAATTGAGCCCGCTTCGGTGCGGGACTAGCCGAGGCTGTTGTGGACGGTCCCTTTAAATGCGGGAGGAAACAGCACTTATATCATCCCTTTTTAAAATATTAGTTGTCTTTGAATTGCAATTGAGCTGGGGCACTGCTTGATGCTTTGTCTTTCAAGGAGGGTAAAAGTTTGTCACCTTTCCTCCCTCATGACAGATCAAGGCATTTTAAATTCCACATGCTCCTCCTTAGAAATCTTTCCTATCTCCTCCTGGTTATGCCATCTCCAGTCTGCCCTTCATTTCTTCTGCCTCATTAGCCAGCTGCTCTGGTGTCGTTCTTCCCTTTGCCTCGATTGCATGCTTGAATTTCCCACTATTTGCCCCACACTGTATTTTGACCTGCAGCTTCACCTGAATTCCCCGGTGGCTTCAGTGATCTTCAAAAAACAGGATTACTGGAGACTTCCGGTTTTCAGCGGCTTAATGGTGGACGCACCTCAGTGGAGCTCCACATGAGGTGGCCCACAATCCTGGCAATCAGGAGGGGGTCCGGCTGATTTCTAGTCTCCCCTGGAGCCCTTGCTCCTAGCCTGGAGCTTGAGAGGTGCCTCTCCTGAGGTGTCGGCTGAGAGGTCAAGGCGCCTCAATGCTCCCATAGGTCCCGACGCCAGGGAGCCTTCGGGCATGCAAAGTGGCTACCGGAGAAGCGAGTGGAGAAGTTGGCATTTTAAAATGAAAGAACCTTACCGGCGGTGGAGATTTGGAGAGCTGTGGGAACTGTGAGTAAGCGAAGCCCACTCAACAGGGCATTGAAGCATCCCAGCACCCTGAAGAAAGCGGCAGGGGGAGGAAAAAGGTTGTCTCCCCCATTCAGCAATTTTTTTTCAAGCGAAGGACTGGGATCACTGGCTTTGCTTTGGTAAAGCTGGTGCAGTGGAGACTGACATAGAGCTGGCTGTTTAAAGTCTTTCTTCTTGGAAATAGTGATCTCCCCCCAGTATAATGGCTGGTAGAGGAGAAAAAATGGCGTCCAGAGGGAAACCCTCTCCAAAGGCTACAGCTCCTTCTCTTCCTGCTGTTAGGCAGGAAGCTACCATAGATCTTCCAAGTATGTTGTCTGCAGCATTGTGCCCTCTGCTGGATCAGATGACTGTAATAAATCAAAATATTGATGCCCTCCAAAAAGAGACTAAAGAATCCAACTGCAAGATAGAGGAAGTGATCAAGTCATCCAAATCAGTTGAAATCCAGACAAAAGAGCTATCTCAAAAAATACAAGTGGTGGAGAAAGAATGTGCCTCTGATAAAGACCAACTTTTAAAATTACAAATGGAATGAGCATCTTGTATCCTTCGATCCCAAGGTGTTTCAGAGCAAAAAACAGAATTAAAAAAAAATCCTTAGTGAAGCGTTAATCCGCTTGCAAATCTGTTATTGGAGCTATCTACAAAGCGATATGGATATTGTCTACAGGACATATGCCTGGAGAAATCATGGTGAAATTCTCTAAGAGGACAACAAGAGATGTGGTGCTCAAGGCCACCAACGGGACATCCTTGAAAATCAAGGAAATGGAAATTAAAGTTTTAAAAGACATTCCATATGAGATAAGAAAAAGAAGGAGGCAATATAAAAACCTGATAAAGTTTTTGCAAATGAACTCCATCCCTTATAAATGGATTTACCCAGAAGGTCTGGTCTTCAACTACAAAAGGAAGAAGGAAAAGATCATCTCCCTTAAAGGAGCAGAGACTTTTTTTGGACGTTTACCAGAAAATGGAGAAAGAGAAGAAGCCAGCAGAGGAAGAAGAAGAGGAAGAAGGCATCATACATGACTTGGATGGATCATCAAGCTCATCTAGTAGCACTTCAGAGGACTCTGACTCAATGCAGGGGGCAGCTGCTCCCAAACATTTGGAAGCCCCAAGAGGAATGGATAGACCAAAAAGGAGAGGGAGGAGAGGGAAATAGTTTCTATTATATAATTAATGTTAAGGGGAAAGTTTTTGTAACTTTATCCACCCGCATGCAGTTGCAGTAGTATAGCCAGTATTATTTCAAATGTTTTTTTCACATTCTTACAGACAACTGGAATGGAGGTGTATTTCATTATTAAATGCATTTTTATTGCGATTTTATTTTCTCTGTTTTAGTAGGGATAGTTTTTTATGGTAGGGGTAGTTTTTTTTATAGTTGTAGAAATTTAATAAAAATATTTTAAAAAACCAGGATTACTGAAGCTGCGGTGGAATTCAGGCGAAGCCGTGGGTCAAAATGCAACATGGGGCGAATAGTGGGAAATTCAAGCATGCAATTGGGGCAAAGGGAAGAACGACGCTGGAGCAGGGCCTCGTGGAAAATCGGTCTGTCTGTTGTGTCTTTGACTGCTGAGTATAACAATAATCAGGCTGCGATCAGACGTGCAGTTTAATCCACTGCCGTTGCTGTTCCCTTCTTGATCTAAAATACACAATCAGACAGCAATATCTGTCTGTCATACCCTCATCATCTGCATGATTGCATCCCATTTCTACTCCCCCTTTACTGGCTCCAGCCCCTGAACAGGTTTCTCACGGAAATGGCAGCAAGCATGTTATTGTGTCTTTTGTTCCCAGGGAACTTCTACTAAACATTTCGAAAGGCAGCTGCAAAAGGAACAACACTGTAGGGAGGAATTATCCCAGACCTTGAGCAAGCTGAGAGAGACACAAGCAAAAGCGGGGTTTGATAAGAATGCCAGACAGCTAAACAGCACATGAGCACATTCCTGCAGGTGGGCCCCCAGGTTGAGTCCCAACTCCCGGCCGGGAAACGGCAGCATAGGGCTGCCAAGTCCAACTTGGGAAATATCTGGGGACTTTGGGGGTGGAGCCAGGAGACTTTGGGGGTGGAGCCAGGAGAAAGGAAGTGACATCATTTTGTGATGTCACATCCTGTGATGTTGCTTCCACATGCTGACACATGAACTCATGAAGTTTCCTAATACTGAATCAGGCCATTGGTCCATCAAGGTCAGTATTGACTACTCAGACTGGTAGAGGCTCTCCAGGGTCTCAGGCTGAGATCTTTAATGTCACCGATTACCTGATCCTTTTTTAGCTGAAGAAGCTGATACCTCCTGCATGTCAAGCAGATGCTCTATCACTGAGCAACAGCCCTACTGAATCCTTCCTCATCTCGGCAGAATATGAAGCACTAAGTGCTACACAAGTGCTAAATATGATTTTCATATCATAAGAACAGGAGAGAAGCCACAGTGGATCGGCCCATCCAGTACAGCCCATCCAGTACAACACTCTGTGTCACAACAGTGGCCAAAAATACCAGGTGCCCTCAGGAGGTCCAGCAGTGGGGCCAGAACTCCAGAAGCCCTCCCACTGTTGCCCCCCAAGCACCAAGAATACAGAGCATCACTGCCCCAGACAAAGTGTTCCATTTAGAGCTTGTGGCTAATAATAGCCACTGATAGACCTCTGCTGGATGGGGACAGAGAGAGAGAGAGACAGACAGACAGAAAGACAGACAGAAAAAAGAAAGAGGGAGAGAGAGAAGGAAAAAAAAACTGGCAGAGGCACTTACTTCCATTTAGACCTTGTGGCTATAATAGCCACTGATAGACCTCTGCTGGATGGGGACAGAGAGAGAGACAGACAGACAGACAGATAGAAAAAAGAAAGAGGGAGAGAGAGAAGGAAAAAAAACTGGCAGAGGCACTTACTTCCATTTAGACCTTGTGGCTATAATAGCCACTGATAGACCTCTGCTGGATGGGGACAGAGAGAGAGAGAGAGAGAGACAGACAGAAAAAAGAAAGAGGGAGAGAGAATGAAAAGAGCTGGAAGAGAAACTTACCTTGCCAGCCACATGCAAAAGCAGCTCCTTCAGTCCCTCCTTAATCTCTGGGCGGACCTCTCTTGCTGTGGAAGCTCTCTTGCTGACTTCTTAAAGGGGAAATGTCTGGTGAGGCTTTTTACTGCAGGGCAGGCTCTCTGCAGACATTTCCCTTTTAAGGCAGCCATTTGGTCCCCCCGGTGGCCAACTTTGAAAAAGCGGGGGGAAGGACTAAAAATCGGTGTTTTCCCCGCCCTACCCGGGGACTTGGCAGCCCTAAGCATAGCTGACACTGGCCCTCAAACCTGGTTCTCCCAGATTAGAGTCTACATTCCTCACCAATACACCAAATTGGCCCTCAGATTGCTACAAAACATTTGCATGGCATGTCCAAGCACATGCAGCCTGTTGGTAGCAATACTAAGGAGAAAACAGGGAAACCCATTAGATTTCAAACATTTCTTCTTCATATATATTATGCAGTCAAATTACTATGATCGACCAAGAAATAAGCCTTTATAAAACTCTGACATAACCCACATAAGAAGAATAAGGCCCAGAGGCATGGTTTTCTAAGCTATTTTTACTATATAGTGAATGGTTACAGCAGGTTGAGTTCATACATTTTAGAAAATTCTTAAGTGAAATCAGTAAAGCATTAGTTTTCATCAGATATCTAAGAATACTTGCAGGATTCCAGACCATAATTTGAAGAATAAGAGTGCAACCCAGCAGAAAATAGGTTTTATAGTTACTGGGCCATAGATACCTGGGCTTCTGGAATATGAAACACAACTGGATAAAATTTACTTGGCTGAGAAAAAAAAAGGTTTCAAGGCATAGGCTGAAATTCTGTACATTGATATTAAAAGAAAACCCTACTGGACTCAAGAGAACTTTCTTTTGAGTAAATATGCACAGAACTGTGATACTTGGCTATAAAAACTACACACTCACTTGGGAGTCACTGTCATTTGATCCAGTTTTTCTAAAACTTAATTAAAGAAATGTTTCTTGTTAGTAGTGCAGTGGTGCTTTCACTCCTAAAGGAACCTACTCTGGATCCAGGAGATATGAATAACTACTGTCCACTCTCAAATGTACCATTTTTGAGTAAGATGATTGAACTAATGGTGGCTGGCCAACCTCAAAGGTTCCTGAATAAAATGGATTGTTTAGTTCCATTCCATTCTGGTTTCAGGCCTGTTTATGGGATTGAAATGGCCTTGTTCACCCTGGTGGATGACATGCACCAGGAGAGGGGGAGTACAACCCTGTTAATTCTCCTGGACCTCTTGATGGCTTTTGATTTTATTGATCATGGTATCCTTCTGGATTGCCTTTTAGGACTGGAACTGAGAGGCACTGTTCTGTGGTATTTCCAGCCCTACCTTGAGGGTAGGTTTCAGAATAAAGTGCTGGGAAACTGCTTCTCTGCCCCTTGGCCTTTGGCCTATTAGGTTTCCCAAGGTTCCACCTTGTCCTCCATGCTTTTCAACATCTATATAAACCACTGGGAGAGGTCCTCCAGAGATCTAGGCTGAGCTGCCACCAATATACAGATGATGACACTCAGCTCTATCCAGCAGATCTTAGGATGGCTGTGGGAACCATGAACCATGTGGGAAACAGCTTGGAGGCAGTTTTGGAATGGATGAGGGCTAGCAACCTGACACTTCATCCTGACAAAATAGAAGTGTTACTGGTAAAGAGACGGTATGAACCTGACAATGTGTTATCCCCTGTTCTGGATAGAGTTGCACTCTCCCTAAAGCAGCAGGTTTGTTGCTTGGGGGTGGTCCTGGACCCAGGCCTCCTGTTGGATAAACAGGTGGCAGCGGTGGCCAGAGGTGCTTTTCACCTGCTTCAGTTGGTAAGCCAACTGTGGCCCTTCCTGGGCAGAAAAGGTCTTGCCACTGTGGTGCAAGCCTGGCATCAAAACCTGGAACTAGTATAACCTCATCTTGTGAGTTCTGTGGTGTAGAACTTGGAGAGAATCTTGCAGTCATTCAGAAGGAATAAAACACTTTTTAATTTTCATTTAACATCCTGTAACAAAAACACAAAACTTAGTAACACAACAGAACAGTGATCTTTTAAAGTCCAAACCATTAGCTTCTCCCTTCTTCACAGCTTGCCACCCCCAAAGTCCATCTTTTTCTTCTTGTTGGTGGGTCAAGAAGCCTCCAGCTGAACACTCTGTGTACCAGCTTCCAAAATTTGGGTCCCAATTGAACTCCCCACAAGATGACATTGCTCTGAAACAATAATTCTAGAATTACAATTTCGAACAAATGTCTTTCTCCCTTACCAGTTTCCATACATAAATCATAGTTACCTTAAACAAGGTGTTAAGTGCCTACAGGGCCGGCCCGTTATTGTTAAATTTTAGACCATCGCCTAGGGTGATGGTTCAATGAGGGCGCCATTCTGGCTCGCCTCGTCCCCTTCTCGCCCCACACAGGAAGCCTCCCTTGCCGGCTTCTTGCTCCATCCCGGCAAGAGACTCCCCTCTCTGCAGCCCCCCAGACAGAAAGAAAAGAAGGTGGTGGGGACAGGCGTGGGGAACAGCCCGGGATGACAGGAAAGTGCCGCTCGCCCTCTGCCATCCCCATGATCTCTTTGGAGCTCCTTTTGCAGCCTGGCACAGGATCCCTCCCCCTCCCCTCAAGCAATCCTGCCCCTGCATGCATTTGCAGCTCACCCCCTCAGCCCGCTCACTGCAGCTCCAGCACCCGCCCCCGTCCCATCCCGCATGGGGGGGGGGGCACCAGAATGTATCCTCGCCTAGTAGTCACCGGATTGAAGTATCTGAAGATTTGGCCAGCTTTGCTATTAGAATATGATAAATTTGATGATGGTTGATGTTCTTTAGTCCCTTTAAACTGTACATCATTTAATATTTATGACATTCTGAGAGCTTTGTTGAAACTAGGAAGAAATATTTATGGATTCTCAAAGCCTAGTCACAAGAAAAATGTATCGCTTAAGCCTCTCCCTGCGAGCCTAACTTCCAGCCTGGGAAACTGAGTAAACTATTGCAAAACCTTTAGTGCTTTGACCGTTTTTATTTTCTGTTCTAATTGCAAGGGGGAATTACATTCACTCTGCTCTTCCGTTAAGTTTTCCCCTGCCTGTGTTTGATAATCAGAATGGTTTAGCTGATTGAAACTCACCACAGCTGTTTTCATTACATGGTTTAACAGTTGGCCATACATTTATGAATTCTTTGGCTTCTTATTTTTCCCCACATACAGTAATGAGACCTAAAATCGCAGGCTAGGCATTTGATTTAATATTCACTCTTCCCTGAGGTGTGAATATAGTATGCCAACAGGTTGTCTATCATCAGTTGAATGGGTAACAGGCAGTCACACACACTAATCAAAAGGGAATTGAGTGGCAACAGGAAAAAAAAAAAGACAATGCAAAATAGCATTTTCTCTCTCCTCTGGGCATGCACATCCATACCTATTTTGTACACGTTTTCAAAAAGACACATGGTGCAATGTTACAATACCTTATTTACTTGATCACAGGGTTTGGGGCTCTTCTTCAGATTCATTTTCATTCTTTATATGAATGCTTCAAAATTGTATTCCAACTTTCCCCCAGAACAAGAAACACTTTAGATCATAAATCAAAAAGCTATTATGCAGATGTTCACCATTAGCTAATTTGAAACTGATGTTTGCCTTAGGATCATGCTCTCTTTTAAGTAGCTCACAATTATATAATGGCATACTTCTTCTGAATTCTAACCGGTATACTCAGTCCTTATCAATGGCACATGGCAAGCTAAATGCCTATAATGGCTAGAAAAAAAATAGTCATTCCCTTGAAATCTATGCCCCATATGTCATGGTTTGGTCTAAGATGTTCAGGGCACTGTAATGCCAGGGATATTGGCTAGGGGAACCCATCAATGATCACTGAAAAGAAAAAAAAAAGCCAGACTTCTGGAGACAAGTGTTGCGTCAGCCAGCTGCCTGTGTTTTGATTATAATAAAATTAAAGTTTACCATGCAGAACATATGGTGATCTGAAATCTGTGTTCTGTCTTCACATTCTTTTCTCTGCGCTGCTACTGAACCATTCTGTATTGCTTAAAGACTGAAAAAAAGTGTTTCAGAAGTGATGCTAAGCACTATAAGAAGCGATGGAAGCAAGATAACAATGTAGGGAAAAGAACATGGAAGAATTTGTTTCTCAGGACTTAATGTTGCTTTTTTTCATGGGTTTGAGTTTCTTATATGAATACATACAAAGCCTTTGTGGTAATGGACTGTTTCCAAGTGTGAAGGATGATTAGTCTTAGTTTCTGAGACATTACCATGGGTCATACGCCCACCTTCATATCATAGAAGAGCACGGTGTGAGCCTCTCCCCCCCCACACTGCAAGCAGGTCTACTCAGATCTACTCAGTAGAAAGTCCCATTTATGTATGCATACATGGATTGTACAGACACCAATATAACTACAGGTTTTTTTCAAAGTGAAGAATCACACAAATCAGGCACCCATGCATGGGCTTGCGGTTGTATGTTCAAGTGGTTGTACAATGTTCATGTCGTGCATGAAATTATCTTTGTGGTAGAGGGGAGGGATGTGAGTCTGCTCCACCACACTAACTAGTACAATCCTACACAAAGTACTCCAGTGTAAGCTCATCAGAATAGGTGGATTTAGACTGGAGTAAGTCTGCATAGGCTTGTACTCAGTGGTGTGCTGATAAATGTTTAACAATCAGCTCGCCAGTAAAAAACAACAACATACATATATATATATTCATATAACTTTATTATAAATTTTACTGATATAAAGGATGTGTAACACACAATTTACAAATAAAAATAAAAAGTCCAATACTGTTTATTGGAAATTCCATATAGCCAATTGATTCTCATAGAATGCTTCTGTTGATTTTTGCTGAACTCTTGTTTCTGTAGCCAACTTATGGTTGCAATTCAACCATGACTTGACAAATGGAGTTGCATTCCAGTCTGCTAGCTCTTTTTCCTAATAAATTTATTGTCATTAAATATGATATATATTATCTACTTTTAAACTATTTCTCACCCTCATACAAATTATAGCTATTAAACTGAAACGTCTTTAAGCTTCGGCACTAGGGATGCCCTTTTCTGGACATCACCCCCTTCCCCGCTTAGTTGTAAGCACAACTTTATGGGAGGATGCCATAAAAGATTGGAGAAGAAAAGAAGTACTGGTGCCTAGCACAAAGTCGATATGGAAAGAATACCTGGTCTGTTCCATTAGAAACAGAAAGGCAGTCCTTTGCAATCATTATGGATTTTTTAACCTTGCAATTTGAGACTTTTTAGAACAATGAGGGAAAGATTCTAAATAGGTATTTTATTCATGGACAGAAATTCATGTTTGTCCAGCAGAAATAGTTAGACTGTGGTTTTGTGTAGGCTTACTTGGGAGAAAGCCCCACTAAATTCTGTGGGACTTTTTTACTTTTGAGTAAACATGCTGAAGAAAGAAATGCACAGAGATCTGCTTCCTCCTCTTTAACACTGGTTTTTTTGGGGGGGAATAGTCCAAAATAAAAGCAATCAATGAAGGGTTCTCTGCTTGACTATAAGCACCCTTTGAACTGGCTGGGGTTTAGTTCTTTTTAGATTTTTGTGTGTGCCAAGGACCAAATGCCAGCGTTATTCAGAAATGCTCAGCCAGAGTTAAAGTACCATCTGTTTTGGGGAGTGACGGAGGATGTACTTAACTTTCCATCTGAAATCAGTGGAACTTTAAAAATACTGTCTTTGGTTGTACTGAGCTTATGTGAATTAGTTCCGGGCTTTGAGTCAATGCAGAGTCTACTCTCTGCTCTTGACTGACAGCCAATTACATCTAATTAGTATGGGTTCCATACATGGACACTATATAGTGGCTTTTGTCACATCACACATTTCTTTGCCTTTCAGAACTGCTGTACATATAATTATGAAAAGGCTGAATATCTTACATAAACTATCATTTGTCTTTATAAAACACTAAAGAAAGTGATTGCGCTTTATTTTGGTACTTGTGCTTTTGGTTTAGGGTGCTCAGTCTTTACAACCACATAAATAAAGCACAATTCTTAGTTTTATACAGTGTGCACACTTATTTTATTATCTGACTTTTTAAAAAACCTCAGTTTTATATAAACATTTTCATTGCAGCCATCAGAGTACAATACAAGGTTCAAGGTTTTACCGATGATTTCCATGAAAAAGCACATTTTTCTTTGTTAAGCATATACAACTAGTATTCTATGCTATTGCGAGTTGCGAGAAAGCACAGCATGTATTGCTTTGAATAGCATATAGACTTAATCTTCAGTTTGGAACAGTAAAATGAAAGTAACTTTTCTTCATCATAAAAGTGGCACCACAATCCTTTGAGAAAAGAAGTTCCATTGAAACCAATAGGGCTAATTCACATAATGTGTTTAGGGCAAGAGAAAACATACTTGAGAGGGGAGGTCCAAGATGGTGGCCAGCAACTAGCTGCTTTTTGGAGTTCAGCTTGCTCTATTTTTATCTTTTTACTTTTGTCCTCTCAGCTCCTTTTTACTTTTATCCTACCCAGCCTCTCCCATAGATTTATTTTAATTAAGGATTAAAGGACACCTCCCACTGAAAGAAAGGAATCAGAAAACTCTCCTTTAGAAGCCCAGGAACTAGATTGGTCTCCATAGGGAAGAAAAAATGCCAAAGAATCCATACGGATCCTCGGTCCCCAGGTAAGTCAGCAAACAGCTTTGCCTGGACAGCTTTATCTCATGGAGTGAGACAGTAAGTGACCTTCCTGTTTTGCCTCCCCAAATAAATATGTAGCTCTGGAGACAGAATCTAATACCCAGGAAACTCAAGAAAAGGTCTCCCCCAGTGCCTCTGACCCCCTCATAAAAGATAATTTTACAGACCTGCAAAGACCCTCCTCTCTCACAGAAAGTCATTGGGGATCAGAAAATTTACAAAACTTTTTAGATCACCTACTAGACTTTATTGGGGATCACGGTCTCCTTACTGGCCAAACAGTTATAGCCATCTTCCAGCAACTAAACTCCATATCTCATAAGCTGGATTTATTACAAGAGAGACTAGCCACAAATTCCAGCTACAACCCAAACCCTCCCCCCCCACACACAGAAATTCCACCAACTGCATGGGAAGAGGGATCAAATTCAGATTCAAATCAAAAAAATCCAAGGCCTGTACTCAGTTCTGAGTCAACAAAATGTTAACTACTATCTGAGAAACTACTACGGGAAAAATTGTGTGTGTGTGGGGGGGTTTCTGGTGTCTCATGCTGATTGTTAAGAAATCAAATTGCTCTTGCTGCCCTGCAAGGTGCTTATGCGCTCTTATAGACAAAAAGTCTATAAGTGTTAACACTGGATTGTGTTGCTGAATGTGTAAAAGGGAATTAGATACAACTGACCAGATCATGATGCCAGCTGTACACCCATGCCAGCTGACACCTGAGACAATGTGCCAGTGGTGCCGAGGTCACCAGCTCCCAGAGACTTCCCTTAACACAGCTACTTACACAAAAACGGCTACCCGCCATTGTGGCCTTAAACATGGGCTCTCAGACACCATTAGCACATGTTCTCCTTCTTGTCGCAGGCAAACCTTCTTCCCCTCCCTCCAACATTCCTTGTTCCAGAGCAATAAAAGAACTATTCCCGCTTCTACCTAGACAATGGACTTGGCCAGCTAGAAACCGGTTTTGGCTGCTCAGAGAGATTAAACCCATCAGCAAGAAAAAGACTCTAGCTGATGAGACATATCTCTCCTGCCAGGTATCTCTGTCACCACCAGGTAGAATGTAACACTGCCCAACCCCTTAAGTCTCCTCCTCTAGTAGACAGGACTTTTGAGATGGAACACAAGGGGTGGTCTCAGGGGGGGGGTGTCTGGCCAAACCCTCTCCCAGAGCCCCCCTAATAAAAGAGGGTACACAGCAACTTGCTCTCTCTCTTGCTTCAACTACCTCTTACCCTACCTCCACGGCTCTTGATGTAGCTAACCAAGATGTAGCTTTCCACGTGTTCTGCTGGTCCAGTTCACAACCCCCAATTCCCTGTATACTCCCCTTATTTTTCCAGTAGGAACTCAACATCTCTCCAGACAGGTAATTACTACCCTCGACGAATACCAACAATATTCCTGCTCATGCAACTGTCTCTTAATCTATCTGATTTCTTAGGAACTGTATAAGTGAGTGTGTGCATCAGTATTGTTTGATTGAGAAATATTCTTTCAGTCAAGAAACTACTTTATTACTGAAACTAGCCTCCTTGCTTATTTTCTGGTTTGTCTGGAAGAGGTGAGACTTCTGTATAAATTGGTGGTGACCCGTTTTGCCTATTGCCAAGTAATTAATAATCTATAATTCCCCAATATCAATAAGAAAACAAGGCAATTTGTTTATGACAGAATATATTGTGTAAACAGAGAAAACTGTGTAACCAAGAGAACAATTTTGAACTCTCTGAGCCAGCTGCTGCATATAGAGCCCTGGTCTGTTAACCTTGAGGAAACGGAAAGGCTTCCCAAAACTCCTTACACCCTAAGATTACACCAGCAGCTCCACAATTCCAACTATGCTTCTAAAAATGCAGATTTTTTTGGATACCTTCTGAATCTTTGCCAGCAGAGGGTTTTTTTTCCCCTGACAGGCATGTAACCTTTCTCATTCATCCCAAGCAAAAGGCCCTTAATTATGCTGCCTCCATGAGTGCTAGTAAAACGACTGCAATGTATCTCGCACTGCAAGCAGAGCAAGACCTGGCTCACAGCCAACTGTTAGCATACATGGAAACTCATCCATCAAAACACAGGCTGAAATGCAACTACCCAACTTCCCTAAAACTCTATACCTGCAGGACAGCATAAAAATACACAGTCTGTTGTACTTGATTTAAAGAGATCTTTAAGAAATTTGTGATCTGGAGTTACTCTGTTAAAAAAAACCTATGCCAGAGGTTGGGTCCAGGGAAAGTCTTCCATCAAGATGAAGCTAACTCCAGACAGAGACACAAGAAGCTATCTTAATAAACCTTGACCCATGTTTAAACCACGACCTTTTAGATATTTATGTTAACCTCAAAATGTCTCAAAAACTAAACTCTGAAAGATCAGATACTGTAACTGACCTCTGTGAAAACAGTTCTCAGTCTAGCCAAGTACACTGCAGCCAGAGTAAAGGAGAACCTATGGGCCCTGTCTTCCTTGAATTCTTAACCACTGAGGAGTTGGTTACTTTGCAGCAGCCCCCTGGAGATTCATATGTGACTACTCACATCCACTTACTGGTTAAAACTCATCTTCAGTCCAGTAGGTCTAGTACCTTTGATCCTTGTTGATAGCCACTGCTCAACCTGGCAAAGAGCAATTGAAGGGAAATGAAACACTGAGGGTGAAGGCCCCATGGCAGCTGGCTATATAGGGGAGGGGCTCCAGGTACACCCAGAGCTCCACCCCCCTCCCAGCTGCCCACCTGTAGATGTAACAACAGTTGGCCCATGGCTGCCATTGGGGCCCTGCCCCTCATCAGAAACCACATGCCCAGCTTGAAGGCGGCAGTCTTTCTCCTCCTGCTCTAGAGCCCTGGGCTGCAAATGCAGCACCAGGTAAGTCCTTGCCACAGCTTCCTGTAGAGTTCAGGATGTGGACTGCATCTTGGCCAGGTCCTTGTCAGAGTATAAAAGACTGTAATGGGGAGTCTAAATGCTCAATGTGCCCTGCTGTGTGATGATAAACAAATCAGTGTTGCTGTCATTACGTGGAGAAAGGGAAGGGGTCTGCTGGGTTAAAAAAAAAGAGAAACAGCAGGAAGTACCAGCAATCAACAGAACATAGGGAGATATGAGAGGATGGAATAAGGTGGGCTAGGAGAAATGAAGGGTAACTGGTGTTTGCATAATTCCTTCTGAATGGCTGTTGAACTGCACTGCCTCAACAGTGGTAGCATCTTCCCTGACCTTTCCCCTATAGAATATGGACAGTGACTGAACCATGAAATGTTTTGTCTACTGTGTCTGTGCTGCTCTGCTGAGCTATAGACAAACATGGGGTCCCTTTAGTTCTTCTCTGTATGCATAGGGCTGACAGGAAAAAAAGGACGGGAGATATAATGTAATAAGCCCCTGAATATGATTAAGTGTCATTTATGTGTCATTTTTCTGCTTCTGTGTTTGTATAATTGCTCTTCCAATCTTTGGTTGCTGACAGAGGAGCTAAAAGGAAGGAGTCACTTCATGTTTCCACAGCAGAGCAAACCTGCATCTCCCATTCAAGTAGTACAGTTCTTGTTATTGAGCTTCCATGTAGTTCCTAGCCTTTACCCTGGTGAGCAACTCTTTTGTAAGGGTCCTGTCTGTACACATTTCCCATACTTGATGCCAGTAAAGTGTGGGAAGCATTCTATGTAGTGTGGAAGTACTGTTCCCTCACCAGAACCTGAGCATTCTCCTTGAAAGTATATTTGTGAATACTTCGCATCCATGGGGTTTTTCTGGGACTTTTGGCTAGCAGCCCATTGCTTCCTTCTTTGTCTGTTTCCTGAAAAATGATGGCTATTCATATTGGCAGTAGACATAAAATGCTGGGAGCTTATAGCTACAAGTATTAGATGCTACCTTCTTGCCTTCTGTAGCACAGTGGTCTACACTGTAAATTATTTGAGACTTCGTTGCATGTAGAAGATTGTAGAGTGTGTCAGGTTGGGTAATGCCAACTCATTTAATCATCACCATGTGTAGACTGATGCCTTCTGTACATAAGTAATGTAAGGGGACCCAACATGCTTATTATTAGAGACTCACAGAGGGGTTACTACAGGCAGTGTGGGAGTACATACTCATTTTACTAAACTTCCGCTGGTTTCTGAAGCTATACTTCTGTACTGGATTTTGTTGCTAGTTGTTTATAGGATGTTTGGTAAAATGGCTAGTTATATAGTCACAAAGGAGAAATACAGGAGAATGATGTCAGCCACTTTGGGCCCCCATTACGGAGACAGGTGAGAGATAAATAAAATAAGGAAATAATGATAAATTAGTTCTGGTGTAACTGCTGTATAGCAGGGCCATATGATTGTCCTGTAATTAACATGTTTAAAGGATTCTTCTATGGGTCTTGTAAAATCCCTTTGGCATAGAACATACTTTTCTCACATCATAACTTGTGTATTATTAGATTTTGGTGTAGTGAGTCCACCCTGAATGCCAAAGGATTGATGACATGGATTTCAGTTCTCTTCCGGCTAAAAGACTTAATGATCCCTCAGTTCTGATATTCTCCCTGTACAGGGCCGGAGGAGAGACAAACATTATTTTTTTCTCTTGGCGTATCAGTGTCTGACAAAATCTAAGAACATTCTTAGGGCAAAGACTTATACGGTTTCAATGATGTTCTGATGCTTAGCTGAAGGTGTGTTTTATATTCAGCAACAGAACTGGTCTGAAAAAATCCTCTTTGGCAGATATTACTACTGTGTCTAAGAGACACAAAACCACTTTAGAGACCTGTGCAGGGAATAGCTGACATAGTTTAAAATGATTCTAAATAAGTTCTTGCTGTCTCTAGCATGGAATGACTCATCTTTTAGAACATAACATTATTTTAACCAGGATATAAGAATGCTTTTAAATGGATTCTCAATGCTTCTCATCTGAATTTAAAGATGCAACCAGTTCTAAGAAGTAACAAACATTCGTCCATGTACTCCTATATCAATATATCTAATTCTGAAACTGGCCCTATGTTTGGATACTTAAAGATACAGATCAGGGCCAGGTAGAGAGGAGGAAGATTTCCTGCAGATTTGAGTGACACCCCCAGGTTTGCAGAAAAATCTAAAAACTTACCTAAATTGGAGGGAGGTGAACCCCTCCTAAAAGAACTTCTTGCACATAACTGCCATTGCCACCAACCCTGCTATGCTCAGCAGTCTCTAGGGCAGTGAGATACTAACACTGCAGGCAGGGGAATCAGTGGTCATGGTGCTGAGGGTAGGGCGTGCCTCACCTTTGCTGCCCTTTCTCACCAGCCTCTAGAGCATGTTGGGGAGGAGGAATCACCCTCCGCTGCAGCTGCATGAGAGTGAAGCAGTTGAGCTGCCAGCAGATGAGATCCAAGTAAGTAATGGGGGAAAAGAGAGGAAGTGAGAGTGATAGGGTTGGGGGAGGGAGGAAGAAAGAGAAGGGGTGAGGCTAGGCATGGCATGAAAGAAGGAAGGAAGGAAGGGTGACAGTAGGTGTGAGAGAAGAGAGAAAGAGAGAAGACACAGAAAGTGAAAGAAGGGGTAAAGGAGGAAAAAAAGAAAGAGGGGAGGAAACAAAGGTGGGGAAAGGGGATGGGCACTCCTGCAAGTTTCATGTGGTTCCCCACTAGTATCTATTCTAGAGTAGTATGTATGTATCCAGGGGTCATTTCATAGAAAAAGAGGTGCATAACTCATTACCATAACTCATTTGCATATGCCACACCCCCTAACATACCGGAAGTGTGTCAGAAGGCAACACCCACCCCTCAGGCTCCACTCCACAGGTGAGTGAAACTGACCTGCTCTTCCTCCGTTCCCTTCCCCATCCAATACTTGGTGCAATAAAAATAAGCGTAAAGGACACACCCTCATTCTCTTCCTG
This sequence comes from Lepidodactylus listeri, assembly GCA_029233225.1. Taxonomy (NCBI): domain Eukaryota; kingdom Metazoa; phylum Chordata; class Lepidosauria; order Squamata; family Gekkonidae; genus Lepidodactylus; species Lepidodactylus listeri. Next base: position 47,618,095 of record JARCFY010000003.1, on the reverse strand, counting down.
CTCCCTTGAAACCACCAGGTTTCAAGGAGACTTGAGATACCCAGGACATGTGCACCACCCATCCCTTTCCCTTCCCCTCCCCACAACAAGACACCCTGTGGGGTAGGTGGGGCTGAGAGAGGTCTTTTGAGAACTGCTCATGAGAGAACAGCTCTGAGAGAACTTGTGACTGGCCCAAGGTCACACCAGCAGCTGCATGTGGAGGAGTGGGGAATCAAACCCAGTTCTCCCAGATTAGAGTCCAACTCCTGACCACTACACCAAACTGATGGGGTGGAAGCTGCTGAAGGGTTGGTGAAATTTCTCCAGTACTTATGTGCCATGTGCCCAGATAAAAAATGGTATACTTAGAAAATGTATATGCCACCGTGAGCAAGTCTCTGGAAAAGCAGCACACAGTCATAAAAGGAACAATGATAAAATTATCAATATTAAAACAAAACATTAAAAACAATAAAGACCCTAGCAGGGCTTTTCGCCGGGGCGCTGCGCCTCTGCACTGCTTGGGGAAGCTGAGGAGGGGGTGGGGCTTGGTCATGTGCCCGCCCCCTGGGCTCCTCACTCCCAGAGCTGCGCTCCTGTGCGATCCTGCTCCAACGGACCCCTGTATGTGTCCTAGAACAATACACGTTCAGAAACAGTTCTGCAGGTCACATGGTATTGGAATGAAAATATGTAGACTAAGTTGGGAGAATGGAGGTCTGACACGCTTTGCAAATGCGCAAGGCGGACAGCGGCTCTTCCTGACAGCTTGGGTGGGTTAATCCACCCGACGCAACCTCACACAGGTAGTGTGAGGACCAGCAAGCAATATAATCCAGGTTTGAGCAACCTCGGTGAAGGGAAAGTCTCGGAGGAGACTTTTCCGACACCTTGAGCACTGCAGCCGAAGAGGATTCTTGCGAGTATCTCTAAGGAGCTGAGCTGAGCTGAAAAATTCAGCATAAAACCTCCAATTCCCCTGATTCCTTAACAAAGAAGACAAAGTTTAAACGTTGGGACCACATCTGAAGCGAAGTAACAACAAAAGGTAACGGAAAAAAGTTTTTTGCCTTACCATTGCCGCGTTTTGAAAGATGAAAAACAGATCGGGTGAAGCAATAGACTGATGTTGATTGGATGAGAGCAGTTTTGAAGTGCTAAAAAACCGAATTTGAACTTAAAAAGCCAAAAAAACAAGTTGTTTAACATTCCTGCGGTTAAAAGGAGTCGGGAGGGGAAGCCAAGCATCGCGAGACAAAGAGGGAGAAGGGAACCAAGCATCGCGAGATTAAGACGTGAGGACTGAATCAGGAAGTGACGGCTAGAAGAGCAGACAAGAAGGAAAAAGGAGAAGAACCGGAAGAAGGTAAAGGGGACTCTAAATACTGCCGGACCAGAAAGGGGACTCTAAATACTGCCGGACCAGAAAGGGGACTCTAAATACTGCCGGACCAGAAAGACCATAACAGGAAGTGACGTGCAGAGAGCAGACAAGTAAAGAAAAGGAAGGGACAAAAGGAAACTACGGCAAGCCAGAAGCAAGGTAAAAAGACTATAACCTTTGACATTAACCATAGAGAAGTCGCGGCCGCCATTTTGGATTTATAAAATTTTTAAACTGCAATATCTCAAAGATTATATAACGTAGAAGGCTGAAACCAACATAATTTGACTTGGCAAGATTAGCTTGTTTGAATGCACTAATTGGTGTTTGATTTGGAAGACAAGATAAAATCGATCCTTTTAAAGAGGCAAAACGGACCGAGGACTAAGATCGAGAGCAGCCACATGGTCCTCTCCTACAATGGCAGCAAAAAAAGAAAAAGAGCTACTAGCTGTTATGGAAGCAATGGAAAAGAAAATGTTAGACGCTATAGGAGAGGTAAATGTTAAAATGAATAATATAGCGGCTCAAGCAGATAAAAATTGCATGGAATTAAAAGCAGAATTTCAAAAATTATCCACAAGAACACAAGATATAGAAATTAAAGTAAAAGAACTGGAAGAAAACACCCATAAGACAATGAGAGAGAACGAGAGGATGGAAAAGATGATGCATTATAAAGATATGCAAAACCACTTGAGATTTCGAGGGATTGAGGAAAAATTGAATGAGGATATTTTTACAAGAATGCAAGAAGCAATAGCAGATTTTTTACAAGAACAGGAAGAAGTTGTTAAAGAACACATGGATCTTGTTTATAGAGTTAATTCTACATATGCAAGAGACAAAAACATACCAAGAGACGTGGTTGTCCAATTTACAATGAAAAGAACAAAAGAACAAATCTACAGGAAGTGCTTTACTGACCCCTTTGTAATAGATGGAAAGAAAATCATAGTAATGAAAGAATTGCCTAGAGCAATACTGCAAGAAAGGAAAAAATTCAAGCGTCTGACGGATAAACTGAAGGAGAAAAAAATCAGATTTCGTTGGGAAATACCTCAAGGACTAAGTTTTTATTATGGCAGCTCCAGAGTGGTGATTAAAAGCACAGAAGAAATGTATGCATTCCTGGGAGAGAATAAAGACGATTTTGGAGATATTTAAGAATATATCAAAATGGATTACAAAATACTTACATGGAATGTAAATGGACTAAATTCACCCCAAAAACGTAGAATGGTAGGTCACTGGTTGGAAAAACAAAAATGTAATATAATTTGCTTGCAAGAAGCTCATCTTAAAAACCAAGACCATAAATATTTAATAAGGAAAAAATTGGGAGAAGAATTTTATTCTTTAGCAAGCAATAAAAAAAATGGTGTTGTAACATATGTCAAAAAAGATTTGGAACCCAAAGTAATATTCAAAGACAAAGATGGAAGATATTTAGCTATTGAAATTTTACTGCAAGGAGTGAAAACTTTGATTGTGAACATTTATGCTCCGAATGGAGCTAAAGAAATTTTTTTTAAAGAACTTCAAATGGAATTGGACAATGTAAACTATGATCAAATTATGATGTTAGGAGATTTCAACGGAACTGTAGATAATAAACTAGACAGGCGCTCTAAAAGAAAGGATGAGACGTTAGGGAAGCTTCCAAAAAACTTTTTTGAACTGATAAAACAAGAAAAGTTGGAAGATATTTGGAGGAAAGCTAACCCACAAGGAAAAGACTTTACCTTTTACTCTAACAGACATGACTCACATTCAAGAATTGACATGATTTGGATGACTACTAACCTAACCTTTAAGACAAGAAAAGTGGAAATTTTACCCAGAATAATCTCAGATCACAATCCGTGTTTATGGACAGCTGGGCAGATTAAAAAACAAAAGAGATGGAGAATAAACGAGGACTTATTAGATAATCAAGAAATAATTAAAAAATTACTTGAAGAAACAGACCTATACTTCCAAGTAAACATGCAGAAAGAAGTTAAAATTCAAACCGTATGGGATGCATATAAAGCAGTGATGAGAGGACTATTGATATCGTTAAATGCTAAAGATAATAAAAAGAAAAAAGAGCAATATGAAAATATTTTACAAGCCATTAAAACAAAGGAAGAAGAACTGAAGAAGAAACCAGGGAAAAAGAAACTGCAAAAGGAAATTTGGATGCTACAAGACCAAGCAAAAGCCATTTTGAACCAGGAGATGTACTGGAACTTAAAAAAACTTCAACAAAAAGCATTTGAAGGTGCAAATAAACCCGGAAAATACTTAGCATGGCAATTAAAGAAAAAACGTGAAAATAAATTTATCACTAAAGTGATAAGAGATAATATTGAGATAATAGATAACAAAGGAATAAAAAGAGAATTTTTTAAATACTACGCAAAACTTTTTAAGAAGGAAAACAAAGACAGAAGAAAGATTAAAGAATACCTGCAAACATTAAAGCTACCAAAACCAACAGAGAAAATTAAAGAACTATTTAATAATCCAGTATCATTACAAGAGATCAAAAATGCAATAAATGACTCAAAATTAGGTAAAGCACCTGGACCGGATGGATTTACAGCGAAGTTCTACAAAACGTTACAGGAGTCAGTTTCACCGGTGTTACTGCTATTGATGAACAATATAAGAGTTACTGGAGAGGTACCAGAAACCTGGAAAGATGCATCCATCTCACTGATCCCGAAAGAAAATCAGGATTTGACCAATGTTAAGAACTATAGACCGATCTCTTTACTGAATAATGATTATAAGATTTTTGCTAAGATTATAGCGGATAGACTAAAAGAGCACCTTAAAGAGACTATACAAACAGAACAAGCAGGGTTCTTACCTAATCGACAAATAAGGGACAATCTAAGAGTAGTAGTGGACGCTATAGAATATTACGACAAACATCCTGAAAAGGAAGTGGGCTTTTTCTTTTTAGATGCGGAGAAAGCGTTTGATAATTTAAACTGGGATTTTATGTTTGAAGTTTTAGAACATCTTGAGATCGGTGAATATATGCTTAACTTCATTAAAGCAATATATAAAGAACAGAAATCCTCAATAATAATTAATACTGAAAAGACAGACGATTTTAAAGTTGAAAAAGGAACAAGACAAGGATGCCCGCTTTCGCCGCTGCTATTTATTTGGATTTTAGAAGTTCTACTGTTAAATGTGAAGGAAGACAAAGATATTAAAGGCTTAACAACTAAAGGTTTTTCTTTCAAATATAGGGCCTTTGCAGATGATGTGATGTTTATAGTGGAAGACCCCTTATCCACATTACCACATTTGTTACAGAGAGTAAAAGAGTTTGGTGACTTAGCAGGATTTTATGTAAATAAAAACAAATCGAAAGTAATGTGCAAAAATATGTCAAATAAGAAACAAAACGAGTTACAAAAACTTACAGAATGTGAGGTGGTGAAAAAGACAAAATATCTGGATGTAAACCTAACTATGAAAAATATTGATCTTTATAAAAATAATTATGAAAAATTATGGTTGCAAATTATGCAGGATATTAAAAAGTGGAATGTATTGAATTTGTCATTGCTGGGTAGAATTGCGGTGGTCAAGATGAATGTGTTACCACGATTAATGTTTTTGTTTCAAACTATTCCAATTGTGAAAGATGTAAAAACATTCAAATGTTGGCAGAAGGAGCTGTCTAAATTTGTGTGGGGAGGGAAAAAACCAAGAATTAAGATGAAAATAATGTGTGATGCCAAAGAAAGAGGAGGGTTTCAACTACCAAATCTAAGGTTATACCATGATGCAATATGTTTGACCTGGGTAGGGGCATGGACTATGTTACAAGATAGAATGTTATTGTCCCTGGAAGGTCATGATTGTAGATTTGGGTGGCATGCATATTTGTATTATGGCAAAACAAAAATGGACAATATGTTTAAACATCATTATTTGAGAAGAACACTAATGGATACGTGGACAAGATATAAAAACTTTTTTTCAGAAGAGATACCCATGTGGATTGTACCCGCAGAAGTTTTACATCCAATATCAAGATATAAAGGACAAGATTGGCTGAAGTATAGAGACTTATTAATAAGACATGGCAAGGATTTCAAACTGAAGGAGCAGCATCAGATTGATTTTGATTATGGTTGGTTAAGATATAGACAAATATATGACTTGTATAGAAGTGATAAAAACACGGTTTCAGGGAAAAAAATAATGAAATAGAACAAGTTTGGGAGGAAGGTGGGAAAAAAATGATTTCTAAAATGTATAAAGTCTTGCTAAAATGGTTTAATGCTGATGAAATGGTAAAAGAACAAATGGTAAAATGGGCGATAAACTTTAACAAAGACATTGAAATGGAATCTTGGGAATTTTTATGGAAAAATGCTATGAGTATATCTACGTGTTATAACTTAAAAGAAAATTGTTTTAAAATGATGTATAGATGGTATATGACACCAAAAAAAATTGCAAATATTGGTCAAAATATGTCTAACAAATGTTGGAAGTGTAAAAAGAAAGAAGGGTCTTTTTATCATATGTGGTGGACTTGTGATAAAGCAAAGACTTATTGGTCAAAAATACATGCAGAAATGGAAAAAATCTTGAAATGTACATTTAAGAAGTTGCCTGAAATGTTATTGCTAGGACTTAAACTAGAAGAGATAAATGTAAAGAAAAGGACAATAATATGGTATATGATTACAACAAGAATGGTGTATGCACAAAACTGGAAAAATGAAAAAATACCAGAGGTGTGGGAATGGTTGAAAAAACTGTTATATATGGCTGAAATGGATAAGTGGACTAGAAAATTGAATAATCTCTACTCAGAGACCTTTCTGGAAGACTGGAAAGATTTGAAAGAATATGTTGAAAAGTATTGGGATATGAAAAACTATATACATGGTTATAATAGCATAAAGGAATAGAAATATATTATATGAATGTTTTAGTTAAAATTAGACAATGAAACTGTTTTTATTTAGAAATACATAAGAGTATAGAAAATAAGAATTGGTGTATAAGTATAAGTATTTTAAAGCTATATAACCGTTACCAGAAACGAAACATAGATATAAGTATTACTATTTTGAATAAAATGGAAAATGTGTTATGCTTCAGATGTGGTGGGAAACCACCAAAACAAGATAAAAATAGAATGTACAAATAGAACAAAATGTTATCTAATATGGAAAAAGGGATTTGTATAAGGTTAAATGTATTATTTTCGATGTTTTTTCTTTTGAAAAATAAAAATTTCTTTACAAAAAAAAAAAAGAAAATATGTAGACTAAGGTTTCAAATACATGCTGCAAGCAGAGGAAATTGTATGTATTCGGTCACAGCTCACATAAGCTGTTTTTACTTAGCTGATTAACATTTAGCCAAACTGAAAACCATGGTTTCTTTGCTCTAGTATTTAGTGCATGTTTGTTATTGTTGTTGTTGTTCAGTTGCAAAGTCGAGCATGACTCTTCACAACCCCATGGACCACATCACGCCAGGCCCTCCTGTCTTCCGCCGTGCTCTGGAGTTTGCTTAATTTCATGTTTGTTGCATCGATAACATGGAGCTAAGTGTTATCAGAGGATATAATACAGTGTGTCATGATGTGATAAAACCCAAACACCATAGCCATACAAGCAAGTTAAAGATTATGGAACTGAATGTTATAGCGGTATGGTGGGGGAGCTTAGTGATGGATGAAAATGATCAGGAACAATCAAATCTGAAATGGGACTACTTGGACTACAGTCCCAAGTTCTGTCTCTGAATTCTGCCTCCTTTATGTTTTGCACACTTCCTGAGAGGAGAGCAATATATTTTTTCCAGAATAGTAGCAGAGTGTCCTTGCACACTGAAGCTTTCCATTACTGGATTACCGGCTAGTGCGGCCACCTGATCCAATTTCAGCTCTGCATATGCATCTTGGCTCTCAGTGGCCTCTCCTTTTTTGCTGTAAGTAGCCCTTGAGGAGATTTTATTCCAATTTGTTTGAAGAAAGCTTACACTTTGAATAAAAGTTTGTTGGTCTTAAAAGTGCCACTGGACTCAAACTTTGTTCTGCTGCTTCAGACCAACACGGCTACCCACCTGAATTTGGCTTCTGAATGTTATTTCTGGAATTCATTTTGTCCATTTATTCTTCTGTGTAAATTGTTCCTCTTGTCTCAAGTAGATAACAAAAGATAACTACTGACAGATGATTTTGCAGCATGCAGTATCACCAAACTCTTGGGGGAAGAGCAACCATACATTGCAGGTGAACTGATCTGAGTGGCAAAATAGATGATTTACAAGAAGGGGGACCTGCGATACTCACAGGGGGGGGAGTATCCCAATCCTCCTGCCACCCCCCTCCCCAGTGCAAGCAGCAGCAGCGAGACCCGCTGCTCCTCCTCCCACTCCGGGGGGAAGGCTTGCCTGTTGCCGCCAGCCTACACCTGCTGCGGGCCCCCTAGCTGCGGGAGCTGCTCACTCGCCGGCCGGTGCATGTCGGAGGGAGACAGGAGAGCAGAGCTCTGATGCAGACTGGGGGCTCCTCCAGGGCACACCAAAGCCCAGTCGGGAAAGTCAGGCCGACCTACCTGTGTGGCTTTGGTAGGCAGGCAGCTGACCCCCGGAAGGCACTGAGCGCACCTCAAAGTGAGGCCGGTCACTGATGGTGGGGAATGAATGCCCAGCCTTGCCTCAGCAGCCCCGACTGTATGGCAGGAAGAAGCACTTCACCTGCCCCCCCAATGGCGGCACTCCTTGGAGGAGCCACGAGGCCCCCAGCCCTGCCCGGCTGGCCATGGAGGGAGGGAGGCAGGGGCCAAATCCCAGAAGCTTCTCCTTGACAGCAAAAGCAAGCCCAGATTTCTCCACCTAGCTTGCAACGGGGAAAGGGGGGGATAACCGAAGTGCAGGGAAGGTGGATTGTTCAGAGTGTGTGTCCCTGAGCATGCGCAGGGAATGCCTTTATTTTGGGGGGATTTAAACATCCCCCCAAAAGTTTTTTTTTTAACTTTTAGGATTTTTGTGCACACCTGGGGAGTCCCCCAAGTGTGCAGAAAAATCTCCCTGCCCCCAGGTGCCCCCCACATGGATTTAGATATCCGCACGCAGGGGGCACCTTGAGAATTAGATATATAGATTAAACTCCTGGTTGATGGCCATCAGGGTTTTGCATAGAGCAATTTCAGCATTAATTTTTGTTTCCTGGATATAATCGCTAGCTGATATAATAAAAGTAACATTGTGGTCTTGTTTAATTTATCAGTCTTTCAGGAAATATTTACTGGGGGGAGGGGGGGTTTGGGGTTGGCAGTCACTTTAGCAAGAGATATAGAGATATATTGATTTCACATGCTAAATTTCTGAGCTGAGTCTCCTTTTCTTGCTTTCTGCTAAACAAGGGAAAAAAATTCCAACTGAAGCTCATCTCCTCCAATGCCCAGAGAAGCCTTAACATGTTTTCAGTATGAGGAAGTTATTTATCATCTTACCAAACTGCACTGTGGTCACAGAAAGCAGAAAAACCCCCACGGTGCTTACTGGAAGGTATTGCAACAAAACAAAATGAGCAAAGCCTCCTCGAAAGCTTTTAAAAGACAACCTATGCAAATATTTAGGCTATCTCTAAGGCCAGTTATTTTCATGCTGTCATCTACATATCTGTTGTCATGAATTGGTGTCATCTTTAAAAAGCTGAGTCATTTGTCATGGAGTTGATCACTGTTAATATGCTGAATAGGTATCCTGCCTTATCAGTGTAGTATTAGTCAAGGATGTCATAAGTGAAGTTCATATTGGTCTGCATGAATGTTTTCCAATATTTTAATGTATTTATTTTGGGAAAGACAAAAATCACAGGGGAACTAGGACAGTCCATGTGTACTGGTACCAGTCCCACTTAAAATACAGTTCCTGTTTTCTCTCTATTTTCCCATGAAGGTTAAGGAATCTAAGGAAACTGGATACTGCAAAACTCAGAATAACCTTCTAAACCACTGGGATAGGGGGATGTTCTTTTGTGAATCCTCTGTGGAGTGTCTGTGCTTCAGTCATATTGAGTCTCTTTTCATGCAGAGGATCTCAGATTTAATCCTTAGCATTTCCAGTTAAAAGGATCATACAACATTTGTATGCTGCCTTTCTGATAAATCAGGGTCCCAAGGAGGCTAACAGTTAAAACAAAACATTGTAAAAACATATTTTTTAAAAATTAAAACCAAAACTAAAATACATATTGAAAGCATGTTAACCAGTAAGTAAAATATAGGAATCATTGAGGGAATGCCAGATGGAACAAAAAAGACTTCGCCCACTGGTGGAAGACAGTGGAAGAAAGGGACAGATAACTATTGCTAGGAAGAGATTTCCACACTGCCTAATCTCGGAGGATTGGGGTACCCAACATAGGGCTGCAGAAGATAATCTTAGTGGTCAGGTGGACCTGTATGGGAGTAGGCAGTCCTTCAGATATGTTGGTCCCAAGATGTAAAGGTCAATATCACCACCTTGGATTGGACTCAAAAACAAATTGGAAACCAATGACAATGGGCCAAGACTGGCATGTTATAGTCCTTATGACCTATTCCAGTTAACAACCTTGCTGCAGCATTCTGTACCAGCTGAATTTTCTGAGCACTTTTCAAGGGCAGACACATGTAGATCTAATCTAGATGTAACCAGGCCATGCACCACAGTGTCCAGATCTTTTTGCCGAGGAAACTGCAGCTGGCTGACCAGTCAAAGGCACTCCTAGACAATGCTGTTATCTGATTATCTTGAAGTAGACAGGGGTCTAAGCTACAAATCTGTTCTTTCAAGAGGAGTGCAAACCCCATCCAGAACAGGTGACACTTTCAATCCTTGGTCAGACCTTCTGCCCACAAATAACTCTTCAATATTCCAGGTACCAGTTCAGGGTTTCTACACTATCCCTATCCAAGGTGTGAGATAGAAATGAGTGTCATCCATATATTGTGTCCGCTTAACTCAAATCTCCAGATGACCTCCCTCAGCAGTTTCATGTAACTGTTCAAAGGCATGGGTGACAAGACACAGCTTTGTGAGACTTCACAAGCAAGAGGCCAAGGGGCCCTGCAGCAGTCTTCCAGCACCTCCTTCTGAAACCTACCTTCTGAAACCTGCAATGTCTCCTTCTGAAACCTACCTTGCCATGGACTGGAACTGTTTGAAAAGGTACCTTCAAGTCTCAGTCCTGAAAGGTCGTCCAGGAGTATGCTGTGTGCCTGGGGGCAAAGATCTCACCCTTTCATTTATGGCAGCAGCTTCTACACAGCTGGCAGGGTCAGAGGCACCACTGGGGACCTGGCCCTATGTAAATGCAGGAGCAGCCAGCTGGAGCAGCTTGTTGTGGTGAAGGATGGTATGTGGCACTGTTCTGGGCCATGCCAGGCAGCCTCACATCCAGACACATGTAGATCTAATCTAGATCTAATGTAGATCTTCACCACAGCCAGTGGTGTTCGAGGAGCGTCATCATGGTTTAGTAGTTAAGAGCGACAGACTCTAGTTTGGAGAACTGGGTTTGATTCCTCACTCCTCCACATGAAGCCTGCTGGGTGACCTTGGGCCAGTCACAGCTCTCTCAGAACTCTCTCAGCCCCACCTACCTCACAAGGTGCCTGTTGTGTGAAAAGGAAAAGAAGGCGATTGTAAGCTGCTTTGAGACTCCTTAAAATAGAGAAAAGTGGGGTACAAAAAGCAACTCCTCCTCCTACTTATTCTTCCAGGAGCCCAGCTGGAGGCAGCAGCAGTAGGGCAAGATGTCTTGTGACTGGGTGAGGCAGCATGGAGCTGTTCTGGGCTACAGTCCATGGAGAGGGCGGGATAAAAATCTAATTAAATAAATAAATGCAGCAGTCACCTTCTACACTGAAGTGGGGAGAGGAGTGGAGCTAGAAAGGAGGCCTGAGTCATGGCATGGAGGAGCAGGCTGGGATAATTGGCAAAAAAGGCTTGGAGCATATGAGACTACCAGGGCAAAGTTAGAATAGGATTGGGGAGGCAGGGGATGAGGCATGGGATGCACAGGCAGGAGTACATTGGATGATGCCTCCACTCACTCTCAGGAGCCTGCCTCACTTTTCAGGGCATTGGGGGATCAGAGGATAGGCCCGCCCACAAGAGGGCTTCTGTTATGCTAGCTCAGGGGTGGGAAAACTGTGGCTGGGGAGCCGCATGCGGCTCTTTCACATATATTATGTGGCTCCCGGCAGGGCGGCTGGGGAAGCTAAATATCATTAGCAAACAAATACCATTGGATAAATTAATATCATTATCAATATCTGCTTTTACCCCTTTTGTTATTATTTTTGGCAGTCTCATTTAATGTTAATAAAAAGCAAATTTGCTTCTTTTCCAATAAACGCAGGTAATATTTGTTCATGTCTTGTGGCTCTCAAACATCTGATGTTTATCCTATGCGGCTCTTACGTTAAGCAAGTTTGGCCACCCCTATTCTAGGTGGCTCTTACGCTGAGCAAGTTTGCCCACCCCTGTGCTAGCTGATGGGATCTCAGGGTGGAAGGATCAGACCTAGGCTGCATTGTAAAGGGAGAGGTGGCTGGCTAGAGAGCCAGGGGTGTGGCTAACTCCTTTCCTCTCTGATATGTGGAAACATTTTGAAGGCCTGGATAACCCCCCCCCCCCAAAAAAAAATGTCCTGGAGAGTGGCAGCCCTGTATTCTATCCCAGAGGAGGAAGACCCAGACACCATGATAGACAGTATCAATAGACTTTGATAGACCAATATTCTCATTTCCTTTAAAGCAATTTCATGTGATAATCTGCTTCTCAGAAACCCATTGTGGCAGAATACAACGTAATGGTGTGCCTTCATGCATTCCATGATTTCTTATCGTAAAAACTGATTAGCCAAAAATACCATAGAATTCTTGCTTTATCAGTGTGTCTCTATTCCTTTTACTTGCCCAACTGCAAAGGATAAGCTCAGAATCATTTTAGCTATAAAGTGCATTTGAAGTCAATCCAGCAGCCCTGAGGTTATTGTTAGAGTGGCTATATAAACAATGAACAGCAGTAATCAATACTATTAGAAAACAAGCACTGCACTCAAACGCAAACAAAATAGGTATATGGATGTAACTACTAAGATATATTTAACAATTCAATAAATCATTATCACAAATCATGTCATATATCACTCTATTTTACAAAAATCAATGAAACTTATTAACAACAGCTGCTAAAGCCAAATTTATAAATAACACAGCTGGATCCAGTTAAATCCAACGAAGACTCCAGATTGTATTCTTCGTTTCGATAAATCTTTGTCAGAAGACTTAAAGATGAAAAGCACCATTAATGAACAATTAAACATTAAAAATATATATTAAACAAAAATTATATAATTTTACAAACATGCCTTATATAAGATTCATAAAGTACTACATATTAATTTCACCAGTTGCACTGAGATGAGGAAATTCCATATTTATGTGATAAGCATAACTAATACATGTTCACTGAGCAGAAATTGCTTCATCCTATTATTCTAAGAAAATAGAACAAAAAACCAAAGACCAGTGGGTCAGAAAGCACATAAATTCATTGCAAAGTCACATACACTGCCCAGCTACTGAATACAAATTGCTTACCACTAGCAGGGAAAAAAGTTAAGACAGGCTACCGATCCTACAACGGAACTACTCTCATGTGGCCAGCATGCCTTAAGGAAAGCCTAAAAGGAGTGGTTAATATAGCAACCACTGAGCCTCACAATTTTAATTTTTAAAGGGGGACAACCCAAAAAGGCAAAGGAATTAAATATATATTTATAAAAAGCAGCTTAAGTCTAACGACTGATTTAGCCCGTGTGGATGGGGAGCTTTTAAACGAAAAATCCAAAACGCCTCCCTTTGTAAGAACCTTTTACGGATATCCATAGCAATATAGGAGCGGCGTTTAAGGACTTCTAGGATGACAAACCTAAAATCATCAGGAGCATGATGTTGAGCCAGAAAATGTTGAACCAAAAGTGATTCTAAGCGTGCATTTCTGATGCAACACCTATGTTCAATGATACGGGTAATCAGTAGCTGGGCAAAGTTATCCCAGTATTCCATTATGTCTCTTGGTATTCTGTACTGAAGGGTGTAACAAGCATTTTAAATAAATGAAACAGCTAAATGAAAGTTCTCAGCATGTTTTGCCTGAAAATCCCTTATCAAAGTACAATTGTCAGAAAACAGTGGCTGTTTTCAAAGAGTATTGAAAAGCAAAATATGAGTTGTGGCTTTGATCATTGTTGGTGTCTGTGATCTCTTTGTTTGCTTTTTTTATTCATTAGCAGGCCTGCATCTCTGACCTCTAGTTAATTTGCTTCAAACACATTAATAAGACTGGATCCCATTGCTGTAAGGAAACACACTCATGTAGGCAGCTTGAACAGTTAAAGTCAAATAACTTGGCAGCCAAATTCTCCAACAAGCAAATGCCCAGAGACAAATTAATAGCATTTCATTTCCACCTGAATTTGATATAAAACCTTCAATTCTACCTTAATTAAACATTCATATGTGGAACCCTCACATTCCCCCCCACCCCACCCCCCACTGTTCTGGAAAGCTGTCTATTGTAAATAAAATGGCATACGTTATATGAGGACAAAATATATTCTACATACATGCGGTTTTATGACTTGGGACCTTAGGATGAAGTATTCACATTTACAAAAAGCCAGCTACTGAAAAGGGATGTGAGATGTTTCACCGCACACCAGAAATAATCAACAACAAAGCACCAAAGGTAGAACACAACTCCACCCCCCCCCATAACAATGGTGCATATCTGGGAACCAATGGCTGAGCTTCTAAGCGAGGCAATGGACTTTCTTCATACGTTTCAGCTCTCCCTACTCTTCAAAACCTCTAGCCAGCTGAATCTCCCCTCGTAATCCATACAATTACCCATGGATATCCTGCCTGCCAAAACTCCTTCACTATCACTACTGCTCAGGGGTCATTTCATAGAAAAAGAGGTGCAGGAGCTCATTAGTGTACCTATTAGCATAACTCATTAGCATATGCCATGCCCCCCTGACATCACTGGAAGTGTGTCAGAAAGGGAAGCAAAGGGGGGGCATCTTCAAAAGCCTCCCCTTCCTTTCTCCAGCTGGCCTGCCAAGGGAAGGGGGGGAGCGAAGCGAGAAGGACCCCATGGAATACAGTGGAAAGATCGTGCTGCCGCATGACTCTAAACAGAAGGGGTTTAAACTTTAAATCCCTTCTCATTTCACTTCTTCCACAGGCCCTCTGGGAGCTGGGGGAGGGGCTTGCCATCACTGCCAGTGTCCAAATAAATATTTTTTGGCCCGATTCAGATTGGGCCAAATTAGGCTGCATCTGTTCTGGCTGCTGAATGACCCCCGCATGTCAGTTTCGGTAATGCAAGGGGATTCAGAAGTCATTCCAGGGTCAGAATGTCAGTTTCAGCCCTATTATACCCTAATGGCAAAAACTCATAGGGTATATGAGGGGCTGGAGGAGAGGGGGTTTGAGGGAGAGGCTCCAAACTTGCAGGGTAGCTGCTGGGGCCTCTTCCCCAAATACCCACCAAGTTTCAAGAAGATTGGATCACGGGGGTCCAATTCTACAGGCAGGGCCGGTGCCAGGGTTTTTTGCACACTAGGCGAGACTACCTTCTGGTGCCCCCCCCCCCATGTGCCCACCAATTTTCAGTCATAAATGCATTTTAGGAAGAATGAAAAACACAACATTTGAATTCTTTTTTTTTTATTATTGTGAGTACAAGTAATACAATCTCTGATTTTCTCTCTCAAACACATCAAGGCACACCATGCAGCAACCTTGCTGCTGGTATACAGATATGGGTCTTATTGCTTTGGGTCCCCTCTGTGGAGAAACATGGTGCATAAATGAAGTAAATAAATAAATGTGGTCTGTGCCTGGATAGGAGATATCCTGGAACCCTGCTTAGACTACTTTGAATTCTGTGAGGGGTAAAAGGTAAGATGTAAACATAATAAGATACATTAAAAAGGTGAAGTATGCTCAAAAGTAAGTCTTGCCAGCTTCAAGGAGACTTGCTTCTGAAGAAGCTAATTGTATGCTGATCTATGCAGATATATATGTAGAATGAGTCAGCAGTAAGTAAGTTCTACTTGATTCAGTGGCAGCTCTGAGTACGAACAGAAGTCTTGTGAACACCTTGAGCAGTTCCAAACCCTCTAACACAGGGGTGTTAGTCCAGGGCTGTTATGCAGCCCACAAGCAACTGGTACAAGGGATGCTGCTCGGAGGTGGGTGGATGGAGCCACTCCGATTGTGGCTTCAGTACAGCAGGACAACCTCTTCTGCAGCAGACAAGCAGAACCCCTTCACTTCAGGGACTGCTGAGCTGGAAACCACTGCAGCCGCATTCATACCTCTCCATTCGGCCTGCAGTTCCGGGTATGCTGTCCTGGATGGCTGCAGGGATCAGCGTTTACACTTGTCACATACTCAAGTTGCCATGGCAATTGCTGATCTCCTGAACGAAGGCCCTCTATGAAAAACCCAAAGTATTTCCATTTCCCAAAACCAATGAATGCTGTTATTCTCATCCAGAACACCACATTCCAAAACCACCCTGAATAGCACACATGAGAAAAAGAGGAAACTTATCAAAAGCTTTCGTACTTAACCAATATTCAAAGATGCACAGAAATTACCATCTGTCAGAGAACAGAATCCAGTGGAAGGGTTCTTACAATACAGGCATCTTGAAGAAAAATATGTACCTTGTGAAAGAAATTTAACAACCAACAGAACATCCCAGTTAACTATCAACCATGGCATGTGATGAGTGTTTGCCACCCCAGCGGGAATAACGAGACAGACAACAGTCTTGGAATTAAACAAGGGCCACTTTATTAATTTACAAAACATTGCAGCAACGGGATAACCAACCCAAGCAAGCCTGGAACAGGCAAGGCAGGCATCATTCCCTGACCTGCCTCCTTGCCCTTGTAGGGCGGGTCACCCCCAGCTCCGGTCTTGAGCCATCGATCTGGCTCGTGCCCGGCAGCCTGGCAAGCTGGTTGCCACCTAGGAGCGCCTACCCCTGAAGCCTTAAAAACGTGCAGGGAGGCGCCGGCCTAAGAGGTTCCCAGAGGCGATCATCATTCCCTACCCTGGGCCTTAAAAAACCCGAAGGCAGTTCCTGACGACCTCCTGTTCCCTAATGGGATATGCCATGAGGTGCTCACCAGTTCCACTTACTTGCTTGCACAACCTGCCAAGTGACCTAATTAAGCCCCCGACCACCACCTACAACCCTTAATCCGCTGCCCTTAGTGCAAGGTAGGCGAAAACATCTCCCCCGTACGGCCAATTGTGGAAGAGGTGAAAAATTCCTACCTGGCCCCAGAGGCGACCAGCCGGTGTCTACACTAAGAACAGGGCGGGCGGGTGGGCGAGCACGTGGATCCAAGAGGCCGGGCTGGAGCAGGGCTCGGCCTTTTAACAGGCTGGCCCCGCCCCCCCAGGCTGCAGACGCTGCGCGCCCTCACTTGTTGCTGCCCCGCCTTCCCGCGGCGCGGCAAAGCAGCACCCGGGCGCCATCGGCGTGGCCGGGCGTCCGGGAGCCCAGTTGCCACCCCAGCGGGAATAACGAGACAGACAACAGTCTTGGAATTAAACAAGGGCCACTTTATTAATTTACAAAACATTGCAGCAACGGGATAACCAACCCAAGCAAGCCTGGAACAGGCAAGGCAGGCGTCATTCCCTGACCTGCCTCCTTGCCCTTGTAGGGCGGGTCACCCCCAGCTCCGGTCTTGAGCCATCGATCTGGCTCGTGCCCGGCAGCCTGGCAAGCTGGTTGCCACCTAGGAGCGCCTACCCCTGAAGCCTTAAAAACGTGCAGGGAGGTGCCGGCCTAAGAGGTTCCCAGAGGCGATCATCATTCCCTACCCTGGGCCTTAAAAAACCCGAAGGCAGTTCCTGACGACCTCCTGTTCCCTAACGGGATATGCCATGAGGTGCTCACCAGTTCCGCTTACTTGCTTGCACAACCTGCCACAGCCAAGGCCAAGCCTCTGCTTTGGCCTTTGCTCCCCATTCAGTGACCAAGCACCGCCCGTATCCCTTGCTGCAAATCCCGTAAAAATATTTCATTGCCCTTCTCAGACAAATGCACCCCGTCCGGCCTGTACAGCTTGGACAATTCAACCCGTATCTCTTGGTGCTGTAGAAAAACACCCAACCCAGATTCCATGGCCTTCCGCATTTGCCTGTTGACCTTTCGCCTGGCCCGGTCAATACACCTGGGGTCGCCCAAGTTCCTTCATGCCTTGCGAGGTAGGATGGCTGACCATACAATCTGCACGCGTGGCCACCTTGCTCTTATCCTCACAAGGTCAGCCTCCGCCTGTATCACAAGGGCCTTACCCTTCATCAGTCCCAAATCATTACCCCCCAAGTGTATCACCAAGACCTGAGGCGGAAGCCCTCTGTGTTCATCGAAGAGCAGGGGAAGGAGCGCCGGCCACCCCATGCCTCTCCGTCCCAGCCACTCGACCACTGCCCGGTCACTGAGGCCCAGTTGAGACCCCATGGGTGTCCTTCGGGCCTGATGCGCCGCCCAAAAGATCATGCTATGGCCGCAAACCAGAACACGCCGTCTTGTCCCACCGTCAGCAGCCTCTGAAAAAGGAACTGGATTAATTTGGCAACGTCGTCTACCAATCCCTACTTATCCCTAAAGTCCGTCGACCTACGTCTTACAAGCCCGAACATAGCCTCTATAACAGCGGGACCTCCACCGGCCAATCCTCTGAACCTCCCCGTTGGGGTACCCCATTGCTGCCGCCGTGGACGCCGCCCCAATCTGAAAGGAGTGGGTACCAAACCTCACGCCACCCAATCCCAAGCGCTCCAGTGCCTTCCTTGTCACACTCCAAAATTGGAATCTGGTGAGAGGGGAACCATCTGCGTGCCGGAATAGGTACCCGTGGTCATCCCCCCGCAGTGCCACATAGTGGCGTAAAGCCAGCACTGGGCATAATTCTGCCTCAGAACAGCGGTCTAACTCAAACTCGGAACCCCTCCCGCGCTGATCGGTCTTGGATCGGCGCAGCCTAATTCTAACTTTTGAGTCCGGGAAAGAGATGTCCCGCCTCTCCAGGGCAGTGCCGGAGGTGTCCCGCCTAGAGCCGGCCACCAGCTCGCTGACTCGCAGTGCCCCAAAAAAGGCAACCAAAGATGCCGCCTGAAACAGGGCGGCCTCATATCCATCACTGCAGGAGTCAACCCATTGTGCCCCGAGCCCCCGCAGCACATCTGGAGTCAGGGGCATCCTGGTGTCCGCCACCCTGCCATGTTCCCGTGACCAGCCCTCCAGCATCTGCCGAATTCGGAAATTGCCTGTTGCATCTTCAAACCCCGCCGCCTTACTGGCGTAGGCCAATGCAGACAGCTTGCCCCTGATGGTGTGTGCTGCCAGGCCCTCCCTTCTCATTGCTACACAAAACTGCATCAAATGTGCCACTGGTATGGGCCAGCTTTGCTGCAGACCGACCCCCTCCCGGAAGGACAGGAACTGCTTACCCACCCTCATGTAAGCTCTTCGCATGGCCGGGGCAAGGGCCAAATGCATGGCCCTGTTGGCCTCAGCCCTCCAATCCTCCATACCTCCTCTGGCAGCCGCACTGGGAACTGGTCGGCTGCTGGAGCTAGCTGACGGAATCTCGTCATCTGTTTGCGAGAGAGAGCATCCGCAACCCCATTACTGACCCCCGGCACGTGCCTGGCCCTAAACATGATGTTATGACGCAAACACTGCAGCGTAAAGGCCCGCACCAGAGCCATGACCCTGGGTGACCTTGACGTCAGGGAGTTGATCACGTGTATGGTGGACATGTTGTCGCACCAGAAGTGGACCGTTTGATTTGAAAGTTCCCGTGCCCAAACCCATACAGCTGCTACAATTGGGAAAAATTCCAGGAAGGTCAAGTCCTTGACCCATCCTGCCTGGAACCAGTCCTGCGGCCAGTCCCCAGCGCACCAATGGCCCCTAAAATATACACCAAACCCCGAGGAACCCGCGGCATCTGACGCGACCTGCAGCTCAGCCTCCAGTAGGAGCTCCTCGCGCCAGAAGGAAACCCCGTTGTATGACCGCAAGAATTGCTGCCAGACAAGGAGGTCCTCCCGCATCCCCCTAGTTACCCTAGCTCTATGGTGTGGTAGGCGAAGGCCCGCCATCGATTCACAGAATCTCCTGACGAAAGCCCTCCCGGGTGCCACGACTCTACAAGCAAAGTTGAGATGGCCAACCAACCGTTGCAATTCCAGCAATGTTACCTTCGACTGTGCCATCGCCGTGTCCACCAAACTTCGTAATGCCTGCAGTTTGTCCCTAGGCAACCTGCAGCACTGTCCTATCGTATCAATTTCTATTCCTAAGTAGGTCAAGGTGGATGTGGGGCCCTCTGTTTTGTCATGAGCCAGAGGAACACCAAGTTCCCCCGCCATAGCGATAAAACTTGACATCAGGTACTCACACTGACCTGTCCCCCTCCCCCCTACCAACAAGAAATCATCCAGATAGTGGGCTGTACTGCCGAGGCTGGTCCTGTACCGCAAAGCCCATTCCAAAAAGGAACTAAACCGTTCAAAGGCGGCACAAGACACCGAGCATCCCATGGGCAGTGCCCTATCCATGTAAATTTTACCCTCGAAGGCAAACCCCAAGAGCTCGAAATCTGCTGGGTGAACAGGAAGGAGGCGGAAGGCCGATTTGATGTCACACTTCGCCAGCTCCGCCCCCTTGCCGCACCGGCGCACTATGCGCAGTGCTTGATCAAAGGACGTGTATCTAACTGAACATAAATGGTCAGGTATCGCGTCGTTCACCGATTCCCCCCGTGGGTATGATAAGTGGTGAATGAGGCGATACTCTCCTGGTGCTTTCTTAGGCACCACTCCTAGCGGGGACACCCTCAAATTTGCAACAGGAGGCGTAGAAAAGGGGCCGAGGACTCTACCTTCCCTACATTCTTTGGCGATCTTTTCTCGAACTATATGCTCCATTCCGACAACAGATTTTAAATTTGGAGCCATATATGCCTCCCTAGGTCCTTGGTAAGGTATTCTGAAGCCCCATCTAAACCCATCCAATAGGTAAACACGGTCGCGGACTTGGGGGTAATCCCGCAACCAGTCTTCCAAAACCACTAACTTAATTGGGCTGGGGCCCTTTTTCAAGCGGGGGGTTGTGACCGCTCCCTCCCCATCCGCGTTTTCCACCTCTACCACTCCCCTTACCCTTTGGCCTGGGGCAGTTTGCAAAGGCATGGGGCCCTGCGCACAGTGGACACTCGTGTCGAAAAGAACATGCCTTGCGGCCACAGGTCCCATGGGAGGTGAACTCCCAGCAAAGCGGGCGTCGCTGAACCGCCTGCCCTGCCTGGGCGCGGGTACCTGGCTGCACTGCAGCTCTCCTCACCGAATGACCGCTATGCGTCCTCTCTCCCCCAGCCAGCTTGGCTGAGGACATCACCTGTAACCACAATTGAGGTTGAGTCTGATCCCACCTTATAGCAGGATTCATGGCCGCACGCATACGAAATTCTTCGTCATACTGTGACCATGCTGGGCTTGGGAAATCAGTAAATGCTTTATAAACGATGTCCATGTACTGGAGCATCGCAAAGGCCTTCCAAGGTTGGTGCCTCACTATTACTGCTGCATAGATTAAAAACCCTGGGTACCAATTTGCCCAGGTTCTGTCCACCACCCTCCTTTTTAACCGTTCCTTTTCCCGGTCATCAAGGTCCTCCTTGTCCTTTTTCTTTAACTCCCTGTACAATAAAGAGAAAACGTCTACAAACTCTCCCCTAAGAATCTTCTCCTTAGTGGAAGTGGACAAGTGATCCCCTAGGGGGAGAGCTGCATCCCCACTTGGTATAGCACCTGCGTGTACCAAGTCATAGGAGGCAGCACTGGGAGAACCCCACCCCGACCAATATCCCTGGTGTGGAGGCGGAGCCACCAGCGTACCGTGTGGGCCAGTAACTGGTGATGGCTGTGTGATGGATCCCATAGCCCCTTGATGGTAAGGGCCCCAAGGCCAGTGTGATCCCGGTGTACCCCAGTCGCCGGCCTTACCTTCCTGACGCCATGGCCCCTTGAACACCCCAACCTGTTGATCATCCGGGCCAAGATTGTGTGAGCCGGACTGCAGTCCCTCCACATCGACCACCGGTGCAGGCCCCCCGCCGTCCTCCAAGAACGCCAAGCGTGCCAACACCTGCGCTTGAAAGGAAGAATTAGAATCCGTCCTAGGCCTCTTAGCCTCCAGCTCTTCCCGTGATACACCCCTGCCCCTTTCTAAGACCTCCAGCCGACAGAGAATAGCTGCATTGACCGGGTCGTCTTCTTCTCCGTCCGATGGCGGTGGAGCCGGACGTGCAGGGGGGCGGCGTGGAGCTGGCTGCTTTCCCTTAGATTTGGGAGCAGGCTGCTTGCCCTTAGACTTGCCCTGCCCCTTTCTCGAAGCCATGGCACCTGTGCAATGAAACTGGCCACAAACCGTTAATTGAAGAAACCAAAATAACAAGCACCAACCCGGCTTTCAGTGTAGGGGAAAGAAGACCTGACAGAACTATGGCCAGCCGAAGCCAACCCAGCAGCCTCAAATGGAGGAATGTGGAACCAAACCTAACCCTCCCAGAGCACAGCCCGCGCACTAGTGAATGGCAGCAGGCCGGTCGATGGATGAAGGAGGAGGGCTTAGAGGAAACACAGAAACCCCCCCCCCCCCTCAAGATCAGGTTTCCACTGGCTAGCAGGCCCTTGCGCAAGCTGGAATCACGGAAGTCCCTCCCAAAATAACAGAAAAATCTTCTGCTATGTGTTATGTCATTTGGATTTAAATAACACCCCAAATAGGCCACCGCCGGCCTAATGTGCAAAGAGGGAGGAGGAAGGAAGCACCCCCTGCAGGCCTATTGTGCCAAATCCCCCCCCCCCCGCCGCGCAAAGGAGAAGGGGAAAAAATCCCCCCGACGGCCAGCTGCTCTAAAGAGGCCGCCGTCGGCCCAATGGAGAAGAGGGAGGTGGAAGGAAGCTCCCCCCCGTCGGGCCCGAGAGAAGAGGCGAGAGGAAGTGGAGCATCCCCCCCCGGTATCCCAACCTTCCCCGTGGATGGCAGGCGCACGCCTGCAAGTGGGCCGCCCCAGCAACAAGTCCCCCGCGACCCCGGACAAACCGCCGCATGCGCGCTGAAGCCGCCGCCGCGGCCCCCGCTGCCGTCGAGTCTCCCCGCCGCACGCGCGCCAAAGCCGCCGCCGCCAAGGCCCCTGCTGCTGTCGAATCTCCCCGCCGCTCGTGCGTCGAAGCCGCCGCCGCCGAGGCCCCCGGTGCCGTCGAGTCCCCCCGCCGGTGCTGAGCCGAGCACGCTGCCCCCTCCGCCAAAAGCACGCCACGGAGCCGAGCACGCCGCCGCCGCCGTTTCCTCTCCCCGCTGCCGCCCGCCGCCGCCGAAACACTCCGCCGCTGCCGAGGAAGCCGCCACCGAGCCGCACAAGGAGGAGAAGGACGCCGCCGCCGCCATTTCCTCTCCCCGCCGACGCCCGCCGATGCCGAAACACTCCGCCGCTGCCGAGGAAGCCGCCGCCGAGCCGCACAAGGAGGAGAAGGACGACGAGCACGAGCACGTGGATCCAAGAGGCCGGGCTGGAGCAGGGCTCGGCCTTTTAACAGGCTGGCCCCGCCCCCCCAGGCTGCAGACGCTGCGCGCCCTCACTTGTTGCTGCCTCACCTTCCCGCGGCGCGGCAAAGCAGCACCCGGACGCCATCGGCGTGGCCGGGCGTCCGGGAGCCCAGATGTGTGTATGCATACTCAGTGCAGCCAGCCTCACTAACCATCACCTGCACCACAAAATTCCTTTGACCCCTTTTTGCTAATAATCAGCATCCAATCTAATGCCTTCATCAAGTGCACATTTGAGAATTAGTTTCCTACTACCTTCACTAACTAGCATGAATTACAAGAAATGTTGAGACAGTGTGCAACTACAATAAAAAAGGCCAACGCTATGCTGGGGATTATTAGGCAGGGAATTGAAAACAAATCACCCAGTATCATAATGCCCCTGCATAAATTGATGGTACAACCTTATTTGGAGTACTGTGTACAGTTCTGGTCGCCACACCTCAAGAATGGTATTGTAGCATTGGAAAAAGTGCAGAGGAGGGCAACTAGAATGATTAAAGGGTTGGAACACTTTCCCTATGAAGAAAGGTTGAAGCGCTTGGAGCTCTTTAGCTTGGAGAAATGATGGCTGAGGGGTGACATGATAGAAGTTTATAAGATTATGCATGGGATAGAGCAGGTAGAGAAAGAGGTACTTCTTTCCCTTTCTCACAATACAAGAACTTGTGGGCACTCGATGAAATTGTTGAGCAGTCAGGTCAGAACAGATAAAAGGAAGTCCTTCTTCACCCAAAGAGTGATTAACATGTGGAATTCACTGCCACAGGAGGTGGTGGTGGCTACAAGCATGGACGGCTTCAAGTGGGAATTAGATAAATACAAGAGGTGGGACCCGCGGGATCCGTGGGGGGGGGGAGAGAAGGAGTCAATCCTTCCCCCCCCACTGCTCTGGTGATGCCTGCGGCTCTGCGCTGGACAGGCCTTGCCATTCCTTCCCCCCACTCCAGCCGGCCCTGCGCAAGGCCCGCGCAGCACGGAGCCACTGGGCCTCGCTGCTCTCCCTCCTCCCCCCCCCCCGGTTGGCCCGGCGTTTACCTCCCTCCTGCCCCCCCCCAGCCTGCTCTTGTATTGCTCTGTATTCTTGGTGCTTGAGGGGAGGCAACAGTGGGAGGGCTTCTAGTGTCCTAGCTGGACCTCTTGAGGACACCTAGTGTTTTTGGCCACTGTGTAACAGTGTTGGATTGGATGGGCCACTGGCCTGATCCAACATTGGCTTCTCTTATGTTCTTATGTTCTCAGTCAATGCAGAAAGATCTCCTTCCTTCAGGGCTTTGTGAAAGAAGCACCAATGCTTAGCTACTGCCAGGGGAATTTACACCCTCAGGCATCTTCCCCCTCACCTCTCATGCACACAAACTAATCCTTCCCTTCAGCTTTGGAGTAGAAAGAGCAAGGGTAAAGTGGTGTGTTAGTCAAGGTCACAGACACACAGAGGGTGTGGGAAGATAAAGGAGGTAAGACAGAAAAGATGGGGAAGGAAGACATCAAGACTTGGAGGATTTGGCCCTTCAGATGTTAAGATTAAAAACATAGCTCCATAGAACAAACCCCAACACATAAGATTTCCCCCACTTCAGCCAAACAAAATGCATAAATTTTAAGAATATCTAAAAAAAACAAACCCTCAAGTAACTGCAGGTAACATGCAGGTAAAATAAAGAAGGAAATTATAAATGAGACGTACAGCAATCTTTTTTTAAAGGGAGGCAACAAATGACACCCCCCCCCTTAAAAAACCCCCAATCACACACAATAACAGAACACAGACATGCACCAAAGGGTTTTTTCGAGGTGGGGGCTGTGCAAAAGAGGGAAAGCAAAATTTGAGATAAATGGTTGCATTGGAAGGAGAGAAGAGAAGCTGCAGACAGGAGGCCTTCCCTGGAAGAGTCTCCATTTATAAAACAGTGCAGGGTGTGAGGAGGATGAGGAAAGAGTAAGGGAGGCTCTAGAAGAGAATCTCCTGATACAGCCTTGGGAAAGAAGGGAGGGAGAGAAAAAGAGACGTGTGTGTGTGTGTGTGTGTGTGTGTGTGTGTGTGTGTGTGTAAAGAGAGCCCCAGCCCACAACAGTGAGGGCTGGCGGGAGACCAGTGGGGGAGAAAAGAAGAGTAGATGCGCGCAGCTTGGCTGCTTCTTCCCTCCAGCACTGAGCCTGGCCCCAGCAGGAGACAAACAGAGTGGGGAGGGAAGAAAAAGATATGTGCGTGTGTGTGCGTGAGGAAAGAGACCCCAGCCCGTGACAGTGAGGGCTGGCAGGAGACTGAGGGGGGGGGGAAGAGTAGATGCATGCAGCTTGGCTGCTTCTTCCCCCCAGCACTGAGCCTGGCCCCAGCAGGAGACAACAGAGAAGGGGCTTCCCTCTCCCTTGGGGGAGGGGAGAAACAGATATGTGCATGTGCGTGCATGAGAAAAGAGAGCACCAGCCCGCAGCAGTGAGGGCTGGTGGGAGACAGGGGGGAGAAAAGAAAAGCGGAAAGAGATGCGCGCAGCTTGGCTGCTTCTTCCCTCCAGCACTGAGCCTGGCCCCAGGAGCCATGCTCCCACAACCCCTTCACGCCCCACCTGGATGCAGGCTTGTTTTCTCCACCAGCAGAACAGTGTGCCCCAGAAGGAAACAGGAGGCGGAGCTGTGTCTCTGTTGCAGTCCGTTCTCTGCCATTGGCAATGAGCCTGCCAAGAAGGGCGGGGGAGGGAGGGAGGGCGGAGGGTCCCTGCTGGCTCTCCCTCCCTGTGGGTATTACCAGGGGCTCCTTGTGGGGCGGAGGTGGCAGCAGAGGAATCCAATATACATTAACAGATATTGGTCCCCAATCATATGAAGAGTTCCTACACACATACAGTTTGTATCATCTGAATAAAAGGCTTATGAATCTCGAAGTACAAAACATAATATATTAGTCTTCATTTAATCAAAAGGAATATGAATACAATCACCAGTCATGATCATTATTGGGGGGGAGGCATCGGTACTTGATGCTTTAAATGTTTTTAGTATAAAACAATATGGTAAGAGTAGTCCTTTAAAAAACAATGCTGAATAAATGGCTTCGCTACCTCAGGATGCCCCGAATTTCTTTTTTTCTGAAAGTTTTTGAAAATTCAAATGTGTCAAGCAATGTGAATGTATCAATAAATCATGATTTTCTGGTACCAGTGTTCAGGTTCTCCTCTCTGTGTGGGTTGTGCAGGCTCCTCTTGGAACACATTGATCTAACAAGGTCAGTACTGTCAACCTCCTGTAGAGGTCTTTCACATCACTTATTTAGTACCTGATCTTTTAAACTGGGGACTGAACCAAGACCTGCAGGCAAAGCAGATGCTGTACCACTGACCCATTGACCCAGTCCCTTCAATTTTTTCCCTGGTCACTGCCAGACTCTTCTAATTTTCAGGTACCTGTTGTTTGGAGCAACTTTAGCAAGAGCATAAGCTGAGCATCCAGCAGCGCAGTCCTAAACAGGGATGCATCCTTCTATACCCATTGAAGACAACTGGCTTAGAAAGGAGTAGGTCTAAATAGAGTGGCACTGCTAATCACCTGTCTTCCACTATCTTACCTTAACATTTCTTGAATCGAGTTTTACTGGTGACTCATAGCAGGCTCAAGAGATATATAATGGCTTCTATGGGGAAAAACACTTTTCATTTCTGTTCATTCTAAACAAACTGTTTTTCTGAAGTTGTTTGTATTTTTAACACTTGGACTTCAGTTGATGAGGTCCATGTTAGGATGACTTGGCTTTGAATTCTACTGAGATCTAATTAAGGCAAAAGGATTTTAAAAGCTTCACTGGAATGATTAGGTCTTGGAGAGACAAATCCATAGCACAGAAGAACAAGGCTTCTGTTTATCTCTTGCACTGTTGTGCCAGTTGGGTAATTACTTTAATGAGAAAAAAATTTCTGGGAAACATTTACTGTTGTTCAAGAAAACTTCAATTTTTTTTTTAGCTTGTGTTGGAGGCAAAGAAATGTTTCAAAAGAATTATGTCACTCAGATTCCAAACAAGTAAATATGTGATGTGTATTCTGAAAACCAAATGGACAAAGGCATTCTAGGCACCTATCCAGGATATGGCTGGCATTATAGGCAGGTAAGTGTCAGCTATGGCTGTCATTCCCAGCTGGGAGGTGGCACTTCACTCTCATCCACCTCATTCCCTCACACCCCCACCTATGGAATGTAGCCTGATTCTCACCAGCAGTGGCTTATCTTGCTGTGCCTCCCTAACCTTGAAAATGTTGCCTTTTACAGCATCCTAGCTGCTTCTCCTTTGCAAGTGCTAACTGTAACTCTTTTCCCGCTTTAAGCCTGGGAATGAACCGTCCAGCATATTTGGGTGCCTTTTTCTCTATGTAGTGATTGGAGGTTTCACTTTGCATAACACTGTTTGAATACACTATATCTGTAACCCCTCTTACCCCTTCCCGGTATTACTGACTCAGGATGTGTAGATGACCATCAGATCCACTGACAATAAAGGACTTTCTGGTTAAGAACTTCTGGTTGCAGTTTGAAATCTCTTAGACTCACAGTAAGAATCTTAAGTCAATGTTCTAAAATGATTCTGACTTTAAGGTTTCTTTATAAGCAAATGGCTATTTCCCTTGTGGCACTAATAAGCAAATGGCTATTTCCATTTGCTTCTTTATAAGCAAATGGCTATTTCCCTTGTGGCATTTTCACTCTTTGTATTTAAGTAGTGGTGACTTTATTTTCATAAATAAGGCATTTAAGAATCAAACTTACTTTGCTTCAATGCCAATTTTCTCAGCTTGAGCACTTGTATTGCTTATTTGGAGAGAAGTGAACATACCCACCAGCTTGGCTCACATTCTGTTCACCAGTCATGAACAGGAACTTGGTTGTTCATGGATCAGTTTGACTGTTTGTTGACCCATTCAGGACTGTTAGGCAGGCTGCTTCATTGTATTCCTTCCTAGCCCTGCAGAACAGTGCAATTGGCTTTTTATGCATGGGGATTCTCATACAGCCTAATCAAGTTCGCTCATCTCCCCTTGCTGCATAACTGCTTCACACTGCTTCAACTTCACCTATCAGGCAATTGTTGAAATAGACAATTAAATCAGTCAGAAATCATCTAAATCAAGTCATAAACAAATTTGGTGTTAATGAAATGCTACCCTTCCATATTTGTCTAAGCAGTACCTAGTGATGCCGATGGCTGCGGATCGGTTTTAACTGGCATCATCTCTGCACATGTACAGTTTTGCAAAAATCCCAAGCAAACCTGTGTGGCAGGCACTGTTTGAAGAGGCTAGGTAGTTAGCTCACATCTGCGTGACACCTTTGAGCATGGTAAATTTGAATGTTGAACACAGTTGTGGAAAAGTTTGCAACATCCCTACTAATTTTGTCACAATTTCAAAGTATTGGTATTTCTAACGGTTTCACATCTGCACAATTGATATTCAGCATGTGGTGACTGCTCATAATATTGGCTTGCTTGGATTATTTTGCCCCAGAGCCATCATGGACAAGTCATACATTATTTAAAGCCAGTGACATTTGATGTGCTGCTTTTATGACAGTGTATTCAGCAGCAGCCTTCACTTGGAACCATTCACCATGTTGGTGCCTGCTAAGAACCTAGTAGATTAAACTACAGTTCCCTTACAGCACTGGGGAAATGTGCAAAGTATTTACAATCGAATCTAGACAATGTGATTAACATCAACACCCTCGGCTTTGGAAACGAAACAAGCAAAACGAACAAGGTTGGAATATTAGAGACTCAAGCCACAGAACTTCTCCCCACTCCACCAACCCAGCAGGATCAAGGAAATTCTTTTGTAAATTAATATTTTCTGGCAGGTGGTTGGAAAGGCAGTGAAAGAAGAAAGGGAACAGGAAAAAGCAATGAAAAGCAGTGTAAAAACCTTTGTGCATATTCTGGCATGGCTGATTTTAAGGTGTTGTATAAAAATGTTCAGTGAGGATACGACAAATACAAGCTTGCAAAGCTACATGAATTCTAAGCACTTTCAGACACCAGCGGCAATCCTATGAACACATGAGTAAGCTCAATTGTTAGGGGCTACCAAGCCCTCAGAGATTGTGTTCAGTTAATGACTGAATTGCTATGATGCTGCCTTACAGTATACTTTTTAAAGTAGTTTCTGTAATTTGCTTTAAATTTTTTTTTAAAAACCCTGAGCGCAATGAAATTTACTTACAAGTACGTATGGATAGATCTGAACTGTCTGAGTAGATTAGCTGTCCCAACCACTTAGAAAAGCCATGAATCCAAACAAACTAGGCCAGCATCAAAGCTGACAACTGTTTCATCTTGGCGAAAAACTTGGTATAATGTGACAGGACAGGACATCCAGATCCATTTTTCTGCTGTATACAAAATAAAGAAGCCTGAGTTATCTTAATGCCTAAAAAATGATGACCTACAAAGCATTCTGGAGAGAAACAGAGCCACTCTGGGTTCTGATTTGAATAGGATATTACCTGGCCTGAAAATTTAAAGGCCCATATCAGTCTCATCAGTTTTTTTACAACTGTAACTTCAGGTCCAGAAAGAATATAACTATCACTTTCTGAGCATCTAAAATATTTCAGAATTTACAGAACCCTTTATAGGATTCTATTGAAAGAAAGTGAAAAAGTCTACACAAGGTCACTCCAGTGCCACTCTTGAAGCTTGGTAAAAGCTTTCTATTTACCCCTAACCAACAAGGTCTTATGAAGTGCCACCTCTGTTGATTCACTTTTAGTGAAAGAAAACATCCATACATCATTTGTGTTTATATTTTAGTTATTACTTAGCTGTGAGAATTTCCGACTCGTGATATTTCATCAAACTGCCTGAAAAACATGGATTGTCAGGTCGCTATTTTTCATGTAAAAGTGAGATGCTCATGGAGATGCTGGAGTTTGTGCAAGTCTTGTCATTTTCCTCTGTCAGGAATATTGTAGCTGCTTCTATGCATGTCCCATTGAATTTAATATTGCTTATTTCCAAGTCACTATGCAAGTTCCCCTGGAGAAAATGGTTGCTTTGAAAGGTGGACTCTATGGCATTGTACCCCACTGAGGTCTCTCCCCTTCCATAACCCCGTACTCTCTGGGCTTCACCCCCAAATCTCCAAGAATGTCTTCTTAACCCAGTGTGGGCAATTCTATCTACTACTGGGAAAATGAAACCAGACAAAGTCCCAAAGTAGCTATTATATTCCCAGCTGTCCTCAAATATCAAAAACAATTCTATTTGGATTTGTATAATAAGAACATAAGAAGAGCCCTGGTGGATTAGAACAGTGTTCCATCTAGTCCAGCATCCTGTCTCACTCGATGGCCAACCAGTTCTTCTGAAAGTCCAAGAACAATGCATACAGGCTGAAGCCTTCTGCCAATGTTATCTCCTGGCACTGGTATGCAGAGGTTTACTGCCTCTGAACATGGAGGTTTTCCTTTAGTCACCATGGCTAGTAACCACCAATAGATCTATCCTCCATGTATCTGTCTAATCCCTTTTAAAAGCTGCCTATGCCTGTGGCCATCACTACATCCTCTGGCAGTGAATTCTACTTTTAAATAGAGATTAGGGCTCTTTAGCTTGGATAAATGACGACTGAGAGGTGACATGATAGAGGTTTACAGAATTATACATGGGACAGAGAAGGCAGAGAAAGAAGTCCTTTCGCCCTTTCTCAAAATACAAGAATTCATGGGAATTCAATGAAATTAATGAGTAGTAGGCTTAGAACAGATAAAAAGAAGTACTTCTTCAACCAAAGAATAGTTAATATGTGGAATTCACCGCTGCAGGAAGTGGCAGCGGCTATAAGCATAGACAGCTTCAAGAGGGGATTGGATAAACATACAGAACAGAGGTCCATCAGTGGCTATTAGCCACAACGTATAGGTGGAACACTATGAGGAATTTCACACAGCCAATATGTTCCATTTCAGGAACTCGTTGGTAACGGTTTCTATCTGGCATTTCAGACAGAACCGTTGTAGTACCAGTTCCCTAATGGAACATATTGGCCACTTCACACAGAAATGCTTCTCTATCGTTAGGGAAGTGTTTCTGAACCGGCTTACCTTGAAACCAGCTCCCAAGCATTTTTCTGTTCTTGTGCCAGTCCTGAAGTGCTACGGGGGTGCTGTGTAAAATGCCCCCCAAAGCGCTCCCTCCTCCAAGTGTTTTCGTGCCTTTTTTTGCCCGCGTGGGTGATCTTCGTCATATTTTTTTAAAGAACCACTTTAGAGCGCTATTTCGATGTACCAGGACAGCGAAACAGCGCAATATCGCCCCCAGTGGCCAGACAGTGAAATAGCGCTCTAAATAGGCTCTTAAAAAAAATTGCCCGGAGATATCCCAAGTGGGCGAAAAGAAGTGCGAAAAGAAAGCAGCCATCTGAAATGACGAACTGCTTCAAAGACGGCTCAAAAAAGGTAGGGGAAGGGCTGTGTGAAACAGCTGTCACTGTACCGGTTTATTCCAAACTGGTTCAGTGACATTTTTAAAGGTGCTGTATGAAATTCCCCTCTGTCTGGAGCAGTGATGCTCTGTTTTCTTGGTGTATGGGGGGCAACAGTGGGAGGGCTTCTGAAGTTCTGTCTCTGCTGGTGGGCCTCCTGATGGCAACTGGCTTTTGGCCACTGTGTGACACAGAGTGTTGGACTGAAGAGGCTGCTGTCCTGATCCAACATGGTTTGTCTTGTGTTCTTAAATCACTCACTGTGTAAAGAAGTATTTCCTTTTGTCTGTCCTGACTCTACTATCTATCAGCTTCACTGGATGTCCTTAAATTCTAGTATTTTGGGAAAGAGAAAATGATTTTGTGTCATCTGCAAACTTGACCACTACACTACTCATCCATAACTGCAGATCATTTATAAACTAAACAGTACTGCCCTCAATACTGATCCTTGAGGGACCCCACTGCTTACCTCCCTTTGTTGTGAGAACTGTGCATTTATTCCTCCTCTTTGCTTCCTATCATTTAACCAGTTTTATCCATAAGAGAACCCATCTTCTTATCCCATGACTCCTAAGTTTACTCAGGAGTCTTTGGTAAGATACCTTATTAAAAGCCTTTTGAAAGCCCAAGTATATAATGTCTATTGGGTCATCATTGTCTACATGCTTGTCCACTTTCTCAAGCAACTCCAAAAGGCTGGTGAGGCAGTACTTCCCTTTGCAGAAGCCACACTGATTTTTCCCTCAGCAAGCATTGTTCCTTTATGTGCCTAATCATTCTATCTTTGATTACAGTTTCTACTAATTTTCTTGGGAGATACATTATGCTAAGTTGCCTGTATTTTCCTGGTTCCCCTCTGAACCCCTTTTAAAAAATTGGTGTAACATTTGCTACTCTCCAGTCTTCTGGTACAGTGGCTGAATTTAGTGATCTGTTATGTAAGTGGGTCAATAGATTAACAGTCTCATTCTTGGGTGTATGTCATCAGGAGCTGGAGAGGAGACTTATTAGTTTTTCATTTCCCTGCTAGGTCTAGAATTTCATCTCTTGCCACCTCAATTTGACCCAGTTCTTTAGACTTCCTTCCTGAAAATAGTGGGTTTGACATGGGTATGTGCCTCACACTTTCCACAGTGAAAGATGCAAAAAATTAATTGAACTTCTCTGACATCTCCCCATCTTCCTTTAGCAATTGCTTCCTTTATTCCTTGGTTGTCCAAAGGCCCAGCTGCTTCTCTGGCTGGTTTTCTGCTCTGGATGTATTTAAAGAAATGTTTATTGTTTGTCTTGATGTTTTTAGTAACCTGATCCTCAAATACTCCTTTTGCTTGTTTAGTTATTGACTAACATTTACTTTGCCAGAGCCCGTGGTCCCTTCTGTTCAATTAACTGGGGCAGACCTTCCACTTTTTAAAAGAAGACATTTTACTTTTTATAGCTTTCTTGATTTACAGCATTAATTACTCAGGCATTATTTTGGATTTAGCAGTGTCTTTCCTAATTTTTGGAATGCATTCTATTTAAACTTAAAAGTACAAGACTATGCAGAGTTACCGCAGTCTAAGCCCACTGGAAACCCCCCCTCATAAATTGGATTAGGTTAGATCTTGATTAGTAAAATTCCAGTTCCATATCCTTAGCACATATAATGTTTAGGAGCTGAATGCTTGGTGTAAGACAGAATTCTTACATTAGAATATTTACACCAAAGTCAACGGACATAAAAGGGTAAAACTCTGTTTAGGATTGCACTGTCACTCTATTTGATAAGAACTGGGCTGTTTGGGATTAAAATTTGTTTACAATTTAAAAGGAGGAGGAGGAGGGAATTGGATTTATACCCCACCCTTTAGTACCTGAAGGAGTTTCAGAGCGGTTTACAATCTCCTTTCCCTTCCCCTCCCCACAGCAGACACCCTGTGAGGTAGGTGGGGCTGAGAGAGTTTTTTTGAGAACTGCTCATGAAAGAACAGCTCTGAAATAACTTGTGACTGACCCACGGTCACACCAGCAGCTGCATGTGGAGGAGTTGGGAATCAAACTTGGTTCTCCCAGATAAGAGTCAGTGTTCCTAACCACTACACCCAACTGGTTCTCTTTTAATTTTGAATAGAAGAATGGAAGAACAGAATTTTGAATAGAAGAACAGAAACATTTCAGTTTTGATTTGACTACTGAGCCGCTGATTCATAGTTTTTGCTTTGAGTTTATCCTAAATCACTACAAGAACTACTGTATATATATGCTTCCCTATTTTATCAGGGACTCTAGGTTGAAGAAAATCTTCATTCTTGCATGCTACTTGATCCAGGGCACTATGACTTTATGCTAGCCATCCTCCAGGTGCAAAAGGTAATGGATAAATAAGAAGATAAGAGAAGAAGAATTTCCTAGGGCATATAGTTTGGGTCATCTGGACCTATTTTCTCTACAGACACTTTCCTGAAGAGTACCTGCTTGAAAATACCCCAACAGTATATCTCTGATAGTGTCATACTGGTATCTGTATTGTGAAGTTTGATTAGGAGTGGGGAGAGATGAATGCTGCTTTTGAGGCAGGGATTATGAATCATTTGTGTGTTTTCATCAAAGAGTGACACCATCTAGCCTAGGAAAGCTTCAAAATGAACACAAACAAGCTATTAAGCAACCAAAATATACAGGCATGAAAGCATGAAAGCTTGTTACCCACTCCCCACCTTTCTGGCAAGAACTCAGAAAGGAATATCAGTGAAGACAATAGCATTTGAGATTAGACAGCAATTACTGTTCTGCAGAAATAAGAATGCTTTCCAAAGAAAGGCTCAAACCAAACATTCCTTGAAATACTAATTTATAGTCATTGAGTTGTATAATTATGAGAGTTATTTGCAACTTAATCACTGCTCTCATTCTGGTTTTTCAGTAATCCTCATCTATCATTTTGTGTGTGTGCATGTGCCAGAGTGGAGAAGCTGCTGACTTTAGATGAGCCGAAGCTCTGTCTGTGAATTGTAATTGTGAGTTTAAATGACACCAAGAGAAGCTAATGTATTTACTGTGAAGCACTTAATGTGTTTTGGGGCTCAGGAAGGCTAAGTCCTACCTTCTGTGTTCCATGCTTGGTCTTAGCCCTAAGATATGCAAAGTTTAAATAAATAAATAAATTACACCACTCAGCAAGGATTAGGAAAAAGAATTTTGTGGAGGATAGACCTAGCACTTACTATTAGTCATAATGGCTAAATAGGACCCTCCTGTTGCCTCTGAATACCAGTTGCTGAGGGGGGCAGCCTTGGGATTCCCAGAAGCATCTCATTGGCCAGTGTGAGAAAGAGGTTGTGGGGCTACAGAGCTATAAGCAGGGAGACGCCAATGGGGGCACTCTGCCATAATGTTCATCATGATACAGAGAATTCATTTGGAGCACTTTGTTTATGCCACTTCAGTATTTTTCCAGTAAGTGGGGAAACTGTGGTGTTTCCATTTAAAGAATAGAAGCTTGTTTTCACTTATTGTTTCCCTTTAGTTGCTACAACTGTGAGCATAACAAGAGCATAAAAGGGCCCAACATCAACAGTTAAAGGGTTCCCATCTAAGCTGTTTGGGGACCAGGCTGCCCCTAGGCATTATGTCTCTCCCCCCTCTTCTATAACTGCCAATGTACAATTACGCTAAAAGCTATGATGGTTGCCTTGCCATCATAACTGAGAAGAGAATCAGTAAGTACACAAATAATTAAACCATTGTGAGGCACTTAGTAGAATGAATGTGTTTTTTTAAAAAAAATAAACACATTTTTGTACATTAATTCTTACAGTTGTGCAAATATATGGCTGATAACACATGAAAAACAAAAATAGTAGCGGAGCTGGCTGAGCTCAGAAAGGTCAAAGAGCAGAGCCTGATGGATTCAGAGGTACCTGGTGGTTGAACAGTATAGCATGTGGCAGAAAAGACAGAGCCCACAGAAAATACTTTCCCTGAAAGTGTGTAAGTATTCCATCCGCTTGGAACTCTCTGGTCACTGAGTGACAAATCCCTATGTGATACCAAGTCAGCACCAATCAATCTAATACAGTCCATACTCCAGCTGTGTCATAAGGGCTGAGGCTAGCACTGAAAGTGCATAAGAAGAAGAAGAAGAAGAGATTGGATTTATACCCCGCCCTCCACTCCCCAAGGGAGTCTCAGAGCGGCTTACAAACTCATTTCCCTTCCCCTCCCCACAACAGACACCCTGTGAGGTAGGTGGGGCTGAGAGAGCTCTTTCCCAAGCTGTCCTTGAGGGAACAGCTGGTACAGAGCTATGGCTTGCCCAAGGTCATCCAGCCAGGTGCAAGTGGAGGAGTGGGGAATCAAACCCGGTTCTCCCAGATTAGAGTCCGTGCACTTAACCACTACACCAAACTGGCTCTACTACACCAAACTGGCTCATAAGCAGCTGAGCCCATCAAGTCAGGCGCCACCAACATTTTATTAAGGAACTATGTATTTAGAAGACTTCCAAGGACATTTACCCATGATACAGACTGGAAATGTTAGATGCCAATAGGCAATTTTCCTGTGGATATGGTTGGTGCTCCTTTTGGTGCCCTGGGTGACCTGTGGAATGAGGGAAGGAACTGGGCAATTGAGGCAATCGGGGCTCTCTCTCAGATCTAAGAGCACTGGCAGCCCCTTAGTTTCCTGAGGAGCTTGTAAATGATGAAAAGGCAAGGGCTGAGAAAGACTCATGACAAATCAACAAGGCACAGACTACAGCTCATTTAAAATCTTACTCCTTAGTGCTAACGGTGGCAAAGAAACTATGTTTCCTCCACCACTGCATCCACACAGTATAGACACAGTAGAGACATGTAACTCTTCTGGGTGGTCAGTGGCCTATTTGGTTGTGGCCTACAAGAGGAGATAGGCTGCTCTGTGGTAATAATTTTGCTCAACACTTTGCAGGTAAAGTCTCTCACATCTATTTCAACTTAACCTCTACAGATGATCTCAGGATTCCAACTTGTCCAGTTGTGTGGGAAACTTTTCAGCTTGGTCAGCTGGATGTGGATAGGATTCTTGGAAATCTGAAATCTACCACCTGCTTCTATGACCTTTGCCCCTTGTGGCTGCTTAGATGTGCTGAGGGAAGGGCTGGCGCACTGGGTCCATGACACAGTAAATGCCTTGCTGAGAGAGAGGGTGTTCACCCTGCTTGAAGTGGGCAGTGGTGCATCCACTCCTAAAAAAACCTACTCTGGAACCAGGAGAGTTGAATAACTACTGTACAGTCTCTTCAACAATTCATGTGGAAAACTGAATTTAGTCAATGTAAGAAAGATAAATATCCAACATATATATTTAGAACTTTTTATTATCTCCCAGTTCCAGATGAATAATTTTGATTTATGTTTTGAATTTCTGGCTAGTGCCATTAGACACAATAATAATATTAATGGTTTTGTACATAACTCTTTGGAATTTAAAATTAGTCTTTATGCAGATGTGAGAGCCAGTTTGGTGTAGTGGTTAAGTGCGCGGACTCTAATCTGGGAGAACCGAGTTTGATTCCCCACTCCACCACTTGCAGCTGCTAGATGACCTTGGGCAAGCCATAATTCTGTCAGAGCTGTTCTCGAAGTTCACCCTCTCTTAGCCCCACCTACCTCACAGGGTGTCTGTTGTGGTGAGGGGAAGGGAGAGGAGTTTGTAAGCCGCTCTGAGACTCCTTTGGGTAGTGAAGGGTAGAGTACAAATCCAATCGCTTCTTTTTCTTCTCCTCCTTCTATTTATTTTGGAACCTCTGTCTTCCATTCCTGCATTAATGAATATGGTTAATACCTTTGGAGACTTATCTGGATACCTGATTAGGATGGGCACAAAATGGGAAAATGCGGTTCAGTTTGTGGCTCATTGTGCACCCATGAACCAAACCACAGACCATCACAGACAAAAACCCATTAGTACAAACTGAAACAGCTTAGAAAGTTTGTGAGGTAGTAGAATGCCCCCCAGCATGCTAGAGACACCAAACTCATAGTGGATCTCCATCTGACTCTACCTGCCCTCCAAGTCTGGTGAGGATTGGATTTACAGGGTCTGAGTTACACCTCACAAATAAGGTGCCCCATACTCCATTGTTTCCAAAGGAGGGAGGGAAACATCAAAAAAACAAGGGCAGAAGCTCAGCAGAACAGAAACAGAATCAAAATCCCCAGGAAACTCTCCAGTAGAAACTGAAAGTGAGAAAGAAACCCAGCAGAACTAGGGCAATATGCCCTGAGACCCCCTGAGACCCAAACCCAAAACAGTGTGCAATGACATATGTAGACATGGTAGCTCCAAACCCAGAGACATGGTGGCTCAAAGCCCTGAGAAGTATGGTGGCTCAAAAGACCTGAGTTCACCCCTGACACCCAAACCCCAAAGCACACAGTGATATGTGTAGATGTGGTGGCTTGAAGCCGTGAGAAGGAAGTAGAAGTGGTGGGCCAAAGCCCTGAGGGGGGAGTAGATGTGGTAGGTCAAAGCCCTGATAGATACTGTTGAGAGTAGATACTGTTGGTCAAAGTCCTGACAAGGAAGTAGACATGGTGGCTTGGAGCCCTTAGAAGGAGGTAGACATGATGGCTCGAAGCTCTGAGAAGGAAGTAGATGTGGTAGGTCAAAGCCCCGAGAAGGAAGTTGACGTGGTGGTTCAAAAGCCCTGAATCCACCCCTGATACCCAACCCCCAAAACGTGACCACCCTGACCCAGGGCTGAAACATGCAGCCAGTACCTGAAAGAGAGATGGAAAGGAGGGTACCCTCAGACTTTCGATGGGGGCTCCCCAGAGTACCCCCATGGCAGCAAGGAGGGTGTAATGAATGTGGGTGGAACCAGACAGTTGCAGAGCACACCCACTGATCGGGGCATTTTATTTGTCTCTGCATTTGGGTCCCGAGTGCACCCATCTGCTCACAGCCCCTCCAAGGCTGAAACATGTAGCCAGTATTTGCATGTTTCCCAACAGCTCATGAAGATGCTTTTGAAAGACTCACCATGACCTAGGTGGTATACAGCAGGACTGGGCTAGCAGAAAGGGGGATGATTGGAGAAGTGCTGAAGATACCACACTTGAGTGCCCTTCTAAGCTTTCTTGTCCTATGGAAGGGAATTCAAACAACATTTAAATGCCCTAGTGTGAATAGAAGACACTTCCACACTTGTTATGTGTGTGTGGTGGGGGAGAGAGATTTCCCACTGGAACTGCAGCCATCCATATTATCTCCCATATGGTTTCTAAGTTTCTTCTGATACTCAGGAGCAGTTTTTCAGGCTCATGGCACAGGTGGTTGCAGAAGGAGGTCAGGAAGATCCATTCTGTGAGTGAAGTTCCATCCTCAGGTTTCTCCATCCAATCGATTATGATGAGGGTTTCTTCTTACCCATGAGAGCAGCCAACTGTACAAGGGAAGCAAGAACATACACAATGATTTTTGGTGGCAACACAGTTCATTTAGTAATATATAAAACTTCTGACTTCTGTCATTCTGCTTTTAATCTTTTTAAACATGTCAGCTTTGCGGTCTGATAGCTGTATCTCATTCAGTATGAAGACATCTAGGAATAGGGACAAATATACTATGCTTTCTAGTTATCCCATGACTTTGCCTGATAAAGTTTTAATTTGCACAATCTTTGTCAAAGGGCAAATATGATTTCTTATTATCAGATTTCAAAACTAATTTGGAATCTAAAATGGTAAAGCAACATTGAATTCTGGCTTTGCCCATCATTTCTATGTTGTTGCTGTTGTTGTTCAGTTGCACAATCGAGTCTATAAATGTAATTAACCACTAAGGTTGACAAGTGGATAACTAGAAAGTGCATTTGAAAGCCAATCACTCCCAAATGATGTACTGAAATGTTGAAATGGGGGAGGGGAGGTGTTTGGTGGCAGTTTAACAGCTAGCCAATTGAGTGGAGGGTTGTTGGATTTTAATGGGAGAAGGGTTAGGAGGTCTGCTGGTTAGGCAAGGAATCCATAAGCATTTGGAAGATAGGTAGGGTTTGGGTCCTGTTCCTATCAAAAGCAGTTTAAAGTTTAAAGCTTTTCTGATCCATGAAACCTGCTTCATAACTGTGAAGCTTTCTCAGGTCCCAGCTCCTCAATAATTTGTTATTGTAATACTGAGAGGGCTGGAGAAAAGAAAAACAAAGGAAAACCAAGCCACATGTACCACAGAAACAAAACTGTTTCTTAGTTGTTTTCATCAAGCATACTGTGTGGTTCCTTTAAGCATTTAATCCCCTCATAATAGGCCAAGTGAATGCTGGATGGCACGTTGAGTCCAGACATTGCCCCTCATTGAGGACTAGAAGACCAAGCAGTCCCCAAATCCTCAATTATAAAAATAAAAGTATTAAAAAAAGAGGTTTGTACAATGTGAAATTTAAGTTCCTCATTTCTAGGTCTGGAAATGGGGTATCATCACAACACCTGAGGGAAAAGGCAAGTAAACTTCCCATGTCAGCCTTACAGGGACTACAGTACATTGCCCTCCTGGGCAGGAACTAAGTGGAGAGGACCACCTATGGCAGATTCCCTCACCAGAACATGCTTGATTCACAAAGAGTTGAAAGAATTATTGAGTTAGTTAAGCAGCCAAGTGGGAATTTAAACTGAGAGACAGGCAATAATCCAAAGGAGACCCAGAGGGGAAAGGACAAGGAGCAAAACCTGCCTCCTTTCGTACCTTACCTCACTGTACTTTTCTTCTAGTCTCACTGCAGTAATAAAAGTGAGTCTGACTAGGAAAAAAAATAACAGGAGGAATGGAAGACGGTGAAAATTAGCCTCAGGAGGAGTGCAGATGTAGTTGTCTTTGCCCACATATTCTGATATACCTGCCCACTTCTTTCCTATTTTAGATCTAAACTTGTAGATCTCAAACTACATACATACCTGTCTGCATGTTTCCCATCACATGTCATATTTAGAATACTGGACTGGAAGGCTCTGGTTTGAATCCCGATTCAGCCACAAACCTCACAGTGTGACCTTGGGCCAATCACTTCACAGGCCAGAATAAAACTAATTATGGGAACCATGTAAGCAACTTGTAGTTTCTTGGAAGAATGGTAGGGCTAAAAAGTGTAAAATATAGACCGAATTACTGCAGTAAGTTTGGAATATCTATAGCTTTATTAAAATCAAATAGCAAATTGCAATACAAACATAGGCACTTGGATCAGACAGCCAGTGTGATACCCCTCCTTGTCCTAAGACATCTCAGGGTACTAACCAATCTAATTTTTAAATTTTATTTTGCAAAATGTATACTCTGATAATATCAACAAGCCCACACTAAACATATCAACAAGCCCACACTAAGTCTGCCACCTAACTTAGAGCATTACTAGTCTACTCTGACCAGGCCTACTTAATTCTATTCCACTTCTTGCACAGTATGAAGTAGGTGAAAAATAGTTATACCCTCAGAATTGCTGATCACCCCAGAACTGACTCGTTTTGTGTAGTGGTTAGGAGTGTGGACTCTAATCTGGGAGAACTGGGTTTGATTCCCCACTCCTCCACATGCAGCCAGCTGGTTGACCTTGGGTCAGTCACAGTTCTCTCAGAGCTGTTCTGGAATGAGCAGCTCTCTCAGCCCCACCTACCTCTGTTGTGGGGAGAGGAAGGGAAGGAGATTGTAAGCTGCTCTGAGACTCCTTTGGGTAGTGAAGGGTGGGGTGTAAATCCAGTCTCTTCTCTTCTTCTTCTACTATAGTTAAGGGGGACAGTGAGTCATCTCTTCCAGAAAAAAGATGAGAAGATGAGAGAGTACTGGCTTTAACTAGCCAGCTCCAAGTGTCCCCTCACTGGCTGAGTATTTTTAAGCTATCACACTCATCCAGTAGCCTGAAATCTTCCCTTTTCAAAGGGGAGGGAAACCAAAAGTGGTACCTAGTGAAGGTAGGAACCAATCTTCTTCTGACAGCTGGCAGTATCACTTTTTACAAAATAACTTCAATTTCTCTCATACAGTAGGATAAGTACTTGCAATGATGTTTCTTAATATACTGGATTTTTCATGTTCCAGCCAAAAACTCATTTTTATTCCTGTCATATCAGGAAAATTGCTTGAGTTCATCCCACTTCCTTTATAGAATTATGCAAATAATTATTTCCTAAATCTGATATTCCTCTAGTAAGCTCTCATGAACAAAAATTATATTAAAAGGAGACAGCACTTTAAGACTCATTCCACTTCATTTTGAAAATATCCTGAAAGCAAATACCCACCTGGAATTTTAATGAGAGGCATGAGGGAGGCATACAGTTTTGTGAAGGGCTTTTTCAGGTAGAAAATAATTACAGCAGACAGAACAAGAAAAGGATGAATTATGCTGCAATGGCTTTGTATATTAATATACACATTAAAGGCCCTTAAAGGCTGATCCACGCTAACTGCATGATCTAGCCCAAATGAAGTACTTTTAGGTGCTGTTGGTTTAAGGGGGGGGGATTTAAGCCATTCTTAACTTTCCCTCTGAAACCCGTGAGGATTTGAATATTGTAATTTCAGTTGGATTGTGCCTTACATCATTTGCATGATTGACAATCAATAATCAGTATTATGATCATGAATAATTAGACATATGGCTCACATGCAACAATAATGGCAGTCTCCTCATACACCTGCCATCACTATGCACTGCTCCACAGCTAATTGTTTAAATAAGGAGAAAACAAACCTGCTAGATATTTATAGATTTTTTTAAAAAAAGCCTTACTGCTAGTGTTGCCATCCTACAGATGGGGAGTTCCTGGAGTTCTCCTGGAATTACAACCTATCTCCATGCTACAGAGATCAGTTCCCCTGGAGAAAATGGCAGACCATGTGGCATCCCATCCTTGCTCAGCTCCCTCCCCACCTAAACTTCACCCGTCCAAGGCTCTGCCCCCATATCTCCAGGAATTTACCAACCCAGAGTTGGCAACCCTACTTACCACTTGACATTACCATTTGTTTTTGACATTAATAGCTGCCAATCTGTTTGGAGCAGCACCATTTTATCCATGTGCAAGAGGCTGCAAATTGATCCATTCACTTTCGAGAGCCAGTTTGGTGTAGTGGTTAAGTGCGCGGACTCTAATCTGGGAGAACCGGGTTTGATTCCCCACTCCTCCACTTGCATCTGGCTGGATGACCTTGGGCAAGCCATAGCTCTGTACCAGCT
Organism: Lepidodactylus listeri; assembly: GCA_029233225.1. Classification (NCBI taxonomy): domain Eukaryota; kingdom Metazoa; phylum Chordata; class Lepidosauria; order Squamata; family Gekkonidae; genus Lepidodactylus; species Lepidodactylus listeri. The sequence goes on along the minus strand of JARCFY010000003.1, from coordinate 47,575,311 downwards.
GTTCCCTCAAGGACAGCTTGGGAAAGAGCTCTCTCAGCCCCACCTACCTCACAGGGTGTCTTTTGTGGGGAGGGGAAGGGAAAGGAGTTTGTAAGCCGCTCTGAGACTCCCTTGGGGAGTGGAGGGCGGGGTATAAATCCAATCTCTTTTTCTTCTTCTTCTTCTTCATGGCATGGCCTAACAATGTTCCTGGGGAAGACCGATGTTCCCTACAGACAGATTCCCAAGAAGGTTGCAAATCATAAAGAAATGAAAACTGGCGACCACAACTACTGCACGGTTGCAGAGATGTTTGGCATGCTGCTTGAGTTGGACAGTCATGAGACAAGAAGACCGAAGGTGAGGCTCACATGTGATGGTGACTCTTGAAATTTTTAATTTTGCCTGACAAATATGGTTCAGCACAAAGTTCTCAGAATGGCTGTTAATAAGCCTCTTTAAATGAAAATAGTACCGTATGTGATGCGCTATATTAGACCTTTTCTTCTGTGTGGGTGTGTTTTAAATGTGGGGGGAATTTTTATGTGGGCAAACAGGTAAATTTTGCCTCCTGCAATCTGAAATAGTACAACCTATTCTACTATTTCAGAATTCTATCACCTCATTCTGCTGCATGCATACCAGGTCTTAGTGTTGGTTGGGTGGTGGAGAGAGTGCTAGCCCTCATCTTCTCAGGCCCCCAGATACCCAAGTCTGGCATCCATCAGGCCCAGAGAGGTTAAAGATGCACACTATCATTATTACACTTCTACAGGGCCTGTAAAACAGAGCTGTTCTGCCAGGCCGTTGACTGAGGTGGTGGATGTCTAATTCATCTTAGTCTCCCCTGCTGGCACTGCTCGCACAACTCGACTCATACTGCTTGCAGTGCTTATAGGGCCCACTGTGATGTGACATGCCCGACTCAAAGAGACCAACAGAGCATTACCAGAAACAGCATTAACATAATAGACCACACCCCTGACAGTGCAGCTCATTAGCATATTTATTTATTTATTTATTTCTTAAATTTATATCCCGCTCTCCCCACCAGAGGCAGGCTCAGAGCGGCTCACATCATTTTTAAAATAACATGTTAACATTAAAATCATACATCAGACATTAAAATGCAATCCATACAACATTGGCGGCAGAATAAAAATCAACCCACAGGTGGGTCCGAGAAGCATTCCCATACATCTCTGTGTGCAGATGACGGTGCCACAGACGGGCAGGCGGATGGAGTACCGGTAGACGGGCTGGGAAGGTGGACTGGGCCAGGGCTAAGATGTTTGCCTTGGGCGGCCCCTACCCAAAGGCCTGGTGGAAGAGCTCCGTTTTGCAGGCCCTGCAGAACTGCATCAGATCCCGCGGGGCCCTGATGTTCTCTGGGAGCTCATTCCACCAGTACGGGGCCGCCACTGAAAAAGCCCTGGCCCATGTTGTAGCCAGCCGCGCCTCCTTCAGTCCGGGGATGGTCAGACGGTGTTGGGTCCCAGACCGTAGTGTTCGCTGGGGAGCATATGGGGAGAGGCGGTCCTTCATGTAGACAGGTCCCAGGCCATATCAGGTGGGGGGGGGGCTCGGAAAGCACAGGGCAGGCATGGAAGCTTGCATCTTCCCCCCCCTCCAAACCAGACGCCCAGGGAAAGGCGCTGCTGAAGTGCCAGGGATCTGAAAGCATTGCCTTTCTAGTCTCCTATCCCCACACACACACCAGAGGGCCAGGGAAAGGAGCTGCTGAAGTGTCAATTTCACTCTCAGCTGACTAGCAGGGAGTGAAATTTACAAGATAATCCCAAGGGCTCCCCAGAGGGAAAGACAGCATTTTAACACTGCCACCTTTCCCTCTTGTGTGTAACTTGGGGAGGGCAGTGTGCTCTGAAGCCACGCATGCCAGAGGTTTTGGTTGTAGGTGTGGCCAACTCAGGAGCCTGCCGGAACTCCGTTCTTGTGCATTCCTGCCCAAAAATAGCCCTGAGGATATGTATTTTTTCTTCTGCTTAGTGTTTTTTCCAGACACCAAGGAACTTACCTTAAAAAGCACTTGCTATCTTGGTGCCATAATGGAGGGGAAGAAGAAACAAGAAACTTCCAGTTTCTCTTCAGCCCCACTTTTGCCAGTAGAAAAGGAGGGGTTGGGTTTTTCACTGGCTCTGTATGTCCTTCCTAGGGCATGTGGAGCACAGAAAAGAGGCACTCCCTCTCCAGTGCTGAAAGCAGAGTGTGGGGGGAACTAGAAGTTCTTTCTGTTGGAGAAATGAGTATGAAAGACAAGACCTGGGATTTCAGTCATTATAGGGTTAACCTATGCAGCTTGTTGTGTTTCTTAGTTTAACCTGGAAGTGCCTGGCAGCTGGCCAATTAATTCTAAACCCGGGAAACCTGAAGGTGTACTGTGTTGCTAATTGGTCAATGATATCAGGTGTTTCCTTTCAGGGGTCAAGAAGAAGGAGAGATCCTCCACTGTAATCTCTCTCTCTCTGTAGTAGGATGTCTTAGTGTGCAGACGCAGCACAATGCTGCTTAGTAAGCATGTTTTGTTTATTTGTAGCTAATCCCGTTTCCCTTTTTCCTTTAGTAATAAAGTTTCTTTTAAACTAAAAGAAGCAATCTCTTCTTTCCAGAAAAGCAAGATTCATTACTCTGAATTTTCTTGAATATTGGACAAAAGTCCTAACACCTTCTCCTCCCACACAGTGCTCCACTGCAGCACTGAACGATACAAACAATTTTTAAGGTGAGTTCTCCTGATGCATATCTGACTGTGAGTCCAGTTGCTCACTTGTGACCTCACACATTCAGGTGTATTGTGTAGCTATGCCCTGAACCCTTATGCGTAGCTGTTTCTGCTTTCAATGAGGAAAGGGGAGGCGCAAATAAACCTCTTCCACATAGAGATCTGTGGTGTTATTTCTTGAACCAATGCTCCAGATTGATAGGATCTGAATTACTCCTGACTGGAATGTTATAAAAAACTGCATTTTGAGCCCACATGCAGAAGAATTCCAAATCAAGGTTTTCTGGCAAGAGGAGAAGAGTGCTTTTTAAGAGGTTTACTAACGAGTAGTCTCTGATTTAAATAACAGACTCCTTGATCTGCAATCAACTGTTCCACAACTGAGCTATGCCCCCTTAAATATGCATTACTTTTGTCACAGCTTTTTCATAGACAAACACTTCAGATTTATAGGAATACAAGTACCTCCACCCCCAGAAATACAGTCAGAAAACTATACCCTGTATCAAGCCTCTTTACACCTGAGAAACAACAGGAAGTAGAAAGCACAGTTGTCAGAACTGGTTATGTAAGAACTTTGCTAAAGGAAAAGCTTAAAGGGATGCGCCTTGAGCTGAGACTCAGCACTGATCAGCACTGAAATTTCCTGATTCTAAGAAGTACAGGATTAGGGACTGTACTATCTGTTGCTATAAGTAGACTCCTTCCTACTATGTAATTGTTGCATTGTTTAATGTGTTTAACTTAGCTTTGCTTCACTTTTGGTTGGTTCAAGATTTTTATAAGTCAATATCCTTTTGCATTGTCTTTTGAATGTATTGATTGTAGTATTCTGTGTAATCCACTTTGAATCCCAGCAAGAAAGGCAGACTATTAATAATATAAACAAACAAATATGTCTCTCTCTATAATGCAGATGTTTCTGATTTCTCTGAAAAAAGACACAGAGCACTGCAGTCTGGATCAATGTTCCAGGTTTAAATTGCTTGTAATACTCTGGGAAGAAGAAGCCAGAAAGCTGCATTTTTTCCCCCTATCCTGGGTAAACTAGCAAGAGAGAAAAAGACAGTAAATTCCATATTTTTAGAGGGGAAGCCTTGAGGCAAAGCATAGGTCTGAACTGAGGGTTATGTTTAATCAGTAGCCCAGATGAGGTTCACCCTATGGCTATGTATTTTATTAAGCTACAACAATGTTCAAATTGGGCATCCCTAAAAAATGAAGATGTAAATTACCACTGTAATATGCAGCATAATGGCATGTATTTTTCCCTTTGGTCTAGTAGTACAGTTGCTTTTGCCATGTTTAAAGCATGTGGAATGAAGTTATCCATTTCTGCCACTAAAATGATTGGTAACTGTGTGGTGATCTTAAATGTGGAAGTGTTACGTAATACGTGAAAGAAACATTATAAAGACAGTGAGCTGGAGGCACTTCCTTTCTGAATTTTGTTGCCTTCTCTACTGTGATTGAAAATTCGTCTGATATGACTTTTTTCATGAGATGAAGGACTGCCAAACTAGCCAATCACAAAATAAAAATAAATATAATGAGTTTCCAAAATCTGCAAATGTAGGGAGGAATTACCTCATCTTGGCTACATGGCTGACAATTTGACTACTGGTGAGACAGGTTTCTTTTGCTGGAATTTTAATATCCACATGCGGAATTAAAGACTATTTAAGAAGGAGAGGGGCAAGCTTTGGGCCTTCGGAGAGATGGTGCTGATTAAATGATCAAACTAAAGATATGCAGCCTAGGTAGGCCATATTTGTCACAGAAATGTACAATCAAAATAGCATTATTGGTAATATATCCAGTTGCCAACCTTCAGGTGGGGCCTGGAGTTCCCACAGAATTGCAACTGATTCTCAGACTACAAAGATCCATTCCCCTGAAGAAAATGGCAGCTTCAGAAGGCAGATACTATGGTATACAATAGATTCTAGGTGAAATTAACCCAGGCTAGCCCTGTCTTGTCATATCTTGGAAGCTACACAGTATTTGGATGGGAGACCACCAAGGAATCACAGGGTCATCACACAGAGGCAGGCAATGGCGAGTCACTTCTGAACATCTCTTGTTTTTAAAAACCTATAGGGTCTCCATAAGATCTCCAGGAAGATGGATGGCAATACAATTGACACCATATATTAATTAATTAATTACGGCATTTTTAATGCCACCTCTCCTGTTAGAGGTGGTTTACAATTAAAACAATACATTCTCAATATAATAACCCCTTAAAAATCTAATCCAGGTCCATTTAACAACACAAAACAGCAAATGTAATAATATAGTCAACCAAGCAATCGCACAGAAGAATGTTGTACTATCTGGGGAGCTGTCATTTGCATTGGGTCTTTCTTTGTATTTTAAGGCATGGTTCTTATTCCAGAATCAAGTTTTATGTAGACTGCTGTTGATATAACACCATGGTATGGGAGAGCAAATGCTTTGCATGTGTACATTTTATTCCTGGCTTTGTCAGTTGTAGTGATCTCAAGCAGTCTGGCTTGGCAATATCTCTGTCTTGTTGGCAGAGTTTAAACATGCAGAGGAATGGAGCACCAACTGTTTAAAGAAAATAACTCAGTTTATCAAAGAAGAAATAAACTCTGATAGAACAGAGGAGAGGCACAGAGGCTTAACTAACTGCTGTGAGAGACAGGAACAAAGGGGGATGGCTCAGTTGGAGCAGGAAGTCTCCAAAGAGCCAATCAGGATACAGGAAGGACATAATCTGAAATTATGGGAAATTCCTAATCTAGCCATGCTAACTAGCAGTTCTTCAGTTGTCTCCTATACTCTGTGCTTCTGATCTTCTTCAAGTAGGTGCATTATAAACCTTGTATATTCCAACATGTCTGACCCCTGGAGAAATATTAAGAATGACCAGTCTGAACCTAGGCAAACCATAACTATTGGTCTGACAGGACAGAAGGTTATTCCTTATACCTTTGCCACATTGTTTGCTTTTAACAAGGTAGCCATTTGACATATGGAATGCCATAAATATATAAATCTTTATCTTAAGCACCCAAAGAAACTGGACAGCACACCTATAGTTACTATGACCTTTTGGAAAGCTAATTAGAAAAACAGAATTTGCTGACTTACTGGAAGTGAGATGATTTTCACAATGGCATAGCTAAATGCATGTTATTTAGACTAGATCTATTATGAAGACATTTCATGTCCAACATACAGTATTTTCATCATTTGCTACACAAGGGATTTCTGTATATAATGATGTTCCAGTAATCAGCAAAGTGAAATAATTTAGCTTCATCATGGAAGACTGATGAGAGTGCTGCTTGCTGAAGATATTCAGCTTTTGTTGTTTGAGTTCTGCATGGACTTTTGCACTTTCCATTTACTATTGTCATATATATAGTTTGTTAGGCCAATGAAGGATGGCTATACAGAAACTATTATGATGATACATGAAATCTAAAAACCAGATATCTGGACATTCACTCATGAATCTTTATCAGGCTGCTCATAACAATGCAAAATAATTACCTACAGGGAGCACAATCTGCAGAAAATAATGCAGTATGCTCGTATCCCATTAAATCAATTGTACTTAAAACACATTTCAGGCCCATTAAATTCAGCAGGAGACACGTACCTTATTTTGCGGATTGCAGCTAGTCAGCTGTACTATTAGCCATTTTTATTTAACAAATAATTGTATTAAGATATTCTCTTATAAAATGCATTACTGATTAATTTTAAAAATCAGATATTGGTAGAATTGTAATAGCAGAAGTATTATATAATTTATAGAAGACTGTTAAGTCTGTCCTGACATACACAAATGTATCTGTCCAGGAGTACGATGGCACTCACTGATGGGTTAACTGGTATTTGTTTGCTGTTTAGATCTTCCGGTAAAATCCAAAGTATCTTGAATGGAACAGAAAAAACAGGGAGTTTTGGGTCAATTGCTACCAGCTTACTGACTATCAAAATGTTAAGGCAGGCAGAGCACAGTTATAAACAGAATTTCTTATATTTCTGGGCTTGGCAACCTTTCCCTGTGGTTGTGTGGTAAAAAAACCCTCCCAGGCTTTTAAAAAGAAAATGAAAACAAAATAATCTCTCCCCCCAAAGCAACCATACTGTGATTAGCTCTACCCACAAGGCAGCTGTATTGTGATGGTGTTCACTACCATTTCACAAAATTCCAGAAATGGCCATAGGTCCAAAAAAACTGGTGATGCCAGGCACATAAACAGCTCTGTGCACCCTGGTTGGGGCCAGTTGGGGCTGGGAGGGGGGAGAGGGTAGAGCCATGCATGAGTGCACATGGGAAGGGAAGCAACAGATGTGGCAGATATTTGATTCTCTCTGTGGTATATTGCTACTAGTGCTTTAAGGACAACTCCCAGAAGCTCCCTAGAAAGGAGAGGCTCAGATCTTGTGACCATAACTGGAGATGGAGTTAGAATTACTGTGGCCTAATGTTCCCTCTAAGCTGCGGAGTCTTGTGAGCAAAAATTCTACTTTGTGAGCTACTGGCATTAAAGTTGTGAGCGAGCAATCGGGCTACTGCATAAATTAGTTTGTCTGGAGCCATCCTTCCTGAGCGGAGACAAAAATGTGTGAGCCGGAGGCTAAAAAACTGTGAGCTAGCTCACACTAACTCAGCTTAGAAGGAACACTGTTGTGACCTGTTCTGTTACTTGGCTGTTGTGTTCCTGTTGTGTTCCAATAAAGACAGTTGTTGCGATCATAACTGTCTCCACTACTGATCCTTCCATTCCCTACTGATATAACATGCTGTCAGAAGTTGGCACACATATGCAGAGCATATCTGTAGTACCTTGTCACAGGATTACTCCAGGATTTATGAGAAATATTTAAAATGGAAGTCAAACCAATCTAATCCAATACTAATGATTTCTTAACGATTTCCTTTATATCAATTCATCTCAACATTCTATTTCTTAAAGCAGCACATCATTAATAATATACATAAAGTTCAATTTTGTACCTCTTAATCATGTCCATTCATCATATTTTTCTTTTAACTGATTTCATAAGTCCCAGCTATAATCAGCGGCATCAGTTTCTGAAATAGAATTAGCCAGTTGAGTCACAACATCTCTTTGTAATTTCTTAATGTAAATAAATCACAATCAGTAACCATTCATCAGTGTATCCTCAGGCAAGCCAGTCCACTAAGTGGAAGACACAACAGAGAGTGCTCAGATACAGGCTGCAGCTGATCTTACACATCTGCAGGGTGGTACCTGAAGAAGACTTTTCTTCAGATGAATGCAGCTATTGCAGTTGGGTATATTAGGACTGGTGGTCCCTTATATATGCACATTCTAGGCTAACAAAGTGATAGTCAGTACCTTGAATTACAGCTGGGAACTAAGTGGTAACCATTGGAGGGGCTGCAGAACAGGTACAGATACTGAATATTTTCCTGCTGCAAAACCAAACTTAAAGCAAGATGCTCTTCCTTTGTACCTTGATGTTTTTGGAGAAAAAAGCCAAAGGGACAGAATTTGAGGTTGATGCCTTTATGGCTGTCGTTTACAGGATCATTTTTAAGCCCATTATCCACAAACCATTTAATCAGTACCTGAATGTTTTTGTCTGGTGCTTTATAATGTCTAAATATTCTTCACCGGTTTGTCAAATAACCTTATTATAAGTGGGACTGCATTGCAGAGGCCACTGAAAGAAGGCAACTAGCAGGTTTTCTTGAATGTAGCGCACCATGGGACTTCTGGGGAGAAGCCAGAATTAAATCAGTGTTCAGTTTTTGAGGCAGTAATATAAGCACTGAGGATTTTTCTGTTATTTATTTCCTAATTCCAGTGAGCAAGGAATCTTGCCAATTTATGCCCCAATAAATCAATTTTTAATGTTCCACAATATTTATTTTTATTTTTATATTCTGATTTTTAGTTTTACCTCAAATTTTTGTAGTGAGCTTCCTTGTTTTCAATAATCATTTGCCCCTGAATATTTCTCATTTCATAACTACCTTTCTCATACTTATCTATTTGGTTTCCCAACCTGTCTAATTTATCTTCAAATGTAGACATTGTGTCCATTAATTGGTTGCCCTGCATTTGATATCAGTCTGGAGCTATACACAGTGCTGCTTGTTAGCTGCTGCCCATGTGCATCTCCAAGAGATGAGCATAATCCCTGTTTGGGCTGGGTGGAAGACTTGAATTTTCGTCTTCCATGTGGATAGTGGTGCTAATCTGTAGCAACAAAATAAAATAGTTCAGTGGCTCTGTGAAGATTAACAAGGTTTATTCCAGAATAAGCTTTCATGTGTCAGAAGCTGAGCTCCATTGTTTGGTGTAGTAGCTACAGCTCTGCATCTGAAATGGACTTTTTGGACCTGAATTTGTAACTGAAGATCAGGTGACTCAAGACCAAACTATGGGGAATTTCACACTACACCTTTGAAAACGTTACTGATCCGCCTTGGAATAAACCGGTACAGTGACGGCTGTTTCAGACAGCCCTTCCCCTACCGTTTTGGAGCCATCTTTGAAGCGGTTGGCCATTTCAGACTGCCATTTTCTTTTCAAGCCTCTTTTCGCCCCCCCCCCCCCCCCACACACACGGCATTTTAAGACTCAGCCTGGATCTCTCTCTCTCTCTCTCTCTCACACACACACATGGTGTTTTAAGACTCAGCCTGGATCTTGCTCTCTCTCTCTCACCCCTCCCCACATTTTAAAACTCAGCCCAGATCTCTCTGTCTCTCTCTCTCACACACGGCTTTTTATGACTCAGCCTGGATTGGCTCTTTAAAGAAAAAAATTCACGGAGATCACCCGTGCGGGTGAAAAGAGGCGCAAAAACACTTGTCATCAGAGGAAACGCTTTGGGGGCATTTCACACAGCATTTTGTAGCGCTTCAGGACCGGTACAAGAACTGAAGAATGCTTGGGAGGAGGTTTCAAGGTAAACCGGCTCAAGAATGCTTCCCCAATGGGAGAGACATGTTTCTGTGTGAAAGGGCCAATATATTCCATTAGGGAACTGCAGGGGTCCTTTTGTAAAAAAAGAGGTGCAGGAGCTCATTAGCATAACTTATTTGCATATGCCACACCCCCTGACATCACCGGAAGTGTCAGAAGGCCACACACCCCTGACATCATCGTGTGCCAGAAGGCAATACCCACCACTCAGGCACCACCCCAAAAATCTCCAAGGTATTTCCCAACTCAGAGCTGGCAAACCTATCTGATGGCAAAGAAAGAAAGAAAGAAAGAAAGAAAGAAAGAAAGAAAGAAAGAAAGAAAGAAAGAGAGGGAGGGAGGGAGGGAGGGAGGGAGGGGGGAAGGAAAGGAACAGGAAGGAAAGGAACAGGAAGAAAGGTAGGGAGGTAGGTGGGGGGAGACAGAGAGAAGAAAGAAAAAAAGAAAAAGAAAGAAAGAAAGAAAAAAAGAAAGAAAGAAAAGAAAAAAGAAAGAGAGGGAGGGAGGAAGAAAGAAAGAAAGAAAGAAGGAAGGAAGGAAATAAAGGAAATAAAGGATCAGAAAGGTATGTAGGTAGGTGGGGGGAAGAGAGAGAAGGAAGGAAGGAAGGAAGGAAGGAAGGAAGGAAGGAAGGAAGGAAAACTAGGCGCTTCTCCCCCCTCGCTCGGGCCGAGTCGCTCGGGCTGAGTCCCCACTGGCTAGCTCTTGTTTGGGGCTTGGGGCTCGCTCTTGCTTTTCACTCCCTCCTGCCCCCCGCAGCCCAGGAATGGCGAGCAGGGGGGATGGAGACTTCTCCCTGGGCCGGCAGCCTGCTGCAGCCTGGGAATGGTGAGTGGGGGGATGGTGTCTTCTCTCCAGGCTGGTGGCCTGCCGCAGCCCAGGAATGGTGAGCGGAGTGGGGAGCTTTTCCTCGAGCCGGCTGCCTGCTGCGGCCCGAGAATGGGGAGCAGGGGGGATGGGGAGCTTTTCCCCGGGCCGATGGCCTGCCGCAGCCTGGGAATGGTGAGCGGGGGGAGGGATGGGAAGCTTTTCCATGGGCTGGCGGCCTGCCACGGCCCAGGAATGTGAGTGGGGGAGGGATGGGGAGTTTCTCCCTGGGGGGGGATCGGGGCTGGGAGACGTGGCGGGAAGAGGAAGGCAGCCTCCAAAGTTGTCTCCCAGGCCTGGCATCCGGTGCCGGGCCTGGAGAACGCAGCGGCGGCCCTGCTGGGGACGGGGCTTCATCATGTGCCCGCCCCCTGGCCTCTTCAGTCCCAGAACAGCGCTACACTGCACACCGGCTCCAACGGACCCCTGGGGAACCGGTACTAATACGGTTCTGTGTGAAATGCCTGACAGAAACCATTACTGAAGAGTTCCTGAAATAGAACATATTGGCTGTATGAAATTCCTCTATTTGTTAAATTGAGGGTTCATGATTGGCTTTCCCATTATGTCCATTCAACAAAGCAGCCATGGGGTGACATGGGGCTATGGTGCTTGGGCAGTTTCCTCACATCCTGTTTCCATCAAAAATCACCCCACCATCCAAGTTGCTGTCACCCGCAAGAAAAAATTACAGGTAAAATATGGATGCCTGTATTTTTACCACCTTGTATTGTTCAAGGCGATCTGATTTCTATTGAGGACAAAGCAGAGGAAAAGAGATTTATCTTTTCTGTTCTAGCATCAAAACTCCAGCCAAATCACACAACGCTCCCTTCCACACCTGTTTTTCAGTAAGAACATAAGAAAAGTACTGCTGAATCAGACCAGCAGTCCATCTAGTCCAAGAGTCTGTTTCACATAGGGACTAAATAGGGTTGCCACCCTCCAGGTGGGGCCTGGGGATCTCCAGCTGACAGAGATCAGCTCCCCTGGAGAAAATGGCTGCTTTGGAGGGTGGACTCTATGGGATTGTCCTATGCTGAGGTCCCTCCCCTCCCCATAACCCTCCCTATCCTGGCTCCACCCCCAAAGTCTCCAGGTATTTTTCAACCCAGACCTGGCAACCCTAGGACTAACTAGCTGCTCTAGAGAGCCAATAAACCATGAACAGAGGCGAAAGTCTTCCTTTAGTATTGTTTCCCAGTACTGGCATTCAGAGAGTTACTGCCTCAGATATGGAGGTTCCCTTTCATCCTTATGACTAGTAAACATTGATGGTCGTATCGTTCAGTCTAATTAATCACTTTTAAGCTGTGTTAATGACAATTACTATTTATGCTGGCAGTGAATTCCACAATTTAAGTAACGGAACTTAATTGGAAGTGGTGTCTTTGCTAAAGAGGAAGGAGTTGCTGAAATTTTGATGCCATTTGGCTGCTTCAAAAAACTTGCACAGGAAACTCCCCACAGGAAATAATGGACAGACATCCAGTCCGACATTAATAAAGGACTTTGTCAAAAGCCTTTTAGAAGTCCTAGTATATAATGTTCACTGGATCACCCTTACCCACATGCTAGTTAATCTTCTCAAATAATTCATATCCCAAATCACAGACTCACAGAGTTGAAAGGGGGCATACAGGTCATCTAGTCCAACTTCCTGCTTAATGCAGGATCAGCCCAGAGCATCCCTGACAAATGTTTGTCTAGACCAGGGATGGACAAACTTGCTTAATGTAGAATAAACATCAGATGTTTGAGAGCAGCAAGACATGAACAAATATTACATGTTTTTACTGGGAAATACGCAGATTTGCTTTTTATTAACATTAAACGAGACTGCCAGAAATAATAACAAAAGTGGTAAAAGCAGATATTGGTAATGATATTGATTTGTCCAATGATAATTTGTTTGCTAATTATATTTAGCTTCCCCAGCTGCCTTGCCGTGTAAATATGTGTGAAAGAGCCGCATGTGGCTCCCAAGCCATAGTTTGGCCACCCCTGGTCCAGATGCTGCTTAAAGACTGCCATTGAGGATGAGCTCCCCAAATAATGCCTAGTTTGGCCCCCAGAGAGTTACTGAAAAGCTATGGAAAACAATTCCTTCAATTTTCTCCATGTTTTCTACAACATAATAACAGTGATATGCCCTCACTGAAAAGATAAATGAGATGGAATTGCAAAGTATGTGACACATAAAATTGAATTAGCATAATAATGCTTTCTGTATAAAAAAACACAAACAAGATTCTGCAAGCACCATCTTGCATTTTTTTAATATCATAGACACTCTTTTTAGAATGATCCTAAGCTTTTTTACTTGGAGAGAATTCTCACTTCAGTCAGTGGGACTTTCTCCATAGTAAGCATGATTAAGATTGCATCTTTAGCTTTACTTTGAGTATATATTTGTTTCAACAATATACATATTCTAAAAACAAATGTTTATGGACTGTCATAAATAAGTTCCCTAGAAACCCAACTGAGTTGCCATTAAGGAGATTAGAAAAATATTCAAATCTATGTAGTTATTTTCTAGATTAGATGCATTTTCACAATATGCTTCTTCCCTATATTCCTACCTAACATCTTGCTAATGAATGCTGTACATATACCACCTGATAGGCTCAGCTGGAACTACCATTATATGAGTTTTTAGCAGCTATATTGGTAGGCAAGGAAAACATTTGAGAATCATTAGCTATAAGGTCTAAATACTATTTCATCCTTAGTATGTTTTTCCCCAGGTTATCTATTTTTCTGAAGTATGAAATGACTGATAGAAGAAACCCTTAAAGTGGCATCAGGGAAGTTTGTGAGGATTTATGTTTTGATGTGGCAGATCTAAATCAAATTCTCCTAAGTTATTTCTCTTCAGAAAGCCAAATAACACACAGTAAGGTAGCTGAACTGTGCTTCTTTATGGATGTACATTAAAGAAGCTGCTTTACAAAAACAACAAATTCTGAGTATTTAAAAATACACATAAGCAATATGTATCTATCAATATATATAACTCTGAACAATGGTCCTCAGAATATGGATAAAAAAACCTGCACAATCAGGCCATGTACAGATAGCAAGGATTTTTCTTCAAACCAGTGGAACCACTAATTTTGCAGAGAAATCTGAAAACTGATAAAAAGGTGGAGGGGAGTTACAAATCCCCAAATGTTAGGTGAAAAAAAAGAGATCTTATGCATAGAGTAGTGGTATTTAAGTTGCTATTATGGAGTTAGCCTAGCAATTCCAATAAGCAATGTTACAGGATGCAGTGGTGGCACCCAGGGAGTAGGAGAGAGACTGTGCTGGCAGAATAGAGGGAGGAAAGTGAATGGAGGAAAACAGGGAGAAGAGGCAGCAGCAGTGACAGAGGTGGAGAGAGGATTGGGAAGGAAGAGGAGGCAGCAGAGTGAGGAGAAAGCTCTCTACTTCTGTGACAGGTCCTTCCTTGGAACTGAGAGGGCCTGCACTGCCTCTATGATGAATTAGGGAAACCGGGTTGGTATTCAGATATAAACAGGGGTCATTTCGAGCAGGAATGCACAGGAACGCCGTTCTGGGAGTAACAAGCACAGAAGCGGGCACATATGGTGATGTGCTGAGGAAAAAAGCAAAAGCATACTTACTTGGTCTGTATTTTCATGCTTGTTGTGGGCTAGCTTCCCTGCAAGAGCAAAGGAACCCTAAAGTGTCTTTAGTCAAAGTGTAAAGCTGGCGCACCAGCTCTGAGTTGGGAAATACCTGGAGATTTTGGGGGTGGGGCCTGAGTGGTGGGTGTTGCCTTCTGACACACTTCTGGGGATGTCAAGGGGTGTGGCATATGCAAATAAGTTATGCTAATTAGTTATGCTAATGAGCTCCTGCTCCTCTTTTTCTACGAAATGACCCCTGGATATAAACCTTCCCCTCAGTTATAAGGTGTTCTTAGGGTAGAAGTATAAAGGCTTTGAGGTGCTGCTGTGAAGTAAGTTTTCTATCGAGCCTGCAGAGTACAGAGGTCACTGAAAGAGGTTTAATAAAACAACAAAGAAGGTTTATTTATATACAGGTTATTTGGTGAGTACCCTTTAAAGCTTGTAGTTGCCAGGTCTGCTCACCCTGGAGGCTGGCAGTTAGCTGTAGACAGATCATAACTGCCATCCTAAGCAAAGTTACATCTTTCTAAATCAACTGAAGTTCATGGTTAAGAAGTGAGTAACTGCTTAGGATGGCACTGTCAGTCGATTTCTGCAGTGAATAACTACTTTTTAGATCACCTCGGGGAATGCAGACCATGCAGGTACAATATCAGCATATACACTTAATTTAAATTACCCGTATTTTTTGCTCCATAAGACGCACCTGACCATAAGACGCACCTAATTTTAGAGGAGGAAAACAGGGGAAAAAATATTCTGAACCAAATAGTAGGTAGTTGGGGGGGGGAGAGAGAGAAGAAAGAAAGAAAGAAAGAAGGTAAGTAGGTAGGTAGGTAAGTAGATAGGTAGGGGGGAGAGAGAGAGAAGGAAGGAAGGAAGAGAAAGAAAGGAAGGAACAGGGAGGGAGGGAGGAGAGAGAGAGAGAAAAGGAAGGCAGGCAGGCAGGCAGATAGACAGACAGACAGACAGACAGACAGAAAGAAAGAAAAAAGAAAGAAAGAAAGAAAGAAAGGGTGTTTCCCTCCCCCCCCCTTGTTTGGGCCCGAGTGGCTTAACAGCCACTCAGGCCCAGCTCTTCCCTCCCTACCTCCCCCCCCTGCAGCCCGGGAAAGGTGAGCGGGGAAGGGAGGGGGGTAGGTAGGGGTGAGAGAGAGAGAAGGAAGGTAGGTAGGTAGGTAGGGGGGAGAAAGAGAGAAGAAAGGAAGGAAGACAGAAAGGAAGGAAGGAAGAAACAGGAAGGGAGGGAAGTAGGTGGCGGGGAGAGAGAAGGAAGACAGAAAGAAAGACAGACAGACAGAAAGAAAGGAAGAAACAGGAAGGTAGGGAGGAGAGAGAGAAGGAAGGAAAACAGACAGAAAGAGAACAAAAGAAAGACAGAAAGACAAGGTGTTTCCCTCCCCCCCCCTTGCTTGGGCCCGAGTGGCTTAACGCCACTCAGGCCCAGCTCTTCCCTCCCTACCTCCCCCCCGCAGCCCAGGAATGGTGAGGGGGGAGGAAAGGTGAGCGGGGGAGGGAGGGGTTTTTTTTCCCGGGGCCGGCGGCGCTTGTCGCAGCCCTGGGAGGGGTGAGGGGTGAACAGGGGGGAGGGAGGGGGCTTCCTCCCGGGTCCGCGGTGCTTGCCGTGGCCCCGGGAGTTTGTGCTGGGGGGGAAAGGTGGCTTCCTCCCGGGGCCGGCGGTGCTTGCCGCGGCCCCGAGAGCTTGAGCAGAGGGTGGGGGATTCGCTCCATAAGACGCACGCACTTCCCTCCCACTTTTTTGGGGAGAAAAAGTGTGTCTTATGGCGTGAAAAATACGGTATAAGCCAAGGTCCTTTTCAATTACAAGGAAACTAGCCTCAAAATGCAGTTGAGTATCATATGCTATGTGAATGTAATATTAAGCCCATTAATTTTAGAAATTGGATTCATTACAAATGGACAACTGCTGTGCTCAAATGAGACATCATCTGAGCAAAGAAACACAGGATCATGCTAGAAAACTTCTCATCTCTTGCACAAACTCCCCTCCCCCATCACAGAAAGGTTCTTTTCACAGCTATCAAAAGAATAAGGTGTTATTTTCAGCTTAGCACTCAGCTCAACTACAAGGAAATGGCTTTCATGATGGAACAGTAAATCTGAACTAAAGATGAAAATGTTCATTCCCATGCTATATTTGTTCAAGTATTCCTATTTGTTCTCCATCTGTTATAAAAACAAACATTCCATCTTCTGTGCGCTGTGAACACATCAGTGTACTAGCAATTTCTGCTGGTTTTTGAAATGCAGAGCAAGTAGGGTGCATTGATATGTAATGCAGCTGAAAGAAAGAAGGAAGGAAAGAAAGAAGGAAAGATAGAAAGACTCTTCCAAACTCAGTTTAGCCCATAAGATAGCCCCCTACCTTGACATGGCCAATCTGGCCACCTGGATCCATGCCATAGCAATGTAAAGTCAAGACTACTATAATGTACTCTGCACAGGTCTCCCTCTGAAATCAATTTAGAGACTCCAGTTGGTGCAGAATGCTGTAGCCTGGTTATTATCGGGAACTAGGTGCACCATGCATATTATTCCCATTCTGTAATCATTCCATTGGCTGTCCATCAGTTACAGGGCTCAGTTCAAGAAGAGAAGAAGAGAAGAGATTGGATTTATACCCCACCCTTCATTACCCAAGGGAATCTCAGAGTGACTTACAAACTCCTTTACCTTCCCCTCCCCACAACAGACACCCTGGGAGGTAGGTGGGGCTGAGAGAGCTCTGAGACAACTGTCCTTGAGAGAACAGCTGTGCCAGAACTACGGCTTGCCCAAGGTCATGCAGCAGGTGCAAGTGGAGGAGTGGGGAATCAAACCTGGTTCTCCCAGATTAGAGTCCACACACTTAACCACTACACCAAACTGGCTCTTACCAAGCACCCAATAAAGCATACTTCACCAGAAAATACTTGAGGCTGAAGGATGGTTACTAGGGTTTTACTGTCAGAATGGGCTATACCTTGAAAATCTTGCTGTTCTTTATGGTGCTACTGGACTCGAATCTAGCTGTTCTCCAATAAAGATTCTCAGGCTGCAGTGCCTGAACAGACCTGCTGGGCCTGGAACTCTAGAAAGGGTAAAGTAAATACTGAATTAAATGGATTAGATCAGGGGTGTTGAACATTTGTTATGAGGGCCGGATCTGACATAAATGAGACCTTGTTGGGCCAGGTCATGAGTTTCATAATACGTAATGCCAGGAGCAGAGATATAAACTTTACAAAGGACACAGCCAGTTCTTTATCAGACACTATCAATCGCACAGGAGAGGTTTGCCTGTCTATCTCTCCTGTGTGATTGAGAGAGACTGGCAAAGCAAGCTGTGATGTGGTAGCAGCAAGAGAACTGGAAAAGGAAGTAGGAAACAGCCAGGGCCTTGGGGGGCAGATTGGGGCCCTACGGGGGCCTGATCCGGCCCCCAGGCTGCATGTTTGACACCCCTGGATTAGATGAACCATTGATTTATTCAGTATAAGATAGCATCTTATACTTCTGCCACTTCTTAATGCTTGAACTGAGACTTTTTGGCTAATCCAATTATCTAAGAACAGCTGTGCCAGAACTACGGCACAACCACTACGCCAAACAAGATATTGACTGTCACATTAATGCCCTTTCTTAGCTTAGTCCCTTATATATGCAGGACTGCCTCTCTCCCTATGCTCTATCATTTTTATTTTATCATGACAGTTTGGCTCGTCTCAGCAAGGCCTTCTGCAGATGCTACCCTGCAAATGGGTAGAATCAACAATTGTTCATACCTGTGCATTCTCAGTTGCGGGCTTTTAACTAACCATGCAAAACTGAATTATTCAAGAGAGCTTTTTTACACAGGTAATAGGGTTGTACTATAATGTAATTATTCAGAAAGATGCTTTGGTAAAGGGATAAGGACTGTAGACTATACTACTGTGTACTCTCTGTTGGTGTACATATGATCCTACAAGGTAATTTCTGCATTGTTTAACATGCCACGTTTAAATGATTATGTTTTGTTTCAGGGTTTTTTCCAGCCCAATTTCAGATTTTTGCAATCCAAATCCTATTTTACTGTTAATGGATGTCTCAGCCTGTTGATCATATTGTCTTTGTACTGGCTAATCTGCCTTGAGTCTCAGCAAGAAAGGCAGATTATAAGTGAAATAAATAAAATAAATACAAATGGAATAAACTATACTTTTGTTTAATATGAACTCTCTTCTTGTGATTATATTTGATGAATGCAGTGCATGCATGATTTTCTCTTTTTATCCCTTTATTCTGTGTTCTCATTATTTTCAACTTCAGTAAACTGTGGAATCACTTGGATTCAGTAAATGCATTGTTAATAATGTGTAAGCAACTAACCATATACACAGATGAGGATTGTGACAGTTTGAGGCAGCAGAACTGGGCAGTAAAAAATTTCAGTGGGAAACTCCTCCACAGCCACTAATCACTGTCCTCATGATGGTAAACAGGTGTATCTGGGAAAACTGCTGCAATCTACACATAGACTCACATTATTACCATCTACCAAAACAGTAAATTTCTAATCTGTGCATTGACATTATTTAAAAGGCAACTTTACTGCATCTTAAATACTATTAGACAAGGTGAAAATGCATTATTTATATAATTTAGTTTCCCATCAATATAATCCACTTCATATGTGAATGTCCCACAATTAAAAAAAAAGAAATTAGCAATTCCAAATGTTGTGTTTTTAATTCTTCTTAAAATGCATTTATGTTTGAAAATTAGTGGGTGCACTGGGGGAGGGGCGCCAGAAGGTAGCCTTGCCTAGTGTGCAAAAAAAACCTGGCGCCAGCCCTGGTCCTAACTTTGGTGCATACGGTCCATGGCTTCCATATACCCATGGGATTTATGATCATTCTGAATCTGCTTGTGGGGAGGGCGGGGTACAAATTAATTAAATAAATAATATATGAAATGTGCGCCATGGACAAAGTCCATGAAACATTTCCTTTCACAATGGGGAATGGAAGTGACCTAGCAGTATAAACTTCTGTCCAGATTATGCACATTTCATGGTAGGAGGATTTAATTTACACACCAAAATCCTGTCTGCATCATTGATCTTTGACCTTATACCCTACCCCATTTTGGGTAGGATTTTTTTTTTGCTCTCTCTGAAGTACTTTTCTCATTATTTATATTCTGGCTTCGGCCCTTTCATGTTTGGGTGAATTGTACTCAGCAGCCTTCTTACAGAACTGGAGAGATCAGCTCAGTCTTCCCATGGATACATTTGAAAAGAGCAGCTTGTTTTGAGGCTTCTTTGGGTTATTAATTAAAAATAAAGAAGGAAACCAATATGATTATCTAAAGAAGTCATGTGGAAAGAAATCACATACTAACTGCATTTGTTTTGTAGAATATACTATTTACTTAATAATATATCCTGTTTTCAGCTTTCTCAAATTAAAAACCTACAATTCAGGAACATATGTGAGGGTTTTGCTATAATTCATAGTAATTTGATGCTATGAATATTCATTGATTCTTGGTGGGGGGAGCACAATCACATCTTGTTGGTTTTACTCTTACAAAACTAATCATTTAAATTCTCCTGTTGTCTGAGGGACAGTCCTATTTATCTCTTGCACCTCCAGTTTATTGAACTATGCCTTCCCCAGCAACATCTTTATAACATTCAGAGGATTAATCAAATCAGGCCTGTCAAGAGCTATCGAGAGCACTGTTTGTTTTTCCCTGTTGTCAACATTTTGCTGCCAAAACACCAAAGATGTCTTTTAACAACCCATTAATGTCAGAGCTGGAATGATCAGGGATTTCTTTACCTCCAAAAAATAGCAGAAAAGAAACCGGCTACATGTTTTATAACTACTCTGTATGTAAACATATTTTAAGACATTTCTTTGATAAAAAGTCCATGAATCTGCATATTTTAAAATCTATAGCCTATCTACTTTGTGCCTTAAGCTAAGAGCCAGTCATTTCATCACAAGCATGCTTGCTAATCCCCAAAGCAAGTTTCCTCTCTCTCATAGATGTTAAGGTGAATTCTTCATGTGAGATGAGGTGAGGATTTTCCCTGCCTCTCATCCATGGCAATGGCAACCATTCAAAGGAATAGGGAAATTAATGATGTAATGGCACCAATTTATACAGAGTTTCACTTCAAAATATGCAAAGGAAAGTGGGAAATTCACCACTAGGGTGTTGTTCCATTAGACAAACTCTTATGTTACCTCAATGAAGCCACAGTGGTACTGTAGCTTCCCATGCCCCTGGTACTGTGAACAGACTTGCCAGCCTCTAGGTGGGCTTAGAATTCTCCCAGAATTCAAACATCTCCAGAGTACAGAGATCAGCTCCCCTGGAGGAAATGGCAGCTTAATAGGGCAGACTGTAAGACATCCCATCCCCACTGAGCTCCCTCCCCTCCCCAAACTTGCCCTCCACAGGCAACACTCCCACATTTCCAGGAATTTTCCAGATCAGAGTTGGCAACCCTGAGACCAATGCAGAAGGAGCCTACTGTACAATCCCTCCCATACCTACTTTGACTCAGTTTTCTGAGGGTAGATCTTGGAACGGGGATGAGCTACAGTGTAGCTGTTCTTGTGTATTTGAGGAATTTTTTATCAGGAAAGGGTATACTTGCTGTGTTCCTGTGCTGATGAGGAACATCACAATGGCCTAATTACATATGGCACTGTTTCCTGGTCTGCCTGGATCCTGTGAAGCCTGGATCAGACCTGGAAACAGTGTAACATATAGTTAGGCTCAGGGTCTCTTCTCACATCCTCTGATATTGTTTTAAAGACAAATATGTGAAGTGTAGCTGGCCATGTTTGGAGGCCATGTACTGCCGTGGCTCCATTGGGGAGACTGTCCATCTTGCACTGTTTCTTCTGTTGTTGGAAGCTCAGCATTTACCCCAGATAAAGCCCCATTTCCTGCTTTCTGTCATAGCAACTTGTGGTAGGGTATGAGCTTTCGTGAGTCACTGCTGATTTCTTTTTTTTTTTTTTTTAATTCACAATTTTTTATTTTTTATTTTTCCAACACAATACAATCAGTTTCCTTTACTACTTTAACAATTGTCATAACTGAACAGTTTATCACTGTGTTCTTTTTTAGAAAAATACAGAAATATAATAAAGAATGTATATAACAATCATGTCATAAACTTTTGTACATTTTTTTTTGTTTTGTTTTAATTTTAATATTTCTTCTTCAATCACGTCTGTGCTTTTTTTAGGCATTACATACTCTATGGAGTCCAAATATTTCTTTATCTTATATATCTGATAATTTGTACTGAGTTCTCATAAGATCCTTAACATTCTGAAGATTTTAAAAAGAAAGCGCATACCTATATCCATTTTTGAAGTTCCGCCCAGCCACCCGGTGCCATCTGCTCTCTCAATAGATGATTCAGTATTGGTTCCCATTTGTCTCGGAATCTGCTTCTAATAGGGCGTGACTGCTGATTTCTTCAGACAAATTTTATTAGTCTTTAAGGAGCTACTAGAGTCTTGCTGTTTTCTACTGCTACAGACAGACACAGCTACCTATCTTCATCTGCCATAGCAACTGAGAGCATGTAACTCAAGCGATTCCTATTCATACCTCTGTAATTCAGCCCAGCCATAGCCACTGCACTGTCCATTCCCTGCACAAGATACTCTTGTTGTAGAAGAATATAGTTGGGGGAGGAAGTGCAGCTCCACTCCAGACCAGGAATATAGTTCAATAAAATGTGTTGCTGGAATTTGGCTGTTTGTTGCAATTAGTGAGACGTATATTCACATTGCCCATGACACAAACAGTTTGCAGTAGGCTCACTTAAACTTCCTTTGGAAACAGCCCTAAATTAACTGACTTTTAAATTATTAGAAGTTCAAAAACCAATTACACATCTACCAGGTCATAGCATTGAGCTAAATCAATAACAAACCATAGGTAAATGCTTCAAATGAAGCTGAATTAATCCTCAATCTTTACAGTACATTAATAAGGTGGATTCGTTCATAGACTTGGGGAATCATTCATGTTGTTCAACTAAAATTTCATTTCAGCGTTATGGCTGATTACTAAGGTTACAATGTTATTGATAACTAAGGTTCCATACAATTCAAGAAATAATAACCCTATGCTGTGCTCTGTGGTCTCCAGCATTTTTGGTCTGGTGATACACGACTTTCCATCTGTTAAATTAATGTACAAATAGAAGTTCCCATGTAGGAGGTTCTTGCTTGTTCTTCTCTCAAGTCTTGAATGCTTGATATAGTAAAAAAAGACATATGCACGCACATCTTAGATTGTAGTATTTTGTCTTAGTAGAAACAGAAAGTGCTCATGGCCAGCTGAAAAAAGATTTAGGCTTCTGTTTTGCACAAACCTACTTCCCATTGATTACAGTGGAATTATATCAGTTTCCAAGAAATTTACTGCGACGAACTGCATTTTTTAAAAGCTTAGAAGTGTCTTTCCAAGTTGCTGCAATGAACAGTCTTAGCAGCGCAGAGTAGTATAGATATAAGTTCTTGAGTAATTTTAGGAATATTCTTATTTTTCCATTAAGTCTAACGATACAAGTCAGCGCATTCATAGCAGGGCACAGAGTTCACAGTCAATGCTTAGTACTGCATAACTGGAATTTTCACACATGTATTACTAGGGTTAACCGGAAGTTGTTTTTATGTTGATTTGTTAAAAAAGTTATTGTTGTTTAAGTGAGTATTGTTAAGTTTTATATTTACCACATACCTGCACTGTTTGTATTTTCAAAAAAGTTTTTTATGATAAAACCCAATAAATATTTTTTTTAAAAAAAGCTTAGAAGTGCTGTGTAAACAGATAAAGGACAGTTATGGGTTAATTTTTCACAGAGCCAGAGACCCTTGAGTGATAGGCTGTTTCAAAAGTTCTGATTGGTTAGCATCAGCTGAGCAGAGAAAGACTTCTTAACTAGATGCTGAAGCGAATTCAGTCTGATTTCAGCCCTAGCTGAGAAGAGTCAAGTACTGACAGTTCTGGGATTCAGCCCTGACTGAGAGCAGTTCAACACAGACAGGAGAACTGGGGGAAAATTGGCAAGGAAGTTTAGGAAGTAGGCAAAGACTCCCATTTGGGCCAAACAAAGGGGATAGATCTTCTAGTGAGAGGAGAATGTCCCTACCCAGTCAAACAGGGAATTAGCTCTGAAGAGTGCAGAGATCCCTGGTCTGGTGTGGTTAAAAACTGTCTTTAGGGACCTTAAGAGTCAGTTTAAACCTCAAAATGGGTACTGGGCTGCAGTCACACACACTAAATAATCCACTTTCAATCCACTTTGAAGGCACTTTCCAGCTGGATTTTGCCAGTTCACACAGTAAAATCCAGTTGGAAAGTGCTCTGAAAGTGGATTGAAAGTGGATTATTTAGTGTGTGCAACTGCAGCCTTACTAGTGTTTCAAGAGAAGGCCTTTAGGTACTGGAAAGACTGTACCAGCCTTCTGGAAACCAAAGGAGTCAGAATTCTCAAAGAAAGTATACTGAAGTGTTTGAGGAAAATACTGGGAAAAAAGCCTCTCAACAAAAAGATTTTATATAACTCTGAATAGCTTAAGAAACTCTCATTAGCCTGAAACATAAGAATTAAAGTCTGTGCACCTGACCTTTACCCTCAATATTGAATGATATATTTTGTTAATTTGGAATATAAAAACATCTCGAGTGCCATTAAAGTTAAAGCGGGCTCCTGATCCTTTCCTCAGGTTCCTGGGCTGAACAAACAGCCAAAGTATTGTACTTCGACAGGGTGGGACAGCCAGAGTTCTTCAGGAAAGAAGAAAAGAAGAAGAAGAAGAAGAAGAAGAGGAGAAGGAGGAGGAGGAGATTGGATTTATACCCTGCCCTTCACTACCCAAAGGAGTCTCAGAGCGGCTTACAATCTCCTTTCCCTTCCCTGCCCCACAGCAGACACCCTGTGAGACACGTGGGGCTGAGGGAGAGCTCTTTTGAGAACTGCTTTTTCGAGAACAGCTCTGACAGAACTATGGTTTGCCCAAGGTCATCCAGCAGGTGCAAGTGGAGGAGTGGGAAATCAAACCCGGCTATCCCAGATTAGGGTCCGTGCACTTAACCACTATGCCAAACTGGAGGGAGGATGGAAAATCTTGCCTCTGAGGAAGGGAAATGGACAGGGGGGCTTCATACTTACTATAAATAAAGTGTAAACAGGATCACAGCCTGAAAGTGTAATCTTAATTAACTCAGAAGGAAATCCTACATTCTAAAAGTTAAATACAATTCTTTCTCATTGCTATAGATTCCCAAAACAAAATGAGCAGAAAGGCTGGACTAATCACATGTCCACCATACACTGGGTAATGATAGTCAGTTTGGCTCTTTTTGACTTGATAGTGAACCACCTAAAATTATTTTCCAGTTTTGACAATATAAAGACACCTTTGCTTTTTCTGTTGCTCTCAGTCTTATAGACTGATAAACACTGACCTTTTCTATTGTTGGAGACTCAATTTTTATTATATCAGTGTTGGTTTTTGAAATGATTTGGACATTCACAAGAAGGCATGAGATTTTTGTTGTTGTTAAAACTACGTTCAGAAGCCAATTAAAGCCTAAGAAACAGGAAACAAAATTGATCCTGCAGGCCCTTGTCACAATAGAAAGGTGAAGCATTGCTCGATCTTCCCATACCTGTCAATTACAGCTGTGACTTCCCTCATTGGCTAGAACAACAGAGATGTTAAATGGGCCCTTTTCAATGTATAAGGTAAGCAGAAAACTGCCTTCATATTTTACATTCTATCTTTAGGTCTGGAAGGCCTAGAGACTTTATTATTATAATAATTATTATTATTTAAAAAAATGAAATCTAGGAATCTGGGACAGCTAACAAGCCAAGTGGATACCAGGTGACATGCTTAGATTCAAGGTAAAACCTGGCAGACCAGGCAATATAGCAATTCTGTGTCAGTTCTCAATAGTTTTAGTACAGCATCCTGAAGTTTAGACCATAAACTGTCAGCTGCATTGTGAATGAATGCTAATGTTCAAATATAGATGTACAAGCAGGAGGACCTGCAATACTCACGGGGGAGCAGGTGAGCCTCTTCCCCTCCTTCCCCCAAAATCAACGGCAGCGGCAAGACCCACTGTGCGCCGAGCCTCTTCCCCTCCCTCCCCTAAAATAGATGGTGGTGGCGAAACCCACCACACGCCAAGCCTCTTCTCCCCTCCCCCACCCTCCCTGAAAATCGACAGCGATGGCAGCGAGACCTGCCATGTGCTGAGCCTCTTCCCCCCGCCCCCCCTGAAAATCGGTGGCAACGGCGGCAGCAAGCCCCGCTGCGCGCCGAGCCTCCTACATGATAATCTCAGAGCATTATAGAAAGAACACTCACTCCCGTAGTTTACCCGTGGCAAAGCAAATGTCAAAAAAGGCCCATAGTGGCAATGATTGATTAGATTGCTGCTATTTACATGATTTACATGGTTAACGGCAGTCTACCACACATTGAGAATTTTAGGCTTGTCCGCTCAGACCCTCCTGGTAATGGGACTGGAACAGGCGAAAGCACTGGTAAAACAAAGGGTGTTTGACATTGAGTGCCAGAATGATATTAATAGTGCTCCAAATTTTTTGAGACCAGAGAATACTAGATATATTGTAGCACCAGCTGCTTATTTATCAATGTTGGAGATATCACTCATCACAGGGCTTTCTCTCTAGCTCAGTGGAGAGTGCTCCCCTTTGCAGTGGTCAAGGGGAGATATAGAAAGACCCTATGCTTGAGAGGGTTTGCTCCTGGGGAGCTGGTATGGTTGAATCTATTGAACGTGCCTCATTTCAGTGTTGTTTCTACCATGCGACAGCGGTGCTATCAGGAAGGTTCAAAAAAATCCCCTATAGAGATAGATTGTGTCCATGTGGGATGGGGGATATTGAATCTATTGGGCATGTGCTTTTGCATTGTAAATTTCATGATGATATACGTGTTCTATATATCGATTCGGTGATGGTGCCTTATTTGGGTCAACCTGAGGAGTGTATAATTGCTGCATTGTTGTCTTCCCAGAGTATGGAGATTCTGGAGCCTGTAGCTAGTTTCTTATTGGAGGTGTCCAGGAGGAGAGGTCTATAGCAAGGTAGACCTGGTTATCTTGAGGTTCGCCCCTGCTGCATTGTATGAATTATGCCAATAAAGGTATTATTTGTTTGTTGTTTCTACCAAGAAATTTGTGCAAAGTTTATCCTTCCATTTCTTAGAAAGCCACTGGACTGCCCCACTTCTGAGATTACTAGAAAGCTACTTACAGGCATGAAACCACAAATTACAGCTTCCTGTGCATGGTTTTTTGCGAGTGCCAACAATATTCACAAAGTTATCGTAAGCAGTGGTTCTTAAATTTAACATAATATTTATTTTAATTAGTGATCTTTTATCAAATTTAAATTTTATTTTCTACTATATGGATATTCTTCTATTTAACTTTATTACTTGTGACATTACGTGATTTATGCTGGCATTTGACCATATTAATAATTAATCTAATTGATTAATTAATTAATCTAATAATAAATCTAAATAAATAATAAAAACTCTTTACATGATTTCTCAGATTTTAGTGTGTTAAAAGTGTGGAGATGATCTTTGGCCCAACTTTGCTGAAGGAGAAATAGGTTTTTACAGTTATGGGGACTGCCTTCTTTTATATTCTTCTTATACACAGATTATCTTCCCTTCTTGATATGGCTCAAGGCAACAGTTGGCTAGGGTTGTCAGCCAATGGCTGGCATCTGGCAGGAAACTGAAGGAGTGGGGAGCAAGTCCAACTTGAGAGCAGCAGCTAAGGGTATGGGGTAGGCTGAAACTGCACGGAAGAATGAGAAAAATGCAAAATACCAGGGGATTTTTAAGTCCTCTGCTGAATTCCCCATTATCCCAGCAAACTCGTGTCAGTAGTTGACATGAGTCTAGTTCTGTTCTTAGTACACATCCATGCAGGACCAGCCAAATTCCCGCCAGCCCTCTGGTTATACTACATGCTTGTGTGATCACTATTGCATATCAAGTGTTTATAGTGTTTCAAGACTAATGCTGGTGAGCACATGATTCGTTCCATGATTTTGTAAATTCTGACATTAGATACTCCAACACACTCTGTTGAAGAGCCATAGACACATAATTTTAAGACAATGCTGCAAGAAATTCCTGGATGCTAATCGAAAAACAGGAGTTACAGTACTGTAACGGTTTTTATGGAGAGTTCCATTTCCTACCCCTATTGAGCCATCTTGTGGCTAAAAACTGTCATAGATCCTTAAGGAAAGTAAGATTTTTTTTTTTTTAAAAAATCCCCCTTCTGTTTAAAAATCTTCCATCTTCCAATTAGTCTCGATCAAATTAGGACAGATGTAGCAAGAATAATACCTTCAATCATTCTAATTTAGGTCCTTCCTGGCCATGGACCACTGGCTGCGGTTGCCGGTGGGAGCCGCTTTGCCTCTCCCAGAAATAAGGATATAATGCCATATATCTTATATTCTAATAGCCAAGTTGCCTAAATCTTTGGATACTTAAATCCAGTGACTAGAGCTGTGAACAGCCAAGGCAGATGTTTCTAAAAAACTGAAAAGGGCCCCAGGTTTGCAAAAAAAAAAAGTGAAATCCAAAAAAAACCCCTTTCCCCTAAAAAAAACCCTACTGGAGAGCAATAAACCAAAAACCCCAAATGATAAAAGGAATACCTGTGGCTTTTAAAAAACTAATTCCCTCAGTGGCCATTGCTAGGCAACCACAGCATTCCAGGATTCAG
Organism: Lepidodactylus listeri; assembly: GCA_029233225.1. Classification (NCBI taxonomy): domain Eukaryota; kingdom Metazoa; phylum Chordata; class Lepidosauria; order Squamata; family Gekkonidae; genus Lepidodactylus; species Lepidodactylus listeri. The sequence continues at coordinate 47,547,292 of JARCFY010000003.1, read as the reverse complement.
TTTACATGAGTAAAAGGCAGGGGGAGGGGGCAGGACCCTTTCCAGGCCTATTTTGGCCTGTGGGGAAGGACTCATTGGGGCCAAGCCTGGCTAGTGTTGCCAGCTCCAGATTGGGACATTCCTGGAGATTTTGTGGTGAAGTTTCAGGAGTTCAGGGTTTGGGGCGGGGGCGGGGGGAGAGGCCTCAGCATGGTATAGTGCTAGAGTCCACCCTAGAAGGAGGAGGAGGAGAACTTGGATATATACCCCACCCTTCACTATCTGAAGGAGTCTCAGAGCGGCTTACAATCTCCTTTCCCTTCCCCTCTCCACAACAGACACCCTGTGAGGTAGGTGGGGCTGAGAGAACTCTTTGAGAACTGGTCTTGTGAGAAAAGCATTGAAATAACTTGTGATTGACCCAAGGTCACACCAGCAGCTGCATGTGAAGGAGTGGGGAATCAAACCCGGCTCTCCCAGATTACAGTCCGCGCTCCTAATCACCACACCAAACTGGCTACACCAAACCACTACACTAAAGCAGCCATTTTCTCCAGGGGGACAGATATCTGTTGTGTGGAGCTTAGTTGTAATTCTGGGGGGATCTACAGGTCCAACTTGGACATTGGCTATCCTAGCCTGGCAGCACCCTCTGGGTGACTTGATATGACCAGACTTGTATGACTCAACAGCAGCCACCCCATGAAAATCAGTGTGGTGTAGCAGTTCTCGAAAGAGCTCTCTCAGCCCCATCTACTCACAGGGTGTCTGTTGTGGGGAGGGGATGGGAAAGGAAAGGAGATTGTAAACCGCTCTGAGACTCCATCAGGTAGTGAATGGTGGGGTATAAATCCGAGTTCTTCTTCTAAATGACTGTTTCCTCCTGTATCAAAGTGCTTGAACCTTGAAATCAGTCTCCTAGAGAAACTTGCTTTGCCTGACATAATTTAGAGCAGGGATTCATGAGAATGCCTTTTCAGGAACTGCCTTCACATTATGGAATTTCTTCCCTAGGAGGTGAGGCTGAGAGTCTATTCAGGCATTCTAGAGAAAACTGAAAACATCTATTTTGTGGGACCTTTGGACTCCCTGACTGATGGTTGTTAATGATGCCATTTTTCCCTTTTACATATTTTATAATTTATAGTTTTCAAATTAATCTGTATAATTAATCTGCACCACCTACCCCCAGTAAAAGTAGGGTTGCCAACTCCAGGTTGGGAAATTCCTGGAGATTTGGGGGTTGAGCATGGGTAGGGCAGAGTCTGGGGTGAGGAGAAACCTCAATGTGGGTGATATAAATGCATACAGTCCAAAGCAGCCATTTTCTCTGGAGAAGCTGATGTCTAGAAACCTGTTGTAATTCCAGGAGGTCTCCAGGCCGTATTGTAAAGGCCAAAGGACAACATATAAAAAATAAAATAAATGAATGAATAAAACTACTTCAGACCAAAATGGGTGCGACAAATATCATGGATCTCTGGTACCATTTCCCTCAAGACTTTCTCATGATGATGTTTGCACATCCTGAAACACAGCACACAGATATAAAGGCTAGGTCTCCTGAAGCTCAGATCCTTAGGAGACATGTCATATGGAATGTCTGGTGGTTCTAGGGTTGCCAAGTCCCTCGAGCTTACCGGCGGTGGGGAGTCCTCTGCCGGCCGGGAGCTTCATCGGTGCGCGCACAAAGCACACGCACCGGCTGACGTCACCGGAAGTGACGTCAGCACGTTGGGGCGTTGCCAGGACAACGCTCTGGCAACACCCCCAACGTGCTGACGTCACTTCCAGGTGACGTCATTACATGAGGGAAGTTGTCCAGGCTGGATGACTTTGGGGGCGGGGTTTCCCCTGCCGGCCAAATGCTGGCCGGCGGATCGGGAACCCCTGTAGTGGGGGATCCCCCACTCCCCAGGCTGACTTGGCAGCCCTAGGTGGTTTAGAGGTGGAGCCTGATTGGAGCTAATAACAAAAGGCCACTGAGTTAATAATATTCATTCATTTAGAAAATTTATATCCCCCCTTCCTATTGAAAGTAAATATTTGAGGCATTGTGTAAAATAGCCTGGACACAAAATATGTCTGTAAAGTGCCATCAGGTTGCAGGGGACTTATGGTGACATCATAGGGTTTTCAAGGCTAGAGATGTTCAGAGGTGGTTTGCCATTGCTTGCCTCTGCATAGTGACACTTGTCTTCCATTGTGGTCTCCCAGCAAAGTCCTAACCAGGGCTGACCCTGATGAGATTGGGCTAGTGGGATGGATGGCCTCTAGTTCTACCCTCCAGGCATCGCAGCAAATCCTTGCCTGCACGGAGAGCTGGCAGATACTAAGTAGCATCAGCCAATGAGATGCTGTTGAACCTTGGTGGGGGTGGTGGAGGAGAGTGAAGTGGAGAGAAAGTCTGACATTGCCATAGATAGGGCTTGAGGAAGCAACAGAGAAACAGGGAAAATCTACCAGGAGATCAGTTAGATCAGGGGTGGCCAACCTTGCTTAACGTAAGAGCCACATAGAATAAACATCAGATGTCTGAGAGCCGCAAGACAGAAACAAATATCACACACACGTTTTTATTTTTAAAAATATGCAAATTTGCTTTCTATTAACGTTAAATGGGACTGCCAAAAATAAAAACAAACGAGGAAAACCGGTTATTGATAATGATATTACTTGTTTGCTAATGATATTGAGAGAGAGAGAGAGAAAAAGAGAGAGATGGAAAGAAAGAATTAAAGAAGTGGAAAGAAAGAGAGAGAGAGAAACTAGGAAAGCAAATAGATGGGAGAGAGGAGGGAAGGAAGGAAGGGAGAAAGAGAGAAAAAGCATGCCTCCCCTTTGCTTCCCCAGCCGCCCTGCCAGGAGCCGCACAATATGTGTGAAAGAGCCGCATGTGGCTCCCGAGCCACAGGTTGGCCACCCCTGAGTTAGATAGTTAGGCTTCACTCGGTGGAAGAAAAGAACTCTGACATTTATAGTATAGGAACATAGGCCTGTGGGGCCAAAGAAGAGGCAGGAATAGAGCAAGTATTTCCTTAGTGAAACAGTGGGTCTGTGACTTGTGAGGGAGTGGTGGGAAATATCCCAAGAAACAAGCTAATTCTGTTTCTATATGATGAGATACTTGGGTAGTGAGAAGTTCTAAGAGAAATCATCTCTCTCTCTCTCTCTCTCTGAAACAGTCTGTTCAGTATAGCTGTGGGTGTGCAAAATTGTAAATATTTTAAAACAGAGTTCTGATATTATTTATTAAATTAGATTTGCTATGCTACCCTTGCTGTAATTGTTTCCTGATCCACCAAACCATTAAGCAATGAGCCCTTCTAAAAAAGAGGCAATACATTTATTTGTGTGTTGTGAAAAGAAGGTGTTGGTGTGAATCACTCCAGGAGAAAGGGAGGGGGAAGTAGTAGAAATTACCTCCAATTCCGATTCTACCTCCTCAGATTTCCTCTATAATCCAGCACAGATTAGTTAACATTGACTCACTGACCACTTGCAATCCATACTATAACTAAAATCAGTTCGGTCACTGCCAGTTTGGTGTAGAGGTTAAGTGCGCAGACTCTAATCTGGGAGAAGCGGGTTTGATTCCCCACTCCTCCACTTGCAGCTGCTGGATGATCTTGGGCAAGCCATAGTTCTGGCACAGCTGTTCTTGAAAAAGAGCAGTTTCTGTCAGAGCTCTCTCAGCCCCACCTACCTCACAGGGTGTCTGTTGTGGGGAGGGGAAGGGAAAGGAGTTTGTAAGCCGCTCTGAGACTCCAAGTGAAGGGCGGGGTATAAATCCAACCTCTTCTTCTTCTAAGCTGTGGAGTCTTGTAAGCAAAAATTCTACTTTGTAAACTACTGGCATTAAAGTTGTGAGCGAGCAATTTGGCATAAATTAGTTTGCTCTGGAGCCATCCTTCCTGAGCCAAGATAAAAATGTGTGAGCCGGAGGCTAAAAAACTGTGAGCTAGCTCACACTAACTCAGCTTAGAGGGAACATTGGACTCACTGCCACTGGAAGGTGTGATGGAGAGAGTAGCCTGAAGGTTAACATATTTTGAAAAGCAAAAAAAGAGGACATATTTCCTCGTTCAAACAAATGACCACTATGACAAATCTTATTTTAAATACTCCTACTATGTAAACTGTGATAATTGCTACTAACTAGGAATATTCCTAACCTTCCAACCCAACAAGAGGACATTTTCATCAGTTTTTTAAAAAGAGAGCCCAAAAGAGGGCAGACACACGGACAAAAAGAGGACATATTCTCTAAAAAGAGGACATCTGGGGTCCCAGGTGGCCTGTGTCTTTGCCATTCATCCCAATGGAGACCCTGAGGAAAAAATTAATTAAAATAATTAAAATTTCTGTTCAAACCCTCAGACCTGGAAACCCTTGTTTACTTGTTATAAATCTGGATACAACTGCTGGTGAAACATAATGGGGTTCCCTCTTACTGTGGGATTCCGGTTTTAGTTCCTCTGTGCTACTTTCTCACTACAGTGGCTCTCATAGGTTTGACCTGTTAATCTTTAAACTGTTTTTAAATTTTTGAGCTCTAAAATTTGTGCTGTGGTTTCAGCCATAAACATTTGACTTTTTAGTTTTCTGAAACTGAAAACAACATAAAGGGAAATGAGAAGGTTGTTTTATTTTTTTTTAAAGCACCGCTGATGATTTTGAGGTCTAAAACACTGTAAAATCAAGATGCTAGATGATAGTTCTAGTTGTGTATATTCCAACAGGCCACGGTATGCTTTACTGCAGAATAATGGGCCTTTTACTGTGTTGGGAGAATACAATATTTAGCCTAGCTCTTGTTGCACAATCTAAAACCATTACAACTGAAGAGAAGTGGTGAGAATATGACTATGTTAGAGGATACTTTAGAGCCCTTCAGTGAGCCCCAGAGGGCAATTCTACTACACTGCAGATGATGTTGATGAGAGGCAGAAGAAGGCTCCAGTGGCAGCTAATTGGAAAGCTTAAAAACCTACAGATGGTGCAGACCACATTTCCTCAAAATGACCTCATAAAATATATGATGAAAAGTCCTCACTTCATCAAAATGTGTGGATCATCTTACTGATATTTTATGACACATAAAAATTGAAAGCTGTACAATGAAGGGCAATGCTCAAACGCAAAAGGGGCTGCAGTGTTAAGATCAATGTTATACTATAGAAAAAAAGCTGAGCCTGCAATTCTATGCAGTTATGTGCACCTAAACTCATTGACTGCAATGCGTTTATGTGCATCTAATTGTGGAGATATATATAATGCAATTATTATTTATGTATTTAACCCCACTTCTTCATGACATGAAGCAGCCAAAAACAAAACAAAACCAAAGACAAAACTATCTGCAACTATGCCTCAACAAAACAAAAAATCATCCCAGGAAAATAAGCAACATAAAAAATCAAAATTCTCTGCAATAAACACCCCATAACCAATAACAACCTATTTGCCAAATTTTCCTCAGCAATTCCCAGACCTTAAACACATAAAATCCCAAAACAAAACTGCAGATAGTCTCCAAATAGCACCCAGAGTTTGTCATTAAACTCAGCAGCAGGGATGGGCAAGAACCAGCTTACAAATTAAAGTTCATGATAAATTTTGGTTGGTCCATGGTTCATCAGCTCAAGTTCATGGCAGGTCAACCAGCGCAAACTTTCCATGAACTTTCAAGCTGTTTCTGGAGGCTCATGTGAGGTCATGAATGGATACATTTCCAGACAGACTGCCTCAGCTCAATTGAAATGTTTACCAAACTTCAAAGCAATGAGGGGTCAGAACTTGGAGGCCATGTAAAGGAGCAACCTAGGGAAGTCAATGGCTCTTATGTACAAAGGCTTCATATTCAGAAAGACCGACTGTATGAATATCATACAGACTGCATGAATACTGTACGTCATAGAGCAGAGGCAGGGCGAGGGCTTTGGACTCTATACACCACCTGTAGAGATCCTGGAACATCTGGCTGGCCATAACATGCTAGATTAGATGGACCATTAGTCTGATCCTACTTGGCTGTTTCACATCTGCCAATGAGTCACTGTGCAAGTTGTTTCTCTTATCAGTTCCTGCTGGTTGTACCTTCTAGGAGTGTGGTGCTCATTGGCATAGGAACTTAGTCTGGCACCCTAAGTACTACAATATGCTGGCTCTTATGTTTTATATAGCATTCTCCAGCACAGACTGACAACAGGTCAGTCCCCCCCTCAGTCATAATTTGGGATTGTACAAAATAGCAAAATTTCAACAGGTCACTCAAATTGTAGCACTATACAGTGTTTATTTATAATCACAAAATTCAGCTGCACAGTTTCTGTGGGTCTGTGTGGGATGTATGGGGAGGCATGGGAAAGGCTGCTGCTGGGCAGTAGTGGGTTGAGCAGCGGCCCAGCAAAAAAGGCAGCAAAACAGCCCATTGAGGGACTGGGTCTCTTTTTAGTTATTAATTTTTGTGAATCTCTGGAATATAGAAGGCTTTCTTAAGGTGTTAGCCAAATTGCCTTATTTTCTTAGCATGCTTGGGGGAATTATGATATTAAAGGGCAATTGGCATATAGCACAGGTACATAACCTGTATATACCAGAGTCAGAATTCCCAGAGCCTGTGAATAGATGGTGAGACCAGGATCATGGGATAATTGGTCTTTTACTAAATAATGATCAAGCATACAAAAGTAATTAAGCACACATAACACATACAAGAGCTAGGAAAGAAAGGGTTGAAGCTATCTTAAGAGATCAGAGACAAAAGAGGGTGAGGCATTGGATTTTTTTTTTTTTGCATAGCTACCTGTCCAGATGTTCAGAGATCCATGAAGAAGGGATTGTGGCCCAAACAGAAGTTTGGCAGTGGACTGCAAGTTGGCATCAGGGCAGAAGCACAACCTCTGAAGCAATGTGCCTTGATGGATACAAACACTGGAAAACAATGCAGACCAATGGGAATCCTTGAGGGGCTTGTCCCAGATGAAGACAAAAGATTACCTTGACCAATGAGGGGTCTCAGGAGGTGTGACACCAGTAGGTGCAAGACCTAGATATAACCAAAGAGAGTTCAGGAGGAAGAGTCTGGATTCACATTTACTGTTAAATTATTAATTGAATTTTGTAAACTGATTTTAAATGTTGTGAGCTGCCTAGAGCCACTTTGTGCTAACTAGGTGGGATATAAATTCAAATTAATTAATTAATTAATTAATTAATTAATTAATGGGCTTAGCCAGGTTAGTTGGAGCTGGCTGAATGGGTTTTGATGGCCACTGATGATCCAGCCAGGGTGGTTGAATAGATTCCCAGATTTAGACAAAAGGCTGGAAATGGGTCCCTGATAGATGTCAGGAAAGATGGTTAATAATTTGAATGTTTTCTTTGTTATCTCAGTATCCTGAGGGATGGAGCAGGACAGGTGTTGAGACAAAGGATTTTTCACATAGGTGTAGGAATCACAAAAAGTGCTGAGTTGGAGACAGATGGGCTATGTGCCAGTTGGCAACTGAATAGCTTCAGAAATGCAGATACCTGATGGAACTCACCATTATTTCATATGCATACCTTTCTGGGTGGTGGTGGTGGTGATGAGAATTGGAGATTTGCTTGGAGTGCTGTCTTGTGTAAAATGGAGACCCTCTTTCCAGAGTTGTGGCTTGCTCTGTGTTTCAGAACCAAGAATGCCTGCCTTAGGCCTGACTTTTGTGGGTCTCTGGTTCAGATCAGGAGTGGGTGCCCCTGCTGCTGGGAACACTCTATAGTAAGACAGCGCCTCTGGCTAACAAAGATCCAATATAATTGCAGCTGGGGAATTTGGTATTTTATAAGTCTGTTCCATTGTGAATAGCAGAGAAATCCTTAGCCGATTCTAAGTCCATTGAAGTCTTGGACTTAGGAGGGTTTAGCTCTACTTAGGACTGCACTGTGCTTAGGACTACCTTTGAGCATTATAAGATTTGTACTTGGGAGAGGAGGACTATAATATACAGTAGACCCTCGCAATTTGAGAATTTGTGATTCACAGTTTCACTTAATTGTGGTCTGTGACCCAAACACACAATTAAGTCTATTCTTACTTCTACCTCACCATCATAATAATCATTCCATCATTAAATTCTGCAGGAAATTTGGTTTTGGGGAATTTGTCATGGAATCCTGCCTCCTAGTATTTGCTGATGTTGCTTTTTGTGGTGATCCCAGGAATTGATCCCTTGCAAATGGTGATGGTATTCTGTTGATAAAAACTATTTTGCTTATATTTTCTCCAATATGTTTTGAGACATCTGATAAAATTAAGCACTGCATTTTATTTTGTAAAATGAATGAATGAATGAATAATAATGCCAGTACTCACTACCCTGAGCCTTGTCTCACAGGGGAGGGCAGTCTATACGCCAAATGTATAAATCAATCAATCAATAGATGGTGCACCAATTTCCACCAATTCCCACCTTCCCTTTGCAGATCCTCACTAAGCTGTTTCTGAGAGTCTGCACTCTCTCCACTGTACTCAGTACTGGTAAATTCTGAAACAAATAAAAAGTCTTGAAATCTAGAGATCATCTGTTTTGTTTTTGTTTACTTTTAATAAAACAATAATTTAATTTCGTTAAGACTTTTTTTGTTCCAATTCAAGGTGACCAATTCACCTTTGGATTCATAGATACTGTAATATTAGCAGATACTGTAAAGATACTGAGGGGCATCTGCTTAGCCTTGACCAAGGTGAGGGTTTATTCAGCCCTTGCCCCAGTCTGGTGGAACATGCTCCCTCTTGAGATCAGGGCCCTGTGGGACTTCCTACAGTCCCACAGGGCCTGTAAAACAGAGCTGTTCTGTGAGGTCTTTGGTTGAGGTGGTAGATGTTCAATCATTCTGGCCTCCCCTGTACATGGTCCCCTGCCCAGTGCCACTGCTGTTTTGAATATTATTTGGGCACTGGCGTTTCTTGGGGTACCTGCTATTCCTTACCTGACATGAGATATGGGTTTTTGTTATCATCTGTTGCTGCTATTTATTGTTCTATTGTCTGATGGTTTTATGTTGTAAGCCTCCCTGAGCTCACTTGTGGGGTAGGGCAGGGTATAAATTTGATGACGATGATGTTGAAATGTTGATTTATCCTGGACTTCTTGCTTAAGCAGTATTCTTTTATTTTACATTATATCACGTAATCCATTGGTTTTTTCACATCTTATCTCTGCTGATTCACTCTCTTTTATCTTCCCCTCTTTGGCCCTCATGACCCCTGAGAAATGGAAACTTAAGATAGTGCAAAGAAGAGGAAATTTAAAGCAGAGTGCAGCCACAGGCACTGTGGGACTGCCAGAAAATGGCCAGGTATGGCCTAGTCAGTTCATATTCAAATGATATAAGAAATTTCATTTGGATAAGTTACCCTTCCAACTCTGATGTTTTCCATAGTGTGTAGAGATCTGATTTTGATCCTAAATCCCATCCTTACTAGGCACTAAAAAGCAGATTATGAGAATTAATCACATTTGGATATGGCTTCTCAAAATGGTTTTCTTTTAAAAAGCCAAGCCATTTCCCACTTGTGATCATTAGTGAAGCAAAAAGTAAAGTCTGGCACTTTGAAAATTAAATAGGAAAATTCCACTCAACTTCATTCCATTGAAAAATGAAGGAAGCCCAAATGATATGTTCTATTATTAATTTTGTAATAACTTAAAGCTGATTAGTGTTTGAAGACTGATGAATTGCTCCAAAGTATCATTAAAGTACACTTGCAGTTTGTGATCCCACACTGTGCCTTCGAGAGCTCTTAATTTTTCCTTCTATTATAATATTCATAGCTGATATAAAGAGATATCAGTCATTCAAGGGTAAAATGACAAGAGACTTAGCTCAGAAAATGATATTGTTAGTCACATCATTTTTCAGTAGGAACTGGGAATAATTCAGAAACAGGAAATGTGAAGGAGTCCCTTTTATATGCAAATACAGGATTTTGCACTTATTTTGAATCTTGATGATGAATTAGGATAACAAGTGGGGAACCTGCAAGGACTTGGGAGGGTCATTTCCTTTTCCTCTGTATCCCCCTTCTCCTGGCAGCTTCTATATCCTGTCCCATTCTCCTGCTTCCTTCTCTCCTTCCCACTCACCAGCATTCCTTGTCCCTCTTATCTTCAGCTTTATTTATTTATTTATTTCATTTATACGCTGTCTTTACCCCCAATGGGAACTGAAAGCTGTTTATATGATCCTCTTTCCACCCATTTTATTCTCACAAGTACCCTATGAGGTAGGTTTCATGGAGAGAGTGTATAACTAACCCAAAGTCACTCATTCATGCAGAGTGGGGATTTGAACCTGGGTCTCCCATATTATACTCTGGTACTGTTACCACTGTACCACCTTGGCTGTAGTGTAGTAGCTGCTGTCAAGTAGTAGTGAGTCACCAAGTGGCTAGTGCTTGGCCTGGGTAGGTCATGCAAGTCATATAGTAGTGTTTCACCTGGTGATGACTGCCAGGTTGACCCTGATGGGTTTTCCTTCAGAGCAGGAGGGAGGGGAATAGGGTGGCTTGTGAGCCTAAAACAGCCCTGGAAAGGACCTTGCTTACATCCCCTGCTTTATAGTGACAGAAACCAAGATTTGAAGGCTGGCTGTATTGTTATGATCACCTAGCAACCTTTACAATAACCACGGAAAGGGCATCCATTTCTTAAAACTATAGGTGTTGCTTCTACCATTTGGGGGGGGGGTAACCCCCCAGTGAATTTTTTTTAGCTGCCAGTTTTTTCTGCAAACCTGGGGCTTTTCTGGGGTTTGTAGAAGGATCTGGCTTGTCTGCTTATAGTCCCAGTCTCCAGATTTAACTGTCCACAGATGGAGCCATGTTGAGAATTATATATACTAAAATGTGAAACACGTAGACAATTGGATTCGCGAAAAAGTCTCAGTTCAAGCATTAAGGAGTGGCAGAAGTATAAGATGCTGCCTTATACTGAATAAGTCAATGGTTCATCTAATCCATCTAATTCAGTATTTACTTTACGCTTTCCAGTGGCTTTCCAGAGTTCCAGGCACAGCAGGTCCGTTCAGGCATTGCAGTCTGAGAATCTTTATTGGAAAACAGCTAGATTCGAGTCCAGTAGCACTGTAGAGAACAACAAGATTTTCAAGGTATAGCCCATTTCAACAGTAAGACCCTAGTAACCATCCTTCAGCTTCAAGTATTTACTGGTGAAGTATGCTTTATTGGGTGCTTGGTAAGTCCTGAAGTTACTTAGCTTCTGACTGGGAAATGGAAACCATTAGGATATTTTATATATTATCTACAGTGTTGAACATTCGCTTTCAGACCCAATTCAAGACTCTGTTCAGTTACGATTTTTGAAGCCATAAATTCCCTAAACCCAACATATTTTAGGAGATGCTTTGTCTAATTTCTTTTCAGAGGTAATATTGGGACAGTCTTTCAGTTCAAGCCCAACTTACCTTTTCTAGCTGTATCTGAAGAAGTGAGCAGTGACTCACCAAAACTCATATCCTGCCACAAATTTTGTTAGTCTTTAAGGTGCTACTGGACTCTTGCTCTCAGGGTGTTGTGAGGATAAAATGAAGGAGGAGAGAACCATGTATCTTGCCCTGAGTTCCTTGATGGAAGGGGAGATAAAATGTGATGAATTAATAAATCTATGAACGTGTGCCATATGCAGGGTTTTTCGTGCTGAACGTATGTAGATCCTATATTCCTGCTAACATGATATTTAATACTGCTGATCATCTTTTTCAGGGGAGTGGAGGGCTAGATTTATTTTTGTCCTATCTTTTCTGTGAACAGTACTGAGCACAGTGTTACAGGGACTGCTTGAGAAAACACAAACATAGCACCTGCATGAATGCACATTTCCTCCTGTTAGAGGAAGGCATAATGGTATTTTTTCATGTATAATTTGTTGGTGAAAATCCTTTGAATCTCAGTTAATCAGTTCAGATAAATCATGATTAAAATACCTTATCATATAATTTTCAGATTAGCCTAATACCAAAATAATATGACTAATAAACACCCAATTCAGGGTCCCCAAGGTGGCGAAGATTAAAACAGTTTAAACATTAAGTAACATTTAAAATACAAATATAAATAAGATATTTAAAACAAACCCTGTGAACACATAAAAACACACAGAGGGGGCTGATAGTACTTAATGAGGAAATGCCAAACAAAACAAGGAAGTCTTCACCCACTGGTAGAAGATAACAATAGAAGGAAACAGGCACATCTGCCTTGGGATGGAGTTCCGGAGTTTCAGTGCCATGACTGGGAGGACCATTTCTTGGGTGGCCACCCATCTAACCTCAGGTGTTGGTGCACCTGAATCAAAGCCTCTGAAGACGACTGGAGTAGTCAGGTTGGCAGTCCTTCAGACATGCTGCTCCCAAGCCATATAGCAGATGTGTCAAACTCTTTCATTATGAGGGCCAGATCTGACATATATGTCATTTTGTTGGGCCGGGCCATGTGTGCCGTAAAATGTAACACAAGGTACCGGAGATATAAACTTTATAAAGATGATTTCAGATGCCGAATAGCAATAGCAAGCATGATTGGATTAGGTGTGATATGCAGAGGGGTGGAGATAATCAGCATTGGTAATGAGACAGAAAACCTAGGTCTCAATGTGGTACAGGAGGACTCAGTCCAGGAGGATGCAAAGAATAAATGGAAATAAATCTGAAGAAGTGAGCAGTGACTCACAAAAACACATACCCTACCACAATTTTGATAGTCTTTAAAGGTGTTACTGGACTCTTACTCTTTCTACTACTATTAGAAACTACAATAATCAAAAACCAGTGGGGGGACATTTTAACCTTACAGGGCATTCAGTTGCTGACCTCTTATAATGGAATTTCAAAGGGTGATTAGAAAGACAGACTGCTGAATTGTGACTGATCATGAAACTCAAGACAATGCATTCTTGTGGACTGAATTGAGACCTAGGTTTCATCTCTCATTATCAATGCCTGCTATTGTTGTTTGGCATCTGAAATCACTTCACTCTTCAAAATATAAGGACAGATGGACTTACATTCCAGCTGTATCTGAAGAAGCGAGCAGTGATTCATGAAAATTTATGTCCTGCCACAAATTTTGTTAGTCATTAAGGTGCTGCAGTATTCTTGCTCCCTTTTACTAATAAGGAATGCAAGCTGCGCTAAATTTCTCCCTCCCCTCTGTTAGAAATGGAAAGGGGGATTTCTCCAAGTGCCATGGGACTTCCCCCCTCTCTCTGTCATGCTCTCTCTGGCTCTTTCCCTCTCTTCCTCTCCCTCTCTGTCTGAATAAGAAGTGTGCTTGCCCACAAAATCTTATACCTGGAATAAAACGTTTTTTGGTCTTAAACACAGGAGACTGACTCTCTCTCTCTCTCTCTCTCTCTCATACCTGGAATAAAGCATTTTTTTAGTCTTAAATACAGGACTTTCTCTCTCTGTCTCTTATACCTGGAATAAAACATTTTTGGTCTTAAACACAGGACTCTCTCTCTCTGTAGAGTGCATTACAGAAATCTAATCTAGATGTTACTAGGGCATCCACCACAGTGACAAGATCTTCCCCACCCAGGAAGGGCTGTATCTGGTTCAGCAGCTGAAGCTGGTGAAAGGCACCACAACTGCCACATGTTTATCCAACATGAGGCCCAGGTCCAGCAGCACCCCCAAGCTATGAACCCACTCCTTTAGGAGAGTGCTACCCCATACAGAACAGGAGACATTAATTCATAGGTCAGACTTACCTTCCAGAAGAAACAGCTCTATTTTGTTTGGATTAAGTTTCACCTTGTTTGCCCTCATCCATCCTAAAACTGCCTCCAGGTATTGTCCCATGAGCAGGCTTTAGATCAGCTTTTTATATAGCTGAGATCCCTTCACTGATCCTCCAGAAGCACTATGCTTCCTTTTTATTTTATTTCTTAATTTGGCCTCTATGAAAGTTTGAAATAGTAGATTGGAATGTATTTATCTAATCTGGGAGGAGAAGGAAAACACTGAAAAGCAAATCATACCACTTCAGTGAGAGGATGTAATGCAATTACCTCCATGCTTGGGAAAAGACAAATGCGAGGAAACTCACCCTCCCCATTCAAAGGTAATAACAGTGTCTCAGTTAATTACATTCAGCATTTCACAAACACTAACAGGATCTGTGAGACAGGAATGATACATTAATTCATCAATCTCCGATTTTGATATAGTTATTTCCTTCACAATGTTCCCCTCTGTGAAATTCAATCCAAACAAGTGGTAACCATATAGATTAAGCTTGTTATTCTATTTGGGCCATAAACTTAATCAAAGAAGTAATCAATATCCCCATTTTCCCCTCCTTGTTCTGTTACAGATCTACTAATGAGGTTTAAAACTTTCAGCTCCAGTCCCTTTTCAGAAGTATCATATTTTCCCCTCTAGCTGAGCGCAGGTGTGTTAGGCTTCTGACCCCTTAAAAGGAGGACACTCTGTTAGTCAAAGTATATGCACATGAGGGCTATTTGGCTATTCACAGTTTCCACAGATTCTCTGGGATCTGCTGAAAGCATAAGATAGAGCTGAGTGTTATTTGCTTACTGGCAGCAGCTCAGGCCAAATCTCCAGATGACCTCTCCCAGCAACTTCATGTGATGCTAAAAAGCAAGGGGGATAAGATGAAACCTTGTAGCACCATGTAAGCCAGAGGCCAAGATGCTGAGCAGCAGTCTCAACACACTCTGAAGCCTACCTTTGAGGTAGGACCAAAACAACCACAACAAGGTACCTCTGAGTCCCAACCCTGAAAGGCAGTCTACAGAGATACCATGATTGATGACATCAAACCCATACCCAGAACATTATTGTTAGGGAGAGCCCAAGGGAGCAGTTTAGTACAGTGGAACTGACTACATCATGGGAGGGAGGGGGGGGCTCTGCCGGACCAGCATTTACCGGGAACTGAAAGGCGCCAGTCACCCGATCTTCACGCAGAGACAGTGTGTGGGGCCCTTTACCACCAGCGGGGAGGGCAGGGGTGGGCTGGATGCTAGCTGGAACGCCATTCTGGTGCGTTCCGGCCCAAAAATAGCCATGACTTTGCTAAAGAATGTCCCTATGAGACAGGGCATTAGTTGTTTAACTGTCCTGGGTCCAGAGTAGGTTTCTTTAGAAGTGGATGCATCTGTTTGGCTTGTAGGCAGGGACCACTCCCTCAGTCTGGGAGGCATTTATTGTCTGATGCCATCACTGCTCAAGTAGAGCCCAAGGAATGGCCTTCAATAGTACAGTTTACCAGATTTCCTTCTAGCAGAGTGTATAGCTGTAAAAACGGAGCACGAAACTGGGTTTGATTGTAAATGGAAATGGTTTACATTTAAAAATGACATTCTCAAAGACTTAATCAAAAAGTATAAACCATCAGGAACACTTCCTGTACAAATTCCATTGGTGTGTTGGGGAGTTACTAAAGAGCAGAATCTTTGCTTATCTTGATTGAATTAGTTGAAAATTGTCTGATGATATTTTAACAAGATTTGTTTAAAGACTGGTAAACAAGTCTTTCTAAGGAAACCCTTTTAACTACTTTTAATATGTTTTCTATCTGTTTAGTAGTAACAGGTGGGCAAAACAGCCATTAACTGAGCACCCATGTTTAATAGATTTTCAGAATAATTTGTGGGATCTCTTGGGAGTGTCCTAATTTTTTCCCCATTTTAAAGATGGGTTCTATGATAGAGGAAACATGTGTTGCAGGCAGTCATAAATTGCAAATTTCTTGATGTCAGATGGGATTACTTTGCTGCATGATTGTCAGAAGAATGCCTGGAGGGATGTTTTTGAAAACACTTTCAGTGTAGAGTTTGTATCACAGGAAATGAATTTCTTTAAAAGCAGGACACAGAAAATAGCAACAAAAGAATAGATAAATTGCCTATTTGTTCCTGAACAACCAAAGTCATTTACTTTTTAATGTACAGGGGAATGAATCTGACACATGTCTAGAAATGTTATATGTTTGGTGAAAGCACCATGGAGCATAGAATTATGCACAATGGAGCAGTTGGCTGATGACTGTCTTGGTAAATTGGTAGTAACTCATTATGCCAAAGGTATTGTGCATGTAAAGTGTAGTCAAGTTGTAACCACTTTATGGTGACTCCAAAAATGGACTTTCAAAGTAAGTGAGAAACAGAGGTAGTTCACCATTGACTAGGGACGTAGACTTTTGGAAATCCCGGGGGGCGAGGGCTCCTTAGCCGATGTTCTCCTCCCCCCCGGGAAACTGCCCCGCCTTCCCAGGCCCCTCTGAGGCCCACCAGCCACTGCTGTCGGTGCCTCTCTCCCCCCCACTACCCCTTCACTCTCCCTCTCCAGCAGCGGCGGCCGGGCCTCGGAAGGACCCGGGGAGGCACGGCGGCAGGTGCTCCATTTTCCCGGGGGGGGGGGCTGAGCCCCCCCCCGGAAATTTCAGGGGTGGCTCAAGCCCTCGAGCCCCCCCATACTCTACGCCTATGCCATTGCCTCTTCAGAGTCTCCCTACCAAGTAATGGCCCTGCTTCTCTTCTGATACAGGACAATATGGGGCTATACCATACCGCATTCCCTCCCATGCCAAAGATATTACAATTGTTTAAAAGTAAATGTGGAGGAAAGCAGATTTTAATCATAAGCATTTAAGTAAGAAGTTAATCATAAGTATTCACATAGAGTGAATAGAGATGATCATTCGCTACAGTATCCTCATAACCACCAAGTAAACTGGTCTTTTGTATAATCCTGCCAAATTTTTAGGCACAATTTGCTGCATTTCTGCATCCACTCAAGCGGTAGAGTGATAAGATACACCAGCACAATAGTCATCTATCCCTTATTCATTCAGCTCAAAGGACTGGGGTCTCTGGCTGCAATCAGCAAAACCGTGCAGTCAAATCTCAGTGCAGCAGAGGAATGTAGATCTCTAACAGAAATCACTGTACTCCATCACTGTGCAAAGACTATTTTCTTGGCTCTGAGGCCCATACCGTTAAAGTGGGACTTTTTTTTTAAAAAAAAATTTCTTTATTGAAGGGATTCAAAGGGTACAAGCAGTAAAGAGTGTGTTACATATTGGAGATTCTTAATAATATATTGGAATACAAAGTTAAAGACTTAGCTTGTATTACAGTAATTCTTAAACATTCCCGTTACATTAAACTAAGGTTAACTCTAGAGTTACTACTGTTTATATCAGATATCAGTGACCAATCTTGGAACTAAACTGAGAAAAGGTGGGTTTACTTTTTATAAAAAGTGGTATATGGAGGAGTTGTTTGCCCAAGATTTTGGGAGTGTCGCATCTTTACTTTCAGAGTATTTGTTGATGATAGGGTACATTGGGTTTTTGCGGGTGTCATTTCCATAAAGATTTTCTGTTCTTTCAGTTATTTTATCTAATATAAAATAGTCCCATACCTTGGCTAGCCATGTGGAAATTGGTGGGCTGGAGGGTTTTTTCCAGTTGACTGCTAATGTGTGTTTAGCTGCTGTTAAAAGGACTTCTACTAATTCTCTTGTTTTTCTGGGAATCTTTGTCTTAGGCCATAAATTGAGTAGAATCAGAGCCGGGTCGTAAGGAATAGAGACTTCAAGCATCTGTTCAATTTCTGAGAGAATCTTTTTCCAGAATATAACTATGAGAGGACAGGACCACCAAGCATGGTAGAAGGTCCCAGTAGAGATTTGGCATTTCCAGCACGTTGGTGAGTGTGTTGAGTATATGTGTGAGAGCTTTGCAGGTGTTATGTGCCATCTAAATAAAGGATTGTTCACAGGATTGTTATGATGATAAAAGGGCAGGGCTGGCTCTGCCATTAGGTCAACTAGGCGACAGCCTAGGGTGGGCGCAGATCTCCAAGGAGTGCAGGAAGGCCCCTGCCGCCACCGCCCGCCCACTCGGTGCCCTGGCCCCTGCTGGCATCCCTGAGTCAACAGTGGAGGAGGCGGCGAGAGGCCAGTGGGCACCCAATGAGAAAGTTGGGCTTGGGCAAGAGAGCTGCAGGTCCCGGCCCCACTCTGCCCCAGGGGGGAAAAGAACACTCTGCCAGCAGTAGCGGCAGGCAGCGACGCTCTGTCCGAGTGACTGACTGACTGACTCTTGCCGAGAAGGTGCGCTCAGGAGTGACTCCTGGCTGGGATGGAAGGGGAGGACTCCACCTCTTCCCGTCCGCCCCCCGCACTACTGGGGACACATGGCTGGGTGAAGCGGGAGCCTTGGAAGGGATGGTGGGCTAGCTGCGGGGAGGTGTGGGGTGAGCAAGGTGGGCACAGGTTGTCGTGGGGGCATCAACCCCTTGCACCACAAGCCCTCGCACCACAGGCCCTCCTTTTTTTTTCATCATTCCCACTCAGGGAAGGGGTGGTGGAGGATTCCCGGATGTAAAAGCTCACTGTCAAAGAGCTGGTTGGGAGCTTTCTGCCTGTCCAGGACCCTGGTGATGAAAGGGAGCCTCCACCAATCCCCCAAAAAAACCTCAGAGCCCCTGTGCTGGGTGGGAACATCCGGGGAAGGACTGGGGAACTGGTTGGTGAGATGGAGATGCTAGGCTTGAAGGGCCACTGACCTGATCAAGCAGGGCTCTCCTCATGTTCAGAGGGAACTTCTCGAGGTGGCTGACCACTCTGGAGAACCCCTCTCTTCATAGCTTTTTAAGGCAAGTCCAGTGAGGTTGAGGACAGGCAGCTGCAAGAGAGGTCGCTGCTGCCACCTCACTCTTTTCTTTTCCCCCTTCCTCCTCCTCCTCGTGTGCACCCCTTTCTGCCGTCACATTGCTAAATTTGCCCCCTTCCCTCTGCAAGGCTGTTGGAGGAGGGAGGGTGGAGGCATGGTGGGGGAGACTTTATGGCATCGGATGAGTGCAGGATTGAGTGAGGACTTGCATGTGTGAAGGGGAGGGTGGGTGGTCGGAACAAATACTGCAGTCAGGATGTCCAGATCACCTGAGCACCCCTCGTTCATGGGTTCTTCTTCCCTCTTCATTTAATCCTACCAACAACCTTGTGAGGTAGGTTAGGCTGAGGGGGAGAGAGAGAGAGAGAGTGCCTCTGATCCAACGTAGCCCCCTGAGTTTGAGAGCTCTCGCACAATCTGGCTGGGGGGGGGGCGGTCGTGAGCAATGGTTCTGGACTAAAAACCCTGCATCTCATGAAATGGGTTGGACCACCAAGGTGCCCCAGCCTGCCTTGGTGGTGGTTAAAGGCAGGGCCTGTGCTACCATTAGGACAAGTTAGGTGACTGCCTAGGGCGCAAACCTCAGAGGAGTGCAGAAATGGACAATCAGCGTTCCTCCAAGCAGCCACAGGCCCTCACACTCACTCACTCTCTAGCCCCGACTCTCCCATGCTTTTCCTCTTCCAGAAAGTCATGGCAACTGCAGCAACAGCAGCAGCAACTCCCGTCAGCTTTGCCTCGCACCCTGCCTGCCCAAGCCTGCACAATTTTTTTAAAAATTAGCAGGCTCAAAAATTAGCAGGGTCCCTAGAATTCATCTGTTTTGATAATTGGTTAGCGGGGGGGGGGGGGGGCAAGTAGTTAGCCTTGCCTAGGGTGCAAAAAAGCCTGGCACCGGCCCTGGTTAGAGGCCCCACTGAGGTCCCTGTCCTGTCCAGGCTTCACCCCCCAATCTTCACCCAATCCCCTGACGGTGACCAGGAGAGACCTCGCAACCCTATTGCTGGCTTGTGAGCCATGGGTGTGTGAGGAGAAGAGAGTAGGGTTACCAGATATCCTCTTTTTAGAGGACATGTCCTCCTTTTTTTTGGTGGCTCTCCTCTTTTGAGCTCTTTTTAAAACACAGATGAAAATGTCCTCTTTTGGGGTTAGAATATATGGAATATTCCTTTTGAGTAGCAACGATCACAGCCTAAATAGTAGGGTATTTAAAATGAGAGCTGCCATACTGATCACTTGTTCAAAGTAGTCAGTCAGGAGATATGACCTCTTTTTTTTCCTAAAATGCATTTATGTTTGAAAATTGGTGGGGAGGGGGGCACCAGAAGGTAGCCTCACCTAGTGTGCAAAAAAACCTGGGGCCGGCCCTGCAAAAGGGAGGAGATATTATTATAATCTACCTTGGGTCCCACTGAGAAAAATGGAGATATAAATTAAATAAATAAACAATTATCTTTCTTTGCTCAGTGCCATACTCTGTATTCACGTCCTTTCCCAAACTACAAAGTGGTCCCTGTGTGGCTGCTGGCAGGTTGATAGGCATGGACTCCGGTGACTAATTCTAAAGAACTACACTTTTCTTTTCCTTTGAGCCACAATGACTCAGAAAGCATTTGGGTGTGCCAGGAATGTAACCAGGCATGCTACTCCCATGTTCACATGGGATTGCATGTGCACATCTGGGTTCTTGAGGTTTGTTCATCCTGGCCCCTCTCCCACCACCTCTGAAATTCTAACTGCTATGGCCCTTCCCCCTTTCTCCTTCTTACTCTTAATTTACATCTGACTTCTGAGATGCTATAGTGAAGCAAGTTCCTGCATCCCCTGGTTTTATGTATCGATTTGATGCACACACTGTCTGTATTGAATTTAGGAAGTCTTAACTGGTTTTTATTTTGGGGTTTAAATTGTGCTTGAGAACTACAAACTTGAAGGTTAATGTATGCATATGGCAATAACAAACAAACAAATAAATGTTGTTTGCTTTCCACACTTAACTGGCTCTGGCTGGTGATATACTTATCTCTATGACATCACTAATAAAATATTTTTTTCTCTATTAAATGTTCTAAACCATTGCAATGCTACCCACTAGGGGTGTGCATTCAGATATACCCGAACGAGAAATATACCCCAAAATACAGTATGGATGCTTCTTGGTATATTCAGCATCCCATATATATCTGGGATAGTTTTGGAAAACTAAAAAAAATGGTTCCCCCAAATACCAGAAATATTCAGGATTTACTGGGAAGATTGGGAGCCAGCATTTGGAGGCTCTTGGGGACTGTTTTTCCTTCCCTTTTTACCACTGCTTTGTTTCTGTGCATCTGGGGTTTCTATGGGCTTCCCTGATGCTTTTGTCAATTTCAAAGGAGTCTTGTCAGTTTCAAGAGTTTTTTCCTTTGCCACATTCCTTCCCAATTTTTTGCACCCTCCCCCTCCCTCCTTGCTTGGATTTGTTGAGATTCTTTGCTTCAAGGTGAGTCCTTTTGAACTTGCAAAGCCACAGTGACACTGGGTTCCGTTGGGCATTCTGCACATTGTAACTGGTTGTACTGGGCTTGCAAAATCCACCCTATGCTTGAATTGTTGTGAGTCTGTGCTTTGAGGTTTGACATCAATCCTTTTAAGCTTACACTGCCACAGTGGCACAGGTTCTACTGGGCATTTTGTACACTGCAACTTGTTGTTCCAGGCTTGAACTCCCCCCCCCTTCAATTTCCACTGCAGAATTTAAATGGTTTGATTTGGTTTTGCTTGGCTTGGGATATTGACTTGTGGTTCTGCTGGGATTACTGAACTATGCAATTGTTTTGTTGGACTTCCTATTTGTTCTCAGTGATTGCTGCTTGCAGGAATGGCTTTTTGCTCTGGAAGCAGCTTGCAGGGGGTTTTCCCCACTTTCTTTCACCCTCCCCCCTTTCCCTTTCCATAGGAAATAATGGGAAAGGGTTGGGAGCACCCTGTTCAGAGGTCCATGAAAATGGACTCCTTGGTCCAACTGACTTAAAATTTTGGGGTTATTGAAAGGACAGACACCAGCAGCTTCAATTTTGGTGCATGTACCTCTAAAAACAACTCCCCTGCCACCTGGAAACCTTTAAAACAACTGTATTTTTAAAAGCAACTACCTTAGGCTGTGGTGGCTCAAGTGGTTAAGATGCTGAACTGCAGGTTGGTAGTTCAGCAGTTTGAGACCCAAGCGCTCCATTATGGAGTGAGTTCCTGTCTTTGGTCCCAGCTCCTGCCAACCTAGCAGTTTGAAAGCAAGAAATTGTAAGTAGATAAATAGGTACCACTTTGGTGGGAAGGTAACAGTGTTCCGTGCGCCTTGGCGTCTAGTCATGTGCCGGCCACATGATCACAAAACATCTTTGGACAGTGCTGGCTCTTCGGCTTGGAAACAGAGATGAGCACCGCATCCCTACAGTCAGATTTGACTGGCTTTTGAGCAAGGGAAACCTTTACCTTACCTTTACCCAGGGCTATTTTGGGGCAGGAATGCACAGGAATGGAGTTTCGGCTGGCTTCTGAGTTGGCCATGCCTACAACCTCCCCCCCCTCTTGGGTTCCCCAGGCGCTTTGCAAGCCACAGGGCATCTGGGGAAGCCAAGCCGATTCTGGGAGGGAAGGCAGTTTAAACGGCCTCCCCTCCTCGGGTTCCCCAGGAACCCTGCAGCTGCGGGGCATCTGGAGAAGCTGATCCAGAAACTGCCTTCCTTCCCTTGGGTTCCCCATGCGCCCTGCAAGCCATGGGGCACCTGGGGAAGCCAATTCCAGGAGGGAGCTGCGCTGTCGGGTGTGACCTAATATGCTAATGCATTTCTGCTGGTGGGTGTGGCCTATTATGCTAATGAGTCCCTGCTGGGCTTTTTCTACCAAAAAAGCCCTACCTTTACCTACCTTAGCCATTCCCCATAAGGAATAATGGACCTGAGAAATTCAGAAATCCTCCCCCCCCAATCTGAATACCATATCAGTATCTGGAATTCAGAAATATCAGGAATACTGATATTTTTTTTGATCCAATATACATGACCCCCCCCAAAAAAACCCCAGTTTTACACACCCCTACTACCCACAAGACCCCACCCCCAACATATTTAGATGCTCACGTTACATTACTGGTCCAATAAAGCTGGGAATGACACATATACCTCATGTATTCCTAGGTTATACTCTCCTAAGTGGTCTCTCCAGGGGAGAGGTGAGAGTCCTTCAGTGAGCAGATACATGGATTAAGCTCCACTGAAATCAGTGGCAATTGGTTCCATTCAGTGACTGGATTTCAAAGGACTGTGCATTATGTTTCTCATGCACATTAGGACTTTTCAAGCCATCCTTCCCATTATAGCTGGTTATGGCCACTGAAAAGCCACTTTAAAGGGTTAAGGTCATCTTATAGAGTTTCATGTACGTAAACATATGGGCTATAAACGTGGCTGTGTATTCAAAATTATCTAGCTATTGATAATGCAAAGAAAATAGAGGATTTCTCCATTAACTTGAGTCTGAGATTTCTTCAAGTTATCTGGTTATCAGAGGAAAGGAGTCAATCAATTCTACCATAAGGATGAAAAAAAAGCTGGTATAGGTTAGGTTATTTAGAAATTGATTTGCATACCTTATATATTTGATTGAAATCTTTCAAGGTAGCAGTGCTGAAGAATACTCAAAACTGCCAAGGCTGTGGTAATAACTATTATTATGACAAAATTTAATAATAAAAAAATCTGCTTGGAAGGTTGGTGATATGAATAATGCATGTATACGGTGGCTTAAAATGTACAAAGGCAGAAAAGACTTGTAGGAAAATTCTTAATGTATCCAGACAGGGATGATAATTGGTTTTTGTAGCTAAATGATACTTCATATATTAGTCAGTACTAACAAGGTAGGAGAATAAATCTACACATTGGGGAAGCAATTTCATTTATTTAGCTGCAGCCAGGTAAGTGGGCTAAATGTTTTTCCTTAAAGGGATTGTCAAAAATGTGTATCTTGGCAATCAACTCAGTTATTTGTGAGATAATAATAGCTATGATCCAGCCAAAGGTAATCACTTTTACGTCTTGTTCATTTAAACAGAAGAAATGCATGTGCTTAACTCTTCCACTGTAATCGATGGAACTTAACAAAGCAGGAAATGTACCCATTATCTTTAAAATATGGGAAACCATATGTCCTTTAATGAGCCTCATGGAGGTCATTAATCTGAAGGTGTGTATCTACATACAGGTCTATTCAACCATTGTTTTCTGTTTTAATCCAGTGAACAGAGAGGGATGCAAGTAATGTGTCATAGTAGCAGTTTATTTAATTTGGCTTGATGTTGTTAAGTATACATTGGCTGAAGAGCTTGTGTTTCTTCCTTTTATTGCCTACCATCTGGTGGAAAAAGCATGCAACAGCATAATGACATACAGAATGGGTAGAAAATATTTTAGTGCTTAAAACCAGAGACTGTCTGAACATGATTTGGGATGCATGTTTATTCAGTGTCAGTTCATTAAACCAACAACATATATGGCCCAACTGGTATGTAGGGCAATGTGGATTAATAGAACTGTGCAAAATATGGCTACACAATTCTCACACTTTATCACAATTCATATAGGGAAGCTGAAGGTTGTAGACTTCAACCCACATCTGTTTGTTTGTTGTTTGCAGGGGTCATTTCGAGCAGGAGCTTGGGGGAGTGCAGCTCCGGGAGATGGTGCCAGCCCCGCCCCCCCTGGCAGGGGGATGCCTGCTTCTGTCATGGCTGCAGCAAAATGACCCCGTCCCCTGGAAAGGTCCTTGTTCCTCCGACCAGCCTTCTGAAGGCTTCAGCCACCATTGAAGCTATCCTCCCGGAACAGTGGTATTTCTGAGGCTTGGATTAGTACCTGTCCCCTCTTTGCCAGCTCTCTCTCTCTCTCTCTCTCTCTCTCTCCCCCTCTCCCTTTCTCCCCTCCCCCCTTCCCTTCCCTTCCTCTCTCTCTTGCCTTCTGACATACTTCTGGTGATGTCAGATGGTGTAGCATATGCAAATAAGTTATGCTAATGAGTTATGCTAATGAGCTCCTGCACCTCTTTTTCTACGAAATGACCCCTGGTTTTTTGCTGTGGACAAGTAAATATTGAATGAGTGGGAAAGTAAATAAAAGATACATGTGTTTCTGAGAGAGACAGGGAGGCTTGTGCTTTTCAGAGAGACAGAGAAGCACAAAGGATTCTAAAATGGCTGCCTAGCCAAAGCAGGGGAAATGGCTCAGAAAATGCAGGCTAGATTTTCATTTCTGTCAGAAGGTTGTAGAATTCAACCCTCATTTGTTTGTTTGTTGTTTGCAGTGGACAAATAAATATGGGCTGCAGTGTAAGCTGGTTATGTGGTAAATCAACCACATTAATGCTCCACACTGTGCTGATGATCCCACCCACATTTCCAGGATGTGTATTCACCCTGAGCATGCTGAAAATACGTATTGAAAAGAACTTCACAGTGTCATTACGTAGTGAAGGACTGGTGTGATTGGGTTACAGTATGTCCAGTACACAAGTTTTTGTAGTTTTGTGGCACATGGAAATGTGGGTTAGAAAGCCAAATTTATGACTGAGCCATCATATGATTGCTATATCACAAAAAATTGCATATGCCATGAGCCTCAGTAGGCCCCAGAACTTAATCTGGGGATAAGGATCTAGACATTTGCTGGAATGGGGGCAGATCTAAGATTTTGCATGGGAGCTGAACGATCCATTTCACTTCTAATGATCACCGCCTCAGTCACAACATTTGCTTCAGCTTATATTTATAATAATGCATTCTATTGCATGGAAAATTAATACAGTATATCATAGATACTTTTTATGTTTGTTCCCAAATGCTATTTTGTGTGTATTGCACATTCAGTCATTCAAATACAAAATCAGAGCTATGCTTTGTTGAGTGAGGTGGAGTGGACATTTATGGAAAGGTTTGAAATGTAATAAGGGCTATTGACACATGCCTTTGCAGATCGATATCAGTGCTGAAAATGAATTGATCCAGATTAAATTTTATTTTTTCGTAGTTGTGAGAATGTTGTTTGTATATGTTCTCTGGCCAGTAAGAATTTCTAGGGACTAGCGCTAGTATACAAGCCTAAGGGGTTTTTTTACTATTCTTTGCTTTATTCTTCTTCAACAATGAATCCTATGCATCTGCCACTTCACCCCACTGTTGTACATAGAAGACATATTAGCCTTAGGGCAAAAGGACAGGTCTCCTATCTCCTGGAAACTTGTTTAGAAGTAAAAAAAGAGCAAGAGTCCAGCAGCACCTTAATGACTAACAAACTATGTGGTGGGGTATGAGCTTTTGTGAGTCACTGCTCACTTCTCGCCAAAGCTCAGACCCTGCCACATATTTTGTTAGTCCTTAAGGTGCTACTGGACTCTTGCTCTTTTCTACTGCTACAGACAGACTAACATGGCTACCCATCTTGTTTAGAAGTGGGAGTTTTTATTATGTGCAGCTTTTCTTGTCCCTGTACGAGAAGATGAATTTCCTCTTCTGTATTGTTTTTAAAACATAGGATCCCAGTTCTCTTTTGTTACTGGTCTTCCTATGTACAACACACGTAGGTGCAGAGTTTTGCTTGCTGGAAATCTTTGTGTTTCCATTAATTAAGCTTATCTCTCACATTTCTACCCTGTTCATCTAAGAAACTTGGGGTAGTGTACTCAAGTGTTTCCTTGTTGATTTAACCCTTCTAAAATCCTGTGAGTAGATTCAATTGAGACACAGAGACTGATCCAATATCACCCATAGACTGAATGATTATTTGAACCCAGTTCTCCCCAGTCTGAGACTGACATGCTAATCATCAGTGCTCGTCATTACCTCAGTCACTACCTCCCCCAAACCCTAATCACCAAACTAAGTTCAACATCATTTCACTATTCAATAAACCTCAGTGCATCAAAACAACAGAGCACAGCCCTGACCTGGATAGCCCAGGCAAGCCCAATCTTGTCAGATCTCAGAAGCTAAGCAGGGCCGACCCTGGCAAATATTTGGATGGGAGACCTCCAAAGAATACCAGGGCTGGGAGGCAGAGGCAGGCTATCAAGCCACTTCTCTGAACATCCTCCCTGGCCAGTAGAAGTTACAGGTCACCATGACTTCCAGGCACAGAAACAGGCACATACAGGCTCATACCCACACACAAATGCAAAAACAACAACAACCCCTGCCCACACCAGAGTATCAGTGTGTCAAATTTGGGTATGATCCAGAGTTAAAAATTTATGTCCCATTTACATGAATAGAAGAGTTAAGGAAGCATTTAACAGTACAGTCCTGAATAGATTTATGCCCTTCTAAACCCATTGATTTCAAAGGCTTAGAACGATTTGGGGTTGCACTGTTTATCCCTCCCACTGAAATCAAGTGCTTAATTTTAATTGGATCATGTTTGCTGACGAAGAGGAGATAAGGGTTGATTTGACCTGGTTTCAAAAATTTATTGCAACTACAGTATATCTTGTGATCACCAACAACCTCCTCCATATAATGGTCATGGATGTGATACTTCTATGTCTGTCATCCTATTCTTTATGTTTAAGTGGCTGAAACTGACAATAGAGGTTTTAAAAAAGAACCCTCGTAACTATTCTCTATCTAAGACATATCAGCATTGTGTTCATTAGCCAGTTCCTTATTTTAAATATGTTAATCTCTTATGCATAAAATATAGATCGCATTGAAAGAACTTCCACAATTGTCAGTTTCTATAGCAACTAGCACCATGGCAGATTATAGTGGATAGTTGCCAAGGTTGTGACCTATTTGTTAATTCTAATCATTTTGTTTTCAAAGCTTGGAGACAGGAAGAAAAAAAGCATCTGTAATGTATGATTTTTTTTTAATCTGAAAGGAGCCCCAAATGTCAAAATAGTGAATTATTGTAATTAATATATAATTGAATAGTTTGACCACAAAGGAGTTTACTGTATGTGAGATTCAGCTCAATCCTATTAATATGGACTGGTTTCAATTAATGTCTGCGTGATACAATGGCATTGTCTTGATAGACTGAGAAATAGACCAATGTCCACCTGAATTTAAGAGAGGTCTACCCTGTAGAAGCTATAGCTATTGCTAGTTGAGAATGTTAAGAGTTACTTTTTCAAAAAGTCAGTTCTAACAAAGTCTTTTATTATTCTTTATAAACTTGTGAAGATGCCTTATACCTAATCTAGTCTATTTAGCTTAGCATCACATCCATGATCTTGGAGCCTAGCTGTACTTTACCAAAAACATGTAACCTATTAGCAAGTCAACATATCCTCCTCCATCTTCCTGAGAAAAAGGTGTATAATCAGATGTCAGTATTTTCCTTCCCCTGCAGCACCCACTGAATGGGGTTGGTTTAAAATACTCTTGCAACACTTCATGAATGGGGTTTTTTAAATGTTGAACATGATGATGTTATATCATGTGCTATTTTGAAGAACTGTGGGTTTGCAGCAGCCAGATGTTCATGGTTATGTTTTGATGGCTGTCCTGAGAACCTTTGAAACTGAAGGTGCCAAACTTCAGTGGTATTTTATAGCAAGTTTGCTAATTTATACCCTCTACTTTTATTTTTCTAACTGCTTATTACCTAATTATTTCTATTTTTTTATTTATTTATTTAAAGTAATGCTGTTGGCTTTATTGGTCACCAAACAGAACCCTAATAGTTTTAATCAGGCCAGATACAAATCTAAATGTAGTGAACTAACTTTCAAACAAGAAGGACAGAAAGAAATCAGAGAGAAACCACCAAACAATTGCCACCCGCAAGTTCCGTACTAAAGGGTCCGTAAATTACATAATTTACATCAACTCCACGTAGTTCACGTAGCTCCCGTAGTGCTTTTCTGCCTCCACAACGCTACTTCCGTAGGATGAGGTACGTATCAGTCACAAATGAATCCCCTCTCCTTTCTTCCAGTCCGCAAAAGTTGTAAGTCACGGAGCTTGCTTCTGCGCACTCCGCAGCTTCCACGCCTTCCCCGACACGGATTCCTTGTTGCTCCCGAGCAAGTCCAAATGCCACGCTACCTCCAAAGCTTTGCAAATGAATAACATGAAAAGAGAAGAAACAAAAGTTAAGTGCAGCACCTTCTTTTTTTTCTATTTGTTTTCCCCTTTTAATTCCCCCCGTCCTATTTCCCCTCCTATATTTTCAGCCGTTTTTTCCAGGGTTTTTTTTTCGAGTTCCCCCCTGCGCTTCTTATCACTGGGCAAACCTCAAACCAAGCCAAAGAAGAGAAAATTATACTCAGCTTTTCCCTTTCTTTTCGGTGTCTGTAATCCCGGTCCACTTGTTCTTTGGCTCCACTGGGTCCCGCTCCTTCTTCGTCCTGTCGAACTGGCAGTACTCCGCTTCAGGAACTGCTTCGGGGCATTAGCACAGCCCAAGGAGATTGCCTTTCTCCGTGGGATGTGTCCACAAGCCCCCTGCTTCTTCCCACTCTCCAAGTAGGTAGAAAGGCAAATTTTATGCCTCGAAATTCTGAAGGGTTTAGACCAGACGCTGGAGCTCTCCTCCTACGCGTCTGCCTCGAAGGTGAGCGGAACCGGAACTCCTTAAGTTGAATTCAAACTAAAAAAAATTAAAATAAAATAAAAATAAAATAAGGCTAACTGGGTGGTCTAAAGTAGAGAAAAATTAACTTATAATTAAAAACTAATTATTTGGCAAGTAAATTTATTAAGAATATAAAATATAAATTATTAAAAAAAACAAAAAAACAAACAAACAGAGTATATAGGATGAAATATATAAATATATAAATTGTAGGCAAATACTGTAGACATGGCGTCAGGAGGTCCCAGGAAGAACTCTCTACCTTCACCTTCTCAACTGAAGACCATGAGTCAGACAAAGCCGACAACAAGCCAGTCCACAAAAGAAAGAAAGACGATGATAGAAGAAGCAGTGGCAGCAGCAATGAAGGCCGTGATGGAAACAACGTTGCCCACACTTATGGAAAAAGTTGAAGAGCGGTTTCCCATTCTAATACAGAAGGAGATTGCACCCATATATAACAAATTTGATGAGCTGGCGGTGCAGATCAAAACGGAGATTGAGGAGATTAAAACACATGTGGCAACAAATAGAAGGGACATACAAACGCTAATACAAGGAGGAAGACAGACATATGGGAGGATCAGAGAGTTAGAACTGGATTTTCAAGACTTCAAGGTAAAAAACACAAGCTTGGAAGACTCGTTAATTAACTTGGAACTAGATAAAGCATCAATGGTACTGAGATGCCAGAATATACCAGAAAAAATTGGTACGAACTTAAAGGAAGAAGTGGCCTCTGGTCTCTCAGAGCAATTGGAAATCGGTTCTAAGGAAGAAGTTCTGGCAGGAATTGATTCAATTTTCCGGAGAAATTCAGCCTATGCAAGAAAACATAATGTCCCTAGAGAAGTGCACGTCAAATTCCATAAGAGAGAAATGAGAGAAAAATTTTTAAGAGCCTCTCGGGAAAAAAGAGTGGAGATTCATGGGGAAGAAGTAAGACTCTTAAAGGAAACTCCATGGCGTGTGAGAGAGAGACGTCGAGCATACCAGCGGCTAGCAACTCTTTTATGAGACAAAAATATTGAATACAGATGGGCTAACCCCGAAGGAATAATATTCGAATATAAAGGAAGAAGATACAAGCTTGACTCAGTCTTCAAGTTGGAAAATTTTCTTGATAATTTCGGAGATGAATTCGGCGTGGAAAAAGAGAAAACAGATGAAGGAGAAGAAGAAGAAGAGCAATTTGAAAGGGGAGAGGAAGAGGAAAAAGAAGAAACCCGGAAGGATACCACCAAAAAGGGAAGTAAAAAAGGAGAATCTTTAATACCCCTACAAATCCAAACAAGAAATCAAGCAAAGAGCAAGACCAAAGAATCCAAAGAAAGAGATGGATCCGAACACTAAAGGATTTGACATTGTTTCGATAAATGTAAACGGTATGAATGGCTCACAGAAGAGGAGGCGCATTTTACAGCAAGTGACTAAGCTGAGAACGAATATAGTATGTCTACAGGAAACACACATTAAAAAGGACCATATAAAACATTTACAATGTAAAAAACTAGGCATACTGTTTGTAGCAGCAGATGAAGGGGAAAAAAAAAGAGGAGTGGCTTTGTACATAAAAGAGCAACTACACCCACAGCTAGTTTACTCATCCACAGATGGAAGAATAGTGGCCGTTACTATTGTGAGGTCAGGAATAGAATATCTGGTAATTAATATTTATGCACCTAATTCCAATCAAAAGGTATTTTATAAAGAGTTGACCCAAATGTTACAAACTAAAAAATATAGTAATATAATATTGGCGGGAGACTTTAATGCGGTGCTAGATAGAAATTTAGATAGGAGAACACAGGGAGGGAATAAAAAAAAGTATGATACTTCCTGATGATTTTTTTCAAATTGCAGAAGAGTATGACTTAATAGATACATGGAGAACCAAACATATAAATAAAAAAGGATATACGTACTTCTCATCCAGGCACAAATCCTGGTCTAGAATTGATATGATTTGGATGTCCAGAACATTGGTGTTGGATTTGAAAGAAGTAGAAATTTTACCACTAACCTTTGCAGACCACAATCCAGTATATCTATCTATGGTAGAGATAAAAAAAACCAGAAGGTGGACAATGAATAGATATGTTCTTAAAGATCAGGTTTTTGTAAATAGCTTAAAAGAGGATATAAAGGAATTTTTTAAGATAAATATCAGATCAGAAACAGCATGGCCTATTGTATGGGATACATTTAAAGCATATGTTAGAGGAAAAATTATTAGTCAAACATCTTGGGTTAAAAAATTAGAACGAAAAGAATACACCATACTAGTAGACCAAATAAAGGTAGAGGAGGAGAAGTTAAGACAAAATGAAGACCTTAGTAGTAGAAAGCGGATGATCTTATACCAACATAGAATAAACATGCTTCTGAACAAAGAAATAGCCAAAAAAGTAGAACATAATAAAGTCTTTTTCTTTGAAAACGCCAATAAACCATCAAGATGGTTGGCTTACAGACTTAAAAAACAAGAGGCGAAAAGAACAATAATGACCCTAAAAAATGATATAGGAGAAAATAAATATAGATTGGATGAGATAAAAAAAGTTGCAGTTGACTATTTTAGTAAACTATATAAACAAGGAGGGGAAACAGAAGAACAAATAATTATCTTAATGGGAAGATAAACTTAGTCAAATTCACCGATGATCATAGGAGGATCTTAAATGAACCAATTACAATTTGTGAAACTGTTGAGGCCTTTAAAAGATTAAAGAGTAATAAAGAGACCTGACGGTCTACCTGGTGAGTTCTACAAGATTTTTGAAGACCAAATTTCCATTAGATTTAAAGAACTAATTAAAGATATAGGAGAGACCGGCATAGTGCCAGACTCTTGGAATAGAGCTATTATAACGCTAATCCCAAAGGATCAAGATAACCGAGAGTTGATTAATAATTATAGACCAATCTCCTTATTGAATGCTGATTATAAAATATTCGTGAGTATACTAGCGGAAAGACTTAAAAAAGTATTAATGCAAACTATTAACAGAGACCAAGTAGGGTTTCTTCCCAAGAGATATCTGAGGGAAAACCTAAGAACGCTAATTAATGCTCTAGAATATTATGGAACACACCCAGGTAAATCAGCAGCCTTGATGTTTATGGATGCAGAAAAAGCATTCGATAATCTCTCTTGGAAATTTTTGCTTCTTAAATTAAAAGTAAATGGAGCAGGGGATAAATTTATTAATATGATTGAAGCCATGTATAACAAACAAAGGGCAAGTGTAGTGATCAATGGAGACATTTCACAAGAATTTAAAATAGAAAAAGGTACGAGACAAGGTTGTCCCCTCTCACCTTTACTCTTCATATTTGCACTAGAAACCCTATGTGAACAAGTGAGAAAAGACCAGGAAATTGAAGGCCTTAAGATCAAGGGTCACTCTTATAAGATCTGTGCATATGCAGATGACATTATGTTTATTTTGGAAAACCCAGAAAGATCATTAAAGAAGCTCCTAGCTACAATAAAAGATTCTGGGGATGTGTCTGGACTTAGGATCAACCTCCAAAAAACTAAAATAATTACTAAAAACTGCTCTAAAGAACTAATTTTTAAAATTCAATCCCTTTTTAACATCCTAATAGTCAAAAAAGTAAAATATTTGGGAACTGTCTGTACGGATAGAGTTAGCTCATTAGTGGAAGACAACTATTATAATTGGCTTAAACAAGTTAAAGAAGATCTTAATAAATGGAAAAACTTAAAACTTTCATGGTTGGGTAAAATAGCAGCCATCAAAATGAATGTGCTCCCTAAGTTTCTGTTTTTAGCACAAACGATACCATTACTAAAAGAAAATTCAACATTATACAAAGAGATTAACAAGATTACAAGGAACTTCATATGGCATCCTAAGAAACCAAGGGTTAAATGGAAGATACTCCAAGATAGAAAAGAATGTGGGGGAGTTGGATTACCAAACTGGGAGATCTATGGTAAAGCCGCTGCCCTTGTCTGGATAAAAGATTGGATAAAGCTAGATAATTATAGAGTATTGGCTTTGGAAGGATATGATCTCTGCATGGGATGGCATGCCTATGCGTGGTATAACAAACATCAAATCCATTCTAACTTCTCGACACACCTTCTACGAGATGCTCTTATGAGGATATGGTTAAAAGTGAAGGAAAAATTCTGTATAAAAATTCCAAAGTGGGTATCTCCATTAGAAGCCTTTATTAAGCCATCCCTGTTAACTCAAAATAAAATAATAAGATATGAGGCACTCTTAGATAAAAAAGAAAACCTAAAATCGGAAGCAAAGCTAGCTAATGAAGAGGGTCTTAGTTTAACATGGTGGGAAAATATTCAACTTCGATCTAGATATAAAGAAGATAGTAAGACCGGATTTTACACAAAGCCAACCGAATTGGATGCAATGTGGTTAAATAAAGACTCCAAACTAATTAAAAATCTTTATAATATAATTCTAAAACAGGAAATGCAAGATGAAGAAATTAAACACGTCATGATAAAATGGATGCAAGATTTTGGATATAACATCTCAGTAGACAAATGGTCAAAAATCTGGAATTCCATAAAATTTCTTAAAGTAGTTTCCTACAAAGAAAATATCTATAAAGTATTTTATCGTTGGTATTGGTCACCGGACAGAATAAATAAGTGTCTAAAGTCTAGATCAAGTCTATGCTGGCTATGTGGGAGTAACATCAGGACTTTGTATCATATGTGGTGGTCCTGTAAATTTGTACAAAAGTTTTGGATGTCAGTTAAGACTCTAATAAGGGACATTACTGGCTACGACATGGACTCGCTACCAGAAATGTATCTGCTAAATATGCTACCAGATGGTCTAAGGAAAGAAGATCAAAAATTATTGGCATATATACTAACTGCAGCACGGATTCTTAGGGCAAAATACTGGAAATCGGAAAATTTACCAAAAAGGGAAGAAATTATTTATAAACTCTCAGATTGGGCAGAAATGGATAAGTTAAGTTATTTGACGAATCCAGAATGTAATGTAGATCCGAATACTGTATGGTCCAAATTTTATACATGGATGGAATAATGTATGCTCATTGTAACTAAGTTGAGTTAATGGAATGTTTATTTATTTTATTTTTGTTAAAGTATAAATTAATAAAAACTATTTTAAAAAAAAGAAAGAAACTGAAGGTGCCACAGGCTGAAATCTGAACTTGCATAGGCAGAACATTTTGCCCGCCCACCCCTCAAATGAAACACAACACAGGTTATGGGAACTGGAAACTTTATTTACAACAAGCTGATCTGCATAACTTAGTTAACATGTTAAAGCATGGATTGCATCTGGCTTGCCAAGGCAAGCTTCCTAACTGGCCAAAACCATCCCGGCTCAGAGCCAGGTCTGGAATCCTTCTGAACCTTTCTCCTCGTGGCCCGCACATGAGTGCATAGAGGAGATGGAGGGGCATAGTCCCGCCCGTGACTGCTAAGCTTTAAGACTCATTGTATGTCCTGCCAACCCTGAAGAGGCCCCCACTGAACCATCCAGATGGCCAAACCAATAGGTACCCAGTTTAAGAACTCTCTCTCCCCCCCCCCCCCCCCAATTGCTGACATCTCTGGGTGCTTACCAACTAGAAATCCCCTCATCCCGTGCTTTTCCTGCCATCCCAGTTAGGGCCTAACCAGCTCTACCAGGCCTATTTATATCTCACCCTTTGGGCCATGCAGAACAAGTGACAAAAGGCCCCCCTCTTGACCAATCTGAGCGAGGGCCCAAAAAAATTCTGCTCAGCTCCCAAACCAGTGACCAGGTAATCCCACATGATCTCAAAAGAGTGACAGAGGGTGAGGGGCTCACATGGTACCAGACGATGGAGGGAGGCAGCCGCTGCTAATTCGGCCAGTGTGCCAGCCTCCCATTGACCAGTCTTCCCATGGTGAGCCCTGATTGGCTTCCCCCACCCTTGTGGCTCATTCAAGAAAAGGAAAAATGGGCAAACACTGGCACTCGCCTCACTTGGCAGGAACCAGTCTTCTCTAAGCTATTGCTACTTCCCATAAGGAAAGTAAGGCCAACCATTTTAAGTAACTGAGGACAGAATTAAAATAAGGGTAGGATGAAGATACTAGATTTGTAATAATTTTCCAGGGTACCTATTATATTACCCAAGATGTAGTAACAACATATGTTATTTAAGACATATTACTTTTTTGTTCTTGGCTACCATTTCAGTTCTGTGGCGTTGCAGTCTGTTTCCACATATGTAGATCCTGTCTATGTATATTTATGATTGACAGAATAAGAATCTGGTACTAGAATCTGGTGTTACTTAAGTTTGATGATGCACCTTTATTTAATAAATCATGGCATGTGTTTAATAATTCAATTATTTCAGCAAAACACACAAGTCCATCATATTTGTTTGAAATGTGCTCAGAGTAATAAGGAAAACTAAATAATAATGTTGTGGAAATATATATCCCCAATGCATTACAATAAAAATACAGATAAAACTATTGTTAAGTGCTCCACTCTCTCTTGAGCAGTATGAAGCTCAGAGTCAATTCTACTGGGTTTAATTTCCTTTGGATTAGAGAGCAATGGAGACTTATCATGTCTTTTTAATATCTGTTTTATTTACAAGCAGAACATGGAGGAAGCAAATAAACTCCTGAAGTATGCAGAAAAACTGCTGACACTGTTTCACATGCCCCCGAGCAAACAGGCCCCTGCAATGCTCCCAGACAGATTTTAGTCCAGTTAACACCAACTAAAAGCTCTCTTTACTTATGTCTGTTCTACATTTGAAACTGTTTCTTTCCCCTTTCCACTTTCTGAAGGGTGACACCTCTCAAAGGTTGGAATAAAATTTAAGGTCACTAAAGGAAATATCACAGGGCTGATTCATACATTACAAAATCCTCAGGGTGAATATGTGGACAGTCAACAGAAGTGCACCTAGATTTTCTTTTTGGCAACTCAGATATGCTCCCTCCATTCTGTTTTCCTAGCCTGAACCATCCCTGGAAGCTGCTACTCAGCCAAAAACCAAACCCAAGAACAGAACTGGTGTAATATCTTGAACTGGCTCTGTGTCAGTTGTCAAGGGGCATGAAAATTTGTTCTCACTGTACACTTATTAGTTTCAAGCCAGAGTGATAGGTCTATTCATAGTAAATATTTTTTTCACATTTTTGTTCAATGTCCATTAAAAATATTTTCTTTCATGTTATTATTTATTTATTTATTTCATTGTTTATTGCTACCAATGATGGTTTCTTCTCCTCTCCTCCCACGCTTAATATGCAAGCCAGGTTTGTGCAAAGGTTATGACCAGGAGTGGGGATGGCATGTCTCTGCCCCCAACCCTCCTGCTAGTTGCCACACTCAACCTGGCAACCTTAATTTTATGTACGTATATTAATGCCATCCAGGCAAATTTTACTTTTCTCAAAAGCATATTGGAATTGCATAGGTTAAGCTATGCAATGGACAAAACATCATTAAGAAAAAAAACCCAGACTGAGAAGATCACAGCCTTTCCTGATATATTTGGGGCTGATAAAAACAGACAGAACATTCCACTTTATCACAAGGACATCAACCCTGTAAGAGTCTCCTGAAACTCCTCTCTGGGTAGGGAAGTGGGGAACATGAAGCGATACCAGATGGAATTCTCCCTTTTAATAGCATTCCACATCCATTGTGTGCAGCCTATTGGAACACCTATTAATTACTTTGGAAGAGGATGATAAACTGTATTACAGTTTTAACCCAGGGAATAGGGTGCTTCCTTTGGTTTTACATCAAATGGAGACTCTTTTATGAGAACTAGTGGCCTCGCCTCTTGAATTCTTCCATTCAGGCCTCTATTCCACATCTGTCCCCTAATCGCTCACAGAATCAATTATTTTCCTGCAGCACAATAATTGTTTATGCAATCCACTTTGATATGTTTTATAGCATTTGTTTAAGCCTCCTCACCTTTCCATTCTTGGCAAGATTTTTATGACAACATAAACTGTAAGTGTGCAATAAAGAAAATCACCTTATGTTACAGAGACTACTTTTATCGCACAGACTCCAACACAGAAACAAAGCAAACAAAAAGAGTATAAACAGCATGTTGCTTTGGCACCACAATGGATGCTGGAGACAAACAAGGAAATAAACAAATACTTATCTTCTAAGGGGAAAAAAGAGTTTAGGGAATATTCCAAGAATCTACAGGGCTAGTTTTCTTCACCAGTATTACTATAGCTTCTCCTTAAGGTTATAAGAAGCCAACCTCATACCAATTATAGCACTGCTGAAGCCACTGGACTTGTGTCAAGGATTAATTTGATTTTGAAACTGTGCTTGTAGGTATAAATTCTTGTTTTGAAAGTCACAGAATACAAATCAAATTGAGTTACCAAAGGACAGTTACCAGAAGATTGTATCTGATCCTACCTAGTTCAGTGGGAGGTTCGGAATTTGTATGCCATGGTCTGTCGCAACCTCTCCAAAAGAGACATACTACTTTAATGTTATGATTGCAACAGCGCCTGTTGCAGTTATTTTTGTCACAATGAAACCACCAGAAATTCTGTTTTTTTCTTCAAAATGAAAATTATTTTTTTTCAATCAAAAACAAAACGTATTTGAGAAAATATTGAAAATACTTCTCATCTTTAAATACATTAACATTTGTTCCAGATATAATGAATGGTTCTAGTCTCCATTAAAAAAAAACCTTCTACAGGGATGAGGGTACATCTATAGAATCAGGTAGCTGCTAGATAAGTTTTGCCAGTGAGAGCAATGGCTTTGCATGTTGACATTAGCTCAATTCACATTCCATTTAAAGTGATAATGATGCTTAATCCATGTGTTGTTTTTGTTGATTGTTCCTCACATTCTGCTGATTTGATATTGCTAAACATCAGGACTAGTTCACATGACAACTTTTTGAATTCTATGGTAACTTGTTTTGTCAGTCCATATTGAATGTGGTGGCAGTGATGTAAACTTAGAAAGAAAGAACTAGATTGTAAGAAGAAACATGAAATTATTTTCTCAGTCCATTTTCACAGTCCAAACTGATGTTATTTTTAGTATTCTATTGAGCTATGGATGGCAAATGTTTTGGTGTTGGATCGACTGTAGCAAAAACTCAGTCTAACTAATTTCCTTCAGGTCTACTTCCAGTGTTAGTA
This sequence comes from Lepidodactylus listeri, assembly GCA_029233225.1. NCBI lineage: Eukaryota > Metazoa > Chordata > Lepidosauria > Squamata > Gekkonidae > Lepidodactylus > Lepidodactylus listeri. The sequence continues at coordinate 47,508,813 of JARCFY010000003.1, read as the reverse complement.
AGTTCTATCTACTTGGAGAGGGGGGTAGTGAAATATGGATGCCTTTCAGATCTACATTAGGCCCACACAACTGATGGACATGATGGCTGTGAGTAAAGGGGAAATCTTGCTGTTTGTGTAACACCTAGCTATGATTGGGTCTCCTTCCTGTTTGCAGGTATATAAGCAAGGACATGGCCAGAGGCATAAGCCTTTTGGTATTAGCTGAAAGGCAAGACCAAAGGCTTGTTGGCCCTTGGTTCTTGGCCCTTGGCCCACAACCTATGGCCATGGTGTGTCACCAAACGGGACTACACTAATTGCCCATGTGTTTCTAAGCACAATTCAAAGCACTAGTTCTTACCGTTAAAGCTCTACATGGTTGGGGCTAGGGTACTTGGAGTACTGTCCCATTCCATATTGTGTAGCCTACTCGTTAGTATCTGCCTCACAAGCCATGCTCTCTGTGCCCCCACCCTCAGATGTAAGGCAGGTGGCAATCAGAGACAGGGCTTTTTGTCAGTTGTGGTTCCTTGCTTATAGAATCTTCTCCTTGAGACACACCTGACACCTATAGTACTTTCTTTTAGGTGCTGGACCAAAATGTTTCTGTTCACCCAGACTTTTAATTAAGGGGTTGATTTTTTTGATACTACTTCAGTCTGGAAAGTGTTATTTTTAGCTAATGGTAGTCTGTTTTTATGGTATATGTTAAGGTGCTGGTGGTCTGTTTTTATGGTATATGTTGGGCTATTAATATCTTTCAATGCTTTATTTTTATTATTTATTTTGTAAGCCACCTCAGGCAAGTATCTAGAAAGGCAGCATAAAATGTTTCTAATAAATGAACAGATTATAAAAAATAAATAAATTTGGAACCGGGTTAGGATGGGACCTTTAAAAAAAACTATCTTTATTTAAATTGTATTTTCTTTGTTTATATTTTTGTTCATTTAAATTATATTTAGGTGTTTTTGAAAGCTGGAGAGAAAAGCAGAGTAATAAAATGCCTAAATAAATTTGAATTTGCCTCCAGTCTCACCTGTTCTTGAAATCGCTATGGGGTTGCCAGTACTTGGCAATGGCTTCGGACCCTCCCTTGGCTGGCAACCCCCAGAAGACTGGGGGAGGTAAAGATTCACATTAAAAAACATCCCGCAACACCATGGTGTCATTTCATAGAGTTCTGGGGAGTTCTAGAGCATTCTGCAACACAGGGAAATCACTTCCGGTTACACGGCCAGAAATGATGTTGTGGAATTGTGAGACACCATTCTGGACCCTTAGTTTTTCCCTTGCTGCTCACAGGAGTGAAGAAGTTCTTCTGCCTTCAGCAGCACTTGGCACCCGTAGTTTAAGCACAAAGTTAAAAAAAACCCAAACCGGTTATAAAAGCATGGGATTCAAATAAACACAATGGGATTCAAAATTTCACAACATCTTTTGTAATGTTACTATTTCATTTTGAACATACTGAAAAATCATTGGGGTTGAAAAGGAATGGAACAATATTGGCTAGGTTTCTGTCCCCCCCCCCCCTTGTTAGACAATGTCTGGTAATATACTGATGGTTGATCAGGTTTCCTAGTATTAATTTTGTAGCACCTGTGATACACATATCTTTGAGTTTATGATGCGCTATTCTGCTGTACATAAATCCAAACCTACTTGTCAACGAGGGCTCAAAGCAGATATAAATGTGAATTACAGGGCAATCCTATGCAGAAGCACTCCATTTCTAAATTATTCTTTCCAGAAAAAAAGTGATTATGGAACACTATGATCTGATTTTGAATTTTTAGTTGCCTTTAAGAATGGGTGAGAGTGATCTCTAAGTAGGAAGCCAATGGAAGATACTTCAAAGATTGTAAATGAGTAGGTTTTATGATATTTGTTTTGCTGTCGCTTGAGAAGAAAATCAGACTGTATTTAGAGAATGGAGGTGATTGGACTGAATATACACAGTTATGCTCTAGCTCTAAAATAAAGAACAGATGGGAAAGTTAAACTCTTTTTCTTGCTTTGTACACTTGTACATATTGTAGGTGGCTGAACACATTTCCCCAAAGAAATTCCTGCCTCTGCAGAACTTGCACATGAGGGAGAACACTTGCTTAGAACACTTTCTACTGACATCTAGGTTTTTATATGTGGATGGAGTTTGAAATGTTGAGGGACTTTCATTCATACTCTACTTCATTGGGGTTTTTGTGGGAATTTGGTCATTATTCATGATTAATAGAATTAGAAAGATTCAGAGATGGCAAAACAAGATGGAAATAAGCTTTCTTATACTTTAACCTATTGTAGAAATCAGTTAGGGGTGTGCATTTGGACATACTTGAGCTCAAATTAAAACCTGAAATTTACTGTTTAGAATTGGCTTGGGTATATCCAAAATAACCCCCAACACTCTCAAAATTCTGAAAGTACTGATAATTTTCCTCCTGGTCTTTTATGAAGTGGGTTTGGGGAGGTCTGAGAGTGTGGAGTGGGAGACAGGAAGTGCACTCTGGCTCTCAGCTGTTCTGTGGTACATAGTTCCTTTAGTTATTTTGTCTGAGGGTGTGACAGACTGCACTTTAAAAGCTCATAAGTGCCATGTAAACATGTGAGGAATATGAAGTGTTAATGCCTCACAGAGTCAGAAAGCCTTTGAGTGACAGTCTGCTCAAAGGGATTTGATTGGTTAGCATCAGTTGAGGGGGGAAACCTGAGAACTAACTGCTGAAGATAATTCAGTTTAGCACTGACTAAGGCCTGGGAAGGCTGGCAAGGAGGAGTGGGAGGACCACTGAAGACCCCCATTCAGGCCAGAAGAGGAACAGAGCTTCTAGTTTACAGAAGTAATTCCCTGCCCAGTTGAAAAGGGAGATAGCTCTGAAGAGTTGAGTGATTCCCTAGTGTGTTTAGAGAAAGATTTTGGGTACCTGGTAGTGTATCCCAGCCTTCAGAAACTTGAAGAGTCAGTTAAACTCAAGAACTGATACTATACTTATACAGACACTGAAACCAAAGCCTCTCATCTCAAAGATTCTAAGACTTTATGAAAAGCTTAAAACTCTTGCTTGCTGGAAACATATGAACTGGAGTTTGTGAAAGTACTAAGTTACTTCAGAGTTATTATTGAGTCTCCTCAGATATTTTACCCCGTGTTTTCACATGACATTTCCCCCTCTACATTGAATAAAGTATTTTGCTTATTTTTAAATTTCCAAATGCCTCGTGTGTCATTTTTAGAAGTATACATTAAGGAGGTGGTCTTGTCTCTTCCCTCAAGTCCCTGGCTAACACCTGGGCTGAGTCAGCATCGGATATAATAATGTGGAAGGGTGGGACAGCCATAAACCTTCAAATATGAAAAAAATTAAAGGGCTGCTCAACCAGAAAGGAAGAAGGGAGGGAGGGAGGAGAGCAAGATTACCATAAGGGGTGACAGCCCCATCCCTATACTCACCATGGCTTGAGGAGACAATAGGCAGCCAGGCAATGGGTTCCTCAAAGGTTGTGGCTGTGCCACAGCCTCCACTCTCTCTACAGAGGCTGTAATCAGCCATCACTGGCCCTGCCATGGCTCCAAGGGGGGTGCAGCAGCTCTGAGCTTGACTGGGCCAAACAGCCACTTTGGCGGCAGAGGCACCATGCCTGAGCATTCCTGCCTCACTTCACTGAGACAGCCTGGCTCCACCCAGCCTGGGAGTGGATGGATGAGCCCAAATGACAGCCCACAGACTCTCCCTCTGTGGGCCAGGGAGGCCAGAAGAGCCAGCCTCAGAGAAGTTGGTAGAAGGTGTGCCTAAGGAAGAAGGGGCCTGCAGAAGGTACTCATTGGGAAGTCCCTGAGAGCCTAACGGGGTCCCACCCCAGCTTCAAGGGCACTGGGTAAGGCTGGGGTAAGCCTGGCCCCAGGAAGCCCTTTATCAAGCAGGCCAAGGAGGGGTAAGGGAGGAGGAGCCAGGCCTCTTCCATGCTGTTGAGGGAGAGGAGGGCGGCAAGAGAGGGAGGGTTATTGTGTTTTGTGAACCGCCTCCTCTCTCCAGTCTGAGACTTGTGCCAAGGCCTGCTGAAGAAAGGTGTCCTGGAGGGTGTGGCATCCCTGGACCCCAGTCCAGGGAAGGAAGAGCCAGACATTTTTCTATGAGAAGACCTGGCATGCAAACCGGGCATGCAAACCCCATAGAAAATAGTGTCCCTGTAAAATGTAAAGGTACCATGTACCACTGAAAAACTGTGGGGTTTTGAAGGTAGACCTGGCCTTGGAGACAAGGACTAGTGCCCATCGGAAATAATGAGGCCCTACTTTCAGCCCCCTCCAACTATTCAGTGCCCCATTGTCCCTTTACATTTTAAAAGGTTCATTATTTTCTGTAGGGGTATGCCTGGTCTCTGGGATTTAGCAGTCACACCTTCTCAAGGAAAATTCTAGCCCTTTAAAATTTAAGGGAACAAAGTTTTGAGGAACAGCTGAGAGCCAGGGTGTGCTTCTTCTCCCCCACTCCTCTCCCCACTCCCGCTACCTGGGGGGGGGGGGGGGAAGCAGAAATGGCATCAAAAATAATGGTCCTACAAAGTAAGTGAGAAGCAGAGATGGTTTGCCATTGCCTTTCCCTGCAGAGTCTTCCCTTGTGGTCTCCCTTCTAAGTACCTACCCTGCTTAGCTTCTGAGATCCGGCGAGATCAGGCTACACCGTGCTGCCTTTCCTCAACAAAAAACAAGCCCTCCTCAAAATCCTGAGACAATATATATATATTTTTAAAAATGCACACCCCTAAAATCAATTTTCTGTGTTTGAAGATTAGCAAATCTAAGTGAGAGATATTGGTGTGACTTTGCTTTGCAGTATTCCATTGCTTTGCAGTATTGCTTGACATATAGTCTTATGGTTGCAATGATTTGTACACTCCAGCAGAACTTTTCTTAACCTAATACAAAATCCCAGATAGCAGATCCCATTTGATCTTCTTATAGTAAATTGTAGGTGCAAACCAAATACGAGCAAACACTTTAACTTGCTGCTAAAAAAGGAATATCCTTTCCCACTGATTTTCAGGATGCTCGAAGTGTCCACTGTGCTCCCCAATACTCACTGAAGTGTTAGCTTAAATGTGCATTGTATGACCTTACTGTAAATTGGCTTTAATTGCTCACGGTGACAGTAGCCAGATCTAACTGTACAGTCCACACATGAATTCACAATCTCAGGAAATTGCAGTAATGGATATGTAGCTGACAATAACACTTCCATTTTCAGAGCAAATACACCTAATTCCCACCATTAGCAGACGTCGCAGATTAACAATAGGTTGTCATGGTCTGTTATTAAATTTCCTCAGTCCTCTGTTTAGCCACTTACAATAGATAGAAAGCTGAATAAACTGGAATATGGATGTGATCTGATTGTTTTTTTTGAAGACTCAAAGAAGTAAAGCATTCCATTTATTGGACTGTGTTAGTAAGAACTAGGGGTGTGCAAGAAAAATCCCCCCCATTCAGGTATATTGGACCCAAAAAAATATTGGTATTCCCCAATATTCCCAAATCGCAATGCCAGTATGGTATTGGATTTATTAATATTTGGGAATCCTGATTTTTTTTGGTCCATTATACTCTATGGGGACCATTAAAGTCAATAGCAAATCTATCCTGGGTTATATTCAGCGGTCTGAGGGGGTTGAGGTAGAGGCACCAAATTTGCAGTAGCTGCTGGAGCCTCTCCTCAAGAGAGCATCCAAGTTTTTTAAAAATTGGACCAGTTGTTGCCAATAGGTGGGAAATGGCAAGGCAATACAAGCCCAGCAGAATGTCCCAGAGAATCATTGCAGTAGAAAGTGAAGTGTGTGTGTGTGGGGGGGAAACATTTTTACAAGGCCAGCAGCAGAATCAGTGGAACATGCCCAGCAGAACCTGTGCGACTGTGGCAGACAGCCAAAACCCAACAGGATTAAGGTCAAATTTGAGAATCTCTGACTGAACCGGGGGGGGGGGGGGATTTCTGCAAGGACAGCAGAACCGGTGCAATGTACTAGTGCCCAGCAGCAGAACCCAATCCCATTGTGGCACAGGACTGATGTCAAGCACATCACAATCTGAGTGAGGGGGAGGGGGGTTGCAAGGACCACAGAACTAGTGCAATAGTGCCCAGCAGCACAATCTAGTGCCAACGTGGCAGCAATGCCAACCCAACGGAACTAACCATTATCACAATAGAGAATCCCAGCAGTTTTTTTTTTAAATGGCAGAAGCAAGGGCAGTAGAAGCCCAGCAGAACACTCAGAAGTGCAGGGTGGGCAAGCACTTTTGCTAGCCCACCTGAACCAAGGCCAGCTTAATACACAGAAGCCCAGGAATGTTTTATTTTCTTCCAAAGACAAGGGCAAACCCAGTGAAAACTTATACACCATTTCCCCAGGAAAGGCCTCTGAAAGTGAGATGGAGAGAGTTGTGTCCACCTTGACCCCTCCCTCAGCTGAAGCAGTACACACCAACCATCACTGCCTCTGTGAGGGAGCCTTAGCTTAGGTGCTGCAGCTGCCCTTCATCACAGGCTCTCCCTTTCCCACCTCTCGCCCCTGAAAAGAAGAATGTTTCACAGCAAATCAGCTTCATTATTTATGGTGCTCCTGTGGGTTCTGCTGGTTTCTGTTTGGCACATAGGCCTCACTATCCTACTTTACCCCGTTCATCTCCACCAAGATGAAGAACAGTTTTTGTGCTGTGGCTGTTTAATTTCAGCAGGCAGTTTTGGTTTCAGGTGGCTGGTGATTCAGTGAGGGAACTTTATGAGCACACCACCTTCAACATCACCCTGTGCTGCACTCCTGCCAGGGTTCTGTGGAGGTGCTTTGGTGCAGGTGGAGTCAGAATGGCAGTGGGCAGATTGGTGGGGCATTTCTGTGCCAATCCAACTGGTTTATGGCCCTGCTACTTCTTTCTGTCTCATTCCAATTTTGGGAAGAGCATTTTCCACCAACTTTCCAGTACAGACTGAGAGAGGACACAGATACAAGTATGTGCTCACTTCAGTCACCCTCAAAGTCCAGGACCAAGTAGCCAAACAGTGGCAAGTTGAATTTCAAGAAGACCAGCTGCTCAACTGCCCAGGAGAGCAGGCATGAGCAATGTGAGCCAACAGTGTTTCCCATATGAGAAAAGCCCACTTAACCCTGCACGCTCATCGGAGAGCATGGGATGAACCTCTGGACCATGGTAGACTGCTTCCTTCATGGCCCAGTAGCTCAGTGGCCTGGTGGCCCGAGACTCATAGGACTCCTCAAGGTATCCCCTTACCATTGCAGCTGCCATGTCCTGTCTCAGCTGCCTACTCAGGCTGAGTATCCACCCAATGAGTGCCAACTCACAGGACATCATGGTGGTACCTGCAGGTAGGATGGTGCCTAGCAGGAGAGGTGGGGGATAAAGAGCAGTGGAACTGCTTTTGCACACCTCTTCCTCAGCTCATGCCAACATGACCTTGGCCTACATGTGCTCAACTCACTGAAAAAGCTTGTCTCTCCAGCAAATAAGCTCGTCGGCCTGCTCAGCCCTTGATGTATGGGTCACATATGGCCAGCAACATGTAGACCTTCTGCTGTGTGAGAGGCTGAAGGTGGGCCTCGAGTCTATCTTGCAGCCTTTTCACCAGCACGTTACTGCTAGAACCACATCTGCACATCCAGAAAGGAGGCCAAGTCCTGATGAGCCATTTGGATCATGGGGATGACCAGAGTCAGACTTGCCATGTCCAACGAGAGCATCTCTGTGTAGCTCTTAAAGGGCCAAGAACTTCCACAGTCTGAGAGATGGTCAACTACTCTTCCTGGGTGAGCTCGTTCTCTCCCTGAATTACCCCAGTTGCAGATATCAGGGCAGCAAGGACTCTCTTCTGCTCCACCAAGCACTCAAGCATGGCACAGTGAGTACTCACGCCACCGATCAAGTAGGGCACTGGCGCGACTGTCAGTGTCTGCTTCTTGCATAGCAGATGGGTGTCATTCACACTGCAGGAGAAGTTCCCCATGATATGTTGGCATTTCTGGAGAAGATGCCTGAACTCACAGGTCTCAGCATCCAAACTGGGATTCTCCAACCCAAGGCATCCTTAACCAGGTGGAGAAGGTGGACCACACAGCAAATACTCTTAAGGTCCAATGCCTGTGCAGCTGACGTCACGTTCATGCCACCATCGGTCACCATGAAGCCCATGGAGAGATCCCTGCCTATCCATGTCACTAATTGTTTTTTTTATGGTGGTTGATACGTTGTTTGCCATGTGTGCCCCATTGAGGACCTTGGCATATAGCAAAGCCCGGCAATAGCCAGCCCAGCACCCCTCACTCTGCCTAACACTAATTTCCCCACCCCGACCAACAAAGTTGCTGGGTTACCACCAGTGCACAGTCAGCAACAGATACACATTGTGTGCCTGAGGGGAGGTCCAGATGTCAGATGGGAAGTGCATGAGACAACTGTGCCTTCATGTGGTCCCTGGCACCCCTGTACAATGAGGGTAACATGGCCCTGCTCAGCGGGGAATGAGCGGGGGGGGGGCTTGTACCAGGGATAGGCATCCTGGAGCAGCCTGTGGAAAGCAGCATCTTCGACTATGGAGAAGGGGTGGCTGTCTATAACAACTATTTCAGCAATGAGGTGAGTGACCCTCTTACTTGCCTGCTGCCCCTCCCCCCAGCATCCTAAGTGCCAACCTCACCAAGCATCTCTGTCAGAGCTGCTTGGCATCTTTTCACTGCTGTGGAATGTTCAGGGGCAGCACTGGAGGTGGTCACAGAACAACTCACCTCCTGGCTGTCTGGTGGTAGCCACTTGGGCACCCCAGCAGCAGTCTCTCTCCTCCCCGAAGAAGCATCACCAGGCAGTGCTTCTTCAGACGGTTCTGCAATCCAGTAGTCAAGAGATTACTCAATTCGATTTATTACGATCAAAGATCAGCAAATACCTTAAAATGTTAGATATAGTTAACAAGAGATTACTGAGGTCTCTCCCTCAACTGACCTGAGCCCTACACAGCTGGCACTGTGCGAAGCAGGGAACTTCCATTAGCTGGAAGTGCTTCCAGACTTTGGAGGTGTAGGGGCATCCATGCTGATCAGCAGCTGCAGGCACCCCTGAATACTCCTCCAGTGAGGAGCTTGGGGCAGACACACCCAAAAGGCAGCTCAGGCAGATCTTTCTCCTGCTGCTGAGACACAACAACAACTGCTTGAGGAAGGGCTGCATAAGCAGCAGACTTCTGCCCAGTGCCAGAACCTGTGGGAACATCTGCAGGGGGTGCCCTAGCAGCAGCCTCAATGAAGAGGGCCTTTGCACCACTCCAGCCAGAAGACAGAGGGCGTTTTCTCACTAGCTTTCCCCCGCGGTTTACACCGAAGCTAGCACCGAAGCTAGCACCATTTGCTCCGTGCTCACAATTTCCTCCAGAGTATCACTGCACTGCTCCGGAGCTTCCCTGGAGCAAGAAAATCCTGCTAGGAACAGTGAGAAAACGCCCGGAGTGGTGGAAGGTGGCTGTGGAGCAACCCCCCTGCACTGGTGGGGGAAAGCTGCAGCCCTCTCCTCCCCTTCCACCCCACTACTCCTCTCCTTAGCCTTGCCCCCAGGGCCCCACTGCCTTCCTTTCCTGCCGTTCATCGTTACCCTGAGCCAAACTCTTTCTAAGTAGTACTTGTGGGGAAGGTATTATTCACCTAACTCCCTGCACTGTAACTTGAACCTAACAAAATCTCACACCTTTTTATGAACCCTCCCAGCCAAAAGTAGGCTTTTGTGTTTCAAAAGAGCTAAAAGAACTAAAACCTAAGAATAAAACCAAAGGGAACCAAAACAAAAGATCTGAGGCCCTTGGCCTCACCCCCCGCTCGAAACTACCACACACCGAACCCAAAGAACACCCAACAGTAAAATAAGAAAACTTTCTTTAAAATGTTGTTCAGTCAAACCAGCTGCTATCTTCACTACAGTACGGATTGTTTAGCTAAGTCTAAAAAGGGAGCCAAATGACTGGAAAGATGACACGGAAAAAATGCAATATTTTCCAAAACTCTTACCTGTTTTCCTAACAGAATGGCAGAACTCCTAAACTTCTAATGGAATCTGATACTGACAACTAGAGTGTTGGCCTATGATCTGGGAGACCCAGAGTTGAGTCCCCACTCTGCCACGGAATCTTGCTGGGTGACTTTGAGCCAATAATCCAATCTCAGCTTAATTTACCTCATTGGTTTGTTGTGAGGATAAAACAGAGAAGAGAATTAAGTGAACTGCTTTGAGTCTTCATTGTGGAGAAAGGTGGGGTATAAATTAGGCAAACAAACAACCAAACAAACAAATGAAACCCCATTAAGCGTAGATAGCAAAATGCTCTTTAACACGTCAAGATTTCAACCAGCATCACCACCCTCTTGCCTGGATTTAGATAAATAAGACTTTAACATTATCATTTCCTTATCTGTTCCATGGGAGAAAAGCCCAATTATGTCTATGCTTTTATTTTTCTATAGTTGCAATCAGCCTTATTTTCATGGAATTTAAAGCAATTTACATGAGGTTCCCAAGTGGTCTTCCCATCCAGGCACAGACCAGACAGACCCTACTCCAAAGAAGCGATGTTAGGTACCTTTTCTAATAAGCTCAGCTGTGAACTGTATTGCCCTTCTATAGACTATGTATAGTCTTTGCATAGAGGCCGAGGCTTTCCCCTCTTTGCATAGAGGCCGAGGCTTTCCCCTGATGTTTCCCCCTGGCTCTGGGATTCAGAGCTTTAGTGCCTCTGAATGTGGAGGTTCCCCTCAGTCACCATGGCTAGTAGCCAGTGATAGACCTGTCCTCCATGAATCTATCTAACCCCTCTGTAAATGATACACACTAGGACAAAACATCCCCACTTTACATTTATACTGATGGAATCTGCACTGGCCATGCAGTGCAGTGCAGTGACCAGGAAAGAGTTTTTGGGGTCATGATAAGTAGCTCAATGAGAATTTTGCTTCAATGTGTAGCCACAATTTGGAAAAGCAAATGTTATGATAGGGAGTACTCTGGGTGGCTATTAGTCTTCCCCTTTCCATGGCTTTGTTTCCATATATATAATTTTTGTAAGATAAAGGAGAAGCCATCTTGAATGGATTCACAAGTTGCCTATTCACTTCCTCTAAAGAATGTTGCTGATGATGAATCGAGCCATGCGTGAACATTCTGCTAAATATGAGCTGAGTCCAAATGTAATGTAGGTGGGGAGAACAAGAAGGATCAGGACAATTCCCAGTTGCCTGCCTGTCAATACTGACATGAATGTGTTTGTTGCCCTTATGCTCAGTTCATTAACTTTTTACAGATGCAACTTTTGTGCCTACTTATATCATTATGTGCTGTTATGCTTATGCAGCACTTAGCACATCACATTGCAAGCGTTTATTTGCACCTGACACGTATTTGAGACTGTTTATGTCCTAAATTATATTTAAAGAGATAATAGCAGTGGAAGCTTTGAGGTATTTACTGTTCCTTACAGGTAATTCATGCAGTGTTTTTTTTCCATAACACGAGAAAAACCCCACAATGATTTTTCTGTGGCAACAGGTATCTCGTTGTTGACATCCCTGCTGTGTGTATAGAAGGCTGCTGTGGGGCAGAAAATGTCCATCATTTACTCTTAAATGCTAGTGATGCTATCATACTTCCCTCTGTCAAATTTCTCCATGGATCTGAGGATTCCATATTACTGGAAATATTTACTGGAGTAGAATCCACAATGTTGGTATGTGTAATTCTTGCAGAGTCGTATCTGAGAACAGGGAAATTGTAAAAGAAAAGAAAATGCTCCCCTTCAAAACTTGAGAACTAATATAGAGCTTTCTTATAAAAAAACATTTTATCACATACTTTCAAAGCGAAAGACGAAGATGACATTTGGTCACTGACCAAAGGTACTCTGTGATCCTTGAGATGTACCAGAATGATCTTATATTTCCCATTGTTAAGAACTGTTGATAAATGTGAGAATTCAGTTAGATCCTGATATTACTATTGGTCTTAGGGCAGCCTTGTCCCCTAATGTTGTTTATTCCCTATAATCTAAATTGGGATGCAAAAACAATGTGAATGAGGCTCAGAGATCATAGGACAAGTCATATTAACACACATGTCATATCTCTATTTTTAAAATCATTTATCTCACCTTTCTACTGTTTAACTGGCACTCAAGAAGGGTTGCAAAAGTAGAAGTTTAGATCCAAAAAGTGTAAACAGGGAGCTGTCTAAAACATCAAAAGGTACGTATGAAACTATTGTACATATAAAAAACAATGAAAGCACAAAACAGAGAAATCAATAAAAGCAACAAGCAGCTGATGAAACTAGCAGTGCAAGCCAAAGACACAACTATAGTAAGGTAAAAATAAATACCAGATAAGTTTTCTGGAAGACCAGAAGTGAGAGGGCATGACAAACCTCCAGGGAGAAAGAATCCCAGCATGCAGGCCACCACTAGAAGAAGAATAAGAGTTGGTTTTTATACCCGGCTTTTCACTATCCTAAGGAGTCCCAAAGGGGCTTGCCGTCACCTTCTCTTCCTCTCCCCACAACAGGCACCTTGTGAGGTACGTGGGGCTGGGAGAGTTTTGAGAGAACTGTGACTGGCCCAAGGTCACCTAGCTGGCTTCATGTAGAGGAGTGGGGAATCAAACCTGGTTCTCCCAGATTATAGTCCACACTTTTAACCACTACTCCACACTGGCTCTCCCATTCTCTCAAAAAAAGAAAAGTTCCAGCCTACGTACATAATGAATTTAGTTTTGATTAAGTATGCACATCATGGACCAGGACTGGCTATATCCCAGCAGGGAAGGAGTTGAAATACTAGGAGGCTGAAACAATTCAGTAGAACCAGAGGAAGAGGAAACTAACCCTCCAGAGACCCCTGCTGGAGACAAGGGGGAGCCCTGGAGGCAGGAACATTATTGTCTCCAGCTCCAAATAAAGTTATTGTTTTTTTCTTGGTCCCCAAGGAAAAGATATCAGGACCTTTGGTTTTATCAGCAATACCTTCTCCAGTGTCAAGTCAAGGTCTAAACAGTGGGAATAAGCATGGTCCTGTTGGAATATTTGCCTTTGCCATTGTGCACAACCCCTTTAAATCTACCAAGAGCTCTTTTCCAGGAGGTGGGAGCTGGACCACGCACTGAACTGCAATGCTATTTAAACACTCATTTTGCTCCTAATTAAAGATGGAGGCAGCACTTCAGAGTGTCCTACATAATATGTTTCTGCATATAACCTTCATTGGAAGCTCTGGTTCTCACTGCAGATAGTTGCCTTTGTATTGTGTGTGTGTGCCTAGATGGTAACTACATTTTCCTATTTGACCTGGTACTCACCCTGTGAACCCTACTGGACCACTGCTAGATCAGCGCCTTCCTATGGACACCACCAGCAACTGGAAGACCACATGAAATAGGATACCACTAAATATCTCAAAGGACATATAGGCTATATGGATGGAGAGGGTCCCTCAAATACTCCTGTCCTAACCCACTCATTTTGCATTTTAAAGGACAATACCAGTACCTTATTTATTTTAAAAAAGATTTTATTAAAGTTAAATACTACATACCGAATATCAACATATAAAATATGACAAGATCACACAAAGGTCATATAAGTATAAAATCCACAGCCATTACACAGACAAAGTCAGTATATACAGTCTGAAAACATGAAACAGTTCACAGAGTCAAATATGGTAAAATGCGATACCCTTAATACTTAAATGCATAAAACCTGTTCCAGAGTTGAGTGTTGGTAATACAAGGTGCCTAAAGTTCTCAGTATCTTATTTATGTATTTACAAAATGTATATCCCATCTTTCTGTTCCTACAAGGGCCACCAAGGCAGCTAACAAATTAAGACATATGTAATAAAATCACATTTTAAAACCATTTAACTCCCACAAAACACATCATTTGAACAATTAAAAACAGAGCTAAAATACATACAGAACATAAAAATAACAATTAAACATTGGTCAGGAAGGAAGAGGAGTTCACTGAGGGAATGCCAAACCAAACAAAAAAGTATTCACTCTATGGTAACAGAGGGGGGCAGACAAATCTCTGTAGGAAGAAAGTTTCAAGAGTTTTAGTACCAGAGCTGAGAAAACCCTCTCCCAGGTTGCCACCCACCTAATCGTCAAGTGAGCTCAGATAAAATTCAAAGCCACACTGGAAACTGAGACTGGTGTTATATATCCTTTGCAGTAGATCTCTACTGGTGCCCTTTTGGACCAGTTGGAATGTCTGAATGTTCTAAACCACATAACAGCAATTCAGTCTGGATGTTAGCAAAGCCTGTATGATTGTGTTCAGGGCAACCTTTCACAAGAATGACATGCTTTGGAGGCTGGGACTTACAAGAGAATGTTACATTTCTTTGACTATTTACAAATATGATTTTAACACCCACCCCCAAATCTGGACAATTTCAAGTGATAACAGACGTAAATTGGATAACAGACGTAAACCTACAATATATAAAACAATCTGTCTTTACATCTGGAGAATACATGTAAATATGCAGGCAGGGACATGATAGTACAGTTCATGTTGTATTTTAAATCTTGAATTAAAATCAAAACCCTCAGGAAGAGAGGTAATCAGCTCTCTAAGGCTTCCTTCAAAAAGCGTTTGCCTTAAAGCATGTGCAGTAAATTTTGTGTTCAGACTTGCCTTAATATTTCCAATGGACTCTCCAATCTTTTTTCAAGTGATGTGGCTTGTTCAAAATGCAACAGCAGAGCAGTGATATACTTTACATGCTCAGTTACCTCCTCGAGGAATAGATTTCACTCTCACTTTAAAAATATCAGTGGGTAAAGTATTTATGCTGAACCCATGAGAGGGCAAAGAATTGTAAAATGCAGATATCCTCAGCCTTCACAGTAGCACACCAGGGAAGGTCACCTACATTTGTGTGCTAGACATATTAAAATACAAAGCGTCAGGAATGTGACATTC
This sequence comes from Lepidodactylus listeri, assembly GCA_029233225.1. NCBI lineage: Eukaryota > Metazoa > Chordata > Lepidosauria > Squamata > Gekkonidae > Lepidodactylus > Lepidodactylus listeri. The sequence goes on along the minus strand of JARCFY010000003.1, from coordinate 47,493,809 downwards.
AGTTCTCAGCCAATTATGGCCACTAGGTGGCAGAAGCACTCCTTCCACTATTCCAGATCTTTCTCCTGGTGTGGGCTGTAATTAGGTCACTGGAGGTAAAGTAGGACTGAGTGATAAAGAAAGTAGGCTCTTTCTTCTAGAACAAGCAGCAGTTTAATTTCCCTTCTTTTTAGGTTGTGTTACAAAGGTAGATTAAACTTTTAAAAGCAAGGGATCTGTCCTCCCGTGCAAAGAAACTTAAACTGGCTAAGGAATAACAAAGGAAAGAAAGAGCAAAAAGAAGTGTGGGGGGATGATGACTCCTCTCTTTGGTGACATTGATATCCTGTTTAGAATAGCTCCACAGAGAGGCAGGGCCATGAACCAATGTTTGCCCTTCCACACACTTCAACTGGTACATTGTGCATTTTTGCCAGATTTGTTATGACAATAAACACACACACACACACACACACACACACACACACACACACACACTCTTAGTTCATTCCAATTTAGCCGTGAACAAAAAATAACCTTTGTCAGAGGAAAATCGTGATGAAGCACTGTTTTCCTCTTCCTGAACATTATTTTGTTTCCCTCTATGACACAATTTTCTGAAGAGAGATTGACTTGATAGGCAAGTAAGTGATTCCTGGGCTTCAACTTTAATTGACAGTACAACTCCTGAGGGTCACTTCTACAGTAAATATCCAACTGCAGAAAGGTATTTTTGAGTACATACTGACAATCCATTGTTTTGGCTGGGGCCTAAATAGATGTTACATGTCCATTCATGTAATGTAACTGCCTCCCGATTTGTTTTAAATGAAAAGTATTCACAGGAGATTGTGAGTAGGAGTAGAATAGTGAGAGAAGGGCTACTTATTCTTCTGGTTGTTTTTCCCATCCAAATCTTTCCCAGGCTACTTTCCCATTCTTTATGAAGTACAGATATGAATTTTAATGGTTCTTTTCTGGCACTGTTTTCCTTCCTTCCTTCCTCCTTCCTTCCTTCCTTCCTTCCTTCCTTCCTTCCTTCCTTCTTAAAAAGCTTGGAGACCTTGTATTGAAAAACAGAATGGAATGGGTTAACCAGCTCCTTCCTGACCATTCCTAAACTTATATGTATCTTGCAGTCTAATTTCTTTTTTTAAAAAGTTGGAGGTATTACACTCTGCTTTACACTTTAATGTTCAATTTAGCCTTGGAAACTGAGGGGCAATTTACTTTACCCTGATCTTTGAGTAGGCATTAGTACACATCACTCCCATGTTAGGTTTAACTTCAACCTTGGGAAGATGACATTTATAACTGTCAGTTATGACCATATCTTTACTATTGAATTGCCATATAAAGCCATGTTTACCTTTTAGCTGGCCTTCATAGGAGCCAATATCCCCAGATATAAGTGGTGGCAAATATGTTATCCTGAAATGGACTGCTTTACTGCGGTGAGCACCCGGCCATTGTGATGCTAAAGAAAATTCTGGTGTATTTGATCGAGGTACATTATGATGAGCTGGATATCAGGGATCACGACCCTCAAGAGGATCAACAATGTACACCCAAGGCAGGTGACCATCTTGGGCTGCCAGTGGATGAAACTGTTTGCTATGAGCCACCTTGAGGCTCTGGAGGAAGCACATGACTCTAAGCATAGATAATCAACCTCAGGCCAGGCCACAGTGGCAAAACAGTTTCACAAATGGAAAAACTGAATTTGAAACTCTGTATGAATCTGCACACCATCTAAGCTCCTTGTAGCAATCACTGCTCATTGTCTCTTCCCATCAGGTGGTACACATGTCTATGGCTCATTCTCAAGCTTTCTTTGCGGCAATGGCAATCTTATGGACTGGTCGGTCTGAAGAGGTGTGAAGGCTTTTTGCCAATTTGGAACTGCTGGGCTTGGTGAACTCCTAAACCGAGCTATACCCTTTCAAACCTATTGACTTCAATGGAATCAGCAAGGGTGTATCCCTACTTATGATGTCATTGTTAGTCCCTGGCTGGTCTATCTGGATAATTGCTGCACTGAGATTCTTTTGTAATTGTTAGTTGACGGTATGCTGTTATATATTTGTTGCTATTTGACTAATATTTTATTGAAGGTGTTTTAAAATTATTTTGATAGAGATCTTGAGGTTTGTGAGAATGGAAGTTTTAAATGTTTTAAATTAAATTAAATGAATTTTGCTGAAATGAACATATCTGGGATGGATGTCTTTCCCAACTAACAATGAATAGTACTCAGAAATTGTTCCTATAGGCAGGGGTCATTTCGTAGAAAAAGAGGTGCAGGAGCTCATTAGCATAACTCATTAACATAACTTATTTACATATGCCACACCCCCTGACATCACCGGAAGTGTGTCAGAAGGCAAGAGAGAAAGAGAAAAAAGAGAAAGAGGGAGGGAGGAGGGAAGGAGGGAAGGAGGGAAGGAAGGAAGGAAGGAAGGAAGGAAGGAAGGAAGGAAGGAAGGAAGAGCTGGCAGAGAGCGGACAGCTACTAATCCAAGCCTCAGAAATACCACTATTCTGGGAGGATAGCTTCAGTGGTGGCTGAAGCCTTCAGAAGGCTGGTCAGAGGAACAAGGACCTTTCCAGAGGATGGGGTCATTTTGCTGCAGCCATGACACAAGCAGGCATTCCCCCACAGGAGGGGGGGGGGCTGGCACCAACTCCTGGAGCTGCGATCCCCTGAGCTCCTGCTCGATATGACCCCTGCCTATAGGACACTTGCACCTAGAAGAACAATTTATGTTCCAGTGGTGGTGCTGGTTAGCTTCTTGTATTTTTGGCACATCATAATCTGCAAACCTTATGTGGTGGCATTTCTAGAACTGGCACCAACAATGTTTCCAATTGGCAATGACCTGGTTTAGAATACAAAGGTGTCAAGCTTTTGATCATCTTGAGTATGTAGAATCTAGAATCATGTTCTTGCTTGGAAGGTGGAATGGGCATTTAGGTTGACTGAGCTCCTTAGCAGGTATATCATGCAAGGAACTTATCCCCATCTAGGGAAGTGAGATTTTTTTAAATTATTTTTTTTTACAAAAAGTCTGCACTAAAGTACTCTTGTTCTGTGGCACTGTTTCAGAAGGGTAAAAAGAAGATAGGAATAGCATTAGTTTTCTCCACAGGACATTTTAAAAAATAGTTCTTAAATTTTAACATTTTTAAAATCATCTTTCATGCATAATTTTTTTGTTGAAAAAGATAAGATTCCTCTGTGCTAGTGGGCATTTCAAGGCATTGCCATAGCACTAATTTAGACATACACACATTTTTTTTTCAAAAAAAGCATTTGAATTATATACATATTAAAACTATAAAACCTCTTTCCCCTCAAATTATCAATGTTCTTCTTATCTATAATGTAAACTTTCTGTAACAGTGCTTCTATGCAGTGTAAAAATAAAGACTATTTAAGAATTAAAATAAATTATTAAAAACACCCTCTCCAGAAAAATCTGTCTTCTTCACTCCAACACAAAGGTGACTTTTGCCACCTGTATGCATAAACCACTACACTGCAGTGGAGAAATCAAGTGGGGAGGAGTTTGTTCCTCATCAACTGGATCATTCTAAAGTGTGTGTGTGGAAAACATGAGCAAGGAAACTGAGGCAGAATATGGTGGTGACAGGCTAAGATCTGTGTCAAGGCAAAAATATCACTTGAAGGAGAGAACCAATGCTAACCTTTTGCCCTCTATCCACAGGCCGAGGACACACAAACTATAACTCATTGCCAAAGTATCCAGCATGGGCAATGATGGCACTCCTAGTATGTAAAAAATGTAAAAAAAATGTAAATTGTGTAAAAAAAAAAAGCCCTTCCCAAGCCCATGATACCATGTAATGATTGACTCACTGTGAAAAGTCTGTGCGCAGAGATGCCAACGAGACATTTCAGTGGGAACATAGGTAAGCTGCTCTTGTTGGTTAAAGCATTTGATGTTTCTATTTTCTGGTGACTTCAGCCCATTCTGCATCTGGCATTCACTCCACATTGTCTCAGCACTGGACCCGGTTCCCCCTTGCCTCAGAATATCTGTTTTCATTGCATTGCCTCGGATCCTGGTTTCTGCACAGGGTAGTGTCAGCTTTTCCTTGCCGTACTTGCCTCAGCGGTTATTAGCTGCCTGAGCCAAATAGATTCATGGGGAGGTGATAAATAAAGAGGGGGAAATAGGGGCAGAGGAACTAACAGAGATCCATGAAGCCATGTCAAGTTGTCTGCTTATTGTTCCCTTTGAATCGGAAGTGGAGGAAGTAAAAGGTGCCGCTCAAAACCACATTCAGATACCCCAGGGCAACGCTGTACTGACTGCGAAGTCACCCCTGAATGGCCATAAATCTATGCAGAAGGTACCATGAAACCCAATGAACAAAGAAAGCGGCATGCAATGTAGAGGGAGATTAACCTCCCAAGATGGCTGTGGAAAAACTGCGAGGAAACAGATGGGTGCAGAATCAGCCTTCCTCTCTTGCACTCACTCCTGCTTCCAGGATCTCCCGACTGTCACTGTATACTATCTTCTCCTGCGGCCACCTCATGTGACTGTAAGCCAAAGTAAATGTGATGTTCTCCCTGGGTTCTGCTTCAGGGACTCCAGATCTGTCTTGCATGTATGGCTGTCCAAGTATGTGTCACTGATTCTACTTCTTGTACTTCCTGTGTCCAGTGTTACCTGAGTCCCTCACAAAGACTGTGTCCCTATACCCACTTGTTGGGCCCAAGGCAGCAGACTGTAATGCAAAGTGTCCATGGAAGCTCTCTAGGACCAGTCACTCTTTATTGTCTCCATGCAGTTCTCAGTGCAAATCACAAAGGGGTGCAGCCATGGAGTTTATTTTTGGTTTAATTTTTCCCAGTTGGATGCATTCCATAGGATCAAACAAAGAATTTGGGACATTGAATCATGAAATCTCTATAGTTCAGCCAATAAAACTTGCTCTCCCTTTGAGCTTGGAGATTCCACTAAAAGCAGGTCATATGGCTCCATATCTCCATGCCCTTCAAACTCCACAACAAAGTAGAGCTTTTTCATTGGCCAGACTTAATGTTATACCATCTGCAATCCTATATGGAAGATTTCAAAGGGTGCCATATTCAGCTAGATATTGTCCCTGTAAGTCAGCTGCATTGAGACAATTTCACATATCCTTTTTTTATTGTCCATTTTATGCAGAAATTCATACTAAATATCTAAACCTTATTTTGGCAAATTAGATGGGATTCTCGGATTACATTAAGGTTCATTTTATCCTGAATGACTCTTCTTCAGATATAATTGAGAAGATGGCTATATTTTTGCAATGCGCTATATATAGTTGCACTGGGATGAGATCTGTATCTGCTGTGCAACACTACTTCTTTCAGCTCTGGCGCTGGCTTCCATTGCCTCCAATTTGGCTCCGTAGAAAAACTTTGCATCATGTTTAGGGAGCATGCAAGAGAGTGGGGGGAGGAGCAGCCTCCCGGGGGCCCCAGCAGGGCACTGCATTGCACTGTGGGGAGGAAATGGCACCCGCAACTGCCCCAGAAAATAAAGGGGGGTGATCTGGTGGAGGGGGAGGGGGAGGGGGTGGAGGAGGGAAGGAAAGACTGAATGAGCTGGGTAAAAAAACCCAAAACACCCAGCAGTTGCCAGGCAGGGCGTTCTGGGGACTGCCCCAGGAAATAACATATGGTTCAGGGGTGGGTGTGCTTCCAACGCTCCACCCCCCAAATATGATTGCAGGAAAATGTTCCCTGACTGCTCTTAAACGCAGACGAGTGGATTTTCAGCTAACTTGTTTCCTTTGTGACAATTTGTGTATTTCCCTAGAAAAGATGGCAGGGGGGAATTTGGCTCCAGTTGTCTGCTTATCGCTCACAGTGGCTCAGAGGGCAGGAGGAGCAATTAAACCACCTTAAAACCAAATCCACATAATGCGGTGAGGCACCATAGTGACCTCAAAGTTGCCACTCAATGGCAATAAAGTGATGCAGACAACCAATGCTGAAATGAAGCAATATGAGAACAGATGTGGAGTGAGATGCAAACAGAAATTTGTTAGCTGATGTGGGGTCGGTGGCACAACGGCAGGAAAGACCAATGCAGGTTGGACCATAAAGAGTCGGTTTGATGGTATATTTACCCAACTGTAATTTAAAAGTAATCTTTACTCTGTGTTCCATCTTATCTAGTTCACATGCTGAAGAGTACTGGACTCAGGAGACTGATTGATTGGTTTAATTTTTTGACTGAAGGACAGATTTTCTTTCTTTAAAACATTGCTTTAAATGTTGCTTGGTGGCTCCAGACATGATTCCCTTCTTCACAAATGAAATGGTGTGTTAACAAACTGAACAATGAAGACATCAAAGATCCTGAATTGTTGTGTGTGTGTGTGGCAGTTATGTAGCAGACATTTTCTTGGTAATAAGGTATGCCTTCTTCCTGCTGTGTCTCATAATGCCCCTCGCCAATCGCTACACACAAACTAGCAGTCATACAGTAGCCATATGAAAACAACAGGAAGCAGGCAGTGTTTGCTATTCGAAAAAGAAATCTGCTTCTTTTTCACCAAGAATAGTTTCAGGGTATAAGATTTCAAGAGTCAAAGCTCCTTCTACTGCAGACCAACTTAGCTACCCTCTGAAAGTTTATTTTTCAGTATACGATTGGATAAGGAACTCCTAGTGGTCATGAGTGAGCACAACAGAAATGTACAGAGCATGCTTTAAGTAGCAGGGGATCATGATATAGCATGGAGAGTGGAAAAAAAATAAGCCATTGGATAAATTAACTGTAGACCCGTGGTCATTCTGTGTGGGGCTAAAGAAGATGTGGTTACAAGAGCATATGTCTGGCTTTCACAGAATCACAGAGTTGGAAGGGGCCATACAGGCCATCTAGTCCAACCCCCTGCTCAATGCAGGATCACCCTAGAGCATCCCTGACAAGTGTTTGTCTAGCCGCTGCTTAAAGACTGCCAGTGAGGGGGAGCTCACCACCTCCCTAGGTATTTGATTCCAACTGTTGCACAACTCTTACTGTAAAAAAGTTTTTCCTAATATCCAGCTGGAACCTTCCTGCCCTTAATTTAAACCTATTATTGTGAGTCCTACCCTCTGCTGCCAACAGGAACAGCTCCCTGCCCTCCTCTAAGTGACAGCCCTTCAAATACTTCAAGAGAGTAGCCATGTCCCCCCTCAACCTCTTCTTCTTTAGACAGACTGAACGTTCCCAAATCCCTCAGCCTTTCCTCATAGGGCTTGGTCTCCAGACCCTGATCCTCCTTGTCGCTCTCCTCTGCACTTGCTCCATTCTGTCCACATCCTTTTTGAAGTGAGGCCTCCAAAACTGCGCACAATACTGCAAGTGCAGCCTGACCAATGCAGTGTACAGCAGGACTATGACATCTTGCAATTTGGATGTTATGCCTCTGTTGATACGCCCGAAGATCACATTGGCCTTTTTTGTTGCTGCATCACACTGACTGCTCATATTTAACTTACTGTCCACCCATACCCCAAGATCTTGTTCACACACACACTGCTACCCAGAAGCATATCCCCCATGTAGTATCTTTGTTAAACTGCATCTTGTTCACATCTGCCCACTTTTCCATTGTGTTCAGATCTCGTTGAAGTCTATCTCTATCTTCTGGTACGTTTGCTGCTCCTCCCAATCTGGTGTCATCTGCAAATTTAATGAGTAGCCCCTCCACACCCTCATCCAGATCATTCTTAAAAATATTGAAAAGTACCAGGCCCAGAACCGAGCCCTGTGGCACCCCACTGGACACTTCTTTCCATTCAGATGAAATGCCATTGACAACTACTCTTTTAGTGCAATTCTCCAACCAGTTCCCTATCCACTTAACTATCCTAGAGTCCAGTTCACAGTCCTCTAGTTTACCCATCAGAACAGCATGGGAAACCCTGTCAAAAGCTTTACTGAAATCCAGGTAAACAACATCAACAGCAAGGTATCCGAACAGGCAAACCTGGTAGCTTTCTCCAGGGGTGTTCATGTGAAGGCTGCTACATGTGAGTGAACTCTGGGAAAATGTAACATCTAGTTTGGCTCTTTGAAAAGCAGTCTATAAAGCAACAAGAAGTTAACAATGGACATTTCAAAGATTTCAGAGGCTATCATTAGCATTTAGATGAGAAATGTTAAGTATGTTAAAGAAAAGAGGAAATACAGTTTAGATTTTTATTAATTTCTGGGTGTACATCCCTACTGTCTACCATTACATTGCCTGTCTACATCAGTGCAAAGCATAGGATCCATAAATCCATATCCAATGCATCCATCATATACTGTGGCCTGGCAGAGACCTGAGAAGTCCTTCCCTCTTTCCCCCCCTGCTGCCTGCCTAGGATTTGCAATGACAGGGATTGTTAAGCACCCAACAATAACGATGGGATACACTCAGCTTGGTGATTGCACAGATCATGTAGATCTCTTGTAAGGACTACTAGGTCCTTTGAACATCCTGAAGTGCTACATCAGTTCTGAGCATTATTAGGTTACCTAGCATTTCAGGCTGAAAGAGAGAAAATTAACTCAAAGGCAGATGCCATAAGCAACTTTAGGCTTTAAAAGATAAGCAGTCAGTCTCCATAAGAATCAGCTGAATGCAGCTGCCGAGTGGATTGTGCTCAACGGCTTTCTTTCACTTACCGTCACTGATGGCTTTGTGCTCCCCAAAGATTTGGTTCAAACATGGAATCCCACCTGCAGAGCCAGGCAGTTTTTTTCATCCGCAGCAACAGCTGATGGGAGCTCAGCCTGTGTGCAATCTGATGTTCTCATGTTTGCTGACGAAATCAGGAACAATCAGCTCAAAGCTGTAAGCAAACATGGCTCAGGAGTCAATTCTCTTGTTTTAAATATAATTTACACTATTTGCCTTAGAAGACAAATCAAGATGTCCAAACAGAGGAACGCACACCACCTCTGACGGCCGACCTGAACCCTTCAGTTTTGCAGGCTGATCACGAGCGCTGTCGAACATATGAGATGTTAGCTGCTCTAACCTGACGCGTAAAAAAAAAAAACAGAAACAATTTGAAATCCATTCCGGATGGAGGAAAATATTCTTAACAGAAGTTAACATTAATTACAGTGAGCTAGCATGGTCTATGTTTCCACCTGATCTTGCAAAACCCTCCCTAGGTTTGTAGGGCTAGTAGGGCCATACAAAAAGCTCCCTCAGACATTTCTAAAAATTTTACGCAGGGAAATACTGTTTAATGAGATTTCATGCACCTGGCTCTGCTCTCATATGAGACCTAAGGGGGTTTCTGCCACCGTCTCTCTGCTCTGCTCCAGATCCTCCCTGGCACTTCTGTTCACCATATGCCATTCATAAAAGGAGCAAGGGCTCTGAGCCAGAGATCCTCATGCTTAGCAGTGAGAGGTGCTCATACTCCCGAACATGAAGCGCTCTCCTGCTGAAGGTCAGCACTGTTAGGTTTGACAGTGCTGATCACATGATAAAGAGAAGGGAAACAGGGCAGGCCCCCCCCCTTAAAATTAGCCCCTGCGTGTGCCAACAGATGACCAGTCCTGTCAAAAGTGACAGTACCCACCTTGTGTCTGCCAGTGTAATTTTTAATTTTTCCTAACACATGCATTTGAGGATCTCAGAACAAATGTCTGAGAACAGCTTATAATAAGATGATTTTGTTCAGAAAGATTAAACAATACATCTAAGGTCACACGATAAGTGAAAGAGGCCATTATATATAAAGATTTCATACATTTTCAACCCAGAGGGGAGGGCATGGTATTTTAGGTGGTACAGCAGGCAACTGTTTATTCTGGAAATAACTTTAGAAAAATGTGAGGGAGCATGGTGTCTTGGTTTTGTGTGTGTACAAATGTGTGTACCATGTGAGTATCTCCAAAACTGTACCATTCTTTCAGGGGCACATGCAAAGGAAAATGAACATGTCCACTCTCCCCTTATGTCCCCTCCCCAGTCACATGCCTCCTTCCTTCACCTCTTTTCGCTTTTCTCATCTGTTTGCAGCCCTGATTAGCAGTTGCCTCACTGCTATTTTCTAAAACCTAGTTTCCTCGAAACAGTAAGGCAAGAGACCCCCCAACATGGTGCCCATGGGCACCAGGCTGCCTGCCAAGACCTTTCCTGGCTGCCACCAAGTATTTTCAGAAAGTGAGTGGGGCTGTGTGGGAGCTCTTCTCCAACAGGGCTTCTGATTGGCCACAGGAGATGAAATTGGCTATGCAGATTAAAATAACATTCAGACAGCAGCTGCCCCCGTAGTAGCGGTTTCATTTTTTCTCATTCCTCTTTCCCCGTGTATTTTTAAAATTGTCCCTCTTCTCCCCTACGTTTGGGCTTCCTCTGCATGTGTGGCTCTGCCTTCTGTGGCAGCCATTTTTGGGTGTACTCACCCCTCTGCATCGGGATTTCAAAGGAGCCCACACAGGCTCAAAAAGGCCGGGGACCTCTGCAGTAAGGCAATGGTGCTCCATGTCCTCATTATTAAAGGAAAATGAAGTTTGAGTAGCTGTTCAGTGGTATTATTGTGTGGCCCAATATGATGGTGTGACAACATCATTCTTAGGGTTGCTATCTCCATGTTGGGAAATTCCAGATTTGTGGGCAGTCCCTGGGGAGCGCAGAATTTGGGGAGGTGAGGGAACTCAGTAGGGATGCCATGCCATGTAGTCTACCCTCTGAAGCTGCCATCCCCCCCGCCCCCAGAAAATTGATCTGTTTTCAGAACCTCAGGCTTCATCTGTCGTTTGGTAGCCTTTATCACTGTTGAAGGAACTATGAAGACTAAGACTGGACCATCCAGCCTGCAGACAGGCTTTTGCATACACAATCCCTGACAAACTGTCGATAACACTTCTAATTGCCTGCTTTGGACTATGGGGTGACGGAGCAGGAGGAAAGCTCAGGTCCTTTCCTGGGGTGGGTAGGGGTGGGGAGCAAAATTAAGTCTGATGGGGTCACCTGTGCCAAGATCCTGCTCTTGAGCAGGAATGGGAACCAGACTACAAGCACATGCAATATTCTGCTGCTCTGCACACATATTCTGGCAGCAGTGCCATTATGTGTGCAAGCAGTTCTCATGGGTTATTATGTAAGTGTACGCCTAACAAAATCCATGGCCTCAGAGAATCAGAGCCATGATATATCCATACACTGTACTCAGCAGAACTCACCTCTTCTTTCACTGCAGTGCATCAGCTATGACATAGAATGGAAGGCCAGTGTGCCCTTTCACAAATATTTATCAAGCCACTTTTATTTACCTCAAGGCATCTGTTTGCATGTTATTTATGCTCTGGGCATGCCAGAATTCAACATTCCAGGCATGGGGAAGGAAGAAATGAGGATCTATATGTTGGCAGAGTTTAAACATGCAGAGAAACGGAGCATTAACTGTTTAAAGAAAATGGTTTGTTAAAGAAGAAATAAACTCTGATAGAACAAAGGGCAGGGAGAAAGGCTTAACTAACTGACTAACTGCTGTGAGAGACAGGAACAAAGGGGGAAGGCTCAGTTGTACCAGGAAGTCTCCAAAGAGCCAATCAGGAGACAGGAAGGACATGATCTGAAATTGTGGGAAGTCCCTAATCTAGATATGCTAACTAGCAGTCCTTCAGCTGTCCCCAATAAGCTGTTTTTCTGATCTTCTTCAAGTAGGTGCACTATAGACCTTTTATATTCCAACACTATAAACTCTGTGCCAATCCTTTCCTGTGCAGCTGTACCTAAACGGGGAGGGATCATGCCCCAAATGATTTGAGGATAACAGTAGAACGAGTTTTATGATTGATCGTAGAACTTGAGCTAGAGAACCGGAAACATCCAACCTGCTTCCAGTCACCATAATATACAACGAAAAGAATGTGCAACATCTTAGTCACAGGGCACTCTGGGAAATCAGTGCTCATAGAAAGCCCTTGAAGAAAACTAATCAGCAAAAGTCTGTCATTGTTCATTTGACACCACTGTCATTATTTGATGTCATTGTTCATCAGTGTTCCATTTGTCACATTTCAGATGTTTAACAAGATCGGAAATGAAGTGAGATCCTATTAAAGCAAGGGAACCAAGATAAAAAATAGATATAAAGCAAGTTTATTTTCCCTTTGAAAAACAGAAGAAATTAACCCTTTTATGTAAGGAAAAGCTTGGATATGTGATAGGCTTCACTGATTCTTGCTGATTTCCTGTACCTATATACCCAGAGACAGGTCTTCATGCAGTTCCTGAACGTTCCTGAACGTAATAGAATCTGTACAGGAGATGATCTGAAATACTATTGCTTCCACTAACAAGCATCATCTACTGCCTCTAGAAGCAACTCTCCAAGAACTCAGACAGATAAACCTTTTCCAACTCCTGCTGATCTAATTGGAAATGCCAAGAATGGAATGTGAGACCTTTCTTGTGGAAAATGTGCTCTACTACTGATCAACAGCATTTTGAGATATCAAAACCAGGACTGATCTGGTGCATCGAGTAGACTATACTGACTTTGCATGATAAAAGTACATGATCAATAACAATGTGTGTAGCACTTACAGAATGTATTGGCTAATCTTCCATTAGCCATTAACTCACAAGAGGGTTTAGGCAACCAATGTCTCAGACTTAGCTTTCCATTTAGAGACTATGAAGAGAATGATAATGGTCTACCTTCCAGGACTGTGCTACTGAGAAAATGTGTGCGGCATGACTTGAAACCTTGAGAAATGCTGTATAGTTTGTAAGTATTGTTTAGTGTGCTTTTTTCTTTTGAGGCAGCTACTTGGCGAATTTATTTATTTATTTATTATTATTTTTTTATTACTTTTATCCTGCTCTCCTTGCTGAGGCGGGCTCAGGGCAGCTTACAACATTAATAAAATCAGCATACAATATGAATACATAAAAACAGTAAAATCACACAATCAGTCACAGTTTCCCAATGGTGGTGCAGCATGATAAGGTGCGTTGAGTGTGTATACTCCAGCGTAGCCTAGCGCCTGTTCACAGATTGGCACCCAGCTCATCGAGAGTGTAATGCCTACCGGAATGCCCGTCAGAACAATTCCGTCTTCATGGCCCTATGGAACTGCTGAAGGTCCCGTAGGGCTCTGAGTCTTTGTTCTTGGCTTGTTACTTCCTGTGTGGCACTTGGACAAATATTAATGCTTTCTAGAAAATTATCATTTTGATATACTTGTTGTATTTAAGAGTCCCATATTATTCTTCAGGCTTAGGATCTGTTGTACCTATGCTAATATTTTAGGCTTAGCACAGATGTGAATTTAACAGTCTATGATCTCATCAGATATTGGGGTCCATGTTATTTGTTATCTATAAAATGTATTTTATTTTGATAGAGAGGAAAGGAGGATTTTGCCATTTAAAAAATCCCATTAAATAAATCCCACTAACCAAGTACTACAAAGTCAGCACAAACAGTGAATAACCAGAAAAAAAAATATTGGATTGGCCTGGAACAGAAATATTCGTTAAAATATTTTGACAATCACACAGAGCTCTTAAATGAAATCAATGCAGATTAAATCATTCTTGATAGTCAACACAAGCTTCTGACCATGACAGGGGAAAAAATTCAATTACACCATTTAGAGTAGGAATGAGCAACTGGCAATCTCAGGGCCATGTCCAGTCTTTTGAGGAGTGATGCTTGACCTTGCGATTGCCTGCTCAGAGGTCAAAGAGAGATGTGGTGGGAATAGCAGCTGTTGCAAAGAAGCCCACTACGATAATGAGGGACTTGATTCACCACTCCAGTCTCTTCTTAAGCTGCTTTTCTAGCACATGAAATGGCCATTGGGATCTTTATGGAGAATTTGTTTTGCCAAGCCATTACAGAGTAGCTCAACTTAAGTTTAGTTATTTATTTATTTTATGCTCCTACTCCAGGAACCTGCCGCACTTCACTGTTAGGGTGCTGCCCCAAAGTGATAACTTAAGCTGTCTGAGAGATTCTAGGAATGAATCCAGATCCACACTAGCAGGCTTTCCAACCTTTTCCTGATATACTTTATTGGTTTAGGCAAGTCAGTGCAAATCTACAAAGGTGTATGACTGAATGAATGACTGAATGAATATTTATTTACTTACAAAATGTATACCCTACCCCTCTGCCCTCATCAAGGCCACCAAGGCAGCTAAAAGATTAAAAAACACACACAATAAAAACACATCTTAAAAGCTATTAAAACCAAACAAAAACAAGTAATTAAAACAAATCCACTGGTTCGGCTGGGGATTCTCTAGATCTATTTCTTTATGATTTGGCTGGATTCTCCAAGTGCCCCATACAGAACTTAGTACAACATTGTCATGATCGTAGCAAAAACTAGAGGTGATGTAGAACCCCCTGGGAAAATTGTAATGTAGTATGCTCTGTGTAGCAACCAGCCTGCCATGTGCTCCCAGGTAATGGCGCCCACCGCATGGCTGGAGCACATGGTCAGGCAGAGAGGGGAGCTTGAATCTGGAGGAATAATAGACATCCGGATTGAAAGCCTCCACCAATGTGGGACCTAGGTTCTCCCTGGGGAGCCAATGCAATCAAAGGCTCCTCCAGGGAACCTATGACAAACATGCGCATATGTTAAGCCCCTATCAGGTCTTTTGGGTGAGGCCGGAGGTGTGGCTTTGGCCAGCATATAATGAGGGCCCTGGAGCCCTGGAAGCATGCTTGTTCTGACCGTCTACTGGGCATGCTGAATCACTCAATAAAGGCTTCATGATTTCACCGTTCCTGGTCTCCTGAGTCCAGTACTCTTCAAAAATGAAAATGTGTGAGAGGTTTCAGCTACAGTCTTAAGACCAACGCACTGCTGCAAAATCTCTGCAAGCATTGCTGGAGGCTATCTATATGGAGAATTTGCTTCCAAACTTCCAAGCATAATGATTTGCATGTAGACCTGCTGTAATGCACTTCAGATGTTACCAGCCCAAAAGGAAGTTTCAAAGAATTTCCACATGTGTGTATTAACTTTTTACGTTTTAAAAAATTGAACAATATGATTTGATAATTGGTATACTATTTGCATTTTCTTCAGTCAGCTGCATTTGTAGACTTGGTCATCAAAAGCAACAAAAGATGAAAAGATTAAGTACAAAAATAGTATTGGGATGGAAGTCTGTAATAAGTCTATATGCTACTATGCATAGTAATTTCAAGGCTCATACAATTTGTTCAGTCTACATAGACCTATTTCTTTTGTTTACCAACTGCAATATGCAATGAGACTGTTTTGAGATGAAAAGTTTGGGACTTTTAAAAAAAAAATAAAGACTTCATGGGAAGTGGCTGTTTACTGAAAAGCAAGCAGAATGAAAATCAGCAGCAGATGTTTATACATTACAATTAAACAGAAGAGGAAGAGCGAGGCCTTTATTTATTGAATACACTACTGTCATATTGCATGCAGGCCACTGTAACTACAAATGCGCTAGTGTGGCTATCCGAGAGCAATTGTATAGGGGATGCTTCCTTCCACATCTCGTACTTCTCTGGCCCAGGGAGGAATAAAACATACTTTTGGAACTAGAAAAGGAATATGGGAAATGAGCCATATGTGTACATGTTTGTGTAATTACTGTTTTAACGAGAGAGAAGTTGATATCACTATCCTATGATTAATCACTGCAGTGGTGTAGGCAGTGATTTTACTACTCCAACTGAAGCACAGTCTTAGATATTTGTAGATGATTATGGCTATTGCTGCCCCAGCTTTTTAGAACTTCCTATTCCATTAGTTGCACACGGCCCCTAAACTACAAGGCTTCTAAAAATCATTATTTTAATCTATATATATACATATATATATATATATTATATATATATATATATATTGGAGGATCTTTTAAATTTATTCCTACCCTGTTTTTAATGTGTGGGGTTTTTTGTTATTAGTTTTTTTAATCTCTTTCTTTATGAACGCTCCCTCCCCAAGATTGGTGAAATCTGGAAGCAGATTTGAGGATCACAGGGAATGAGCATATATGCAGCCAGTTCCTATGTACGGTTGCATCCTGGTTGCAGTCACAGAGAGACACAGAGAAGGGCCAGCATGCTCACATCTGCCCTCCCTCCCTGCATGTTTAGAGAACACATGGGGCTGTTGTCTATACTGGGCTTGTGAGTTAGCTGCTTTTTATTCTGTGACCAGTAGTTCAGGATCTTGAACCAAGGGGGGGGGGGGGGGAATGATACATGGAACTTTTTAAATCCTTCTTCCCACTAGAGTACTGCTGGTGATCATAACAACATCCCACTGGCCTATAATATCTTGGTTTTAAATGCCAGATCAGAGATAAGCAAAACATCAGCTGTCCAGGATTTAATTATGGATGAGAGATAGGGTTGCCACTCCCACAGTCTGGCCAGGGGATCCCCCAATTTCAGGGGCCCCAATCTGCCACAAGCCAGCTGGCCGGTGGGGGATGCCCCACCCCCAAACATCAGCATCCCATGGGGATGCCACTGACAGTATGATGTCACCAGTTACCATGGAGTTTTTGCCCCAAAGTTTTACCATAGAGTTTTTGCTTTGCGCACACAGGAGAAACGTCCTGACAAGGATGTGGGAGCCCACTGCTGCAGGTAAGGTGAGACCTGGCAACACTAATGAGAGACCTGACCTGGCACATATCACGGAGACCTTGTTGGAGGAAGGGTTTTTTTTAATCTCTTCCAGTTATGATCCCCAGGATATTCACTGATGCATCAGCATAGGCAGGGCTATTTTTGGGCAGGAACTCACAGGAACGGAGTTCCGGCTGGGTCCTGAGTTGGCCACACCCAGCAGGAACTTATTAGCATAATAGGCCATACCCAACAGCAGAAACTCATTAGGATTGGCTACATTAGGGGTATGTCGCCTAACATGCAAATTAATTCCTGCTTCAAAAAAAGCCCTGGGTTTTGACAACAAACAAGGTAAACAGAATAAGAAGCAAAAGGTGGGTGTGGCTGGATGACCACTCTTCTGGTAGCATGGGGGTGTGGCCTAATAGGCTAATAAGCTGTGCTGTCAGTGGTGTGGCCTAAAATGCTAATGAGTTTCTGCTGTTGGGTGTGGCCTATTATGCTAATGAGTTCCTGCTGGGCTTTTTCTACAAAAAAAGCCCTGAGCATAGGCATGGCAGATGGAGAAGAGGTGTTGCTAAAGTCCAGGGGTGGCCAAACTGCAGCTCAGGAGCTGCATGTGGGTCTTTCACACAGTCTAATTTAATGTTAATAAAAAAAAAGTTCCCATATTTTTCAATTAAAACATGCGTAATATTTGTTCATGTCTTGCATCTCTCAAACATCTGACGTTTATTCTGTGAGGCTGTTAATGTTAAGCAAGTTTGGCTATCCCTGCTATAGTCTATTGGGATTCTATTCCCTCAGCTCAGTGCCTTATCCAGGACTCTGCTGGTTCTGAAAGCGTGCATCTAGTGTTGGAAGTGCTAGACAAGAGTGGGATACTGTTAACATACTGCCTACCTTGCTACCCAACACTGGTCTCCGAAGTGGTGTTGTGGACTCTTAAGGTGGTTGTTTGGGGGTATTTCTACATCCATGCTGAGGCTACCTTGTCAAGAGTTGCTCAAAATTTCATGGTCTCCATGAAAACATGATCTTTTCTCAGGAATAATAGGCCCCACACACTATGCAGGTCACACTGTTGATCTGATGTTTTGCTTCGGGCAGGAAGAAGGTGGTCTGAAGGCCAGGGATCTGAGATGGTCCACTTGACATGGACAGATAACTACTTGGTAGGGTTTAGATTTATACTAATACTCTGCAGGGGTGGGGGAATAAATTAAGATTATCTGCTCCCATAGCCTGATGGATCTGATTGGTTTTCAGATGGCATTGGAAGATTTTTCTGCTGATATGGTTGGTGCTCCTGTTGATGCCCTGATTTACCCCTGGAATGAGGAAAATATGTGGGCAATTGACACAGTAACTTTCAGGTCTAAGAGCCTGGGAAGGCCCTTGGTTTTACTGAGGGGCTATGGATTATGAAAATACAAGGGCGACAACGAGGGCAACAGGGGAATAACACTGGGAATGAATCTGGCAAGGCACAGACCAGAGTTAATTTTAAATACTATTCCATTGTGGTGAAGAAACAATATTTCTCTGCCACCACTGTGTTCTCATTCTATAGACCTGCAGAACTATTCCAGATGGTCAGAGGGCAATTGGGTTCCAGGCTACAGGATCACAGCCTACTGTGATCTTTTTGTTAAGCATATTGCAGATAAAATCTCTCACATCCATTAGAAATGAAAGAATATGATGTTCCTTGGGTACTAATTTTTCCCAGTAGGGTGAAATAGCTTTCAGCTTGTATTAGCGTTGCCAGTCCTCAGGTCCTAGCAGGGGTTCCCCTGTTTTGGGGGGCTTCTGCCCACTGCTGGCCAGCTGGCTGGTGGGGGAAACCATGCCCCCAAACAGCCATGTCTGGGTGCGGTGTCCCTGATGTGATGACATCACCTGGAAGTGATGTCATCATATTGGGGCATCTCACACAACTCTGATTTGAGGGCAAAACTCTATGGTAAATTTGGTCTAAAACCATACAGTTTTGCCTGTAAACTAGAGTGTCACCATGTAGTGTTGCCCCCCCCCATCTCTCTGCCGGCATGGCGAGGGGACCTGGCAACCATAGCTTGTATAATGATGTGGAAAGGATTCTTGAAAGTTAGAGACCTACCACCTGCTTGTATGACCCTTGCCCCTCCTGCCTGCCTAAATCGGGGGGGGGGGGGGGCACTGGTGGATTGCATTTAGGAGACAGTAAATACCTATCTGAGAGATGGGGTGGTCAGCCCTAACTTGAAGCAGGCAGAGATGCGGCCATTCCTAAAGAAACCTACTCTAGATGCAGGAGAATTTAATAACCACTGCCTTGTCCAGTTTGGGATTCTGTGTAGATTTATCTCTTGTTTGTTTTGATCTTCTGCATTTCCTTTTTTGTGCTTCTGCGGATTTTGTTTCTTGTTTTTTTATTGTTCATTTTTCTTGATTTGTTAGTTTTTCTGGTTTCCCTCAGTTAGTGGGTTACCTTTTCCCCACCTTATTGTAGATTAATAATTTTAATTCCTTTAGGTCTGGATAGGTAGGCACTCTTTCCTTTTCTTAAGTTACTTTAGATATGTTTTACCATTTGGGGACTTTTAATATTTTCAAATATCAAATTTGAAAGTGGAAAAAAGTTCTGTAATAACACTGACATCACAAAGACAGTTCATGTGATCTGTGCCCCCAACAAACCAGTTACAATGCAACATGAGATTGCCTCAGCTTTAAAAGATGCTCCTATTTCTCTGCAACATGATTGCTAGGACAGGTGGGTTCCAAGTTCCTAACATTTATCTATTTGAAATGCCGCTATCTGAAACATTTATATACCCACCTTTTGCCTATGCATCTCAGGACCCTGAGATACACTGTATGCAGGTTCAGAACCAGTAGGTGTGCCTGCATGTAGACCACAATGAAGTAAAGGTGAATTTGACGTGAGTCAAGGTAGAGATGTAAAAAACGGCTCCAAGAAATTTTACAAAACCTATATTTTTTAAAAACCCTTTTGATTTTCCATCCTCAGAAGTTTCACTCACTCAGGCAAGAACCCACAACTTTGCTCTGGATTTTCCTTTAGACATAATCTGGCAACAGCCTAGAGGTATGTGGCACTTTCCACCCACTGCCAAAAGATGAAAATTCACAAGATTTAATTAAGACTCTTTCAATTTCCTTTGAAAGGTAGTCATACTAGAGGAGGCATCACCAATTATCCTTCAGATTTTGCTTCAGGTGACATTTCAGTGACAATTCAGAGGTCAACTAAAATAAATAAATAAACCAGGAAAGAAGTAGAGATGAATAATGTAGGCAAAAAGACAGCATAAGCTGTGGTAAAATGATGAACTTGAGAGAGGATAATGGGTTTTTGGTCAGACAGTGGCAGTGACAGGGTAATGCAAAGCTAGCAATAGGGGTACTGTACATATAATGAATATTATTGCTTGGAATTGTTCTATCGTATTCCCCCAGCTTTTTGCAGAACTGCTAGTAGAGATGTTTTCAATGTGCTGTGCTCAGTACCAGCCTGGAGACCAGCTGTGAGGAATTACACACACACACACACACACACACACACACACACAAGACTAGAGTATATTCATTCTTCCTGAGCCTTAGTTTACTTCCTCTTTGGCTTTGATCAAATTTCCACAATTATGTTTTAGTTTTATACTCACTTCCTCAGCAGAATGACAACTAATTAGTTGATGTTTACATGCTGTTTTAGGAATAAACATGTACATGCATACACATGCAAGTATCTCCATTGGCCAGATGTCATTCCAAATTAAGCCAGCCAAGTTTATTTTCAAAAGCACTTTAAACCTGTAGTCCATAAACAAGTTTCTACATAGCTGTGTTGGAGAAACTCAAAGGAGTCAAGAGGAATAATCTGTCATAGGATGAACTTTTCATTACATCTAATCACCATTATTTCTTCATTGTTAACACAGTACAGTTGAAGAAATCCCATGCCAGTATCCTCAGGTCTGTATTCTTTTGTATGGAAGGTCTGTAGAGCTGATCTTGACTTGTAGAATAGGGATCCTATTCCTGCGCCCAAAAGGGATGTTTTGTATTTCAACTTTTTTTTTGCCTGTGATAGTTAATATTTTCCTGTTTCTCATGCCTTTAAATTAAAAGAAAGTTGCCTTGCATAGTAGGCAGGCACTTTCAGTTTAGACATAGCTCTCTTCCACTTTCTCTGTCGTTAAGTGCATTCACAAGTCACATAATCCAGACTCAAGTTTCATTTAATGTGAAAATGTGTTCAATTAATAGGTTTTCTTCTGGTGGGATCTCTCATTTGCAGGTGAGATTTTTATGTCCATGAGACACTGTCACCCTCATAAATCATCATTTTAAAGGGTACAATGAACTAGAACAGGGGTGGGCAAATTGCGGCCTGGGGGCCACATGCGGCCCGCCAAGACAGTCGGCCATGTGGTTTCTAAACAAGCAGTCTTCTGATTTCAAAAAAACCTGTAGAAAAGTGTGATAGGGTACATTTGTCTCATTAAACTGATTCTAAAATTAAATGTGCTTGCAGCTATAGATGATATGAAATTAGCACAACAAATAAATTGAATAAAACTACCACTATTTTATTTAATTTATATTGATTGATTTTTATGATACAATTTATGCCTTTTCTGAAATGCAAAGTTAACTAATGAATGCAATCCTTTTAAAACGTGCGACCCTCTGCTAACCTCCGCTCCCACAAAGTGGCCCCCGAGCCAAAACAATTGCCCACCCCTGAACTAGAACAATCTGTTAAGCAGCTGTGTCAAACTAATAGTGGAATCTGAAAAGAAATGTCAAAAGATTCGAAACGGGAGTTATTCCGGAGAATCTCGTCTCACCAACTATCTACTCAGCTGTCACCAACTATCTACTCAGCTGATGAATACTTACATAGGAACAACTACAAAAATTATTGGACTGTAACTTTGTGGTTATACATTTATATTATTTTGAAAGTGGTGCTCTAGACATTTGGCATAAGTTTCCTTTGGATTACATAAAAGACATTGGCAGCACATTGTCGTGCAGCTTCATTCTTGTACCTGATTTACATCTCCAAAGCTGTGCTCCTCTTTATGCAACTGCAAAATAACCCATTGCACAAATATAAAACAAATGAAACTTACAAAACAAAACAAAAGTCGGTAGAAAAGTGTCCGGGCAGGAGGGGCTAAAGAAAAAGGACAGAGTGATTAACACTTGGAATTCACTGCCACAGGAGGTGGTAGCACCTACAAGCATGGTTGGCTTAAAGAGGGAATTGGATAAACATATGGAGCAGAGGTCCATCAGTGGCTATTAGCCACAAAGTATAGATAGGAACTCTCAGTCTGGGGCAAGTGGTGCTCTGTATCCTTGGTGCTTGATGGGGGGCGACAGTGGGAGGGCTTCTAGTGTCCTGCCCCCACTGCTGGACCTTCTGAGGGCACCTGGTGTTTTTGGCCACTGTGTGACAGAGTGTTGTACTGGATGGGCCACTGGCCTGATCCAACATTGGCTTCTCTTATGTTCTTATGACAGCCATGATGGGTAACCTGCCCCCAACAGTATTTGAAATAGGACATGGAAAATCCATTTGAAATGTGGTGTTGGATGAGAGCTTTACAGATACCATGGACTGCCAAAAATATAAATATGGTTGTTGTTGTTGTTGTTAGCCATTCAGTCATGTTTGACTCTCTCAACTGAATTCTCCTTAGAAGTTAAAATGACTAAACTGAGACCATGGTACTTTGGTCACATTATGAAAAAACAAGAGTCACTGGAAAAGGCAACAGTTCTAGGAAAAGTTGAAGGTAGCAGGAAAAGAGGAAGACCCAACATGAGATTGATTGACTCAGTAAAAGAAAACACATCCCACAGTCTGCAAGACCTGAACAAGGCTGTTAATGACAGTACATTTTGGAGGACATTAATTTATAGGGTCACCATAAGCTGGAAGCAGCCTGACAGCACTTAACACTGCACACACAGAGCAAATTAAATTACCTTTAAAATATCAGAAAAATATCTCTTTTTTGATGCATCTAATACAAAATTTGGGAATTCTGCCATATTCCTGATCACATTATTGGGAACACAAACCCAGCCTTGGGAGCCCTGAAATGAAAACATTAGGGAGCTGTCTTTCTCTGTATTTCCCATTCCTCCATGACTACTCCCTGGTGCCTGGAATGCCACTCTCACAGGGTCCAACAGCAGGAATCTTGGGAAATGTAGTGTTACCAGGGCAGCAGATATCAGTAATATACCCTGCAGAATACCTTAGTACTGGTTTCAGGTAAAAGATCCACCCAACAGAGATACATAGCTGAAATGACACATAGCAATATAGACAGCCAACGACTATTTGCTTGGGGATTTTCTGCATTATGCATAAGTGATTACATCTGCTCTTTCTTACACATTCCAACATAGTGTCTGTATAAAAGCTCCAGCCCATATTCTATTTACAGGCTGTATAAAAATGCTGGCAAAAACTAAATGAATCCCCAGCAAGCAAATTGACAATGGGGGTGTTCCTTGTGTTGATTTGTCAGAACTAGTGATGATCAGTGTTCTTTCTAAGCTGAATTAATGTGAGCTAGCTCACAGTTTTTTAGCCTCTGGCTCACACATTTTTTTCTTAGCTCAGGAAGGATGGCTCCAGAGCAAACCAATTCATGTAGCAGCCAAATCGCTCGCTCACCACTTTAAGGCCAGTAGCTCACAAAGTAGAATTTTTGCTCACAAGGCTCCACAGTTTAGAGGGAGCATTGGTGATGATTCTGTATTCCTTGGGTTCAGAATGCAACCTTCAGAGCATTATAATGCTCAGCTTCAACATGAATTATGTCCAGTTCAGATTTTGATCCCCAACCAAATCCTTCTCCCTGTCCTCTATGTTCATGCTTCCCCATATGTTATGGTACTAGAGAGGCTGGAAAAGGGAGTGCATCAGGTACCTTGAAAAGAGTTGCATTCCCCAAGCATTTTGAATGCTGTTCTAGCAGATTTCTAGGCACAAAGGATAGGAGAAAGGAGAAGGAGAAAGGAGAAGGAGAAGAGCTCCTGCTCACTTTCCTTCCTGGCTGTTGGGAGATAGTAGAGTGGGAGAGAGAGGAAGACTCCTTCCTTGCTGTACTCCACATCATTCCATTGCCATCATCATCCAGACACTTGAACAGCTGCCACTTTTTTCACAAGAAGAGCTCAACAATGTACCAGTGACCTTGGAAGACTCTCAGGGGAAATTAATACCCCTCATTTCAACCCCCCCCCCCCAAATCATGTGGACAAGGGGGACCCAATAAATGTTGTTTACCTTGACTTCCAGAAAGCTTTTGATAAAGTTCATCATCAAAGGCTCCTAAGTAAGCTCAGTAGTCATGGGATAAAAAGACAAGTCCTCTTGTGAATCAAAAACTGGCTAATTAATAGGAAACAGAGAGTGAGTATAAATGGGCAATTTTCTCAGTGGAGGATGGTAAGCAGTGGGGTACTGCAGGGCTCAGTACTGGGTCTGATGCTTTTTAACTTGTTCATTAACAATTTGGAGTTGGGAGTAAGCAGTGAAGTGGCTAAATTTACAGATGATATGAAATTGTTCAGGGTGGTAAAAACCAAAGAGATCTGTCGAGGATGGGTGAGTGGGAGTCAACGTGGCAAATGGGGTTCACTGTGGCCAGGTGCAAAGTGATGCACATTGGGGCCAAAAATCCTAACTATGAATACACGTTGATGGAGTCTGAACTGACGGAGACTGACCAAGAGAGAGTTGTAGTAGATAACTCACTGCAAATGTCAAGACAGTGTGCAACTGCAATACAAAAGACCAATGCTATGCTGTTGATTATTAGGAAGGAAATTGAGAACAAATCAGCCAGTATCATAATGCCCCTGTATAAACCAATGGTGCAATTTCATTTGGAATACTGTGTACAGTTCTGGTCACCACACCTCAGATGGAATATTATGGCACTGGAAAAAGTCCAGAAAAGGGCAACTAGAATGATAAAAGGGTTGGAACACCTTTCCTATGAAGAAAGGTTAAAGTGCTTGGGGCTCTTTAGCTTGGAGAAATGACGGCTGAGGGGTGACATGATCGAGGTTTACAAGATTATGCATGAGATAGAGCAGGTAGAGAAAGAAGTACTTTTCTCCCTTTCTCACAATACAATAACTCATGGCCACTCCATGAAATTGCTGAGCAGTCAGGTTAAATCTGATTAAAGGAAGTACTTCTTCACCCAAAGAGTGATTAACACATGGAATTCACTGCCATAGGAGGTGGAGGCGGCTACAAGCATGGATGGCTCCAAGAGGGAATTAGATAAACATATGGAGCAGAGATCCATCAGTGGCTATTAGCCACAAGGTATAGATAGGAACTCTTGGCCTGGGGCAAGTGATGCACTGTATTCTTGTTTTTTTGGGGGGGGGGCAACAGTGGGAGAGCTTCTAGTGTCCTGGCCCCACTGGTGGACCTCCCGATGGCACCTGGTATTTTTGGCCACTGTATGACAGAGTGTTGGACTGGATGGGCCATTGGCCTGATCCAACATTGGCTTCTCTTATGTACACTGGTAAATTGTTGAGGCCTTTCCAAAGAGAGTGTGGGGGATGGGGCTTCCCTGTCACTATGTGCAACCTGATTAATCTTTCCCATTCATATTTGAAACTATTAAGGAAGCTTATAAACCAATCGTGCTTAGGGATACTTCTCATGGGAAGAGGAAGCTCAGGATGTCTATCATATCATTTGCTTTGGAATTAATTGTAGAAAGGATAGGCAGTTATATTAAGGAAGGCCAGTTGAACAATAGCAGCTGTTCATTTATTTGGAAGGTCTCAGGCTCAATTGTTAGTATCTCTTTTTAAAGGATCTTCAGTGGCAGGACTGCAAAAGGCCTCTACTTGTGTACTTAGTGTGTGTTTGTGCCCTCACTGTGATACATTGTGGAAGTATCAAAAGATATCCCAAGAGATCCTGGTTACTCAAGAAATCTGAAATTGGACAATTTCTGTGCCTCTGGCCCCAAACATGTAACACTGGTCACGTAATAGCAGACAGTACACCAAGCAACACCTCCTTCACATAGTTCAACAAAAATGATGTCAGGGATTGAATGTAGATTGGAATGCATCCAATACAGATGTCAGTTCTGAGAAACAGCTGGTAAAGACAAGCTGCTCAGAAGACATGGATGCACAAATTTATGTTTTAAGAATAGAGCAGCTGTGCCAAATATTCTCTAACTTCTATTAGAAATTAGCAATTTTGGTGTGATAGATTTTTTTCCTGAAAAATTGTGTGATTGTATATTTTGTGAATCTGTGCCTTGGGGTCTTAAAATACCCATCGTTCCCCCAATTATTTTTAGCATTATTATTTTCATAGCTGCTGTGCTATTGTTCCCATTCTTTCTCTTTTCTAAATTAAACCCATCAATGATTACATAAATCAAGGATTACACAGTGAATGAAATGAAGTTGGAATGCTGTGTTTTCAACCACATTTGGCTACATACTGAAGGCAAGTGAAGGCTGTAAGTGAGAATGCAATACATTTTGTCTCAGCAAAAACTGTCTGTGAAAAACTGGCAAAGGGTTTCAACTGAGACATACTTAAGATTCAAGCATGCTAATCTAGCACAGAAATCATAATACT
This sequence comes from Lepidodactylus listeri, assembly GCA_029233225.1. Classification (NCBI taxonomy): domain Eukaryota; kingdom Metazoa; phylum Chordata; class Lepidosauria; order Squamata; family Gekkonidae; genus Lepidodactylus; species Lepidodactylus listeri. Next base: position 47,467,545 of record JARCFY010000003.1, on the reverse strand, counting down.
CTGATATATATCTGAGAGTTCCTATATAATCAAAATGTAATTGGAAGTATTTGCAGATGGAAGTTGTACTCTTCCAAAACAACAATTAAGATACAGGTGTTAGTTTTTTCAAAGTGTTGTGGATTTTACAAGTATAATGGAAATCAGCTATTAATTGCTTAGGAGATCTCACAAGTCAGTTCTAGAACACATTTTGAATCCATATAGTTTATTCTTTGGTATGGTAAATATTTCTGGTTTGAGGGCAGGGAAAGACCTCTTCCTGAAACCTGGAGAAGTGTTTATAGTCAGACTTAGAAAACTTGGCTAGATAAACCAGTGATGTGACTTATTCTAAGGTCGTTTCACATTAGTACTGTGGATCGGAATACATACATACTGTAGAACTAGGCCTGTATGTATATGCATGTGGTCCACTTTCTCCAATTGAAGCCCACCTGCATACTCAATATCATAGTGCAGGGGAAAAAACTTTTAATTGACCTCATTCCTTGTCTAGAGCCATAAATGCTAGTTTTAATTCTGGCAAAAGAAATCCTCAGTTCTAGTCAAGGTTACAATCAATAGTACCTAAGATATGACTGTAATGAAGAGCCATTACTAGTTTGGAAGGAATACAATCTCTGGGCAGGAGAATTAACAGTTATAATAAATAAGAATAATACACAAATAGGGTTGCCAGGTCCCTCTTGGCAACTGGTGGGGGATGGGGGGCTTACCAGGAGAAAAAGGAAGGCCCATAACAAGTTGATGGTGTTGCATAGGAAGTGACATCATCACATTGCGACATTGCTGCAACACTGGTATTTGAGCAAAAACTCTATGGTAAAAATGGCTTCTACCATAGAGTGTTACCAGAATATCATCTGGCCATCACTGGCATGATGACATCACTTCATGTGCAATGCTGGCAACATCGCCTGGGCCTTCCTCTTTCTTCTGGTCAGCTGGTCAGCTGATTGGTGGAAGGACGGCAGGGGTGGCAGGGCAGGGGGAGGCCTCCACAAATATCCAGTGCTAGAGAGTAAGGACTGAGAATAGTTTATGGCTACCAATCCCAAAGTCCAGTCAGGTCTAACACTGAGAAAATAATTTAAATGGGGAAAAAGCAGGGCCATCTGTTGAGTGCAAAGTAAGAGGCTTGCAGCTCACAAAACACAAATGGTCTTGGAGCATGCAGATAATATGCTTTAGGGAAGAAGTCTGTCTCCAGTTACATTATCCCATCTCTGCACTCCCAGAGCTTTCTTATGTGGAGCAGTATTCATTTTAAACCAAATAACAGAACCTCTAAACTTCTCTTACTGTTCTTATACAAATCTAACCTTGTCTTGCTCTTATAAAATTAACCTGTAAGTGGTGATGCTGTTTTATTTTATATGCTTTGTATGGTTGTCATGCAATGTTATATTGGTGAAAATGGGAGGGGAGGGGTAAAGGGTTTCTCTAGCTCCCTTCTTAGTTAAGTACATCAGGATGTAGGGAGGTACAGCATTTACTTCCCAAAGTTGTTGTTATTTGTCCCAACTGGTAACCTCTGGGTGAGAATATTTTAGTTTGTGGGGGGTGTCCCCCTTTTTATTTTACAGTTTTTGAATTTAATTCTTCTTGTAGTAAATTGTTGACTACTATAAATGTCTTTACACACAAATCACCCTTCTTTATCTCATATTGAAAATCACTTTAACTTTACTAATTGTATTAATAAACTCCCCGGAACACAAGAAAATCATGGAACAGCCTATTACCCCTCAAGAAATTATAGATACTATTAAATTCTTGAAGAATAATATAACTCCAGGTAATCCCTCAGAATTTTATAAAAAATACTCCCCATATCCTGGCTTCTGCATTTGCTGAAACTTGTTATTTAGTTCTAGAGAAAAGCATTATACCAGAGACAAGGTTGGAATCTACCATCATAATTATTCCCAAAGAAGATAAGGACTTGATGAACCCAGCCTCTTATAGGCCTAATTCTTTCTTGAATCAATACCTTAAAATATTCACTGTGGTTATACCATCTAGATTAAAACAATTTATTGCAAAATATATCCACCAAGACCAAGCAGGGTTTATACCTAATAGAGATATAGGTGATAATATTTGCAAAACCCTGCATATTATTAATAACTATAATATTACCCAAACTAAAGACTTAATCTCATCCTTAGGCATTGAGAAAGCATTCGATAGTGTTGAAGTCTAATATTTAACATCTCTTCTAAGCTATATGGAATTTGGCAATAAATTCTTGAATTCAATTCAAGCACTATATACTTTTCCCAAAGCCCAAATTAAAATCAATGGTGTGAAATCTGCTTTTAATCTCCATCATGGTACCAGACAGGGATGCCCTCTTTCTTCCTTATTATTTTCCCTTTTAATAGAACCATTACTCAATTGTATTAGGACAGGCACAGAAATAAAAGGTGTTAACATTAACAATACAGAATACAAATTAAATCTATTTTCAGATGATATGGTTATTGATATTTCTAAACCATTATCCTCGCTAGAAGCTCTTGAAAGTGTAATTTAGAAATTTGGACAAATATATGGTCTAAAGGTAAATCATCAGAAAAGTGAACTTTACTCTTTAAATTTAACACCAGTTGAAGAAAGCTATATCAACTATAAGTTTTCTTATTGGCAATACTTAGGAGTTAAATTCCGACTAATTTAGATAAATTAGCTAAAATAATATTTTAATATTAATATTAATAACTTACTAAAACAACCATCTATATTTAATCCATTCTTTAAATAAACAGCTAAAAGACTGGTATACCCTAAATCTTTCCTGGATGAATAGAATAAATTTAATTAAATCATTAATTTTCCCTAAAGTTTTATTTTACTTTAGAGCCCTTCCTATTTTTATTCCTGATAAACTTTTAAATTCTTGGCAAACATTACTAAATTTTGACAAACATTACTAATTTTTTTTTTTGTGGAACTACAAGAAACCAAGAATCAGTTTTAGCATTCTTCATCTTCCAACCAGGTGGGTGGCCTTAATATCCCAGATTTAAAATGTTATTGTGTGGCATCCAATTTAAAAGCTTTAACTGTACTACTTAATTCTACACATAAAACAGACTGGAAAAATATTGAACAAAGTTATGTTACACCAAGGACCTGCACAAATCAATTTGTTAAATCCAATCCATTTCTAAATAGTACTTCAATGATCTGGGACCACAACAGATCAAACCTTGTCACCTCTATATCTTCCCTTTCAGCCTTTTAAGGTAAAAAATGGTTTCAACCAGGTTAATCCATTTATAATTTCTCTATTTGGAGGCAAGCTCAGTTAACTTGATTAATAGAATTTTTTTTTAAAAAAAATGGCTACATCCTTGAAAAAGCTAAATTAGAAAAAATTGCAGGAGTCATTGTACCATAGTATCAATATCTGCAAGTAAAGCATTTTCTAGAAACCACTGAGATACAAAAATCTTTGTTGATCTTGAAGGACAATCCAAACAATAACAAAAACTTAATCTCTAAAATCTATAATATTATAACCCCATGTAAACATAAATTATTCTATACCAAACTGCATGGCAAAAAGACTATCAATTAAATATCTCAGATTTGCAATGGTCAGAGATATAGCAATCGCAGATATACTCTTCAAGAATAACTAGTATGCAATTATTATCATTTAAGGTACTAACTCAGTGGTACATATCACCATTAAAATTATGTGAATCCAAAAATATCTCCCTTTTGTTGGCAATTACATCCACTGTTGGTGGGATTGTTGTTTTATAAAACCATTTTGGCACGATATTATCCTCCAGATCAAGCAGATTACAAACTATGATGTTCCTTTGCATCCGGAAATTCTTCTTTTTAACTAATGGCCTGATCAAGCAATCCCCAAAAGTCACAGATATTTGATCTCTATATTATTATCAGTTGCCAAATTAGTGGTAGGGTCAAAGTGTAAAGATAAAAACCTCCAACAATCTTTCATTGGCTAGATAAATTCTGGGATTTTTTTCCTAATAGAGAAAATAGCAAATCAGATACATTTATCAGAATCACCTATAATTTAGTTTTTGTTGGACAATGATTCCCGGTATTATCTTTCTTGATTAGCAATGACAGGTTAAGGGGGGGGGAAATCAGCTAATAAATTATATTACACACACACACACACACACACACACACACACAAACACACAAACCCCTGGGTCAGTTGTATGCTATTTTATTGTCTGATTTCAATTAATTAATCTCAAGGTTGCCATTTATAGTCTCTGTATGGTGGCTAATTTAGGTAACATGGAAGTCTTAATATATGTATGCATGAAGGTTTACAATGTTTTATTCTTGTATTAGTTTCTATTATATTTTGTCTTGTAAAAAAATAAAAAAATCCAATAAAACTTTTTAAATATCAGCTGTTGAGATGCCATCATGCACTTAAAGGGGAGCAAATTCTCACTGCTTGGTGTAGTGGTTAAGTGCACGGACTCTAATCTGGGAGAACCAGGTTTGATTCTCCACTCCTCCACTTGCAGCTTCTGGATGACCTTGGGTAAGCCATAGTTCTGGCACAGCTGTTCTTGAAAAAGAGCAGTTTCTGTCAGAGCTCTCTCAGTGCCACCTACCTCACAGGGTGTATGTTGTAGGGAGGGAAGGGAAAGGAGTTTGTAAGCCACTCTGAGATTCCCTTGGTTAGTGAGTGGGGTATAAATCCAACCTCTTATCTTCTTCTTTCTCATATTCCATAGCAGCCCTCTAAACAGTCCAGACCCCAGACACTGCTTATTCATTCCCACATAGCCTGACTGAGTCAGACATGAGCAGTGTTCCCTCTAAGCTGTGCTAGGGGGTGCTGGTGCACAAAATTCTAGCTGCCAGCTCAGGAAATTCAGCTTCCAGGTCATGAGCATTTCCCCCTCCATTGGAAACAATGGAGGCCCGCAGAATTGGACCCCTAGATCCAATCTTTTTTGAAACTTGAGGGGTGGGGTTAGGAGAGACTCTTCCTCCTCCTCTTCCTCTTCTTCTTTTCAGCAATACTGAAACCTAAATTGCAGTGACAAATAAGTTGTTTATAACTTATTTATAACACCCCAGAGAGAAGATAGATTCCTTTGTCACAGAACTGAGAATGTTAGCAAGAATGTAATTTTAGAACTCTAGAAAATTTTCAGGGAATTCAGCTTCCAGGTCATTAGCATTTTCCCCTCCACTGGAAACAATGGAGGCCCACAGAATTGGACCCCTAGATCCATTCTTTTTTTAAACTTGAGGGGTGGGGTTAGGAGAGACACCAGCAGCTATGCAGCGAATTCGGTGCCTCTACCTCAAAAAACAGCCCCCCCCCCGAGCCCCAGATACCCCTGGATCAATTCTCCATTATAGCCTATGGGGCTCATTGACTATAATGGTCCCTGTCAACTATAATGGAGCAGGGAAAAAATCAGGTTGTGTTTTTTTTGCACACTCCTATTATGTTTTTCAGTATGATTTGTAAGATGCCAAGTCACAGAAAAAGTTGGGTATCAATATTTGAATAAATAAGTAGTTTGGGCAAGTTGATAACATTTAAGCGACTGCAGTGGTTAAGTGCGCGGACTCTAATCTGGGAGAACCGGGTTTGATTCCCCACTCCTCCACTTGCACTTGGCTGGATGACCTTGGGCAAGCCATAGCTCTGTACCAGCTGTTCCCTCAAGGACAGCTTGGGAAAGAGCTCTCTCAGCCCCACCTACCTCACAGAATGTCTGTTGTGGGGAGGGGAAGGGAAAGGAGTTTGTAAGCCGCTCTGAGACTCTTAAGTGAGTGAAGGGCGGGATATAAATCCAATCTCTTCTTCTTCTTCCTGTTTGTTAGGTTAGGCAGGGTTCTGACAGTGAAAGTTCCACTTCTGTTATACCTGACCTGTAAATTTGTCACATTTCACTAACCCCCCCCCCAAAGTAGACTGCAAGAGTCCATCCCCCCCCCCCCGGTGCTGGTGTGTTTTCTAAGGCTCAGTGCAGGGTGATGGTCTGAGGCCAGATCTACCAGTATAGTGGACTGTGGTGGGTAGACCTGTTTTCAGGGGGCCAGGTCTTCCAATATTGTGGAAAGGGGCAGGTAGACCTTTTCTCCAGCAGCCAGGTCTATCAATATAGTGCAAAGGGTAGACTTGTTCTCCAGAGGCCAGGTTGACCAATATAGTGGAAAGGAGCAGATAGAGCTGTTCTCCAAAGGCCTGGTCTATCCCCGTAGAGGACAACATTTTCTGTAATGAAATTTGACTTGATTCTGGTTTCTCTTACAATGTTTAAATTATTCTTAAAGTATAGTTTAAATATAGTTTCAAAGAATTCATTCTGAGATTTTTACAAGGTTATGGAAACAATCTAAGAAACTAATTGATGTGATAGTCAAATGACGTGCTCACAACTTTAATGCTACTGTTTTTTTGTTTTTTTTTACTGATGAGGTAGAATTTTTGCTCACAACACTGTGGAGCTTAGGGGGAGCACTGAGTCCCTGCTTTTCCTCATCCTTCCTTTTGTTCTGAACTGGCTTGAGACTTGTTTACCTGCTCTAATGAAAAGATTGAGGAAATTGCATCATTGAATCCAAAAATGTATTTAAAGGTTGTTGTTTCTTTTTTTTTTAAAAAAAAAACAACCTCCCCCCCCCCCCCCCCACTTTCAACCGTATCTGGTCTCCATGGTGGTTGACTATACAATAAAAAAATCAGAAACCTTAAAAACAACATGTAACATATCGGGGGGAGGGGGGAAGATAACTTCCCTCAGCAGCGCCAATTGATAACCCACCATAGCACAGCAGCTTCTCAGCCTTTGCCTCTGTGTAACTCAAGACAGAGGTGGCAGATACAAAATGAAGAGTGTTGAGAGAATGTATTCATTCCAAGTAACTTTAATGAACCCATCCACATGATTTTCTTGAAGAAGTGCCAGTCAGTACTTTATAGAGGCACACAATTTCCGTAAGGCCACCTCAACCCACAATTCAGTGCACCCAGTCAACTGTGCCAAACTGCATAACAAACAGGGGGGGAAAATGATATTTCTACCACTCCAAAAGAAAATGCATCTTTAATATAATATCTGCCCCCATTAGCTAGCTGAATAATTGACTCACACTGTATTGCTTTGGGCTTACTCAGCACAGAGGGTGGGTGCTTGATACAGCAGTGCCTGATCTAACCAGACACAATGTGACCCATGCATCAAACTGCTCCAAAAGAGATTTGTTTTCTTAATAGACAAGAGAATGCAATGTCTTTGACAAGAGCATTTGCTGCTGCCCTTCCTTATTAAAGGTAACTGCTTTTTAATAGGTACTTGGCACTGAATCCTCGTTCTATAAATGTTGGCCTATTTGAAATAATGTGAAGGATGTTTTGAAGACATTTAGAGCCTGTATAGCAGAAAAGGATAGTGAGACAGGCTGGGAGATGGATTTGACATCACAACAACTTTCATAAATGTAATGTGGAAAATGCAGACAGTTCTTCACATTCTGATTGCCCTTTCCCATCCCCAGCAGTGATTTTGATTCAGTGTGCCCCCAGTGTAATTTGATATCAAACCATAGTGAACCCTGTGAATAGGCCATGTTCCATGAGCAGATTAATCCATGCTCTCCAAAAGCAGATGAGGGATCAGCAAAGACTTGGTTTCTGTAAAGTGGAAGTACAACATCTTAAGAAACATATTTTTAGGTAATTGCATTTTTCTACTGTTCCAGATCCATGTTTCACCCCGATATATATTATATATCCCTTGATATATAACTATGTTATAGACAGAAAAGAACTTCCATCTCCCAGGACATCCTATAGCTGAAAGTAAAAGCCCGAACTGCCATACAGAAACAAGAACAGATTGAAAGGGAGGCCCCACTGGGTGAATTTCCCTGATTTAGAGTACAGTGACAAATTTGAGGTGGTTTACTACTGCCTTCCCCTGCATAGCAACCCTGGATTTCCTTGGTGATGTTCCATCTGAATGCTAACCAGGGCCGATCCTCCTTAGCTTCCAAGGCCTGACGAGATAAGGCTAGCAAGGACCATCCAGGTAAGGGCAAAGAATTTGAAATTATAATGGGGGCTAGCTGTATGCATTTTGTTTCCTCTGGTTGGGTGGGTGGGGGTGCAGTTTACTCTCCTTCAAAGATAAAATATTTAAGCTGAGGCTGTCATACTTTGGTCATATTATGAGAAGACAAGAGCCATTGGAAAAGACAATAATGCTAGGAAAAGGTGAAGGCAGCCAGCCAGATAAGAGGAAGACCCAACATGATATGTGTTGATTCAATAAAGGAAGCCACTGCTCTCAGTTTGCGAGACCTGAGGAAGGCTGTTAACGACATGATGTTTCGGAGGTCATTAATTCATAAAGTTGCCATAAGTTGGAAGCGACTTGATGGCACTTTGAAAAGGACTGAGACACTGCTGTCCTGGAGTAAATGAGCTCCAACACTGAAATCTTATATTACAATAAAGCAGTTATTCTTTAAAGGGTGTAGCCTAGCAAGGCACTTTATGTGCTCTTATGGACTCTTAATGTTCATAAGTTTGAACTTTGGACTGTGCTAAGTGTATGCTTAAAGGACTGTATTGTGATGCCAGCCGCAAACTGCACACATGCCCTCTTACCTGCTGCAAGAGGTTCCAGTCTATTCCTGACTGCCAAGAAGCAGACTCCCGCCATTGTCCACACAAAGACAGAGACAAGGAGCTGAGGACCCCGTTGCCCAAGGGTGTTCCTGTCGACTTACGCTAGGCAACCCCACCCCCCACAACATACCTGTCCTGCACATTCCAGAGACATGCTGAATGAAGTTGCTTGGCAACTAATCCTCAACCCATCAACTGGCCAAGCTAGGGCCATCAAGAGACAATAGGATGGCTCGGTGACTCATCGCAAGCTTGCCCAGGTGTCAATTCCTGTCTAGCTCCTAGAGTCTCAATACTGACTACCCCCCAGCATCCCCTCCTCTTTCTCCTTTAACCAATGGTAGGGTTTGTAGGGACGGATTACCTGGTAGGTGTGTTAGGGGGATGTGGTCAGCGCTGCCCGCCCTCAGATCACCTAATAAAGAGGTCGCCTACCATGTGGCCGGTCTCTTGAGCTTCCACGACCCCTATCTGCTTTTACCCCTCTCAAGTCCAGCTTGCTATCCCAATACCCTCCATCCATCTTTGATCTCTGGGTCTGCAGCCAGAGGTAAGCATGCTTCTGCCAGTTCAGAACACGTTTCCTATTTTCCTTTCAATCCCTCAATTCTTCCTTTGGAACGGACAACCCATCTCCAGGACAGGTAAAGTATTGCCCAAGCATTGAACCTCCTGCTAATGTGAAAGTGCTATTTATCTATCTAAAGTTTCTTAGGAACTGTGTGTTAGTGTGTGTGAATCTGTATTGTGTGCCTGAGAATATTCTTCAGTAAAAATCATTTAAACGGACCTCCGCATCAGTGCCTATTTACTGGAACACCTGGAAAGGGTGGGACCTTGGTATAGTTGGCTGTAACCTGGTTATTTGCCAATTGCTGACCTTAAAATCACTAACCCAGAGCAATTCGGCTAACAAGGGGTCATGGGGAAATCTGCTGTTTGAAATAAAAACAAGCCAACACAGTTGGAGTTCTGTTATATACTTATGCTGTTGCGGGGCATTTTTCTGTGCAGTTCCTTATGAACAGATTTAAACTGCCTACTCATAAGCAGAGAGGTTTGAACACACATCAGGTTAGCTTATTATGTGTTTGCCAAGCATTAATAGGGAGCTGACTTTTTGGGGACGATTCAGCCATTCATCAGCAGTTCAAGCCTTTTCATCAGGTTTACCTTTTTGCATATTCATGTACACTTTCACATAGCTCAATAAGATTTCTAGTTTTTCCCCTTCCCACAGACCTGTTATCATTGCAGGTAACTCGGCAACAAATCCTATAAGCAGGGCTTTTTTTGCAGAAAAAGCCCAGCAGGAACTCATTAGCATAATAGGCCACACCCACCAGCAGAAACTCATTAGAATTTTAGGCCACACCCCTGAGAGCGTAGCTTCCTCCCAGGATTGGCTTCCTCAGGTGCCTCACGACTTGCGGGGCGCATGGAGAACTCAAGGGAAGGCAGGAAATTTCTGGACTGGCTTCCCCAGGTGCCCAGCAGCTGTGAGGCACCTGGGGAACCCGAGGGGGGGAGGCTGTGGGTGTGGCCAACTCAGAAGCCAGCTGGAACTCCGTTCCTGTGCGTTCCTGCCCCAAAATAGCCCTGCCTATAAGTAAACAGTGAGAAAATCAGTCAGTTGGCCAGTGATTACAAACTGTTTTTTTGAAAAGTCTCCATTTGCTGTTTAAATAGATCTCTGTCACTAAATTTATGGATGCATCTTTCCCCACAACCTTCTTAGAGGTATCTTTCCCTTCCCATGTCATTTAATTAGCTGATTCAACAATTAACAGCCCTAGGTGAGAATCAATTTCACTTATTGTGCAGATGCAAAAGCACTGGTAAGGCAAAGACACAAAACACACAAGTGATCATGGCTTTCTAACATGGTAGGTTCACCAGCTGAAACTATTTGTGGTAAAGTTTGTGGCATCCCTGTTGATAAAGACTGTATCATGTCTTGTGGTTGTTGTGGACAAAAAGATGCTGAACTTTAAGACAGAAACATGATTGACCACAGTTGTTGTTACACAAAACAGCTGTACCAGATGGGAGCTGGGAGAGAAGAAATTAGGGATGTTCAAACATCTGCCAGGATGATTCATATCCTGTTTGCCAGTTGCAAAGAGGGAAATGATTTTTTGATGTTTTAATAATTTTGCCAAATTACAGCTTAAGGTCTATAGGAACAACAGGTATAAAATTTAGGGCCATACCCCATTGCTTTGGCAAAATAGGGTGATCTAACTCCTTATTCCATTCATTTTCGTGACTTTGCATATCATACTTATTAAATGGTAAAAAATATTTATTAACAAATGTTGTAGGTTTCATTTTCTTCATTGATTCAATGAGAGTTTCCAAGAGTAAAGGAGATTCTGAATTACTTAGTGCGGCAGGGCCATATTTAGATACCAACTGATGTTGCAGTTGTAAATATTGCCATTCGACAGATGTTGACAAGTTATTCATTTCTAGACCTCAGCTAAGAAAATAACAAAAACTCATCACCATAGCCTAATAATTGGTCCAATATCAAAATCCCCCTACCTGACCAAATCTTTCATAAAATATTTATTCCCAATTTTTAAATCTGTATTGTCCCATAGTGTTAATTTAACATGAAAATTGGTCAAATTGATATTGTTGTGTCATTATATGCCATAAATCTCTAACTGGAGAAACTGCAGGAGGAACAGAATCAGTTTTAACATGAATAGACCCTAATACATTCCATTTAAAGCATGTCACTAAATTGTTTGTCTCAGTAGGCCATAGTGACACCAAAGCCTGTTGATTAGTTTGAACTGGCAATGCCTTTGTGCAGGCAGTTTTGCAAAAACCCAGTGCCTGTTCCGCAGGCATTAGCAGCAGTTCAGCAGAACGGAAGAGGAGAGGTGATTGGCTTGTGTCTGATCAACACGTTCAAATGTGGCAAGTTCAACCGACAAATGGATTTGTGACCAAAGCTGCAGCATCCCTGGAAGAAATGACTGAGAGGAACAAGTTGTTACCTTATACCACTCCTAGTAGAACCCTTGCAATAAGCGTAGATCATAGGACTTGCCTGCAAACTAACTTTAAGAGAAATTTAGTGGCTGCCTTGACTGCAGTTAGAGGTGCCAAGAACTGTCTCTGATTCTGCAACATAGATAGCAAGGTAAAAAAAAGAAGTCATGAGTTGTTAACGAAACCACAGCAGATCCCCAATGACTTGCAGAAGCTAGCTCCTAGCAACACCAGCAGCAGAATGCCATGCATCACAATAACTAGGACAAATCTTCACAGCTCAGGTTCTACGGATTGCAGCTTTTGCCACACCAACCAATGTAATCAAATCAGTGCATTCTTTCTATTCAGTTACAGAACTCTCCCTTAGTCTCATCCCACTGCCATGCTAAAGAGTAGATATATATATATATATTTTGCTATAGTTCAAAGACAACTGCACATCCTTAATGGTGCATCATAATGTACACAGCAGTATAAACATACCACTTTTGGTGCCTGCCAAGAGAGCAGCTGATGACAACAGGAGGCCAGAGCCTCACTAAGGCATGTGTGTGCTGCGGCATGCCCACTGTTGTTGGCCAGGGCCAATAGTTCAAGTAGTACTCATAATGTATTGAGGCATAATGAGAGATGGCGGGGGGAGGGGGGGACTGGGCCTTTGCAGTACCTTCATCTGTTTCTTCAGCCTCCAGATGCCTGCTGCTAGCGCAACAGACAGAGCTCAAGGAGCACAGAGTACAGTTCATATCTTGCTTCAAGCAAGTGTCCTGTTCAACCCTCCTGTGATCTCTTTATTCCACTTTGCTTTTTTGTACATGGCATACCACAGGGGCTATTCAGAAACCTTTTAAGCCAGGACATTTTAATCTGTTCTCTTCATCCTCAAGAAGTTTTGAGCCTCAGGATCTGAAAACACAGGCTTACACAGCAAGAAAATTACACTGAGGAAGTAGAAAGAGGTTCATCTTTGGACACAGTGTGATGGAAATAATTAGTTGCTATGGAACAGGCTGTTTTGTTCCATTGCCATCAGTAAGATGAAGTGTTGGTTTGTGTTTTTTTTTTACAAGATTTGATTTGGACAATGTTATTGATTTTTAGTGCCTCTATATCTGTCCTAAGACAACAGGAGCCCTTGAAATATATTTTGTTGGGGAGAGAGAAACCATTGTTCAAGGTATGCCCTGTTCATAAGGTTGCCAGGCTCCAGATGAGGCCTGGAGATCCCCCAGAATTACAATTGATCTTCAGACCACAGATACCAGTTCCCCTGCAGGAAATGGCTGCTTTGGAAGCTGGAGTCTATGGTATTATACCTCTCTGAGGTCCCTCCCCTCTTCAAACCCCACCCTCCCCAGACTCCACCCCCAAATCTCAAGGAATTTCCCAACCTGGAGTTGGCAATCCTGGATGTTTACGATCCAAGGAATGTGGTAACTCCTGGAGAGAAAAAAAGTTAGTAGCTGTTTAGAGAGGAAAGGTAGAAGGACCAGAGGCATTGCCAGTCATTCCGCATGGACTAACAACAGGACTAACAGATATAGGTTTGGATCCATAGCAGCATTTCTCTTCAGGACAGGCAAAGATTTTCTTTCTCCCTTTATTTTGCTCTTAAACTCTCTATTCGCACCTCAGTTAGGTAATAATATTACAAGGATTCTGTTATTATACTGCTATGTTGTTTTATGCGTTTTGCTTTCCTTTGCATCTCATTTTTTCCTCTTTGTATCTTGATAGGGTAATAAAGATTTTCTGATTTGAGATGATCTCTCTTCGTCTCATGTTTCTAAACATACTGTGCTAGAAAGGCATTGTGGGTGCAATAGAATGGCACTGTCCCCAAGTAATTAACCTTGAATACTGCAGGGTTTTACACGCTGCGCATGCGACAGGCCTGGCACGGAGACCAGTTTGGGTAACAACACATGCACACACACACAAATAAGAAATGATAATACGGAATAGGTATGCTTGTGTATTGTAATACACTAGGAACTGTACAGTGACGGTGAAACCCCTGGTGGTGATTGTCTAAGCTGATCCACTATCATAGATGTGTGGCGAAGACAGAACAGGCTTGGGTGCCATTAGCTGAGCTGCTTACAACCAAACTAGCTATGATACTGCGACATCCATGAGCATATTGTCCCAAGCAATTTGCAAGGTGAACAGCAGCTGCAATGGAATTCAGTTAAGATGAGGGCAGAGGAGGTTTAGTCTTGTTCCACTCATGTATTTTTAACCAATAGAAAGCTCTGTGCTTTTATTCCCCCTGAGTGAGAAAGAAATGACATGCAAAGACCAGAACAATATAGTCTGCCCTTGGGTATGAAGATCTGGAAGCCTTAGAAAGGAATAGGATGGCATCCAGAGCAGACCCGGAGACTGCAGCTGCTTTCAAAGTATATGATGGTTAGAGTGTAGGGACAGGGCTATGGGTTCAAATCTCTGCTTGCCATGAAATGTATAGGTTGACCTTGGGCCAGTCGTTCTGTCTTACTCCTACCTGTCTCACAGAATTCTTGTGATCGAAAACTAAAGAAGGAAAATGGAGAAAGGATACTACCCTGGTTTCTTTGGAGGAAGGGTGGGATTAAAATACACTAAATGCATATATCAACGGTGATCTCCTTTCTCCAAGGAACTCAGAGCACTACTTTTGAGGTATAAAAGCTCAATGAGGTGGAATGAGGCTAAGAAACGGGACAATGATAAGCTTAATGACTGTACAGGGATTTGAATCTGGGACCCATACATATCCACATGCAATACACACCCAGACTGTTTTGCAGCACTAGCCAGGGTAAACCAGCATTATCTTCTTATTATGACAACACAGTCAAAAGCTGGATAAGATCAGCCAAAGCTTCCCAGAGGACTGCTTGACAAAATAGGCAAAAATAGACAAAGAAATTGCAAATCACATATAGAATTTCTCTTTTTATTTTTCTTTGTCATGCAATGCAGGGCTTATAGCAAACTAATTTTCTTAGCATGGGTATAAAATGTTCAACTGTATATAATGATTAAGCTGGATGCATTGTTTTTGAAATGGTTGGATAAAAATATAAAGAGGGCCCAAATCACATGCTTCTAAAAACAAAATGCATAATAATATAATGCTAAGAATTTTACATCAATACTATTGTATCTTCTTTTTTCAAATCCAATCAATTACTTGTCAGAAATGATATCAATATATTATCAGTGTACAATTCATGACACATGACAACCCCCCTTCTTTCAATAACTGCATATTCTCTATAAGAGCTCTGTTCTCATGGTTTTCATCTCCTTCCTTCTATCAGATCACCACCCTCACATCACCTTTGCAGTGGCGAGGTTTCTCTCTATTGCTATGAGGGTTTGAGAATGTAAAGTTAGAGCTCTGGCAGGATGACTGTCTTTGTATATTTAAAACCTGTGGTTCCTATATTTTTGTTGTTTTCTTTTTCAATCTATGCCAGTAAAGGTTTTGACTGACTGGTTTTCATCTGTTATATCCAGGGCTTTTTTTGTAGAAAAAGCCCAGCAGGAACTCATTAGCATAACAGGGCACACACCAACAGCAGAAACTCATTAGCACATTAGGCCACACCCCTGATAGTGCAGCTCCCACCCAGGATCGGCTTCTCCAGGTGCCCTGCAGCTTGTGGGGTGTATGGGGAACCCGAGAGAAGGAAGGCAGTTTCTGGATCGACTTCCCCAAGTGCCCCACAGCTGTGGGGCGCCTGGGGAACCCAAAAAGGGGAGGCAGTTTAAACTGCCTTCCCTCCCTGGATCGGCTTGGCTTCCCCAGGCACCCCACAGCTTGTGAGGCACCTGGGGAACCCAAGGGGGGCAGGCTGTAGGTGTGACCAACTCGGAAGCTAGCCGGAACTCCGTTCCTGTGTGCTCCTGCCCAAAAATAGCCCTGGTTATATCTTTTCTTTTGATATACCAAATGTTAAAAAGTAGATTTTGGAATCACTGAGATTAGATCAAGAGGTTATTAATTAAGATGCTAGTATATTTTATTTCCCATTTGGGAGGCTTTTCAGCCTCTCTTTTGCCTGTTTTGCCAGATTATTTTAATTTTCTAACAGTCTCGATTTTTCGTCAACCTTTTTTCTTGGCTAGTGTAAACACTTTACAACTTGAAGAACTGTCAGGTCACTGCGAGGGTATTAGCTGTCTCCAGAGACTCTGCCCTTATGGTACAGCTGTAATTGAAACTTTACATAATTTTATATTTAGTGGTTATTTATATTTGTCTATAATAGATAGATAGATAGACAGACAGACAGACAGACAGACAGACAGATAGAGCCTATATTGAACAGGTTTCCTTGCTGGTCGCATGATTTTCATCTGTCATATCTTTTGACTGGTAATGTAGGCGTGTTACTTTGTCTATGGTAAAACTTATATTTTGGGCTCTTAGAATTAGAGAGGCATATGTCCAAAATACCTTTGGGGTTGTGTTAGTGGGGTTGTATTATTAGTTTCACCAATTGTTGCTTCATTTTCATAACTCTGTTTGGCAATTATTTCCCATCAGTTTCAATGGAAGATCCTTGAGTCTGTACCTTCAGGGTTTCCTATACAAACTGGATAAAACTGAGAGGTCCTGCAGTATTCCCCTAGGGCATCCACACTTCCAAATTTCAGGCAGGTAGAACACAGGTGTCACCCTTTCTGAGACAATGAAAAGTGTTCATATTTAACATTAAAGTCTATGAATCAAGTCATAGGGAAGATTCCAAACAGACTCTAATGCATACAGAAGTGTGAAGAAACTTGGCCTAGCAGCCACTAAGCTTGAAGAACAGGTACACAAGGAAGAGGCAGACTGACAAGGTAACGGCACTTGGTGGCACAAGGAAAGTAAGGCATCTGGTCAGGTGTACAGCAGCAGGAAGACCTTGAGGCAGACTTGCTTGGATGGAGGTTAAAGTCTGGAGGGCAGCAAGAAAACAGAGAGCACAGACTGCAAGAGGAAATTTGGCACAGCAGCAGGACATGCATTGGGAGTAAAGAAGAAGGCAAATTTCCACACCATATCCCTCTGGATTGGAACTAGGGCTGCCAAGTCAGCCCAGGGGGCGGGGGATCCCCCGCTAAAGGGGTTCCCGATCTGCTGGCCAGCATTTGGCCAGCAGGGGGAACCCCACCCCCAACGTCGTCCAGCAAGGATGACGTAATGACGTCACTGGAAGTGACGCAGCACGTTGGGGGCGTTGCCAGGGCGACGCTCTGGCAATCGCCCCAAAACTATGATACCATAGAGTTTTGGGGCGATTGCCAGAGCATCGCCCTGGCAACACCCCCAACGTGCTGCGTCACTTCTGGTGATGTCGATGGGCGCACGCGCCAGAAGAAACTCCCAGCGAGAGGAGGACTCCCCCCCCCGCCAGTGAGTTTTCAAGACTTGGCAACCCTAATTGGAACACATATGCATGTAATTCTAATGGCTATAATTTGCAATCAGTCAATAGAACCAGGCTTCTCGCTTTCCCATCCCCCTAAGGAACACAGCTCTTTCAATGGCCCAGCCTGCATCTAGCATTTGCTCCATTGTTGTACCAAACCCACACTGGAACAGAAAAAGATGCGGCTCAAAACCCATACTGACTGCAGAGTCACCCCTGAATGGCCATAAAACAGCCATAAATCTATGCAGACCGCCACCATAAAGCCAGAGATCCAATGAAGTGAAAGTGGTATGCAGTCTGGACACTGCCATAAAATTCAACAATCACTCAAGCAAAGTGAAAGTGACATGCCATGCAGATGGGAATTTCTGTTCCAGTGTGGGTTTGGGAAGACAGTGGAGCAAATGCTAGATGCAGACTGGGCTTCTGTCATTAGGGCAATGCTGTGTGCTTGATGAAAGTGAAACCAGAAGACTCAAGCAGAGACAAGACTGCAATAATGAAAGAAATGGGAAAAAACTGAAAGAAAATCATTCTTTTTCATTGTAGACTCTTTAGATGGGGTATTTGTTTTGTTTTCATAGTCATTACGGTGTTTACAATACCTTTCATTTTCATAATTATTGTAAATAAATAACAAAAGAAACATACAAGTTAATTCCATAATGAAATCAATACCAAATATACAGTCCCACAGGTAAGGAACACATTTGTGTGTGTGTGCCTAACAATCAAGAGGATGAGTTCGATATAGGGTTGCCAAGTCTTGAAAACTCACCGGCGGGGGGAAGTCCTCCTCTCGCTGGGAGTTTCTTCTGCGCGCGCGCCCATCAATGTCACCGGAAGTGATGCAGCACATTGGGGGCGTTGCCAGAGCATCGCCCTGGCAACGCCCCCAACGTGCTGCGTCACTTCCGGTGACGTCATTACGTCGTCCTTGCTGGACGACGTCGGGGGTGGGGTTCCCCCCACCGGCCAAATGCTGGCCGGCGGATCGGGAACCCCTTTAGCGGGGGATCCCCCGCCCCCCGGGCTGACTTGGCAGCCCTAGTTGGATAATGCAATCCACTGGCATAAGGACTGCAGGATTTCTTCTGTTTACTTTATTTCTTTTGCAAAATGTATGTCTCACCTTCCTGCTCTCACAAGGGCCACCAAGGGGGTTAACAAATTAAAACATACAGAATGAAATCAAACTTTAAACCAGAGCAAACTACATACAAAGAAATAAAAACAGCAACTGAACCATTGGGCAGGAAGGATGGATCAATGAGAGAATGCCAAACAAAACAAAACAAAAAGTCTTCATCCACTGGTGGAAGATTGCAGCAGAATGGGTCAGGCAAATAAACCTGGAGAGTGAGTTCCAGAAGTTAGTGACATGATTATGGTCAGAAAAGAATTTGATCCAGTGTGGCCCCAGTTCTAATTGATCCAGGTTCTCTTTGTATCAGAGAGTTTTGATCAGACTGACCCACCTAACCCTCCTCACTGCGTGCTCACCCTGTCCTTGATCGACCAGATGCAGCAGCTAGGGAGTGGGGCAGTCAGGAAGCTTTTTTAAAGAAAATCAGTCTTCAAAGCATGCACATAAGAACTGATGGGAATTAGTACTTCAAATTCTTGGCAGAATGGTATAGAGTTGCCAGGTCTTATGTCTGCCAATGGGGGGCTCCATCTCCGTGCCTGGAATTTTTCGGTGCATGTGCAAAGTGTGCACACTGCAATGATGTCACCCTGAAGTGATGTCATTGCACAGGGCAGGTGTGGGGACGACGACACTCTAGCGTTTGAGAAAAACCTTTATGGTAACCATAGAGGTTTTTCTCAAATGCTAGGGCATCCCCCCCACAACATCCCCTGCATGATGACATCACCTGTGACGTCATTGCGCCAGGCACATTGGTGTGGACAGGGCTGTTTGGGGATGGGGCTCCCCCATTGGCTGGCTGGGAGGCAGTGGATTAGGGGTCCTGAAAGCAGATAAACCCTTATCCCATTGGGGAAATGGTAACCCTAGAATGGCAGCAGCTGGTGGCCAATCGAATTGCTGGAGGAGGAGGCTGGGACAGTGTGAGGACAGTGTTTTTGAAACTGTTCTTTTGAGAAATTCCGCGTTTCAAATGTTTAAAAGTGGGGAGAATAGAGAAGCTTCATCCTGTGTCCTGTGTGCTGCTGGTGTTTTTATTTAAAAGCTTGGAGCACAGCTGGAGTCACCAGCTTTGTTCTCAGACTCCCTCCCACTCCCTCCCTCTCTGAAACAAACTCATCTTGTCAATTAACCCCTTCCCTACTCCGTGTGCCACAAAGCTGTAGGCAGGAGAGTGTTCAAACACACAAGCAGTGATCCAGTCATGCACTCATAACCAACTTTTTTTTTAATGGCAAGAGTGCAAGGAAAATGTTCGGACATCCTAAGCGGCTTCAGATCGCTAGGAGACAGTCCAGACAGGCAGAAATGTGGGGTGAAGCTGGAAACAACTGTAAGGTACCTGATTTTCCTAGTGTCAAGAAAACTGTGATGGAAGAGGTTTGATTGTGGGAGGGTGATGAGTGCCAGACGGGATGCAGATGAGGCCATCTGATCATGCATTTTAAATCTGTTAGGGAGCCATGGCAACACAGGCACAAAAAGACGGTGATCACACTGAGAGGACCCTCTCTCAGGTTGCCATTCATCTAATCTCAGAAGGCCAGGACACTCAAAGCAGGTCATCCAAAAATGGTCATGTTGGTCAGCTACATTCATAAGGGAGTAGGTGGTCTTTCAGATACATTGTCCCAAAACATGACAGCACCAGCACCTTGAATTGTGCCTGGGAAAAAGTTGAGAGCTATTGTAGATGGGCCAAGACATGAGTGATATTGTCCTGATAACCCACTCCAGTCAATGTCCTAGCAGCAGCATTCTGCATCAATTTGAGGTTTCTGAACACTTTTCAATGGCAGTGTCACACACAGCACATGCAGTAATATATTGTATACAGCAACCAGGGAATGTACCACATTATTCTGATCTTTTCTGCCCAGGAATGGCTGCAACTGGCTAACCAGTGAAAGCTGGTAAAAAGCACTCCTGGCCACAGTTGCCATTAGTGTTATCTCTAAACTGAGTTAGTGTGAGTTAGCTCACAGTTTTTTTAGCCTCCGGCTCAAACATTTTTGTCTTAGCTCAGAAGGATGTCTCCAGAGCAACCTAATTTACACAGTAGCCAAATCGTTCGCTCACAACTTTAAGGTCAGTACCTCACAAAGTAGAATTTTTTCCCACAAGACTTCACAGCTTAGAGGGAGCATTGGTTGCCACCTGCTGATCCAGCCATAGGCATGGGTCTATCCTCCCCTCCCCCTAGGTCAAGGCACTTCCATTTACTACTAGCAGCACCAGTGAGGACAGGAAAGGGGATGACATATCTCTTTTCTTTCTCTTCTGTAAATGTACTGCCTAGGTTTGGGGTCTGGTTTTGGAAACCTCTGCCATTTGATCTAAATCCAGGTGTTTGTGTAAGAAACATATGACCTCTGGCTAGTGAGCCAGATTGCTATAAACAATTCTGTCCCTGATCAGAAAATTTTCTAGAGCTCTAAAATTACATTCTTGCTAACATTCTCAGCTCTGCGACAGAGGAATCTAACTCTTCTCTCTGGGGTGTTATAAATAAGTTATAAACAACCCATTGTCACTGCAATTTAGGTTTCAGTATTGCTGAGAAGAAGAGGAGGAGGAGGAGTCTGTCCTAACTCCACTCCTCAAGTTTAAAAAAAAATTGGATCTAGGGGTCCAATTCTGTGGGCCAAAATGCTCATGACCTGGAAGCTGAATTCCCTGAGCTGGCAGCTAGAATTTTGTGCACCAGCACCCCTTAGTACAGCTTAGAGGGAACACTGCTCATGTCTGATCCAGTCAGACATGAGCGGGAATGCGGGAATGAATAAGCAGTGTCTGGGGTCTGGACTGTTCAGAGGTCTGCTATGAAATATGAAGAAGAAGATAAGAGATTGGATTTATACCCCGCCCTTCACTACCCAAGGGAGTCTCAGAGCAGCTTACAAACTCCTTTCCCTTCCCCTCCCCACAACAGGCACCCTGTGAGGTAGGTGGGGCTGAGAGAGCTCTGACAGAAACTGCTCTTTTCCAAGAACAGCTGTGCCAGAACTATGGCTTGCCCACGGTCATCCAGCAGCTGCAAGTGGAGGAGTGGGGAATCAAACCCAGTTCTCCCAGATTAGAGTCTGCGCACTTAACCACTACACCAGACTGGTGTAGTTGAAAAAGTTGAAGAAGTGCTGAGGTTCAGCTTATTGCACAGCAGCTCTCCACCACTAGTGCACTTGCCACTAGTGACCCCACAAGCCAGTCACTCCCACCCTACACCTCTCCCAAAGAGGTGAGAAAAGATGACACATGTACCTCAGAATCTCAGTGGGGAAGAAGAGCTGTACCTCTGAGCAGCAGCCTCGCTTTCGTAGCTGATGCAGGGCTGGGTGGCCAACAGAGCAGCCAGGAGCAGTGGGGTCACCTGGTGGATGCCTGGGCAATGACCATCCCCCAATGCTGGCTGGATCTGATGCCAAACACATTCTCCCTATTACCCAAGGAACTGTGCTCTTGCAGGTCCTCAGGACCTTGTGAGACTGGCCAACAGGATGGGGAAGGGAGCAGTGCCTGAGAGGAGGATGTAAAGCACATTCCCCGCCGTTTTTCTCCTATCACTAATTTGAGCCATGGCAGGGAGATGAGAGATGGTGGTAGAGGAAAGTGTCCACCATGGAAAGCAAGTTGGCAACCCTAGTTGTAGCCCAGTTTGGGTATATGTACCCCAAGGTTAGGGATGCTATGGCACTCTCACTACTTGGACCTAGGAAGGAGTTTCATAAGGGTTTATATTTTCTATACTTTTTTTGACAGTAAAGGATAAACCTAAGATCATTACTATTGATTTCTGAGTTTTCCATGACAGGCTGCTTCTTGTGAAAACCACTCCAGTGACTTTTAGAGAAGAACCACTGCTACCGTGTTTCAATATGATAAAGTAGTTGCAGACATCAGGTTAGTGGAAAGATCATTTATTATGTTCTACAGGTGTTCTCTTGCACTTCTGTCTTTGGCATACTGTAGGTAGGAAGTTGAGTCCAGGGCCGGTGCTGCCATTAGGCCAAGTTAGACGACCACCTAGGGCACAGACCTCAGAGGAGTGCAGAAATTGACAATCAGTGCCCCTCCAACTGGCCACTCACTCACTCACTAGCCCTGTCTCTCCCATGCTTTTCCTCCTCCAGAAAGTCATGGCAACTGCAGCAGCAGGAGCAGCAGCTCCCTTCAGCTTTGCCTCGCACCCTGCCTGCCCAAGCCCGCACAATTTTTTTAAAAATTAGCAGGGTCAAGTTTTGTGCTTTTAATTTCCCCTAGAATTCATCTGTTTTTGATAATTGGTTAGCAGTGTGTGTGTGGGGGGCCCCCCCGCAAGTAGTTAGCCTTGCCTAGGGTGCAGAAAAGCCTGGCACCGGCCCTGGTTGTGTCTGTAGTGGTTAGAGCTGGGGAAATCTGGGAGACCCTGTTTTGAATCCTCTGCCATGGAAGCTTTCTGGCTGACCTTGAGCCAGTCACACACTCTCAGTCTAACTTGTCCCTCAGGGTAGTTGTGAGGATCAAATAGAGGAGAGGAGAACAATGTAAGTCATTTCGGGTCCCTACTGAGGAGAAAGACAGGGTATAAATGAAGTAAATCAATAATAAAACAAATAAATATTTAGCTCCTCCTTGAGACTTCCTGCCAGAGACTTTCTGGTCCTTCCCCTGAACTGCTTGCCCTTTTGGTGCCTGAGTGCTTATACCTACTTACCTTTCATAGCACAAGAGGCTATTGTCTTGGGCCCTGGTTATTTTGACAGGAGGAACACTTCCCAGAGGAAGGGGAATATTCATACAGTTTGTATTCCAGTTTCCCGTTGCTTGGCATTTTAATAAATGTGTGAATATTAAATGAATTAAAATATTTGTAAATTATTGTCTTTTTAATTTATTACAGAATACTCACTGCACTTATGAGATGGCTTCCTTGCTGAGCACATCATAATACTGCTATAGTGCCTATTAATTTTTTACAGCTAAAAGAAAAGCAAAAGTTAAAAATAAAACACAAAAAGGCAGTTGTTATAATTAATGGGAGCGGTAGCAAAGCACATAGAATTAATGAGAAAGATTACCTTTTTTAGTGCTCATATAAACTGCGAGATTGAAGGGATGTGCAAAATGAATAATGCATTTGCATAAATATCCACCAAATGATTATGCATTTGCTGATTTATGTAAGGCACTCAGATGCTATGGTGATGAGCAAAGTATAAATAAAATAGAAAGGTGATTGGTAGATAGTCAGCTCAATGAATATCAATTGAAAGTCAACACGAAATAGAATATCAATTGGAAAAGTGAATGCTGCTGGATAGCTAGCTAGGTAAACACTAGAATCAATTTTTTTTCAACTTCTCAGACTGTGTCCTAGACGTGCCTCTTGACAATCTGTGGAATGGCTTTGTGGCTTTGTTCCATTTGTGGCTTTGTCCCATTTGTTCTGAAGATGCAAGGCAAAGCATCCAGGTTGCCCTGTGCCTACAGGGTACGAAAGCAGACCTGGCAGATACTACCCATAAACTGGAGTTACTCAGTAGCAGTAACAAATTCCAGGATTACAGTTGTGCTTGCAAAGATATAGGAGAGCTCTCAGGGAAGGCAGGGGTCAATGCAATGGTGTGCAAGATTTAACTGAAACCTTGTATTTTTAAATTTAGATTAGCTATGCTATGCTATTAACAAAGGGATATTTGACACACACACATCCTTTGAAATGAAGATGCCAGACACAGGATTTTGGGACAAATGAGGACCTGTCAATTAACAGCTGAACTATACAAGTATGTAAATTTTGCCATTCCCTTAGTGCAGGGTTCCCAAAAGGTTTCACAATGGGTTCTTTGCCATTTGGATAATCCAGTGCTGGCTCCAAGCTCAGCCCAGCATACTGGCATGCTTAGTGTTCATTGCATACATAAAAAGATGCACAACATGGTGCACCCCCACCCCATACCAGTCAGCATAAGGGCTCAAACTCAATATTCAAAATGTCTTAAAAATAATCTTTTTTTTTTTCAAATATATCAAGAACAGGAATCAAGCTGGGGGTGGGGTGAAAGGATTGTTAATAGAAGATGGAGAGATAAGAATGAATTCTTTGCATCTGTTTTCACTGTGGAAAATGAGGAGCGTGTAATCAAGCCAGAACCATTATTTTGGGGGAAGTGTCTGAAAGACTCAGTCAAAGCAAGGGGGTGAATGATGAAGTTCTACAGTTACTTAAAAAATTAGTAAATCTTCAGGTGCAGATGGCATACAGTCAAGGGTTCTTGAGCAATGAAAATGTTAAACTGTTGCTCTTGCAACCAGTGTACGAAGCATGTTGCTAAAATCAGCCTCCATACTGGAGGACTTGAAATTAGCAAATATTATACAACTTTTAAAAAGGAGATCCATAAAAGACTCAGAAAATTTCAAGCCAACTGTCCTAACATCTTTGTTGAAAGACAGAATTATTAAATGTGTAGAGGAACAAAGCTTGCTGTGCTGAGGAAAAATCAGCATGGACTCTGAAAGAGCCAGTCCTGCCTTACCAACCTTTTGAAGTTGTATGAGAGGGTTAACAAGGATAAGAGTGATCTGGTAGATATTACACACTTGAACTACCAAAAAGCCTTTGATAAGGTACTTCACCAAAGACTCCTAAGTAAGTTTAGCAGTCATGGAATAAGAAGACCGGTCTTCTTGTGGAATAGAAACGGGTTAAACAACAGGAGTCAGAGAGTGGGAATAAATGTACAGTTCTCACAGTGGAAGAAAGTATGCAGTGAGGTCCCACAAGGCTCATGACTGCGGCCAGTGCTATTTAACTTATTCATAAATGATCTGGAACTGGGGTGAGCAGTGTATTGGCCAAGTCTGCAGATGACACAAAATTATGCAGGACAGTGAAAACCAAGGTGGAGTGTGGAGAATTAGTGGGCAACAACATGGTAAATAAACATAAATGTAGGTTAGTACAAGGTGAAGATGTAGTAGCTAGTTCAATGAAAATATCATTTTAGGTAAACTCCATGCTGGGAGTTATTAGGGAAGGGAATGAAAATAAAATGGCTATATTGTAGCAATCCTGTGTTGATCTACGGTTGGAGTACTGTATAACGTTCTGGTCACCATATCTCAAAAAAAATTGCATAGCAGCAAAAAGTACAAAGGAGGGCAACAAGATAATAAAGAGGTTGAAGCACCTTTCCTATGGGGAAAGGCTAAGTATTGATATCCGGTTTCGGCTAGCTCAGTAGCGGGCGCAATCTCCCACAGCTCTGGGAGACATGACCTGGACTCGGTGGGTTGAAGGGGTGCTGAACTGGTTTTGGACCCCCAGGGACCCTTGTAGGGGGACCCTGCCTGAGGCGTGAGAGGCAGCATCTCCCAGAGATGGCAATCTCAGGATCGAGGCTCCCCTTTGCCTCTGTAGATTCGGCCACTGCAGAGCCTCTGGGCACACATGAGTGCACACCAGATGGCTGCAGGAGTCAGCAGGCAGCAAGAAAAGATTTGCTTACCTGGAATGCACAGTGAAACTGTAAGTGAATGATCCATGTGAAGATTCTCTGATGTGAGCTCCAAGCTCCAAATGAATGGGGGTTTAAAGTTTAAATCCCCCCACCTCCTCTTAAAGAAACAGCGCCACAAAAAATCTGCTTGCTTGTGGAGTGGCTGAAGAACAAATGGGACTAATTTAGCTTGTATAACTAAAAAAGAAAGACATTTGACTAATTTGTGGGAACTTTCCGTTAATGTAAACAAAAAGCAATGACTGGAAGGGGAGAAAAGATGGCGGGGAAACCTAGACCTTCTCCTAAAGCTCCATCTATGCTTCCAGCTACAGAGTCTGAGACCAGTACAGACCTAACTGCAGCTTTGGCAATAGCTTTGCACCCTCTGATGGATCAACTGAATGCTGTGAATTCTAAGCTGGATACTTTGCAGCAACAAGTTGCAGATTCAAGCAAGAGGTCTGACCAGACAGCTAAAGCAATGGCAGAAGTTAAAACCAAAGTAGAAAAGACTGATTTAAGACTGGACATGATGGGAAAAGAAAGGATTTCCGACCAAAATAATCTTTTGGAACTTCAGATGGAGAGATCTTTCTTTTTGAGATTTCAAGGCATTCCTGAACAAAAAGGGAAAAACCTTAAAAAGATCCTGAGTGATGCTTTGGCTCCAATGACAGATGAAAATTAACTACAGCAGATCATCTACAAAGCAATCTGGACATGGCCTATAGGACCTATCCTGAATTCGTAAAGAAGAAAAATCTGCCTGGAGAAGTTATGGTGAGGTTTTCCAAAAAATCAACTAGAGACGTGGTGCTCAAGGACACAAATAAAAATGTCCTGAAGATCCAAGAAAAGGACATTAAAGTGTTAAAGGGCATTCCATTTGAAATCAGGAAGAAGAGGATACCCTACAAAATTTTAACTACGTATCTCCAAACAGAGGGCATTATGTATCAGTGGCTGACTCCTGAAGCTGTGGTATTTAACTACAAAGACAAGAAGCAAAGAATTGATTCAGCTGCAAAGGTAAAGAAATTTTTGGACTATTGCAAAGAAAGAAAAGATAAAGCCTCAACAGAGGACTCTATAGATCTTCAAGAGAGCATTTATGGACTGGAAAGCTCAGACACATCTGGAAGTAAAAGTTCAGAAGAAGAAGGGTCAGATTCAGCTTCGGGGGCAGCAGCACCAAAACTCCAGAGGGGAAAGAAGAAGAGAAAGCACGAAGAAAAATAAGCTGTTTTTGTTGAAAGTCATATATGTTTATGTATCCCATTTTGAATTTTAGCCATCCATGTATTTCTTAAGCTTTTTAGATAGAATTATTAATATTTTGAAGCCTGTATTTTTTTAACACTTTCTTGAACAGTTTATAGCAAGATTAATATACCAGAATATAGTTCTGACTTCTGTATACCTTAGGGTAGAGTAGGTTTTTAGTTTGTTAGGTATTGTAGTGTTTTTAGTTGGATTTAAGTATAACAACAACAACAACAAATACCTTTTATTGGCATAAAATATTAAAAGCAGTTCCCATTAAGATAAAACAGTTCCAAAATTTGTAAAAGATTTAGGTATAGAAAATCAATAAAAATATTTTTTTTAAAAGGGGAAAGGCTAAGTATTCTATCTGGAATTGTCACAGTTTAGAAAAAAGATGGCAAAGTGATAGAGGTTTGTAAAATTAGACATGGGGTGGAAAAAGTGAATAGAGACATCTTTTTGTCCCTCTCCCAGAGCACTGGAAATTGGGGGAACCAAATGAAAATTACAGGCAATAGATTCAGGATGGAAAAATGAAGAATTTCTTTACACAATGAGTAATTAAACTGTGAAATTCATTGTCGGTGGATTTAGCAATGACTATGAGCATAGATAGCTTTCAAAGGGTGTTAGAGAGATTTATGGATGATAACCGGATCTACTAGCCATGATAACCAATGGGAACCTCCGCATCCAAAGGCAATATTAGGAGAAGGCCTTGGCCTCTATGCCCTGTTTATCGGCCCTAGGGTTGTCAGCCCAGTGCTGGCACCCAATGGAAGCTTTTTAGAGTGCAGGAATATGTTTCTTGGTGTTGCTCTGATGCTGCAACATGACTTCCAGTGCAAATCTGGAAGTGACATCATCACATTGGGCAACATTCTAGGATTCCACCAAACTCTCTGATTATACCATAGTATTTTGATGGCCCCAACATGATGGTATCACTTTTGGGTTCCAGCAGGACTCTTCTCACATTCTTGTGACCTGAGTGGGAAAGTATATACCAAATATAATCACTGTTAAGTTAGCCTTCCTGTTTGTCACCTGCTTCTGGCCAATTCAAAATGTTTTTAACTTTTAAGTGTTGGGTATAATGTTTAAAACACTTCAGTGTATTTTTAGGGTTAATGTTGTTTGTATTAGTCAACAGGAAGTCACATGTTTGTTTGTAACCAACCTGTCTACGCAATAGAATGCCGGGGAACTTTGTTAGATCCTTCACTCTCTGATTGGAAACCATGTACCAGCTATTTAGCATTTTATGATTTCTCCTCTTCGCCTCTGTTCTTGCTTAGAGAAGGAGACACCATCACTTCCGGTTTACCTCTCTAGCTGTAAAGATGTAGAATCTAGTTCTGTTGTTATTTTGCATCCCGTTTACCTTTTCCCATGTTAGGTTTATAGTAAATTTTTACCTTTTAACAATTTTACTTTGCTTAAATATATTCTTACCAAGAATAACCAACATTAAGCCACCTGGATCTCTCATATCTAATGGATTCCCTCAGTCTGCATCACTGATGGGAATACTGTTTGTAAAATTGGTGCTGGTTTCGTATCCGTTCCAAACAAAATGCTGTAAAAAGAAACAAGCAAGAACATGAAGGTTGCCAAAGAAAATGGGTGGGATGAAAGGGATTGCTCAACTGTCCATGGAGGGGGGGTGGTATTTCTACACCCCTGCTACTTTGTCTTGCATCAGATCAGAATGGTGATGATGGACATAAGTAAGGCTTTTATGGTGGTAGCCCTGAGGGTTAGATTGCATTGTCTATTGAGTTAAGGTGGTTTGGGGCTATTTTTCACAGGCACTAATACTTTTTTCAATTCACTTTTGAGCTGATTGGGTGGCTTGTTCCATGGATTCTAGTATGTTTGAATAGTACTTTATTTCCTCTGTTTTGTTAACTCTAAAGTAAAATATTTTATTGTTTGACGAAAGCTGTCTTGGAGAAAGTGAACTTCCATTGTTCACTTAAATTAATGGAATTAAATTAAATTAATGGAATGATGCCATATTATTTGGGTTTGCATTGTTCAGGTTTTGTTTGCTTAGAAAAGAACCTTGGTCTCTAATCCAATTCTCCCCATTGGCAGGCCAGGTTTCCCATTAATAAGAGAGGAAACCACAGCTATTTGGTTGTTGAGGCTGGTAACAACTGGTAAATCTATGCTTATGTTGGATTGGTACCTGAACCTTTCTCTTTTCTTCCTGACAGCAGAATCTCCACACTTAAGATTGCCAGTTTAGCAGATAATCGGCAGACTCTAACATGTTTATCTCTGCGCTATGAAAAGTCTCACCTACTTTTACACTCACATGAAAAGCTGTGTTAAAGGTATTAAAAAGCAGGCAAGGACACATTCCCCCCACCCTGGATCAATAGGCAAGTCCACCTGTACCACAGTCTAAGCTGCTTTTAAAATGTGGGTAAATTTAGAAAGAATCTGACTAGTGGGTCTATGAGAAGGGAAAGAGAAACAGGTGTATTTGCTGCTATGAGGTTTAAAATACACACCCACACACCCTTTACTACATATGATCTTTTCATGCGTTTCTTGAATTAGGTCTGCTTACTGCTAGATAGCAATTAGGATGTTTGTCACAGCAGTCACAGGTAAGATGAAAGGGTTTAATAACAGAGTGCCTTACATAGCAGTCTTTTTATTTCCCACTTTCATATAGTTGTAACAATAACAAAAGTGTTTTTTTTTACTTTACAAAGCTAGTAACAGACCCACAAGGAGCCTGGGACAAACTAGATGTGATGTAGATAGCTATGATTAAGGCCTTGGACTTGTTTTAAAGTTCAAAACAGCTTTGTTGGGGGGAAAGGTTGAAAAGAGAGGCACATCAGCTTGGAGGAGTGGTGTTGAGGAATGGGAAAGAAAATCCCTTGTGCGGTTTTGCTAATTCCTCTCCTGAATCTGTCATTTGCTCCATAAGGGAAACCACAAGGGTTCCTGGATTCCTCCCATGGATCAAGCAAATAAAATTTAGATCTGGGAACTGGCACAGGGGAAGAATTTATTGCCCCCTTTATGCAGCATTGCTTCTGTAGTCCCAGTTTGCCATCCACTATTTTCCTGTGGCTGATCTGAACTTTATTTACAAGTAGTGGATAACAGATCATCCAATACATGTCACATTAAGTCCAAAAGTTGCTCCATTATGTTGCAGGCTTCATCATCATGTGCAGACCTAAATAAATAAGCTTATTCCCATGCTGTCAAAAATATCACCTACTAGTTCCTACAAATCAACATACTGTTGACGGCATAAGACATTGAAATCCAAACTATGGGAAGCCCTAACTGAACCGATGTCCCTCTTTCCTTTCTTGTGAGACAAAATAGTATTTTGGCAAACATGTTGTAACTCCTCACCTTCTCCCAATTTCCTTTATATACAGAAAAGTGGACCAGCAGCACTTAGGTTACGTTGAACATGTAACAAAAGTCACAGGCCAGTGCCCTTCTGATATACAGTTTGTCAGTGATGGCAAATAAACTAATGGTTTTGAATCAGGAGTTAGTGTACCATATCTTCCAAACTCCTGGTCTAAGGTCTGCAGTGCTTGCATCTAGCTCTAACTGTATTGCTATCAGGGCTGGACTTGAAGACAGAAGTCCAGGGCTCCAGTTCACAGGTTCAACAGGGTCCCTATAAAAGTGGGTCATAGCCCTTGGGAGCACAGTAGGACTTCCTTCTAAGTATACATACAGCCACATTATACCATGTGTGTTTATCTGTGGAGGTTATGCAATGAGGCTTGCTGAATACTCAATTTGTGCTTCACATCTGAAGTATACATACCCATTTAAAAAGCAGCCCCAATGAGACACTGAAGTCTAGGGTCTAGAAACTGAGGTGGAGAAGAAAAAATGGCCTCAACATAGTGATGTTCTAGGAATGTCCTGTATATAGACTGGGCAACCTACAGCATCACCTGGAAGTGACATCACATCCTCCTCAGACTCTGCCCTACTCTGGTAATGCCCCCTCAAATCTCTGACTCCCAGAATCTGCCAAGGCAGTGTTAGGAACATCTTAGTGGCATGGGTTGCAAGTGCTGGGCCAAATGCTTCCTGGAACTCATATCGCCTTTTGTTTTCTTTAAAGAAAGTCACTATGATGTCACTCATTCATGTAACTTTTTATGTTTTCCCATATATACGGCTTAAAAGAAAGAAAGAAAATAACCTTGCCGTGTCTCTTAGTTTTAGAATTTTAATCTGGCAACCCCAGGTACAAACATATTTGCTGTAAATAGATCCACTGAATTCCATGTTTTATGATGCTTCACTGTTATGCTTTAGTTGTTCATAAAGGGAGCAATCTTAAGCAGGTCTGCTCATTAGTAAGTCCCATGTTAATCAACTTACTCTCAGGAAAGTGTCCTTAAGACTATAGCCAAAATCATTCATCTTAACAGAATGCATTTTAAAGTTTTTCACTATAACATTTAAAGCAACTGTTGAATAAAGCTGAATGCTATCAGATTTGTACCGCCATAACGTTAATTAGCATGTTTTGTCCCACTGGAATGCCACAATCTGAAACAAAAATGCTAGAGTCCTGAGATACAGTCCTACTTATCCACTTCCTAAATTTAAAGCAAGGTAACACATTTTTCCTAGCATAATTTTTTTCTTAAAAAAAAGAAGACAGTTTTCCATAGGACACTGCGCTGTTCACCATCTGTTCATTCAGTAGATGCCAGCATTCTTAATTTATGAATGCTGATCTCTAGTAATTAAAGCAAAACTGCAAAACTTTATCTTATGGTTATCGCATGCACAACTATCAAATAACTATGTATGGTACTCTTGATTTAAAAGATATTCCAACTGAAATCCAAAACAGAAAGAAAGCAGTATATTTTCAAGAATTTAGTCTAATCTTTTGATTCAAAATTTATTCATAGCATTGGACTTTTTCTCAGTGAGTTCACACATGCAGAGTAACGAGGATGCAGAGCCCTGAGGTGGTAAAATGGATTGCACCACCTCTGAAGGCACTGCCAGTGAGGGATTCCAGATACATATCCAGTCCATGGAACATGTCCAGTCCTTAGGGCTCTGCCGGCTTGTTGTTATCTCGCTTCCCTGTATGTGACAACCAGTGGAAGAATTCTCCACAACAAAGGCGTATGTTGGACTAGCTGGGTTCTGTGAGGAATTATTGGGAGGGAAACAGTTTGGAATTTCCCTCCAATCTCCCCCTCCCAAAGGCTTGAATAGATCAGTTTCTCTTCCCACTCCTTCCTGTTTTGCCTTAACCAACTCTGCGATCACACACATGCATAAAATAATCCACTTTCAATGGACTTTCCAACTGGATTTTACTGTGTGAACTGGTCTCAGTCTCAGCTGCTCTCAGTGTTGTCCAACATGCCACACTGGCATAGGGTTGCCAGCCTCCAGGCAGGGCCTGGGGATCCCCCGCTTTTACAACTGATCTCCAGCTGACAGAGATCAGCTCCCCTGGAGAAAATGGCTGCTTTGAAGGGTGGACTTTATGGCATTGGACCATGCTGAGGCCTCTCCCCTCCCCTCCCCTCCCCAAACCCTGCCCTCTCCTAGATCCACCCCCAAAGTCTCCAGGCATTTTCCAACCCAGACTTGGCAACCCTACACTGGCATGACTTTATGGATGATCCTTTACTCACAAACGGTTAGAAGTGTCACATGAAGAATAAAAGTGGCTACAATGTAGGTATGTACATGCCCCATGATTCTGGGATACAATGTGGTTTCTATTAGATTACAGAAATATTCATAACCACTGCTCACATTTCAGTCTCAGTCTCAAATAGTTTTTGTGTATGACTTTATTTTTCCCCCCATTACTGCAGAGAAGGGACTCAATATGTTAATGAAAGCATTACTTGTAATTTTCTAATCGTATTGAAAAGATGGCCAAGTGGCCATGAAAAATCAAATATATGCAAGCAACGAAATTTGATCTAAAAGTTGCTTTTAAAACATATGAGAATCTTTGCCTGGTGCATGGCTGCAAAGAATCCACCTGTATTTCAATTAGCCTCCTGCTAATTCATCTGTGATATACCTAATTTATTCATTTACAGTGATTAAACCTTCAGCAGGTACTTTCTCAAAGTCGACATTCACACCCTCTGGTACAGCATCTGTAATACTCAGAGCGCTCTTATTTGCTTAGAGTACCACATTCATTGTAGAGTGGCAAGTGCTGAGGCTTTAATATGGATTCAAAGTATGCTCTTCATGTTCACACAGCAACTAAGAACTCAATAAGACAGGTGGCGATAGGTGTTTAGCATGCATTCCTCAGTCTAAACGTTAGAAAGCACGGACAATAAAGTGTCTCTCTCTCCCAGTGTCAGATTTCAAATGGCTTAGCATATCCAAATGGCAGACTACTACTCAAAAACGAAGAAAGCTGACAAAATGAGGAGAACAAAGAAAAAAGCATTAATAATTTCAGCCATGCCACATTTGCAAGGCAACTGCAAGGCTTTTCTGTCAGTGTGTTTCTATTACTTATATATATATTGACTTTTTAAAAAATGGCAGAAAAAGAAGGAAAATACAGTTTAAAGGGGAGGAAAGTAGGCATTAGGAGATTGACTTAAATTACTCTCCATGTGATCCAGTCAATGCCCTGCATTCACACTACTAGCATGCTGATGAGGGACAGAAATTAGTAGCAGAAGAATCCAATGCATGAAACTCAGAGTATGGGAGGAAGAGAAAAGGAAGAAGCAAGAAATGAATCATCCCCCAAGACTGATCATACATCTATATCTATATCTATCATGAATATCTATATTTACATGTGAGCGCTGACAATCCAGGTTGTGTTTGTACCTGCCTGTAAAGAAGAATATACATAGATGCTTGTTGTTTCAGTGCTTCCTGTTCCTGAAATAGGAGAGGACCAATTATTTTAGGCCCTTCTGTTTCACTATCAACTTTGTTCTCTATGTCTTTCAAATATTACCCAAGCAAGTGCTTTACCTTCCAGTTGTCAAAGCGACCTTTGAATGCAATGTATTGCTTTTAATTGTATTTGTTTGGTATAGTGGTTAAGAGCACAGACTCTAATCTGGGAGAACCGGATTTGATTCCCCACTCCACTACATGCAGCTGCTGGTGTGACCTTGGATCAGTCACAAATTCTCTCAGAGCTGTTCTCTCAGTGGCAGTTCTCGAGAGAGCTCTTTCAGTCCCACCTACTTCAACAGGTATCTGTTGTGGGGAGGGGAAGGGAAAGGGATTGTGAGATGCTCTGAGACTCCGGGTAGGGAAGGGCGGGGTATAAATCCAATCTCTTCTTCCTCTTCTTTTTGTTTCCAATCATTAATGCTAGCTTGCAGGGAGGGCAGGGAATTAAATCAAATCAAATCAATCAATAAATTAGAACTTTCTCCAAGTTCCTTTGGGTTAACAGATCAACAATCTGAACAATTAGAGTTAATTGGCAATACAACAACGAACCATTTTGAGCAATTAACCATTTTGAGCAATTAACCTAGCATGGGGTATAAATAAAATAAATGAATAAATAAATAATACTTGTAGCACGGTTGCCAATTTGTAGTAAAGTTGTGGGTGAAGCCTCAGGATAGCAGGGGAGGGAAAGGGAAGGGACCTCAGCTGTATGATGCCATAAGCATGATCTCTCATAGAGTCCACTCCCCAAAGCACCCATTTTCTCCCAGCAAACTGATCTCTGTACTCTCGAGATCATGGAGGTCTAGGCCGTGCCTGTAAGTTGGGAACCCTAATTTGTAGCCATATAATTACAGCACATAATGGAATACTTGGTATAAGCCCCTGAAGAAGTGCACTTAGTAAGAACTGGAATTTCTCAAGAACAAATAATTAGATAGTGAAGTAAAGCAAAAGAAATGGATAACATAAAAGAGAAATGATAGTTGATAAGATCAAATAGAATAAAATTACAATAGAAATACACTTCTGCTGGAACTTCCACAAGCAAACAACTTCAGTTCTGCTTCCTCTGTGTTGCACTACAAAAGAAATCCTTTAAAACACGGTGCTTCAAGTTGAACAGTTGAACCTGAGAATTTCTTTTGCATCCCTGTGATTAATTAGGGGAATGTTCTATACGAAATGCAGCAGGCTCTCCATCATGAGTACACTGTAAATCCAGGCTGCTTTTTATTTAGGAAAGAGGAACTATAATGCTGTTAGAAGATTTAAGCTTTGTGAAATTACTGGCAAATTGCAAGAAATACTGTAAAACTGAGACCAGAAAGCCAATGATCAAAAAGACCCCAAACACAAAAATTTCCATGCTTTGTAATTCCAACAACCTATCTGGCTCATTAGCAGTCTGTCTACTGTGCTTCAGTGAGGCTCACAAGAAGGGTGTGATAACACTGTACAGACAGACACTTTTGTTAATCTTCACTCTTTGACGGTCAAACTGTCAATAAAAAGGAGTCCCAATAAAGAAGACTATTTTTTATCACAGTTCCAAAAATATCCATCAATGCTCTCTCAAGTAGAGTAAAACTAGAACAGGCAGACACTAACAGTGGCTGGAATCCAGAGAAATCTGTTCATGGAGCAGACCTTGCAGAGTGGGAGTTTTTTCTGCTTTTCCATACCCCTGCAACCTCACTGCGCTTTTGTTCCACATTGGAGAGCCAGCATGGTGTAGTGGTTAAGAGTGGAGGCCTCTAATCTGGAGAAATGTGTTTAATTACCACTCCCACACGTGAAGCCTCGTGGGTGACCTTGGGCCAGTCACAGTTCTCAGTTGTCTCTCAGCCCCACCTACTTCGCAGTGTGCCTGTTGTGGGGAGAGGAAAGGAAGGTGAGTGTAAGCTCCTAGGAGACTCCTTACGGTAAGGAAAACTGGGGTATAAAAACCAATTCTTCTTGTTCCTGGGCTCAGTGGGACCTAAGAAACAGCATATGTGGCATAGCGGTGGTCTGCCGTGGGAGGGGGAATGGGTAGAAATCACTGTTCCTATTCCAAAAACAGAATTTCCCTTAAATCTTCAGAGCTGTAAGGTTGGGTACAAGCCTTTTAAACTACCCATTCAACATATTTTACAACAGTAGGACTTGGCCTTCCCATTACAGTTGTTATATTATCTGGAACAGAGGTGGAATTTTGAAGAAAGAAAATGACCAAAGATAAAAGGTTATGAGTCAATCCTGAAGAAATCTTTACAAAAGCAGCTAACAAGTATTGAAGACATGTATAGGATTGCCAGCCCCCAGGGGAGAGTGGAGGATCCCCCAATTTCACAGGCTCCCCCAACAGCCACGACCCAGCATGATGAGGGTTGCCAGCTCTGGGTTGGGAAATAACTGGAGATTTTGAAGGCACAGCCTGAGGAGGGTGGGGCTTGGGAGGGGAGGGACTTCAATGGGGTGTAATGCCACAGAGTCCAGCTTCCAAAGTGGCCATTTTCTCCAGGTGAACTGTTTTCT
This sequence comes from Lepidodactylus listeri, assembly GCA_029233225.1. Lineage (NCBI taxonomy): Eukaryota > Metazoa > Chordata > Lepidosauria > Squamata > Gekkonidae > Lepidodactylus > Lepidodactylus listeri. Next base: position 47,431,095 of record JARCFY010000003.1, on the reverse strand, counting down.
GTTGCCTGGAGATCAGTTGTAGAGCCTGGAGATCTCCAGCCACCACCTGGAGGTTGGCAACCTTAAGTGTGATGTCCCCAATGTGATGACATCACGTGGAAGTGGCATCATCACACTGGGGACGTCATGCGGCAATGCTCTGGTGTTTTGGGCAAAACTCTATGGTAACTATACAGTTTTGCCCAAAATACCAGAGTCTCACCGCATGACGTCCCCAGCACAATGATGTCACTTCCACATGATGTCATCCCATTGGGAACATCGCATGTGGTGACATCGCCCTGCCCCCACTCCTGGAGAGCTCCCTCCCACCTACCCCCAGCAAGGAGGTAAGACCTGGCAACCCAAGACATGTTTTACTTTTGTATTCATTCAAATCATTAAAAAAAATAGGGTGTTTTGTAATCATGATTAATATGACAAAACAAATTCCCTATATAAACAGCCTATTATAAAAAAAATAATTTCTTTCATTTTTTATATTCCTTTTGTTATTGCAGTTTTTCTGTGTACTGGTTTCACTTTTACAACATGGCAGCATTTCCTTAATTAAGGCATAGAAAGAGTTGTTTTCCTTATGGTGGGGGGAGAGAAAGCCCTGTGCTTTCTTGATTGATTGCAAGGTGTAGTTACTAGGATTACTTACATGTGTGTTCCAATCCTGAAGGATATGGGGTGGAACTTTTCCTTCTTTACTCCAGTGCCTGCCCTACCTTGCCCTTTCCCCCTTGCAGTCTGCACCCCCCTGCTTGCCTCCATCTCTACAAACTTATCTCTCATCTAAGCAAATCTGCCTCAAGGTCCCCCTGCTGCTGTTGCTGCATGCCTGCCCACAGGCCTTGCCTCCTTGTGCCATCAAATGCCCTTGCCATCTCAGTCTGCCTGTTCCTCATGCTATTAATCTCCAAGCTAAATGGCTGCTGGAGGGATTGTAACCATTTGAGAGCAACATCTAAGAGTGGAATTTTACTTGTGTGGCATAAGAATTCTTCTTCCGATTGGGTTATGATCTAACCAGTCAAACAGCCCTTCCCCATTTCTTATTTATTTCCTGTTTAGCATCAGCAACAGTTGCAGAGAGGTACTTCCAGAAATGTAGTTTGCATATGGAACCCAAACCTTTGGTCATCTGGGCCTTGAGAAACTACATCTCTCAAGATTCAGGAGAATGATGTTATTTCTGCCTACTGCTGCTGACCCTGCTACTGCTAAACCTGATGGGTTGGAAACCAGATAAAGTGGCCGTACAGGACAGAGGATCTGTTTGGGGAAACTGAGAAGCTTGTGGGGTGTTGAGGGATACATTTGAACCTCATTGCACTCTGAATGACATAGGCAGGAGCATGACAAGGTCTGAACTAGGTTCTGAATAGACCAAATTATTTTCTTCTTTTGGGCAAAATAACTAAAGTTTGCTGGGACCAATTCCAGGGTTACCAGCCTGGGAAATTCCAGGAAATTCCTGCATATTTGGGAGTAGTGCTTGAGGAGGGTGGACTTTGGGGAAGGGAGAGAGCTCAGTTGGGATATCATCAATGGAAATGTGGGATGGTAAAACAGAGCTGCCTGAGACTGAATCCTTCTAAGACAGAGGTTCTGTGGCTGGGGATGGGAAATTTCGGTTTGAGGTGCCAACTCCCGGCTCTTGATGGTGTGCCCTTGAGACCGGCACTCACCATCACGAGTCTGGGTGTGATCCTGGATGCCTCCTCAACAATGGAGGCCAAGGTCACTAATGTTGTCAGACTGGAAATTTTTTAATGGCAGCAGGTCAGGCAACTGGCCCCCTACCTGTCTTGCCCCAATCTAGCTACTGTAATCCATGCAACAGTCATCTCCAGATTGGATCACTGTAACTTGCTCTATGTGGGCCTACCCTTGAGGCTGACCCAGAAACTCCAACTGGTACAGAATGCAGCAGAGTGAACCCTTACTGGGATCCTTACTGGCACAGCACATATTCATCCAGTGCTGCATGAACTGCATTGGCTCCTGATGGAGTATTGGATCAGATTTAAGGTCTTGGTATTGACCTTTAAGGCCCTTAACGGTCACGGACCTACATACCTTTGGGACTGTCTCTCCTAGTATATCCCAGAAGAGCGTTACACACAACAGACCAGAACTTATTGGTGATCCCCAACCTGAGAGATGTTCAGCTGTCCTTGACCAGAGTCAGGGTATTCTCTGTCTTGGCTCCAACTTAGGGAACTCTCTGGCGAACAACATCTGTGCCCTGTGGGATGTGCTACAGTTCTTCAGGGTGTGCAAGACAGAGATATTCAATTGAAGACAGTGATGGTCCCATCTAGGTATTCCTACCTCCCTGCCCTTTCCCCATGTGATAGCAGTGCTGCTAGGATTTTAGCGCCATCTTTAGCCATGTTTATTTATTGTTTTATTTGGTTTTAATCTTTTTTACTTGATACCTTATATGATCATGGTTTACACTGTCCTGAGCCTGGTTCCACCGGGGAGGGAACTTGATAAATTCAATAAATAAATAAATATTATGTCCTGGGATACTGCATTCTATTATGTCATGTCCAGAACAAAGGCAAGACCCTTCAAGTCCTCACCTTCCTAAGAAATCACTTTCACCAAAATTCAAATTTTGAATTTAATTTTCCTGCTTTACATCACTTTTATGTGCCTTTTCCCTCCCACCTTACATAACTTGTTGATTTCTTTATGTGCATGTGATCTGTATGTTATACTATTCCTTTAAAACAAATTATTTGTGCTTCTTTAACTTGCTGCTATATAGTTATGTTACATTCACCTTTAAAAAAAAAAAAAAAAAAAAAAGCACCCTCCCAAAATTATCTTCCAGCTTTTCTCAGTGTTGATGCCAAAAATCTTCTCTAAATGCGGAATAAGAAAGAAGAGAAGTGCAATCCGTTGTTACAGAGGTGTCCAGTCTTCCAAATGTGAGGCCTAAATAGCAGAGAGGAGCAAAATGCCAGCTCTCTGTGTAGTGCAGTGTAGGTTACAAAATAAAAGGAGATAGGTGTTAGCCAAATTGCCTTATATTGTTAATACGCTTGGGGGAATTATGAATACTAAAAGGCAATAGGCATAAAATATAGGGACATAACCTGTATATACCAGAGTCAGAATTCCCAGAGCCTGTGAATAATTGAGGAGGCCAGGTTGATGAAATAATTGGTCTTTTACTGAATAATTTTTAAGCATACAATAAAATTAGCAAACACACACACACTCAGTACAGTACTAGGAAAAGCAGATGTGAAAAGATAGCAGCGTTTGCATTAGCAGGAAGTATCATTGGGGGGTGATATGTTACCTGTCCAACAAGATGAGCAGATCTTGCAGCAAAAAAGGGAACTAAAGGAGGAAGGGAGAGGATCATGGGTCAACCAGCAACACATGTAGAGTAATTCCAAATCGATCTAAAATGGAACCAAGAAGGTAGACAGAGGGTGGAGAGAAGAGAGCGAATTCAGGAAGAGCTCACCTTAAATAGCTATATTGTGACCTGAGGTGATGGCCAGGTGGTCGCTGATTTCCAGGAAGTGTTGGAAAAAAACTATACTCTGGATGGGTGAGACAAAAGGAAGTGACAGCTGGGAAATTTAGGGTTGATGGTTGGCAGGGATTGACACCTCTTGGGGAAGGGGGTGAGACAAAGGAGATGATAGATCCAATCACAGTGCTGGTCCAGTGTTTCACCTTAACAATCAAATGCTTGGCAGAGGCATTATCTGGATAGGTGGCAGGAGGGCTTAATCACTTCTTTTGTCTTTCGCTAGGCAACAGTCTTTGTTTGAGAATGGGAGGGGGCAGGAATGTGCTACGTGGTGAAGAAGAGATCTCTTCATGGCTTCTATGCAGGAACACTGGTCCTCTGTCAGACATGGATTCTCTTCAGGGCTGCTACTGCCTGTGTTCATAGAGGCCAGGGCTGCATCATAGTCCTTGTGTGGATGCAAAGGTACAGGGGCAGAAGACTTCTGTAGTCCCGCATCTGCATCTGGCTTGGCATACTTCTTTGGCACAAGGCTTCCCTTGGCCACAGTGTACAGTCCATAGTCCAGCACTGAGTCCATCACTTAGGAGCACAGCTCTGTCCATTGCCCTGGCACACACTCTTCACAGTCCAGTAAGGCAGTGATATTAAAAGAGTCTTTAATAATGCTGTCTGAAGTGGCTTCATGGCAACATAGGTGAAGATGGGGAGTAAAGATGTACCTCTCCTAGCCTGCATAGAAATTAGATGAAGCAAGGAGGAATCAAGTGTGTTGGGAGCCTCTGTTGAGGTTCAGTTGGTAGCCAGGATCAGACTCCATTTCCTGGCTCTAAAGCCAGGCAACTTATTCTGTGTTTGTTCCATAGTTTTGTTTTGTTTTTTAAATCTATAACCAAGAATAAAGGAATACTTGAGATTTGGACAATTTATCAGGAGAAAACTATACAACTGACTCAGTGGCATCAGGGAAGGGCAACAGGAAGTGAAGTTTTCATTGAATTATAATTCAGGATTACAAAATGAAAGACATGAAGCTGAGTCATATATTCAGCAGGAACTTCAGGGACAATGGGAACATTTGAGTCAGAGTTTCTAGGTTGTCACAGGGCACTTACTGTCTGAGTTGTGCTAATGGTCAGTGAAGGAACATGGGAAGAGGCATGTTTGTCTACGAACCTGGCATGGATTGATTGATTAATTAATTATATTATTATTTTTTTAAAAGTAAATTTCTATCCTGCCCTCCCCGACAAGCAGGCTCAGGGCAGTTCACAGCAAAAATCCAGCAAGATAAAAACATTTTAAAAACAGTTAACAATAATCTAGTTTAAAACTCCAGTAATATAATCACAAGATAGCAAACCAAATTTCCAAGCTTCTAGGGGATCCTATATGCATGTCTGAATAGATCCAGTGCTTGCATGGGCGGGAGCCTCATAGAAGATGGAATAAAGCAGATGAGATGGGGCAGGGGAGTCCATCATAGCTGGACACCCGCTACCTCAACCAAAGGCCTGGTGGAACAACTCTGTTTTGCAGGCCCTGCAGTACTGTAATAAGTCTTGTAGGACCCTGATTTCATTTGGTAGTAGGGTTGCCAAGTCACTTACTTGGCGCAGCAGAGGAGAGTTGGTCCCGGCCTGGGAAATTCACGCACATGCAAAGCACATGCACGATGACGTCACCAGGAAGTGACATCATCACGTTGGGCATGTCACTGGCCGATGCTCTACAATCAGCCTGGAAACTCTACGAGTTTGATTGCTAGAGCATTGGCCCGTGATGTGCCCGGCGTGATGACGTCACCTCCAGGTGACATTATCGCACCAGGCATGTCGGCATGAACTGGGCACTTTGGGGGCGGGATTCCCCCACCAGCCTGATCCGGACTAGCGGGTTGGGGGCCATTTTGGCAGGAAAACCCCTGTCCCCCAGGGGACCTGGCAGCCCTTTTTGGTAGAGTGTTCCACCAAGCCAAGGCCAGAGCCAAAAAAGCCCCAGCCCTGGTTGAGGCTAAGCTAATGTCTTTGGTGCTGGGGACCACCAGAAGATGTTGTTCAGAAGAGCACAAGGCTCACCAAGGGACATATAGGAAGAGTTGGTCCTGCAGATATGATGGTCCCTTTTGCTTTTGTCCTTTTGGCACTCCTTGATTTCTCCCAAAGAGTCTTCCTTGGAAGCATTTGCTGTGGTCATAGCTGCAAGATTGTCTGCTGTGATCTTTGCCTCAAGATCAGTTGTGAGACACAAAATAGGGTGATTGTTTACTGTGTTCTGTGCATGTGGGACTTGGTCATGGTGATATATGTCCAGTACATACATTTATACAGGGGGGCGGGGGCGGGAGAGATGTCAGCAAAGTCTCAAAGAAAACCCCCCAAAGAACATGATTCTTCCCTGTCCCCCAAGATTTTCTCAGGAAAACTAATTAAAAATGAATAGATTCCAAGAATGAGCTCACCCATAATTAAAATTATGTAACATCCCCCCCCCCGAGGTCACTTGAAAAACTTGGAAGAAAGGCAAGAAAGAAGTGTGATAAATAAATGAACACAACTGGATAAAACTCACAAAATATTTCTCACTGTTATAAAAAAGAAAAATGCTATACTGCTTTATTTGTATAGCTCCAGAATAAATCAAGACACACTTTGTGAATTATTATCTGCACTAGACCTCAGGTTTTCCTATCATAAACTCGTAATCTTAAAGCCTATCCTTACAACCCATCCATTAAACTATGAACTGACCTATCGTCCCTGGTGTACAGTGGATGACAAAGGGATGTCTGAATCCTTAATGGATAACTTGACAATTCCATGTGTAAAAAACCCCTTAAATGATGTACAGACCTACGCAATTTAAAAGAAAGAAAGAAAGAAAGAAAGAAAGAAAGAAAGAAAGAAAGCCCTCACAGCCGCATCTGTGCTGGCAGCTTGTACATCAAGTTCCAGGCTAATGCAGTTTGAATGTGTCTGAATTATTATAATGTCCCAGCAAAGGAGGTTACTACAATGCAAAGAATGAGTACATCTAACTATAGTTGTGAGTCTGGGCCATGCCATAATAACAGTGGCAGTGATGAAAGAAAGTTCCATGGAACAGCTGAGTGGTTACACTGCATTTGGATGTAATTACAAAACAGCTGTGAAGGGGAAAAAAATCAATTGTTCCTGGTAGTCAATGGCTAATTTGCTACAGTCAGAATAAAGAATGCAATATGAGATGAGGACGTAATTGTTGCTCTTCTGTTTATTGTTTTAATACCACTTCATCTATTTGCATGAGCTGCTACTTTTTACTAGTTCTCAGTCTCTTTCAGTGTGTCATAAATCCACAGGCAGCTCGGGCCTACGGTCATGCTGTGCTGGCAGCTGCTATATCAGCAATACACAGGTGAAACATAGTTGAGATCTTGTACACTAAGAACGAGTCCAGGTCATAATTTGATTGCAAATTGAGAGCCAAACTCTCAAACACTCAAAAAGCTTTTCACAGCAAGTGCTTGAAACTGTTTATTTGTATGGCAAATATTTTGTATAGTCTCATCCTGCTTCCCCTGTTGTGGTCCCTGCCCATCTTTGACCAAAGACATTCTGATATGAATGATTCACAACATACATATTTCATTCCTTCTTGAGTTGTTTCCCTGTTCTACTCTTACCCTTTCTGCCTGGCTGACTCAGTGTTTGTGTAGGCTCACACTGCAAATACTTGGTGGATGTGAATTCTTGCATTGCTTTGCTGTGGCTATTCTGTTCCTTCTGTGTCCATTTGCCCAATTCTCCTAACAGGAAAAAAAGGTACATTCAAAAGAAGTCTTTCCTTGGTTATCTGGAGCCTGCTAAGGGTGAGGAAGCTGATGAGTGGCTTGTTTTTCTAGTATTCCAGTCTTGCTGATTTTGCTTGATTGATTACCAGTGTCGTTTATATTAACTGAATGTTCTAAATAGCATTGCAAATGTTTCCTACCCTCATGCACTGCCAACTGGGAATGGGCATTCATTCCAGTCAGTTCTGAGCACTCACCAACATGATAAATATCACTGCCTGATGAATTCTGCCAAAGGTGCTGGCAGGAAATCAGCCCATATACTGAGAATGTAGTTCTTTTTAAATGGTTCCTATGATGACCCTGGGACATACATAATCCAAACAAGCCAGCAAATTGTGACTGTGTGTCAATACCAGCCTCTGGCCATCCACCATGCCGAATGCTGCCAACTGGGCAGATGTAAAACTACTCAAAATGATGTTCTCTTTGAACTAGAAAAAAAAATCAGTGGGGTCATATAAGGGCCCAATTTGACAGAAAAGGGGCACTTGAGAACATGCCTGATTCAACTTTTGTACACTTTATTCACAAAAATCTGATCATCCCTACTCTCGGCAGCAAGCAGTGAAGCAAAACTGCGCAAGCAGAGGGGTAATGGAGCACCCACATCTCTGCCAACCTCCTCCCCTGTTGTATGCTAATAATACACACATATCACTAGTGCAGGGACTATGTCACCCAACACATAGCAATGATGGAAGACCTCAATGACATCCTGAAGCCCAGAACACCCCCTCGAACATCCAGCCATACAGCACACATCCAGGCAGTGAGGGAGAAACCACAGCACTATGGACAGTGAGTAGACAGGCAATGGTGAGTAATTGCAGCTGAAAGCTTTAGGCTGCCCCAAGGAATGATACAGCCTGGCAAACACAGAACAGCCCATGCTGTGTACTAGGGGGTTGCTCCCAAAAAATTTCAGTACAGTTTCAGATCAGGGCTTCAGGGAAGAGAATTTTACAGTGATTGCTTCATTTCAAACAAGCTGTTGCCAGTTTGTGTTAGAAATCTGTGTAGTGATTTCATGTTCTGGTTCTTCGGGACCATTTTCTGCACATGCACACTGCAGACATCATTGTTTTTGATGCACAGAGAACTGGAGGGTTTGGCTGGCAGCGGTCATTAAACATAAGTACACCAAATTCACACAGAACGCACTCCACACTGTCCTCTCAAGACTCCCCACCTCAAATTTCATGCACATGCTGCAATGGGGTTCCATTTTACTGGACCCCTTAAATGTAGCTCATTTCTGAGCACACACAGAGCAGACATCGTTCATTTCAATGCACAGCCAATTTGAGGGTCTCTGGGGCAGAAGTCATTGAAAATAATGCCTTGTTGGCAAAGGTGGTTGGCTGGGAAAGCTCTGTGATCCTCCCTTGCCAGGATCAGATTGGAAGGAAGGAGGCCATTGCTTGGGAATGAACAGAATCATAGAACAACAGATGAGCACACATACTGCACATTCCCTCTCTGGAGCTCATTTGCAAAGGTAATTGGCTGGGAGACTGGAAGGAAGGATGGCATTGCCCAAGAAAACAAGCTGAATCAAAGAACAATATGGCAAGTGCATGCAAATTCTCCTGCTGGCTTGGTAAGCACCTGAACTCAAAATAACACAGAATTTCAGGGAGGGTATTTTTGTTTAATTGAGAATCCTGGATTCCTAATGCCATTCTGGGAAACCAAAGTAATGACCCAAAGTATCAATTTTCATGTATATTTTGGGTCAGGATTCTCATTATGCACACTCCTGTGGCATACACATATTGGTGTCTATATGAGAAGAAAAAGGAGCAAACATTTGCAGGGGAGAGGACCACGTAGACAGAGAATATGATGTGCAACAGCAATAAGTTCAGAGCCTGTGCTCCAGGATGTGCATCTGCCCAGTAAAAATAACTTTTGACAAAACAAGGAGAAGCAGGGGCACTCGAGTCCTCATGTCTCATATCAGAGACCCATAATCTGAAAGCCACAGAAGAAGGCAGCCACCCAGGAGTCTAGTATACTATGTGCTTCTTCACGCTTATATGTACCCAGCTCCATAAACCAGACTGAGGTGGTTTCATGTGAAGTTGTGGCTCTGTGGGACACTGAGACGTAGTCCTATGATGTCTCACTTGTCATTCCTGGATGCAGCTTCTCAGCAGAAAAAGCTGGGCGGATCAGCACACCTAAAACAGTGCAGCACTATAGCTAAGTGAAGTGAGTAGAACAGTCCTGTTAATGTCACTGTCTGTAATTTTATCAGCCATATCCCAAACTAGCCACAGCTTTCCAATGTGCCTGGGAAAGATGTACAATAGACAGGGCAAAAACAGGTAAAGATTTTCCTGTCAATACAACTCCATGCATGATACATCATAGTCATGCACTCTTGAAAGACACTGGAACTCTGGAAGGATAAAGGTAGCAATCCCACCTAGGAACACCTGACTTCCCATAGTTCATGGCTACTTCCAGTATTTCTATTGGTCTTGCTTATGGTCTGCAGTCCACAGTGGGACTGGAAAGGAAAGGTGAAACCTCTTTACTTCTGAACTTCATAGATAGCAGCTTTGGAAGAGAAAAGAGAAACATTTGGAATGCTGTCAGCAGTGCCGGAAGGTGGGAAACCCCCATCTGGACAAGGAGTCTGGCAACCGTAGAAGCCATGTTGGATCAGGCCAATGGCCCATCCAGTCCAATACTCTGTGTTACACAGTGGCCAAAATCCAGATGCCATCAGAAGGTCCACCAGTGGGACCAGAACTCCAGAAGCCCTCCCACTGTTGCCCCCCCCCCCCCCCAGCACCAAGAATACAGAGCATCACTGGAGCTGAAAACTCTGCATTCCCAATCTTAAACCCAAAAGGTAATAAGTTAGTATTCTGAACTTATGTTGGTACTGTGGAGTACATTGAGTTCTGTTATTCTTGGAAAAAAGTCAGGTACAACAACAAGAACAACAACAACAAGAACCCTTTTGTGAATTTTAGTAAAGCTGACAGAATTTTGAGAACAATCTTCAGGGTTGTCAAGATGTCTTATATTCAGCACAAATGTTACTTCTTCAGATCAGCTAGGGTCCCTGCAGATTTTCACTTTCTAAATTGCTGTGTGGGATATAATTCAACAGGTGCTTTCAGGCATTGCTCTCTTGATCTTACTTAGTGCATACAAAACAACATGGATTAGTTTTATAAATTGCTCCTCTAATCCCCACCTCCCCAGCCTTGAACAAAAGGTAGTTCTAAAGTAGCTCACCTTGATGTGCTAGACACTAACCAAGCCTCCTGGGTAGACTTTATATGAAAGGTGAGATATTAATAGGTTCAATTTAAAAAACAAACAAACAGAAAATTCCACTAATCAGATGCCTTGTAGGAAGCAAGTGGCAAGGTTCAATGGTTGAGCCATTCAAATGGAAATAATTCCTTGTGTGTTGCTGGTCATCCTGTAGGTAAGGAGTAACAGAAGGTATTTAGCCCTTGGTGCATTATCTGCCTTGATCTAGGACTGTGGTTGCTTAAGAGCTGAATGTGAATATGTAACCTCCACATGAAAAGTCTTCTGTCTAGTACTGCACATATTCCTGGGAGTGGGGTGTTGTTGCTGTTGCTGGCCCAGTCTATGCTGCCCTTGAACAAAAATCCTAGTGAGTTCTCCCTCTCCCTGGCTCTGTGTGTGTGAGAGAGAGAGAGGGAGAGGGAGAGGGAGAGAGGGGAGGAGTATAATTAATTGTTTTGTTGTGGGTGTTATTTGCGCTCCCGGGTGCCCCGCATCGCTGTGGCTCCCGGGGGCCTCTTTGCCTCCTTCCCGATTGGGAGCAGCAACTTCCGGCGCGCTCCTGCGCGCCTCGGAGTTGGTGGGGGTGGGGCTTGCCTTATAAGGCTGGTGCCCCACTCCCGCTCTCACTGAGGCTCCGCGTGCTCGCCCACCCACCCGCCCTTTTTGCAGTGTAGGCTTCGGCTGTTCGCCATTTGGGGTCAGGTAGGAATTTTTGCGCCTTTACCAGGATTGGCCATGGAGTGGAGGCGTTTTTTGCCTACCTTACACTGTGGGCAGGGTTTAAGGACATAGGTGGTGGACGGGGGTAAATAGACTTGGCAAGTCTGTGCAAGCAAGCAAGAAAAGGAACTGGTGAGCTCCTCACAGCATGTCCCGATAGGGAACAGGAGGTCATCAGGATCTGACCTAGGGCTTTGCGGTCCGGGGCAGTGAATGGTGGTCTCCTCTGGGAACTTCTCAGGGTAGGCTCCTCCCTGAAGATCTGTGTGGTCTCAGGGGTAGGCGCTCCTGGGGGGCTACCAGTATGCTGGGCTGCCGATTACGAGCCACATGTGGTTGGCTTCAGACCGGAGCTAGGTGTCCCACCCATATCAAGGGCAAGGAGGTTGTATCAGAGAGTGACGCCTGCCTTGCCTGTTCCTGTGCTTGCTTAGTTTGCCCGTTGCTGCAATGTTCTGTAAATAGTTAATAAAGTGGCCCTTGTTTAATTCCAAGTTGTTGTCTGTCTCCTTATTTCTGTGAGGGGGGAATTTCACAACTGTTACCTGGCAGAAACTGAGCCAGGGTGAAGCACTAGGACAAGCTAAATTGCTGAGGTAAGACATCTTTTAAATATCTGAACTGAAGTAGGGGTTGCTCAGTTTGTGGGGGGAGAAGGGAGCACTCACTGGAGAAGACCCTGGTGCTGGGAATGATTGAAGGTAAAAGAAGAAGGGGATAGCAAAGGATGAGATGGTTAGACAGACCGATTTCCCACAAGGCGCTGCCCTGGCGTCGTTCTTCCCTTTGCCTCGATTGCCTGCTTGAATTTCCCACTATTTGCCGCAGGGTGTATTTTGACCTGAGGCTCCACCCGATTTCCTCCGCAGCTTCAGGGATTCTCAAAAAACAGGATCACTGAAGCCACGGGGGAAATTGCATGAAGCTGCAGGTCAAAATGTGCCCAGTGTCAAATAGTGAAATTGAAGCAGGCAATCGGGGAAACTGGAAGAGCAACACCAGGGCAGCGCCTTGTGGGAAATCGGTCACAGTGTTATCGATGCAACGAACATGAAGTTGAGCAAACTCCAGAGGATGGCAGAAGACAGGAGGGCCTGGTGTGATGTGGTCCATGGGTTGAGAAGAGTCGGACTCGACTGCGAGACTGAACAACAAAAACATGGCTGAACCAGGTCCAGGCCCATACGTAGTAATCTATATTAAATTATTTCAATATGGAATTATTTATACTTCCAAAAACCATGTCAACAACCATGTGGTTTTTAATTTTGTTTTTTACTCATAATAGTCTGAATCTCAATCAAAGAAAAAAGACTGTAAGAAGAGAGGAAAGGTGTCATCAACTTCTTCATTGACACAATTAAATGGGGGGGGGGGGGGGCTGTGGAACTCATGCTGAACCTTTGTGAGTCCAGCATCATTCCAAGAGGCTTACAACATGATTATCCTATCTCCATCTTGTTGTTACACCAACAACCCTGTGAGATAGGTTAGGCCAAGACTGTGTGACTGGCCCAAGGTCACTCAGCAAAATTCCAAGGCAGACTGGGATTCAAAATTTTGTCTCTCAGATCCTCAGCGAGCACACTAACCATTACCCCACTTTTCTCCCACACTGGTGTCTCTGAGTGGTTTACAGAACGAAATACATATAATACAATTTAAAAGAGTGGTTAAATAAAAATAAATAAAATATTTTAAAAGTTTGACCTTGCTTTTTTGGGGGGGAGAATTTAATCAGATAATTGCTGTGTCACCTCTCCAATGAACCTGCTTGTGCTAAAGGTTCACACCTTTGGAGGTGCTCTGATTTAGTAGCAAGAGATAAGTAGTTTTATTATTGCTATTGGATTATGGCTTTTTATTCCAATTTTAATATAAAAGGTGCAGGGCTGGTTTTTGAAATGGGGGGGGGGCAACAGTGGGAGGGCTTCTGGTGTCCTGACTTCACTGATGGACCTCCTGATGGCACCTGGTATTTTTGGCCACTGTGTGAAAGAGTGTTGGACTAGATGGGCCATTGACCTGATCCAACACTGGCTTTTCTTATGTTCTTGTGACCAGTCAGCCACGGTAAGTTCTGGTAAATTCTGTAAAATAAAAGTGAAATGTGCTGATTTAATGAGAATACTTGATTGGGCTTTAGATTGATGGCCTCTAAAAATCCTAAGAACTGCCAATAAATGTCTACAATCACTAGGATGCTTACTTTGACTACTGTAAGTGGTATGTTCACCCCCAAAAACATTGTAAACTACTGGTAGCAAGGACCTGTCTTGGTGGTGCTTATGTTTCTCTGAAAAGTTCTATGTGTGTAACCGGGGTAAACAACAACTATAGACAACAAACCAAAAAAAGAAGCAGCAGCAAAATAATGAAAATAGTGTGAACTGTAAATTAAAACAAGCAACTTGCTATATGTGGAAACAAGGGTATTCAGCAACAGCTCATATTTATATAAGTTTATTGAATTAACTTTCAACCTCCATTTGAAGCAGGTAAAGGCATTAGGATTCCTAAGTACACCAAAGAACATTGTGATTCTCTGCAGGTACTGGATGGCAGCTCATTGATTTGGGTGTTATTTTGCAGTGCAGTCATGCCAAACAATGTTACACGCTGGTGACAGATCATGGAAACCAGAAAACAGTCTCATGTGATTAGGAAAATATGTAAATGTCATAGACCCGTTTATTATGGTCAGAGAGCCTTGGTAACCTAGCATTGTGCTGTTTGTGGTTCAAAAAGTAGGATAAAAACCCTAGGCGTAGTCTGTCAGGCTCTAAGCTGATTCATCTTCAGAATTTAAAGTGAGGGAGATGCAACATCTGCCTACGAACCCTGAAAAATGATGTAGACAGAAGAAGAAGAAGGCAGAAAAGCAGACACTTGAAGAATTTTTCAAGCATGATTCTTTGTCTTCTTGAACTCTGATTTCAAGGTTGCCTAGCAACCAAAGCAGTAACAGCTGGGACACCCTTGATCTTGTTGTATAAACTATTAAAAATAGGTGATGGAGACTGGCACCATGGAAACAATGACAATTCCAGTGCAGGTGTCTGCAATGCTTCTTTGCAGGTTAATGTTAGAGGTGAAAATTACAAAACACCTCTCACACTCTAATCTGAAGTTTCAGGGAGGAGGGATTATTACCTCCAATTTTATTTAATCCGAGTGCAATAGTATTACATCATTTTCTGGCTATGACTTCTCATTTCAGTGTTTTAGATAGGTATGGCAGGAGCTGAGAGGCACCCGCTGAAATATCAGCTCATTTTGCTAGGGTGAGTTTTTCTCATGAATCTGTTTAATATTTTCACCCTTAATCTCTACTGGATTTCAAAAAGACAACATAGATTTTAAAAGGACAACATAATTTAACCCTTAACTCCAGATTATTGCCAATATGATGGTGATTTGTGACTACTTTCATTTTATGGAGTAATAACTATATCCTTGGCTGAATGAGCAGCAAAAATAAGGAATGAATTATTTATTGATGATAATTGCAGGCTTTTAAACCAAGTAGTAGGAAGTGGAAATTGTTTTGAGGTCTCTAGACATTTTGCCCTGTTCCCCAAGTAAAACAGTCTACCAAGATATTCTGGGCGCTTTGAGTTTATGAAGTATAGGGCTTAAGAGTGGCAGATTCTAATCTAGATAACTGGGATTGATTCCCCACTTCTCCACATGAAGCCTGCTGGGTGACATTGGGGCAGTCACAGTTCTCTCAGAACTCTCTCAACTCTATCTACCTCACAAGGTGCTTATTGTGGGGAGAGGAAGGGAAGAAGATTGTAAGACACTTTGAGACTCTTTAAGGTAGAGAAAAACAGGGAATAAAAACCAACTCTTTTTATTCTTCAAGGGTCAAGTGATAACCTAGAGAAGAGGACCCTTATTGAGAATAATCATATTTGGTGCCAAAACAAATTAGCAGTCCCATTTCCTCTCACCACTGTAATTCACAACTTTGTAATCTATTTTGGGATCTTTCATGGTTTTCCAGAAATTACTGAACATTTCTAAAATAACTGATTCTACCTCAGTTGGCCTCTCTGCTTTAGTCCCTAACCTGCTGAAAAAGGCCCATCTGATTCCACCTTGTGGCCCCAATAGATTTATATTGCTGCTACCAAATTTATTGTTCATTGTTTTTTTATGATTTTAATGTGATTTTATTGTAACAAGTCTTTGACTCAATTTGTTGTGATCCACCCTGAGTCCATTTGGGGAGGGTAGAATAAAAGTCCCCCAAGATAAATAAAAAAAAATAAAAATATAGTGACTGAATGCTTTTTTTCCTATATTGTGAAGCTGCTTCTGCTAAAATGACATTTTAGTTTGCCTTGTTCACCCTGCAAACAAAAGTCTGTATGGTCAAAGCAATGGTATTCCCTGTAGTGATGTATGGCTGTGAGAGCTGGATTATAAGGAAGGCCGAGCGCTGAAGAATAGATGCTTTTGAATTATGGTGCTGGAGAAGACCCTTGAGAGTCCCTTGGACTGCAAGGAGATCAAATCAGTCAATCTTAAAAGAAATCAACCCTGACTGTTCCCTGGAAGGCCAGATACTGAAGCTGAAGCTCAAATACTTTGGCCACCAAATGAGAAGGGAGCACTTATTGGAGAAAACCCTGATGCTGGGAAAGATTGAAGGTAAAAGAAGAAGGGGATGGCAAAGGATGAGATGGTTAGACAGCATTATCAATGCAATGGACATGAAACTAAGCAAACTCTGGAGCATGATGGAAGACAGGATGTGGTCCATGGGGTCGCGAAGAGTTGGACTCGACTGTGTGACTGAACAACAACAACAAGTGTAGGTTTAGGTCCTACAACTGAAGAACATAGTATTCTTCTCAATGTCATGCTTCTGTAAATGCTGTTTTAAAAAATACTAGAAAATTATTTGAAAATTACATCAAACACCAGTCAAATACTGTCGCACAATGAAAGTGAGGTGTAATAAATTGGATATCCATCTACAGTACAGAGGAAACAAGTAATAAACCTGGCCGAGTGTAGCCTATCCACAATTGCTAGGCTTTTCTGTGTGGAGGGTAATCATTTTGTCCCTGTAGCCATTCAAGTCTTCAGTGCCAAATTTGTATCCCAAATACTTTATGGGATCCCTTTCTGGATTGGTTCCTTTAATCAACAGGTCGAGCAGATCCAGGCAATGTTTCTGTGGTGTATCCTTGGAGTGCCTAACTGTGTAAATTATGCACAGTTAATTATGCACAGACCTTAAAATTCTGGTTACGCCTTTACTTTAGAACAGAACCTGAGAGTTATGTCCGTCTGCTGCTGTCAGACTCTTTTGCATCTAATTGGTCAGCCTCAATACTGAGAAAAATACAATCTATTGGTATCCCCTTTGACTCCCTGCTCATGCCAGGTGAATCTCAAATACAGCTTACAGCCCCACCATTAAGACGAGCTTTTATGCTTGCACGTTTCGATGCTTTTCCATCCGTGGTCCTTTATGGCAGATTTGCAAATTTCCCCTACCCTGAAAGGACCTGTCTATGTAGTAGCAGGAAAACAGAATCGATTACCCACATCTTTCTTAGTTAATTCTACAATAAAATATGGGATGTCCTAATCAGCCCCCTTTTGATCAATAGTCACAGCTGTCCAGAAGAGAGACTAGTATCCTTCCTTCTATCAGATCACCATCCTCACATCACCTTTGCAGTGGTGAGGTTTCTCTCTATTGCAATGAGGGTTCAAGAATATAACGTTAAAGCCCTGGGCGGATGACTGTCTATTTAAAATCTGTGGTTTCTATGTTGTTGTTGTTTTTGTTTTCCATCTATGCCAATACAGGATATCCATATAAAATGCCCCTAATTCTGGAGTGATGGATGTTGTTTGTCAACCCATGGAATCTGTCTTATTCCATTTATATTAAGGTTGTCAGCTCTGTGTTAGGAAACACCTGGATATCTTGAGGGTGGAGCCTGGGGAGGGCAGGGTTTGGGGAGGGAGGGACTTAAGTCAGGTATAATGCCATAGAGTCCACCTTCCAAAGTGGCCATTTGTATTTATTATTTTATTTATTGTTCACGTTTTTATTCCACTTTTCCAGACAGCTGGCTCAAGGAGGCTTCCAGGAATAAAATACCATCGAAGTGGTTCACAATTTTAAAACATAAGAATAAACATTTCAGAGTTAAAACAACATATATAAACAACAGGTACTGGTGGCAATCAGAGTTTACATGGTGAAAGTGGCGGCAAGAGGTTCGGCCCATGGTTCCAGGGCAATGTTATCCTTAATTCCCTGGTGGCGGCTCCTAATCAAAAGCCTGGTGGAAGAGCTCCATCTTGCAGACCCTGCAGAACTGTAATAGGTCCCGCAAGACCCTGATGTCATCCGGGAGCTCATTCCACCAGTATGGGGCCACCAACGAAAAAGCCCTGGTCCTAGTGCTGGCCAGCCGAATGTCTTTTGGACTGGGGAAAGTCAAGCGATGTTGCGAGCTTGACCTCAGTGCCCTCTGGGACACTCAGACTAGGCAGGCCCCTGACCATATAGGGCTTTAAAGGTCAATACCAGCACCTTGAACCAGATCCAGTATGCTATAGGCAGCCAGTGCAGCAACCTCAGCACAGGCCAGATGTGGTCCCACATAGAGAGACCCATCAGTAGCCTGGCTGTGGCATTCTGCACCAGCTGCAGCTTCCAGATCTGAGACAAGGGCAGCCCCATGTAGAGAGTGTTACAGTGATCTCCAGGTGAACTGATGTCTGTTGCCTGTAGATCAGTTGCAGTAGTGGGAGATCTCCAGCCACCATCTGGAGGCTGGCAGTCATATTGCAGATTGTTCTACTATACATGATTGGAATTTCTCTGCTTTCTAGGAGACGAATAGCAACTGGAAGTCCTTAGACCTTATTTTGTCCCTGGTGCAAATCTATATAGTCTGGATATACACAAAGGTCATAGGCCTTTGTTGCTCCTACTGGATCTATCTGCAGCCTTTGATACTGTAGATTATGTTTTCCTGCTAAGGCATTTGGAAGCAGAAGTAGGTAACAGGGGATGTCCCCTGAACTTGTTTAAATTGTTCCTCATGAATCAAACTCTTGGAGGCTACCTATCTTCAGTGCAGGAGCTGTCGTTATTCAACCTCTACATAGAGCTTTTAGAAGAAATCATTTGTAGATTTGAAATTGAATGTCATCAATATGCTGATGACATCCAACTGTATCTCTCTCGATCCAAATGCCTTAGTAATATTGTAAAGGCACTGCCTGAATGCTGCAGGTAAAAGGCTAAAAGTGAACAAACTGAAAATGAACTCAGACAAATTCAGGTGGTTAGCTGTACTGGTTTGAAGCAGCAGAACAAAGTTAGGTCAATCTACATTTGACTTTCCCACTGGAATCATTCTAGTTTCAAAAAAACCCATCTATACCTGTTTCTAGTTTCAAACCATACTTGTTCTAGTTTAAAATTTACTGTTACATTCATTAATTGCCCTCCTGTGGTCCTAGCATTATACTGCTTTAAACAGATCCTGTTGCTTAGTACTCTTCAGAGCCAGGGAGTGAAATTTGAAACCAGCGTGAAATGAGCTTAGGAAAAGACAGTAGTCAAACTACTTCAGAGGGGAGGTGTAAATTGGACCATAGAGTCCAATGGCACCTTTAAGACCAACAAAATTTTATTCAATGCTTGCACATGAAAGCTTATATTTTAAATAAAATGTTGTTGGTCTTAAGGGTGCCACTAGATTCAAACTTTGTTCTGAACTAAGACAAGATAAAAGTAGTTCTGGGTGGAAGGATGGAGGTTTTTTTTAATTAACATTTTTTTATTTTTAACGTCAAAATTTAACAAGTTCTTTTTGCAGTATACAGAATAAGATCAACTTAATCTATACAATACAACAGTTAACAAATACAATGTTCAAAAATAAATTATATCTTTATACTTTGGATTGTCAGGGATAATTTCCTTTTCTAGCATGAAACTTATTACAGGATACCAAATAGCCACCACTTTCTTGAAATAATTTTCTGGAAATGCATTAGTTAAATTAAATGATTTTTTTTTTTTGCATAATGAAATACTCCCATAGACGATTAAACCATTGTGAGATTGTTGGGTGGTGGTGGTGGTGGTTTCTATCCATTTGGATGCTATAAGAATATGTGCCACAGCTAATAAAATTGCTATTACTTCTTCCTTTTGTTTTTCTTTTTTAGGTTGTGGCCATCTTTCCAGCAGGATCACCTCAGGAGAACAAGGTAAGTCTACATCAGTTATTTCTCTAATTTTTTCTATTATTTTTAACCAAAAGCCATTTATTGCCGGGCAATGCCACCAACAATGCATAGAATCAGCTAAACCACCGCATAGGATGGAGATCTTGAAGGACATTTTGCTTCCCACTTTTGATGCATTTCAGCTGAATCTTGCTGGCTCTGTCAAGAGTTTAGAGACTATACTGGATCCAGCATATCTTTTGGAGAAAGATGTCAATACAGCTGCAAGAAAATGCTTTCTACCAACTCATTTAGCCTGGACAATGGCCATCTACCTTCACATGCCTGATCTAGTGACTTGGATTCATGCCATGGTAACATCAACACTAGACTGCTCTAATTCTCTCTCTATCTACATTGGTCTCACCTCAAAGTCAGTTTGGAAACTTCCAGTTGGTACAGAACACTGCAGCTCAGTTACTACCAGGAGCTAGGTGGAACATGGATATTACTCCCATCCTGCAGTCACTCCATTGGCTGTCCATCAATTACTGTGCTCAAGGTACTGACAACCTTGAAGGCCTTTGCTCCTCATATCTGTTCTACCAAAGCAGCTTTGATTATTAGAATAGGTGCCACTCTGCAAATGGGCAAAATCAACAACAGCCCATTTATTTATTTAGATTTGTATCCCGCCTAGCCAGCACAGGCCAGCTCTAGGCTAACAACATTTAAAATCAAAAGCATACAAAGGTTAAAAGGTTGCCCATACATGTGTTTCTATGCTGTGGCCCCCACCTTATGGAATGACCTGTCTGAGGAGGTCAGAAAGGATCCCACTCACTTGGCTTTCCATAGATTATGCAAAACTGAATTATTCAAGAGGGCTTTTTTACACAGGTAATTAGGTGTATTACTATAACAAAATGTTTCTGAAAGATGCTTTGGTTAAGGTGTGGGGACTGTGGGCTATATTACTGTGAATAGTACACACTGTCTCTCGCTGTAACTGTGGTCGCAGTCAGATGTGTCATTTGGTGCAGAGAAGAAGTGAGCCTGTTTTCCCTGGTTGAAATTGACGTGGTATTGTGCTATCACACATCCTTTGTAGCTGTGAGCTCAGGCCGTCACTGCCCAATCAGATGGCATATTCAACCAAGTGGGGGGTTTTGCCTTTTGTTTCCCATGAGCATAAATGAGGAATTGTACCTCTGTACTGAGGGTTTCCCATGGAGTATGCGGATATGCGCATACTGCTAACCGAGGGGGTGGGGAATGGCACTGAGTCGGGATGGAATGAGCAGACCATCTCAATGGCGTGAGAGCATGCTTGAGAGAGCAGATGGGAAAGTCTGTCCATATGCCATTGGCAAGCATTAGGACCAGACTTTCCCTGGTATCTTTTAACTCCGCTTCCAGGGCGGGGCAGCACAGGGTGCTGACAGCTGCAGTACCTTTCCCAGATGTTGCTGTCTGATCATGCCCTTTAGATCCATCAGGCATTCACAGCTGAGTCAGATCTAAAGGCACATCTGACTGTGGCCTATGATCCTCCTATGTTGTGTTAATACGTAAATGTTGTCTCAGCTCTGTTTTCACATTTCTGCTTGTTTTCAGATTGCTAAACACCAAACCTTATTATCTTGTTTATTGGATTGTTGGTTGTATTTGACTTACACTGTGTCATCTGCCTTGAGTCTCAGTGAGAGAGGTGGATTATAAATAACGTAAATAAAATAAATAATGTATGTACCACATTTTAATTCTGGTATTAAAATCTTTGCCTATGACTTTATGGAGAAAAATGTTTTCAAATTCTAAGAAATTTATCTTTATTACATTGGTGAGAGGAAGTCAACTTCCGTGCTGAGGCAGATTGCTCTTACCTGGGGCATGTAATGTGTAGCCCACATCTTTCTGCTTTGCTCTCTCAGGTAGAAAAGAAATCCAGAATAAGTGCAAGAAAACATACAGTTCTTTTAACAAATAAATGAGGAGATGCCTGCAAGTTTTATCTAAAAAACAATGAATAAACACTTCATGGTTTGTGTTTTACAACCCATCTGAAAACAAGATCGCTCTGGAATCAAGATCAGGACGGGCAAGATGGTTTGTCAGTGTTCCATAATAAATTATTCACTGTCTGCCTAGCAACAAAGTCGTTACTAATGAACAAAGGAAATCTTTAAAATAGAAATTTCATCAGGTAATGGTGTTCTTTTAAAGCGGATACAGATCTAAAGCAGTGGCGAGACTGGCAGATGTCTACCAGGCCTGGCCTTTGGGGAACAAAAAGAGACCAAAGACCTCAACACAAAATTGAATAAATTAAGTCTACAAATACTTCTATT
Source organism: Lepidodactylus listeri (assembly GCA_029233225.1). Lineage (NCBI taxonomy): Eukaryota > Metazoa > Chordata > Lepidosauria > Squamata > Gekkonidae > Lepidodactylus > Lepidodactylus listeri. The sequence continues at coordinate 47,409,200 of JARCFY010000003.1, read as the reverse complement.
AAGTTTGGTGAGGTTGTTTGGGGGCAAAATACTGTTACAGACAAATACTACCTTTGTCGTTTGCTCTTCAAAGAGAAAGGACTTGTTGGACTATAAGTACTACCTCATCACTATTTCTATTTCAAATCCATTAGACCAATATTCTTCAGGATATATTATTTTATATATACTCTGGGACTTTTCGATTATCAACTAACACAGTGCTGAAATGAGGGGTGAATTTCACACACAAAAAATTGCCCCCCCTTAGGTAAAAAATGCTTTTGTGGGTTGGGGAGAAGGAACATATCCCTGTTGCCAAGGCGACCAGACCAATACTTCCTGATTTACCATCAAGCCAATCAAACCATTCCAAGGGAATGTCTTTAGTGTTTCCTAAAAGTCCAGTGTACCTGTCCAGTTATTCTCTTTAGTCCTTCCCCTTCCATATCTTTTACACCTCCATATCACACTTAAGCTATCCTGATCAGTCCCGTTGATCTTCCTCTTCAGGGGGTAAAAAAACCCTTATGATAGAAGACTGATGAGCAAACCCCAGAATTAGTGGGCTCCTTCACCATCATTTCTTTGTTTCTTTATCTCACCCTCTATCTTTGTCTTACAGCTCCCCTTCCATTATACCTGACCATAAAACTGATTCTCATGAGACAGTAGGCTTATGCATCAGACCATATATTGAAATACCATTACAGATCTCATGTTGAAAATCTATCATAAGATGGCTAGAGTTTATTACTGGAGCCTTGACAAAAATGCCCACACTGCATCTTGGGGTTTTCTCCCCATAATACCTGAGTCATCATGAATCAGCACACTTGTAAATAGGCATTTCAAATATTTTCAGGGATATTTATGTTTGAATTATCGTTTTAACTGTCCGTCATTAAACTAGGATTTATCAGCTGTACAGGCCTCTGCAATTTACAAGCAGAGACTTAACTATTTCTACATTGCAGGATGGTGTCATGGCTCAGTGTCAGCCCAGTAGGTTGCAGCACTGAAGAAACCCTTTGCATTGTGACAAAATGTTGATAGATTCCACTAACAACTTCATTCTGCCAAAGAATATTTCAGAATCCTAATTTTATAACCCCTTATATTTGGAATAATTCTGTATGTTCAGAATCCCACAGGTTTCTATAGAAAGCAGTCTGGGCTGCCTAGGAAATGAAAATTAACCATATTTAGGGTTGCCAACTCTGGGTTAGGAAATTCCTGGATATTTGGGGGGTACAGCCTAGGAAGGACAGTGTTTGGGAGAGGAAGGATGGATATAATGCCATAGAAGCCACCCTTGGAAACTGTCATTTTCTCTTGGGGAACAAGGGTTGCCAACCTCCTGATGGTGGCTGGAGATCATCTGCTATTACAACTGATCCACAGACAACAGAGATCAATTCATCTGGAGAAAATGGCCACTTTGGAAGTTGGATTCGGTGACATTATGCCCCATTGAGGTCCTTCCTCTCCCCAAACCCCGCCCTCATCAGGCTCCACCCCCAAAATCTCCAGGTATTTTCCCAGCCCAGAGCTGGCAACCCTAAGGAGAACTGATTGATGTCATCTGAAGATTGTTATGAATTCTGGGACATCTCCAGGGCCTATGTGGAGGTTGGCAACCCCAACCATATTCCTTAGATAGTCAGGCACCAAAAGTTGTAGGAGAAGAAAGCTGAGAGTTCCCTAACTGGTGTTGACCTGAATTTGCAAAGGGAAGGGTGAGTGAGGTGACAGCAAACCTGTGACGATGTGTGTTTGTGCTTATGGAAACCCAGACATGGACAACAGAGAGCTCTTTCCCATTGGTCCTTTCCAACCGGAAGGTGGGCTTAGCTGTTGTGTCATCTCACTGCTGTCCATCTGCTCTTAATTAATGCTATGCATGATGAAACAGTCCCTTTCCATGCTCTTTGTCCTACATGTGATTCCCACTCTACCCCTCAGTTTCAAATCCAAATTTTGCATCTAGTACATAATGCTGTACTGCAATATCCTGCTTCAGATAGTTGGAGTAGGGGAGGTCTTAACCAATGAGTAACAGGAGCAGGCTTGCCAAGACTGGGTTGGGAAATACCTAGAGACTTTGGGGGTGGGGCCAGGAGGGGCCTCAGCAAGGTACAGTGCCATAGAGTCTACCCTTCAAAGCAGCCATTTTCTCCAGGGGAGCTGCTCTCTGTCAGCTGGAGATCACTTGTAAAAGCGGGAGATCCCCAGGCCCCACCTGGAGGCTGGCAACCCTAGGAGCAGCTGACCTGGGCCCTGTGCTGGGGAGTGGTGGATGTTCACAGTTCCACTACTTCAAATGAGGGGGAGAGAAGGAGAAAAGCAGGCTTGTCCCACTAGTTGCACCTGTCCTATCTGGGGCTGGAGAAGCTGGCTCCTGGCAGCAGAGGTGGCTCCCACACACTTCAAATATGCCATTCTTTGTTCAGCCATGGGGGGGGCGTGATTTTGGGGCCCCATTCTGGACTTTTGCCTAGGGGCTGAGAATCACTAAGACATCTCCTGAGTTGGAGAGGCTCATTTTTGATATTGTTAGGGGTTTTTTTTACATTAAATCCTGACATCTCTTCTGCATGAACTTGCACATTTCAGAAGTGCACACTGTACCTTTAAGAAAAGTCTGCTGTCACTGATAAAAGGTCTGTCTGCTCCAGCATCTTGTTTCACAGATGCTCTTGGAAAGCCTACAGGCAGGGTATGGAGGGAATACCAGCAGAGGTATGCATACTCTTCAGAGGTGCATTGTCTCTGAACATTTTGCCTTCTTGTCTAATCAACTGACTTTATTTAATGTCCTTTTAGCTCTATCAAATGCCACATACCATTGGCATGTAAAGCTACCGTAATTTTTATTTGTAAGGTAAAGGAGGCAGTGCTCATCTCCATTTCCAAGCTGAAGAGCCAGTGCTGTCTGAAGACTTTTCCATGATCATGTGGCTGGCATGACTAAACACCGAAGTGCATGGAACCCTGTTACCTTCTCACCGAAGCGGTACCTATTTATCTACTTGCAATTTCTTACTTTCGAACTGCTGGGTTGGCAGGAGCTGAGGCCTGAGACAGGAGCTCACTCCGTCATGTGGCACTCGGGTCTCGAACTGCCGAGCTACTGACCTTCCGGTCTGCAGCTAAGCATCTTAACCTCTGAGCCACTGCTGCCACCTATTTATTTGTAGGAAGAGCTTAATAATTTGGTTAACTTTTCTTTTAGAACATATATTTTCCATATGATAGCCATCTCTGACATCGAAATGTGTTCAACTCTATGAGTTCTCAGTTATTCCTGTCAAATCAGTCCCACATAATGAACCTAAAGGTCCCACCATGACTGTACTCCCACATCATTGGATACTGACCATAGCAACCATTTGCAACTGGATTTTCTGGTGTGGACAAGACAATCCATTTATGAATCATGGGTACAGTGAAGCAATAGTGCAATATCCAACAATGTATGGCTGCAGTCAGTGTTTCATTTTATTCTTTATGGAGCAGGTTGCCAACTCTGGGCTGGGGAAAACCTGGAGATTTTGGTGATGGAGCCTGGGGAGGGTGAAGTTTGGGAAGGAAAGGGACCTCAACAGGGCATAAGGCCAGAGAGTCCAGCCTCCAAATCAGCTATTTTCTCCAGGGGAACTGATCTTGGTCATCTGGAGATAATTTGTAATAGCAAGGGACCTCCAGGTGCCTCCAGGAGGGTGGCAACTCTTAATCAGTATCTTCCTCATTTAATGTCTCCCTCATTCCTCAATCCCCCCCCCCCCCGGTCATTTAAAGATTGAGCAAATCCCTTATTGGTTCAGTTTACATGTTTCTCTCTCCTTGTTTTACAGTCCAGGGACTGAGGGTATGTCACTGATTGGTTTAGAGTCTTCATTTGTTAGCTTGTTCCACTGCTCAAGAAAGAGAGCCCATTCTTTCCCCTGCTGAGTTCTGCAGTCCCCATCCCCCACTGCCTCTCTTTCACATTTGCTGCATTCAGCATTTTCAGGAGCAGTATGTGTTGCTGTTTTCTGTGCATGCTGGCAAGTAAACATATGGAGCAACCCAACAAGCCCATGCTCTTGCTGATTTCTCTGCCTGCTGGGCAACATAATGAATCACAGGATAAACTGCTTGTTTGTAATATTTGAGCTTTTATTTTTATTTTTAAGAAGGCAAAATAAAGCAGTAAAAGCCTTGCCAAGAGAGGATTGAAACCCATCCTAGCCTTATAGCCTGTTCTTTTAGGGAAAGGTGCTTTAAAAATATTCAGTATTATTGAAAACAGCCATCACTTCCTCCTTGCTGTTTCTCGACAGCTGTCTCCCCACTAGGACTGGGAATTGCACTCCAGAAATTAATCAAATGTGCCGGATAAATTTAGAAAAATGTTCCTTTTCAAGTGTTTGTGTGACTCTTGCTTGGATTTTTTCAGTGTTTGGGGAAATAGTCTTTCCTTTTACCAAACACAGGAAAGCCTATGCTATCTTAATATTTATTTTGAAAGAAACAAATGTCGATCTCCAGTTCCAGGTCAGCTATTATACTGACACTCTGTCTAAAATAACAGTTTAATCCTTCTCTCCTTTGGATGCTTTGTAAAGATATAAATAGATGGAAAAGGAGGAGAGAGGAAAAGCTGAGGTGCAGAATTTGAGGTGAGATTGACTTCAACGGATGGGGCAGTTCACAGAGGGCAGTACCCTACTCTACTGTAAACTGGAGTAATCCAAAGGAGTAATCCAAAGGCATGTGATGTAGCACATAGAGACCTACATGTCCCAATCCCAGAGGGCAACAAAAGAATTACCCCTAGTTTCATTATGATAGGGTGAAGAAGGTACAAAGCAGACTTTTACCATGAGACCCATTAGACTACCCACTTCAGACTGTGTACTCTGACAGTATTTTCAGGCAGTCTGGAACTAGGGGTACCATTTATTTCACCTCAAACGTGTGCAATGGTCAAGCCCATCATGTCCACATGCAACAATCAGATACAAGCCAGTCACCTGGTCTGTTCAGCTAGTGCCAAACAACTTGAGTACTCACCCAACAAGGTTTGAATCAGGTTCCCTAGCCCCGCCCCCCAAAACTATGCAAGTGCAAAATGCTGCTAATCCAAGTAGACAGGCAGCCATTAACATCTCTGAAGACTACTTAGACAAACATCAAAGGATATGTTTATGTTTTAAAAACAGCATATATTAACGAGTCTATGATATGTAACTGATATAACTATCTATGGCTGAATCTACACAGTTACCTAACATTTCCTCTGTGTTTCTTCCCCGTCACACCACTGGAGGAATTTTTGAGATTTTTAAAAAAAAAAAAATTAGTAATCGCTGTTGCACAATTGTGTGCTAACATTTTAAAGATCTATCATTATGAAGTCCCTATTTTTATTATTTATTTATTTTAAAGTATTTAGTTCTTTTTGTTGCTGAGTTTTAAGGGAAAGGTGCAGGATGTAGCTTTCCCATTGTAACTTTTTAAGGAAAAGGGCTAGAGACTTTATTTAAAAAATGAAAGCTGGGACTTCAGAGATGTCAATGGCCTTGGAACGGTGTAATTATGCTTCAGGTGGCACCATACATCTCCTTCCGATTGCACAAGTAACATTTGTGCTCATCTAAGACTGATGCCAATTCTCCTATCCTGCTTGCAGAATCCCTGCAAAAACCTGAGGTTCCAATGGTCCTTTCACAGAAAATGCATTTTGCAGAGCTTAGAAAGCTGCACCTGAAAGGGGAGGGAAATTTCCCTTCAGTGAGTGCTACTTGTGGGGCTCAGGGTCTAATCTGAGAAAATGCACAAAACAGAAAAAGGTAGTGTGCACCTCAGCTTCAAAATGAGCAGTACTGAATAAAACTTACTGCTACATAAACCTGCATAGGATCAGGCCAGGGTTGTTGCTGCTGCTGCTTCTTTCCTTTTCTTTTTGAAAAAGAGGTGCCAAAACTCTTAAGAGGGAAATGAAGTTTTCAGTCTGTATACTAAAAACTCATGAACTTTTAAACATTTTAAAAAGAATTTTGTCAAACAGGTTCTGCAATGCTGTTCCAGTGCATTCCCCCAAGAAAAAAAGCCCTGGATTATGTGAGCATTTTCCAGCTTTTTTAAAAAAGCATTTTTATGCTAATGATTTGAGAAAGATTAAATCTGAGATTCTGAAATGCCTAAATAATGAATAAATTCATTTGAAATGTGAGATTTTTATTCATCCCACTCTTCCTCCAATGAATTTAGGGCACTAGGGCATCATACACCCCCTTCTATTTTACCCCTACAACATCCCTACAAGGTAGATTAAGCTGAGAGAAACTGACAGGCCCTTGGTCACCCAGTTAGAATCCTAACTGAATGGAGATTTCCACAGATTCCCAAATTCTAGTCTGACCCTCCAACCACTACCATACTCCAGTTCTCATTGATTTCTTTGTAAACGAACTGTGTAGAATACAGTTGCATCTATCACTAGAACGTAGATGTCCTTAGTTGTGGCTGGATGGTGCCCTGAAGTACTGAAAAGATGCAATGAAAAGGCTGTTTACCCAACAATTTTATTTTTCAAAAGATCCACTCTGCCACTTGTGGACTCTGAGGCTGTGGTCACACACACTGAATAATCCACTTTCAATCCACTTTTAATGCACTTCCCAACTGGATTTTGCCAGTTCACACAGTAAAATCCAGTTGGAAAGTGCATTGAAAGTGGATTGAAAGTGGATTATTTAGCGTGTGTGATCGCAGCCTGAGAGGTCCCAATACTTTAAAAAGGAAAAGGAAAAGAAAGGCCTTTCCAAATGGGAAAAAAAGAGAAACTTTTAATGAGCATTTTTTGGTCTCAGCACTGAGCACAATAGATGGATGTGGAAAGTAGACTTGCTGAAGTGTGTTTATTGGACTTCTGGTTTGTCAAAATTCATTTCTGGCAGAATAACCCTATTAAAGTAGCTGATTATGACTTCCAAGTAAATGGAGTCTGTCAATCAAATGAAAACATTTCAACTTGGAAAACATTCTGTCTATATATGTATCTCAGAACTATTAGGAAATCTGTTTTGCAGTGTGTGTGTGTGTGGGGGGGAGGCATCTACTGACATGTATATATAACTTGACCATGGCATTAAAGAACAGAGAAATAGATTTCTTTATTAAAATTAATTCAGCTCAGTTTAAGCTCTGTAGCTGGGAGAATTTTAAGGGCAGGGGTAGCGGGGGATTGGGGGTGGGGGGTTGCCTGCCAGTCATTTATCCAAAAGCACAACTCTGAACAGTTAATCCACAAGGACAGGGGAAGCAGAAGATGGAAATGCAGTCTTGGTGCTCGTCTTGGTTTTGTTTTTACTCCGTGGAGCTGTTTGAAGGAATTCATCCATAATAGCTTGCCCTGTCAAGTGCAAGCATCCTTCACAAAACAAATGTCTCCTTTACTTGGAGCAGCTAGGCACTGACAATGGCGTGTGTGTGTGTGAGAGAGAGTATTATGTATGCAAAGACATTCGAATTTCACTGACTTGCTGGCTGACTCATGGGGTTATCAAAATTGTTAGGATACTTCTTGATAAAGTAGAACTCTGAAATCCAAAGCATTTGCAAGTACTAGCAAAAACTGGGACATTTTATTCCTTTTCCCCAGAACAAGGAATAGGGCTGAACTAGATAATACATGTGATGCAAGTCAGTTCAGGGGTTCCCCAACCCGACTCGCAGTCATACGTATGATTGGGTTACTATAGTTCCCAAGTGCTCTGGGGTCCAATTGCGCTTGGGAGTGCAGTGTGGGAGGAGGAGGGGCTTCAGCTTTCCTTCCTGTAAGCTATACCCAAACCCAAACAGTGTTTTGAGTCAGGCTGCTGCTGGCTTTTGGTGCCAGGCTACATGTCTATCAAAGGGTGATTCTGCACTGGTCTTTCCCTCTGTTGTTTTAGCAAACCCACATTGGAACAGAAATTCCCCTCTGCATTGTAGGCTGCTTGCGCTTCCTTTGATCATCGGATTTTATGGTACCCTCTAAACTACATGCCACTTTCACTTTCTTTGATCATTGGGTTTTATGGTGACTTCTGCATAGATTTATGGCCATTCAGGGGTGACTTTGTAGTCAGTATGGTGTTGGCCTGGGGTATTTGAATGTGGTTTTGAGCTGCACCTTTTCCTCAGTGTTGACAAAATATGGAGCGAATGCCAGATGCTGAACCAGCCAATATCAGTAGAAACAAGGCCAGAGGGATTTTCGGAAGCTCTATGTTGAAAAAATCCAGGATTCAGGTTACCAGATATCTCTCCAGTCAATTTCCACCCAGTCAGCATCTGCTGAACACATTGCATCCATACCTACAAGCTCCCCTTATGAGTCTTTATAGCCACTGGCCAAAATGGCATGTACACAGCCAGCTTCTCAGTGAAGATCCTGTGATGACTCATCTCCATTGTCAGCAGGCAGCTAGCACTGAGCAGGGAGGCATACACTCCAATGCCTAGCCTGTAAGTCTTTTCTGAGCCATCTGCTGTGATGTTTCAAGGTTGCTGGTGACCCTGGGGAAATAGGCAGGTTGCTGGCTTTTGGCTGCCAAGTCAGAGCAGGAGGGCTGAGGTGCTTCTACACCAACTCTCAGCTGCACATCAGGGAATGCCTGAACCTCATTCCCCTGCTGGTCGGCTGCTGTTGACTGTGGGCTGGCTACACAGGACCCCTCCTCCTCTGAGGAGTGTTCACTGTCACTGAGCCCTGGCTGGTCCATAACAAACAGTCATGGGGGTCTGTTTGCCCCACTGTAAGTTACCACATGCCACAGTCAGCAAAAATGGAACCCCACAGAAGGGCAAAGAGCATCCTACTGTGGCTGTTTTGCCTCATGAAAACAGTGCAAGAGGCAAGGCTGAAGCCCCTCCCCAATGCACAATGCTTCAAAGTTGAACCAGACCCCAGAACATTTAAGAATACAAGTTCCTTGATGTTACACTTGTGACTGCAAACTGGGTCAGGGGATCTCTGAGTCTGCAACCCAAAATGGATCCAGACCACCCAAAACACTGACATTTGGCTAACAGCTAAGTCAAAACACACTGATTACTATACATTTGAAAGAGAAGCACTGGGCCAGGATTGTACCTCCAAATATTTAAGAAAATTTGAGGCCAACAGTATACTGAAATTTTGTACATGTGTTGCCTTATGTGCTTTACAAACATATATTATTAGAGAAGTCTGAAAAGTGGAACTTCTACATCTTAAAAGTTAGGGAATGAATTTTATCTTACAGTAGAGGCCAGAATCCCAGAATAGATCAAGTCAACCCTTTTAGGGGATGGAATCTTGAGCTCTGGAAGTTCCTTGTCCGATCTCTTTTAAAACTGGGACAGTGGCAGATTCCAACAGCAATTAGAAACAGATCTAGTAAACTTCATTTACTAGCACCTGCTGTGTCATAGCTGACTGCTTGATTGATGGACGGACTTCATAATGGAGGTATAAAAAAAATTAGGATACTTTACAGTGAGCAAGCTAACTGACATGGTATGACTTTCTCTCCAGTCAAATTGTAACCCCTAATAGTGGAAGGCCCTGATCTGGATGGTGCAGACTAAATCTCATAAATTAAGAAGTTAAGCAGGGTCAGCCTTAGTGAGTACTATGACGGGGAGTAGGGTTGCCAGGTCTGGCTTGGAAAATACCCGGAGGCTTTGAGGGTGGATCCAGGAGAGGGTGGGGTTTGGGGAGGGGAGGGGCCTCAGAATGATACAATGCCATAGAGTCTGTCTTCCAAAGTAGCCATTTTCTCCAGGGGAGCTGATCTCTGTCAGCTGGAGATCAGTTGTAAAAGCGGGAGAAAATGGTGAAAGGCTTCAGAATTTTGAAGGGAGGTTCCAAGAAATGATTGATTCTTCACTGGAAGTCACTGAGGATTGCTGTATCTGAATATACTTTATGGATGTCTACATGTATCTTTGTAGCATTGTACTCTAGCAGTTAAGATTCCATAGCAGAGTAGGGTGGCCACCTCCAGGTTGAGAAATATCTGGAGGTTTTGGGAGTGGAGCCTGGGGAGGGTGGGCTTTGGGGAGGGGAGGGATATCAGCAGGATATGTCATACAATGCAGGGTATGTCCACCCTCCAAAGCAGCCAAGTTCTGCAGGGGAACTAGGGTTGCTGGGACTTACCTGGCTGCCAGCAAAGGGGGATCCCTCTCTCTCTCTCTGGGACCTCTCTGGTAACCACAGAATTTTTTCTCAAATGATAGAGCATCCCCCCACAGTGTGCCCTGCGCAATGACATCACCTCTGGGTGCACGTTGACTCAAATGGGGCATTTTGGGGGCAGGATTCTCCCACCGGCTGGATCAGGGTCAGCGGATCGGGGGCTCTGAAAGCAGGCAACTCCCTGCCCCCACTGCAGGAATGACAACCCTAAAGGGAACTGATCTGTGTTATCTGGCAATCAGCTATATTTCTGGGAGATCTCCAGTCATTACTGAGAAGTTGGCAACCAGAGACTAGCATTTGCAATAGCAGTAGATATGGGGTGATGTGCTTGTATACTGAAGGTATATCCAACAAACCCCTTTATTTAAGCCCACCTTGTGGTTTTTTTAATAAGACACAGCCATGATTTGTGATGTAACAAGAAGCAAACAGATCCATCATCAGGAGCTGAATCTTCTAGAGGCAAGCGCATATGTGAAATGTTCCGTTTCCCAATAATATGGAAGTTGTTCTGAAAGCATTAAAAGGGGAGTGCTCCCTTGGCCTTTAGGTGTGGTTTTCAACAGTGTTTCCTACCTTTAAAACACAAGAATAGAGAATGGCTTATGTTAGGCCACAGACTTTATGGTGTGTCAGAAATAATCCTTAGTGAAGAAGTTTGTGTTTTGTCAAATGCCAGAGCCTCCATCAAGCTGTTCAACAGCTTCAGATAGCTGCAGGGAAGCTCTTGAGGCTGTTGAACAGTTTAATAAAGAATAGGTTCTTTGACATGGAACTGGTTCCTGCTACAAAGAACAGGACCATCATCACAAGGTTCTTTGAGAAAGATCCTGTTCTCTGGCACAATAAATAGCTTCTTTCAAGGAAGCTTGATCTGCAAAGCTGGGAGAGGCATCAACGCAGTACACTATGTACTTGTGAAAGTCCCCCCCCCCCGCCCCTGCCTTTTTGACAGAATACAGAACTTTTTTTATAAAAGCATTTGATTGTACAATTATATGGCCTAAAAAAAATACTTTGTGATTTTCCTCCCTCCCATTAATATGTTAATTATGCTAGACTGAAAGAAAAACACAAAATGTTAACAAAGAAAAAAAATGAAACTTTAATACTGTGATGCCTATAAGTATGGTTAATGCACTTGTAGTCTTCTAAATGAACAACAGGGAAACTGCCAGGAACAGTCCAGCCCTAACTATAGCAACTAAACAACAACAACAACAACAGACTATACAATGTTCAAAGTTAGTTATCTGTGAACAAACTGCAGAGACAGATGGACTAGGTAAAGAGTTCTGAATAACAAATGAAATATGAATATTCTCACAATATACTGGGTATATGTTGTTTTGGAAAGTGTGAAAAAGTTATGTTATACTTGCACACAGCTACTCTGGGCTGAACAAGATGAGATGCTGGGAGATCCATGAATAATGCTCAAGTGGGTAATGTGTGTACATGCATGTGTGTGAGAGAGAGGGACAGCTATTGGTAGACTCTGGGTGGCTTAATCCAGCTTGATCTTATCAGATCTCAGAAGCTAAGCAAGGCTGGCCTGGGTTAGTACTTGAATGAGAGACCACCAATGAAGTCCATGGTCACTATGCAAAGGCAAGAAATGGCGCCAAAGAGGTGCCAGAACTCTCAAGAGGGAAGTGTAGTTTTCAGTCTGTATACTGGGAACTCCTGAACTTTTAAGCATTTTAAAAGGAATTTTGTAGAAGAGGCTCTGGAACTCTGTTCTGGTATGCTCCCCCAGAAAAAAAGCTCTGGCAATGGCAAACCACCTCTGAACATCTGTTGCCTTGAAAACCTCATGAGGCACCACTGTTCACCCCACCAGCTAAAACCTTCCTCACAATTCCTGATCTTTGTGTCCCCACCTTCAGAAATGGGGTACGTGATAACCAGAGACAGGGTGTTTTCAGTAGTGCCATCTTACTTGTGGAATGCTGGATAGAACATTCCTGGCAGTTTTCTCATCCCTCAAACAGAAGACTACAACTGCATTAATCATACTTATAGAGGTCACAGTACTAAAATTCCAATTTGACACTAACCTGGCACGTAGGCTTTCTTTTAGGCACCAGGCCAAAAGGTTTTTGCTTACTCGGGCTTTTAATTACGTAAGGGCTGATCATTTTAATATCATTATTTTGAGCCTGAGAATATTTAAGACCCATTTTAAGCTGTTTCATGTTCTATGTTGTTTTATGTTCTGTTTTGTCTTAAAATTTTATGGGTTTTTCTTTACTGTTTTATTTTGTACGCCACCTCAGGTAGATTTCCAGGAGAAGTGGCACAGGCCGAGGACAGACTGGCAATCTAAAGCGGAGGCAAAGCGGAGGGAACTGGTGCGGGGGAAAAACCCCACGGAGCTGGCCGTTCACACTGGCCAGAGGAATGCGGACCAGCGGCGATACGGAGCGTTCAGACTGCCACGGAGCGTTCAGACTGCCGTGGAGCAGTCTGTTTGGAAGCGGGAGGCATGCGGAGGACGGCCCCTGAACACCGGTTTTACCTGGTGTCCTGGTAAAGCGGAAGGAAAGTGACTGGGAGACGGTTAAGTACGAAACGGAGCCGACGGACAGATGCGCATGTCTGAACGTGCTCCTTTCTTCCGTCTCCGAAGCGTGCCTGCCCCGCTTTAGATTGCCAGTCTGTCCTCAGCCCCAGAATCTTTCAAACAAACAAATAAAACATAGCATCCAGATCATTAAAAGGGCCAGTATGATGTTTGGGGGGCGGGGTGGAGGCTCTTGACACCCAGCAGAAGCATTTTGTGGGGCATTTGGGGCTGCATAGGAGGGGGAAAGTGAGACAGTTGTGCCCCGCTGATGGAAATCTCTTCCATTAGCAGAAATATTGAGTGGATCCAAAACAGTATGTAGAACTTAGGTGCTGACCAATGCTCCTCCAAGTTGTGGAGTCCTGTGAACAAAAATTCTACTTTTGTGAGTGACTGGCATTAAAGTTCTGAGTGAGCGATTTTGCTGTGCATAAATTAGTTCACTCTGGAGCCATCCTTCCTGAGCTAAGACAAAAATGTGTGAGCTGGAGGCTAAAAAATTGTGAGCTAGCTCACACTAACTCAGCTTAGAGGGAACACTGGTGCTGACCCCAGATACCATAGTTCAGATAAATCATCATACACAGTTTCAAAACTTGGACAAAAATGTCAATCCACTGTTGTCTATGGAGTCCCTGCTGTCTGTGGTAATTCACTTGTTAGCATAGTCAACAGAGTACAAAGCTATGAGGATTACTTGTATGCCGTTCTTACACCTCTATGATACAAACATGATTTCAAATATTAATTCTAAATGTCTATTAATACTAATGGGGTGGAGGGAAAGAGGCATAGTACAGCCTGGTCTTATCAGATCTCGAAAGCTGAGCAGGGTCAGTACCTGGAAGGGAGCCCTCCGAGGAAGACTCTGCAGAGGAAGACATTTTGCCTTCTCATATGCCGTGAGAGCCTCTTGTTGAGGATGCCATAAGTCAGCTGTGACTTGACAGCACATTACAAACACACATTAATACTAACACTAATAACAGTTTCCAAGCATAATTTAAAACACAGATGTACTGCAACAAGACCACCTCCTGCCTACACTTGAAAGCGATTTGACCTACAAATCCAGTCAGATCAGTCAAAACTAGACAAATTAGCAGATTTGCTGAGGGATAAGTTTTTGTGACAAATACATCTTAAAATACTGAAAACAGAGCCTAGAATAAAATAATTAACACCTAGCCAGTCCAGTAGTACATGGAACCTTTCTCTTTAAGAGACAGGCTTAGGTCCTAAGTGGAATTCCCTCTCTTCACATGAATGGATGTGTCTTCTGGAATATACTAGTTAGAACTGGGTCATTGGTAGTTAGGACTTCAGCCCTTGTTAAGTCTGTGTTGTCCCCTGCCTTGCTATTCTGCACATCAATGAAGGTTTTGAAGACATCCTGCTTGCTGCATCTCTCTGGCGTTAGGTTACACCATTTACCCACCTCCACAGTGACTACACTTTACAGAGGAGACAAACACCACAAGCCTTAGCTCAGATTTAATCCAAGATATCATTAAGTGGTCTGATGAATATTTGAATGAACTTGGTAGGATCACCTGCATATTCTGGACAAAGTTCAGTGGAAAAGCTGTATGTCCCAGGATTTGAAAGACAAAAGGAGTAGTTCTCTCTCTCTCAGGTTTGCCAGTCCCCAATTGGGGGTGGGGAACCCCTCAGTTTGGCAGGCTTCTGCCCCCCTTTAACCGCAACATGGAGTGCATGCCTACGGCACCTGGAAGTAGGCACATTAGTGACATGGGGGGGGGTGATACTCTGGTTTGGGGGCAAAACTCTGTGGTTTGAGTGCAATTCTACCATTGAATTTTGCCCAGAACCACTTCTGGGTGACACAGGCATAACATGTGACATCACTTCCGGTGATGTCAACACATTGGAGGCAATGCTTCTGGCTCCTGGAGTGTCCCCTCATCCCTCCCCCAGCATTTTGAAGGGACCTGACAACCCTACTCTCTCTCTATATATATATGTATCTGTAAAATTCACACACATAGAGCATGACTAGCTTTAGATTCTGCCCCCCCCCCCATCAAGGTGTTTTCCAATTACTCCTTTCCCATGAATGTACACATACACATATGCCATTTCTCTTCAGAAATTAGGTACAGGGTGTGGTTTCAGTTCTGCCAGTACCAAAGACACTTAGAAGAGTCATGCTTGGTTCCCTTCAGTCACTGGTAGAGGGGCTTCTTCCAGCCTGTGGCACCAAAGTGCTCTTTTGCACTTTTCTAAATCCCATCTGTCCTGGCAGGCATAGGCGTCAACTATGAGGGGGCTCAGGGGTTCAGGACACCCTGGAAATTTTCCGGGGGGGGGACTGAGCCTCCCCGGCAAAATGGAGCACCCGCCGCTGCACCTCCCTGCCTTCCAGGCCCGCCCACTGCCGCCACCAGAGCCCCTCTCCCCCCCCGGCTCCCCTGCATCCACTCTGGGGGCCATCCAGGCGCTATCCGGGCGAGTGGCCAGCATGATGTCCCTGCCACCGCTACCACCGCCAGAGCCAGAGCCTCCATCCACCCCTCCCTCCTTCCGGGGGCCATCCGGGCGAGTATCCAGCATGATGGCGTCACCTGGAAGTGATGCCATCACACTGGGGACGTTGCTGGGACGACGCTCTAGCAATCGCCTCGAAACTCTATTGCACCATAGAGTTTCGGGCCAATTGCTAGAGCATCGCCCCGGCAACGTGGCCAGCGTGATGGTGTCACTTCCGGGTGATGCCATCATGCTGGCCACTCACCCGGATGGCCCCCGGAAGGAGGGAGGGGTGGATGGAGGCTCTGGCTCTGGCGGTGGCAGCAGCGGCAAGGACATCATCCTGGTGTGCACACACATGCAAACCGCACAAGCACAGGAGCTCCCCCCCAGGGAATCGATAAGTCTACACTCCTGCTAGCAGGGCTGGAAACAGCTGCATCTTCTCCTGTCTCTAGTGCCCCTTCACAGCATAACACAACCTCTGCAGCATCCTCCCATTTCTACCGGGGGAAGTGTATTAAGGAAGGGGTACAGCCTACATCTTTCTTGTTTCTCTGAGTTTTGTTGGTACCAGGAAAGTGGCCCTGTTCCATTTCCTGCTGGAAGTGGATGGGCCAGCCATAGCCTGGTGATGGACCTTTTGCATGTCCGTGCTGACCTTTGATACCAGTACTGTTTAAATCCGTTGTGAACTAATTTCATTAGGTGACCTAAGTGTTACCTAGTGTTATCTTTAAGACAGAAAAAATTCTCACTGCTTGCTTTCCCCAAATGTTGCAAATTTTGTAATCTCTTGTAAGGCTGCACACTCTATCATAGTAATTATTCCTCCCATGTATTAAAACAACAACAACAACTAAAAAGTCTTAAAGTTCTGTATACGGTAAGTAGTCCATTGGGAGGGGTCATTTTGTTGCCTCTTCCTGAACTTTCCCCAGCTTTACAACATTTGTTTTAGATGTGGCTGCTGAAACTGTGAACATGATTCAGAATGTTTGTTTACCAGAGATCTCTAGAGGGGCATTATGATGGTGCCAATATAGATGTTCCAGGATCTCAACCTGGGTTTTATCTGCCCATTTAGACTCATCAGTGGACATGTGAAATTAGGGTTTTTGTTCCAGTTGCAAGCAATGTTCCCTCTAAGCTGAGTTAGTGTAAGCTAGCTCACAGTTTTTTAGCCTCTGGCTCACACGTTTTTGTCTTAGCTCTGGAACGGTGATTCCAGAGCAAACTAATTTATGCAGTAGCCAAATCGCTCACTCACAACTTTAATGCCAGTAGCTCACAAAGTAGAATGTTTGCTCACAAGACTCCACAGCTTAGAGGGAGCACTGGTTGCAAGGCTGGCTCAAGCTACTGAGTTTGCACAATGCTCCCTCTTTCTTACAGCCCATCCCATTACAGCCCAGGCAGGAAGAACTTCTGCAACCTACCTTGATGAATCATGTGGACCTAAATGGTTTTCTGGGCTCCAATGTATACTTTATCAGTTAAGCAACTGTATTATCAGATTAAAACAAGAAGACAGAAGATGCTGGAATTTAGGAAGCTAATAATTATCATTAAACAAAATTAATTAAAAAAATAAAGAACACCTCTTATGTAAAGAGATATAAATATAATGTAAGGACATATAAGTTGAATTGATATAATTTACCTTAAACATTAGATGATGTTCTATACGATTTATGTACCTTTTTGTTGTTGTAAGTAATATAATTCTTCAATTAAAATAATATTTTTTAAAAATGAATCCTGTGCAGACAGCCATAAAGAAAGCATGTGCCAGCTCTTATGCCACCCAGAATCCATCCAAGGCAAGGCTGGCACAAGAGGAGCTTGTATTTTCACCATCCTGAATATTTTGGTGACTTGATGATGTCTGATCACCTGATCACCACTGATCAAGGCTGATCAAAAGTTCATATCTCTAAACATCATCAATAAATTATTCCATTATCAATAAAAAAAAGAACCAAAACACTGACATTCTATGCATTGCATGGAAAATACCCAGAATGGATGAAGCCTTATCAGAGAAGCTGCTAAAACCAGGTCAACCTAAAACTGGAATGGGAGATTTTCTCACTGCTGTTTAAGTCTGTATAATTGCAGTCAATGACTATCAAAATATATTATGAAGAGAACAGATTTGTAGAAAATGCAAATCAGAATTCTTGCTGGTCTCCCTATCTATCCCCACCCTTGGCAATCACTCACCCCAAATCCTTGCTCTCTTCTCTCCTAGCTCCCACCCTTGGTACTCAACTACTCACATGGGAAATCCCATCTCTCCCCCCCATTTCTGAGCCAGCACATCCAGGCCCTAGCACTCACCTTGGAGCACCATCACAGCAGTGTCTGGGTGCCAATCCAAGCCCCAGATGGCTCCCAGCAGGTGTCAGAGCCGCAGGCAGGATTTTTTTTTTTACTTCAGGGGGCGTTTAAATAAGTCAGGGGGGACCCCCGCACACACACCCAGGCTGTATCAGGAGGGATGAGAGAGTAAAAGTTTTAAAAAGCAACAAGAGAGAGAGCAGGAAGGGCGATGGCACGGCACAAACAATGAAATAAATCAGCTGTATGGGAAGTCGAGAGGCTTGGGCAGTAAGCTGGGGGGCCTGGCCCCAAGATGCCCCACCGTAGCTATGGACCTGACATATGTTGTGGTGGCTGGGCCCCAAGCAGCTCCCTGCATCCACTGCCATACTGGTGTCCCCTGACACCAAGGTTGGGCCCCAAGTGGCTCCTAATGTGCACCGCAGCCACAGCTGAGCCCTGTGCAGCTTCCTGCTTCTGTTCTGGTGATGGCTGGTCCCCAAGTGATTCCCGGAGTCCACTGAGGAGATCTGCTGAGGCTTCCTTATTCTTTAAGCAGGCTCATGAAGGCTTCCTCCCCTGCTCTGCTCTCAGTGGCTCGCTTGGAGCTGCTCCAAGTGGGCTCACTGAGGTTTCTTTCCCCTCCACTCTTGGCTGCTCCCCAGGAGCTGCTCTGAGTGGACCCATAGAGGCTTCCACTACCCCTCACTGGCAGATCCAGCACTCTGTTGCCACAGCAACCACCAGGCTCCTTTCCAGCGGCACTACAGTAACTGTGTCGCCTGCATGTGTGTATATGTTTTATTATTTTCAGGGGCAATTTAACCCCCCAATGTTTGTGTTTTTACTTTTACAAGGGGTCACCCAAGTTTGCAGAAAAGCCTGTTTATGATGAGTGTGCCCCCTATCTGCAGATTTAGATATCCACACATAGGGTGCACAGTTGGGAATTAGCTATATAGATTAAAATTGATTATTACAATAGACCAGGCGTAATGATGTCCAAACATACAAAGAAGCACAACTAAAACAACTACTTTTTTCAGGTTTTTATCTATTTTGTTTTAGTCACGACGAAATGTACAAAAATGACAGCTACTATTATAGCGAATGCAATACTGGTACCAAGTAACACTGGAAAATCTGATGATAAAACTAAATAAATACTAAAAGCTATCCTTGCAAATAAAGTGTCTCTGGGAATTCAAGACAGTTCATATTGTCCCCTCTCAATATAACCTTAAGGAGCGATTCCAAATAACCTGAAGCAAAAATTTAGAGGCAGTACATGCACCATAGTTCCTATTAAATACAATGTAAAAAGCTGTCATTCTCCAGACTTTCATATAGCTAGGATTTTTATAAACACTGACTGACATCCTTGTACAACAAGGCTCGGAATATTAGATCAGTAAATGTAGAGAAGGGGTGGGGGGGGGAGAGAAGGTAATGGTGATAACAATGATAATATAAAATTATTATAAATGTTATTTATTTCCTCGGCAATTTTAAACATTTGTAAAGTATAAAAGTGTCAGAAGTCATCTACACCTTAGCATAATCATACTGTACAGATTTCCTGTGTGTGTACGGTTTCGTACATGATTTAATGCCAGGGAGAAGGGTAATTACAATAGCAATCCTAAACAGGTTTAAGAAAGTGTCATAATCCCCAACAAAGTGTACTTAGGTTTGCATTGTAGCTTTCTCTTTGATGTGTTATTTATTGCCGTTGACAACCAAACATTTGTCCAGTGATGGTCCAACCATACAGGAAGATCAAGTAAGTGGCTAGGGATGTATAGTTAACTGGGTGTCTACTCTGGAATCCTTGGTAACGTTGCAAGAAACCTTGGAGCCACTCCACCTAATGCTAGCAATACAACCCTATATATAAAAATATATAAAATATTTTCTTTGGATAATCATCATGGAGACAACAAGCTGCCGCCTCAAGACTGGGGCCAATGCTCAGTCTTGCCCTTGCTGGCCACATGCCCTTGGCTTGGAAGAGGAGGGAATTTATCGCACCTCTTCTTCTTCTACCAGCTCTACTCCATTCTGCCAGGAACAGGCGGTCAAATCCTTGGCCAACCTCCCAGCCTTTCTGTAGACCATTAAAAACTTTGTGCAGGCCTTTTAGAGCCCCTTTACTACTTAACACTTTTCTGTCTGCCATGAGTGGTTGGGTTCTTCTCACAGCACAGCCCTGATGCTGCCCCCCCCCACCATGGACACCACTCAGCTGAAGAGGTAGTGCCACCTTAAGTGCCCCTGTGGCAGCCAAACCCCCCCCCCACAGCAGTTTCCAATCAGGGATGTGTCTTTATCCCCAGCCAGACCATTTTGTTCAGTTGCTCAACTATAAAAAAGGAGGGACATGTTTATATACATTTTCAAATGAAATCAGAATCAAAGCTAGCATTGAGCATATGGCCTTTCTGGTGCCCAATGCTTTCAAGTTGGTCAAACAGCTAAATGTTATATTAACAAGGGCTGCCCCCCCCCCCCCCCGTTGTTTTTAACATCTGAACTGGAATAAAACAGACTGCAGCATGAAGAAGTACCTAGTGGATGCAATGCAAAGTGTTAAAGCTATCCAGACTGAAATTTTGATTGCAGTCCAGGAATATTATTTGTCACCAAAGGGGTATGCATTATAGCCACTGGAGATTTTGGGAAAGTGAGTGGGGTTTTGGGGTTTTTTGCCTTTCCGAAATGGCTAAATTACAGGGGAGCATTAACTGAAGTTGCTTTGTGAGAGGACAGAGTTTGAGGGTGAGTGGGTGCTTGTAGCCTGCTGGAGAGTGGTGTTTTTGTCTGGGTCTGCTTGAGTGTTTTGTCTGGTCTGTTGCTCATTGAACAAGGTTTGCCTGGGGCTGATTGCAGGTCCCACCCTCTGCTGCTGCTGCTGGGAGGTGGGGTCTGTGGGCCTCTGAACTGTGAGTCTCCTCCTAGGCAGAGGCATGAGTCTTTGGTGCTAGCCAAAGGGCAAGAGTCAAAGGGCTCTGGGCCTTGGGCTCTTAGCCTGGGGCTCAGGCCTGAGGACTGTGCATCACTCTAAATGCCTTTAAATCACTAACCAGTTAAGAACAAAAGACCATAAAAGAAGCCATGTTGGATCAGGAAAATGGCCCATCCAGTCCAACACTCTGTGTCACACAGTGGCCAAATTCCAGGTGCCATCAGGAGAGCCAAAACACTAGAAGCCCTCCCACTGTTGTCCCCCAAGCACCAAGAATACAGAGCATCACTGCCCCAGACATAGTGTTCCATCTATACATTGTGGTTAATAGCCACTGATGGACCTCTGCTTCATATATTTATCCAATCCCCTCTTGAAGTTGTCTTTGCTTGCATCTGCCACCACTTTCTGAGGCAGTGAATTCCATGTGTTAATTACTCTTTGGGTGAAGAAGTACTTCCTTCCATCTGTTCTAAGTCTACTGTTCATTTATTTCATCGAGTGTCCACGAGTTCTTGTATTGTGAGAAAGGGAGAAAAGTACTTCTTTCTCTACCTTCTGTATCCCATGCATAATTTTGTAAACCTGTATCATGTCACTCCTCAATCATTGTTTCTCCAAGAGGCCTAACCTCAGGGGTCATTTGGGGCTGGAGCAAGGCAGAGCAGTGCTCCGCCAGCCAAGGAGTGGGCACTAGGGCAGCCACAGGCCGAATCAGATTCTCTGATCTGATTTGGCCGGCCACCGAATTGCTGCCAAAATTCGGCAGTGTCTTTAAAAGCAGCTGGAGGGGAGGCGGTTTAAGGGAGAGGCTCCAAACTTACGGGGTAGCTACTGGAGCCTCCCCCCCAAATAACCACCAAGTTTCAAAAAGATTGGACCAGGGGGTTCAATTCTATGGGCCCCCAAATAGGTTGCCCCCATTCCTCCATTGTTTTTTCCTACCATAGAAAACAATGGAGGGAATGGGGCAACCTGTTTGGGGGCCCGCAGAATTGGACCCCGTGGTCTAATCATCTTGAAACATGGTGGGTGTTTCAGGGAGAGGCCCCATCAGCTACCCTGAAAGTTTGGAGTTTCTCTCTCAAACCCCATCTCCTCCAGCCCCTCATATACCCTATGAGTTTTTGCCATTGACTTCAATGGCCCATAGGGTATAATGGGGCTGAAACTGACATTCGGCTGGCAGAATGACTTCCAAATGGGTTTGCATTGCCGAAACTGACGTGCAGGGGTCATTTGGCAGCCAGAACAAATGCGGCCTGATTTGGCCCGATCTGAATCGGGCCAAAATTTTTTTACTTGCACACCCCTAGTGGGCACAAATGGCAGTGGTGGCAAGCCCCTCCCCCAGCTCCGAGCGGGCTTGTGCAGAAAGCAAAGTGAGAAGGGGTTTAAAGTTTAAACCCCTTCTGTTTAGAGTCACGCAGCAGCAGCGGCACAATCTTTCCATTGTATTCTATGGGGCCCTTCTCGCTTTGCTCCCCCCCCTCCCCCCCTTGGCAGGCCAGCTGGGGAAGGGAAGGGGAGGCTTTTGAAGATGCCCCCCTTTTGCTTTCCTTTCTGACATACTTCTGGTGATGTCAGGGGGCGTGACATATGCTAATGAGTTATGCTAATATGTATGCTAATGAGCTCCTGCACTTTTTCTATGAAAGGACCCCTGCCTATCCTCTTTAACTTTCCTTCATAGGGAAGGTGTTCCATCCCCTTAATCATTTTATTTGCCCTGTCCTGTACCTTTTCCAATGGAGTTATGAAGGTAGAAAGCAAGAGAATGGGGGCTATCCAGTGGTTTGCAGAGAGTGCCACATGTATGATTATACCCACTGGGTGGAAATTGTGGGTGTGCACTTGCTGTATGGAGCTTGTGGCTCTTAGGGAGCAGGTTTGTTCCCTTGAGGCTAGGGCTGCCAACCTGGAGGAGCTGAGGCAGAGAGAGGTTTGGGGAAGAGACCTTCAGGGACTTACCAGAACAGTCCCACTCCTGTGCTGACAGCTGTTCTGCTGTCATGGAGAGTGTGAGTCCTGAGGTTGAAGGATGTTACTCAGAGGAGAAGGGATGTGATCCCTTAGAAGGGAACCCTTTACTTGGGCAATGGACCAATATCTCCTTGTACTGAGGATACCCCTGGGGGTCTGGTGGGAGGTGAGCTTCTGGCATTTGATCATGAGGAATATAGAGAGTGGGGTCTGTGACAGGTATTTTGACTTGTCTGCTGGGCGCAAAGGTTGCAGACATCACATCCTTTCTGGGTAGATTGATAGTGCTGGGGAGGAATCAGCAGTCATGGTGCATGTTGGCACCAATGACATTGGGAAATGTAGTTGTGTGGTCCTGGAAAAAAAAAGTTAGATTACTAGGCAGAAAGTTAAAGGCCAGGACCTCAAAGGTAGTATTCTCAGCAACAGTGACTTCAGCATTCTGGTTAATGGAAAGTTACCCCTGAAGTCCAAAACAGTAACATTTGATTTCAAAAGAGGGAACTTTACAAAGATTTGGGGAATAGTAAAAAGGAAGCTTAAGGGGAAACAGAAAAGACTAAATCCCTAGAGGATGCTTGGAAGCTATTTAAAACCAAACTAATTGAAACCCAAATAGAATGTGTTCTACAAGTTAGGAAAGGCACTGCCAAGTCCAAAAAAGCAGAGAAGCAATGTGGCCCTTGGATGACAAAGGAAGATGGTGAGATGGCAGAGAAGCTCAATGACTTTTTTTTTTTGCTTTTGTGCTCACTGTGGAAAGTGTGGGCCATGTACCCATTCCACAGCCCCTGCTTTCAGGAAGAAAAATAAGAAGAAGAGATTGGATTTATACCTCACTTGGAGTCTCAGAGCGGCTTACAAACTCCTTTCCCTTAGCCTCCCCACAACAGACACCCTGTGAGGTAGGTGGGGCTGAGAGAGCTCTTTCCCAAGCTGTCCTTGAGAGAACAGTTGGTTCAGAGCTATGGCTTGCCCAAGGTCATCCAGCCAGGTGCAAGTGGAGGAGTGGGGAATCAAACCCGGTTCTCCCAGATTAGAGTCCGCGGACTTAACCACTACACCAAACTGGCTCTCTAGGAAGGGAGTCTGAAGAACTGAGCCACATTGTGGTGGGTAGCGATGAAGTTCTAGACCTACTGGGGAAATTAAAAACTGATAAGTCTCCAGGTCCTGATGGCATATACCTGAGAGTTCTCAAGGAACTCCAATGTGAGATAGTTGATCTCCTAACCCATATATGTAACCTATCACTAAATTCAGCTGCTGGATCCAGAGGGGAACCAGGAAATTGCAGGCCAGACAACCTAATGTCTGTCCCAGACAAATTAGTAGAAACTGTCTTTAAAGATGGAATTGTTATGCACATAGAGGATCAAAGCCTGCTGAGGGAAAATCAGTATGGCTTCTGCAAAGGGAAGTCTTGCCTCACCAAACTTTTGGAGTTCTTTGAGAGAATGAACAAGCATGTAGACAATGGTGACCCAGCTGACATTATATCTCTGGACTTTCAAAAGGCTTTTGACAAGACATCTCACCAAAGTCTCCTGAGTAAACTTAGCAGTCATGGGATAAGAGGATGGGTTCTCTTATGGATTAATGCTGGTTAAATGACAGGAAGCAAAGAGTAGGAATCAATGGACAGTTCTCACAATGGAGGGAAGTAAGCACGGGGTCCCACAAGGATCGGTATTGGGGGTGGTACTACTTTATTTATGAATTGATTCATAAATGTTCTGGAACTAGGGGTGAGTAGTGTAGTGACCAAGTGGGCTCTAGTTGCTAACTTTTACTGGTTTTATTTTATAAAATTTGTAATTGCTTACACCAAACCCTATTTTCCTTTGAATTGCCACCTAATGTGTTGTATGTGGGGGGAAGCAAAATAGGAAGATAATTATACATGATTAATAAAATATTTATTTTTTGTCAAATTTTCCAACTTTTCTTTTTTAGTCTGTCAATTTTTTAAAAAAATGTTATTTGACATGCCAACATTTAATTTTTTTGTTAAACTGCTGAAGTGCTATCCAAATTTTTCTATGCCAGCATAGCCATGAAATATGGAAAATGTAGGCTTAAACCGAAAGTAAATTATATCAGGTAAAAGTTTTAAATTTTTAAAGTCTGTTGAGCAGCTTTAATGAGCAATATAAGACTTTTTTTTTAATTCACCAGATGAAGTCTGCAGATGGTCATTGTTTTGCTGTTTTTGATGACTCCCGTGGAACTGTAACATTAAGCTTAGTTACGCATTCGAAAGATTTACTTGAACTTTGACTGAGATGGTGTAAGAATGATGAGATCAGTGATGACCATGGAAATTTGCCACATCTTGTTCTAGGTTTTCATATATCTAAAAGTGACCCAAGGCCAGCTCATCATGGATTTAATCCAGTGCTCATCATTGATATGAACTGAGCCACTTAGGAGTATTTTCACATAGCACGAAATGAGAGCTTTCTTATACCTATTTTTCAAGGCCAGTGAAATGTGGATTTTTCTTTTTTTTTGAGCTGAGTGAAGCTACATTTGATACAGAATGTAGTTGTTTAGCAGGACTTTTATGGCTGTATTTTTGCTCCATAGAGACTGAGATGTTAGTTTACTGTATTCTAGTTTTTATGTATAGTAACTGTTTTAAGTCAGTGTGGAGAAAGCTGTAATCATATATCAAATAAATAAGATGAAAGATGAAATAAAATACATACACACACACACACACACACACACACGCACACACATATATATAGAGAGAAAATAAAAAGAACAAAAAGGCAAATCCTAATTATTTCTTGGAAGTATGCATTGAACCTTTTGTTACTGTCCATGGGGTTTTCTTGGCAAAGATACTGGAGTGGGTTGCCATTTCCTTCTCCAGTGGATCACGTTTTGTTTTGAAGAGGTAGAGGAACTAGAGATCAAATTGCCAACATTCACTAGATTATGGAGAAAGCAGGGGAGTACCAGAAAAACATCTACTTCTGCTTCATTGACTACGCTAAAGCCTTTGATTGTGTGGATCACAATGAGCCACCTCTAAACCTTTAGTTTTGCCAACTCCCCAAAGAATCTATGGTATATGACAAAATTTGCCTTCTGAAGCTGCCATTTTCTCCAGGAGAACTTATCCATGTTGTCTGGATGAGTTGTAATTTGGATTGCCAACTCCAGCTTCAGAAATACCTGGATATTTGAGGCTTGTACCTGGAGATCTCCCACTATTACAATTGATCTCCAGACCATCAAAATCAGTTCCCCTAGAGAAAAAGGCCAATTTGGAGGGTGGATTCTAAGGCATTATACTCTGCTGAGGCCCCTCCTCTTCCAACCCCTACCCTCCCCAGGCTCCCCCCCCCCCAAAATCTCCAGATATTTCCCAACCCAGAGCTGGCAACCCTAAGCCTGGGCGATTGGGGTTTTGGGAGGGGAGGGGCCTAAGTAGGGTATAATGCCGCACAGTCCACCTTCCAAAGCAGAAGTGGCATAAATATTTAAATAAATAAATGTTTAAATAAATGAATGATTTATGTAGTCTGGAGATCCACTGTAATTCCAGGAGATCTCCATCCTGACCTGCAGGCTGGCAATGCCAGTTGTAATTCCCAGAGAACTCCAAGCCCCACCTGGAAGATGGCAACCCTACTTCCACCCTTGTTTTATTTATGTATTTATTAAAACATTTACATCTGTTTTTTTTCCCCTTGTGGCTCAAGTTAGTTTAATTCTCAACTCCTCCCCACCATACAGTATGGAGCAGGTGAAGAAAAGAACTGACTCACTGTGAATTAGAGAAAGATCCAAGAACATTCCTGCTCAGCCCTGATGTTATCCCCAGAACAGGAGGGTGGGTAGAGTGGCTATGCAGCAAAAAAAAGACTGGCAAGGAGGTGTGGGCTGGCATTAAATCATCTTCCCAAGTGCCCCTCTGATTGGCTGGCACACGTCAAGCCAAAAAAACCAAAAACACAAAACATGTCCAGTGGTGCTTTAAAGACTTAGCAACATTTATTTCAGTATGATCTTTTGTGAGACAAGCTCCTTCAGACACAAACTTAGTTCTGTCTCATGCTAGAATAAATGTTGTTAGTCTTTAAGGTGTCACTGGACTTCTTTTTTGCTTTATTGCAATAGACTAACAGCTCCTTCACTGGCAATGTCAAGCCAGCCACCTACCCCAATTGCTTGGTGCCTTCTATTTCTCAAGTGGGGTGGCACCAAAAAATGATTCCCTACAATGGAGGGAACTGATCTTTCCAACATCTAGTTCCACCTTGTGCAACATAAGTGTCAGTGCACAGTCAGGCACATAACAACCTGAAAATGGTGTAAGTCACCAGAAAGCATTGGAACATAGTAGAGGGCAATGGCAGAAGTGAGCTGCAGTCAAGTATTTCTTCAGCTGCAAGCAAATGACAAATGGCAACTTTAATTATTCACTATGTTAAGCAGCTAACATTCCTTAATGTCTAGCTGAGTGGTTGGATCCAATTACTGCATAACAAAAGATCTGTACAATACTATATCTTCCAGCACAGGGAGTTTATGAAGACAGTTGACATCCATTATTTGCACATTTCTAATTTGTTGAAAGTAATTAGGAAGGCATTTAGTTGAAGAAATGGAAAAAAACAGTTTCTCTTTGTAAGTAATGGGTACAGTTCTATGGTGTATATAGGAAAAAAATAGGGAATGTGCAAGAAAGGAACAGGAAAAATGAAACATTTTGCCAACAAAGTCAGAGAACACAACTGAATGATAGGTGACTACCTCCAGTATTTGTCATCTACTTTAAAGAGACACTTAAATGTCAGTGATATAATACACCGTGGGGTGCGCATTCAGCATAAACTGAGCTGAAAAAAATATATCCAAAAAACACTTTACCGGTATTTTGGGGATATTATTTAAGCTGAATACAGATCAATGAATCTGATCAGCTACCAGTAAGGCTGAGCCTGAATAAAGCCCTCTTTTTTTTTTGGCTCTTATTCAGGTACATTTGGCTATACCAAATGGATGTTGGGTTCCTCTTGCAGCTCGGTTTCAAGCTGTTCCAAGCTGCAAGAGGAGCCATCCCCAGCCAAGGCAGCATGGAATTCTCAGCTCCCACCACCCCAGATGATCCTCTCTTGCCTCCCCACCACACACAGTTCCTGGGGCCAGCTTCTCCTGTGGCATGGTTTAAACCATGCCGCAGGAGAAGACCTCCCAGCCAGGTCTGTGTGCATCAGGGAGAGACCTCCCTGCTGCAGGCAGATCCTGGGGCCAGCTTATCCTGCGGTGTGTTTAAACTATGCTGCAGGAGAAGCCAAGCCAGCTCCAGGGTCAGTCTGGCTTTTTTAAACTGGTATTTTTCTGGCACAGAGACCTACAACAAGAACTAACTTCTGGCCAATGGACATCTATATGGAACTCACATGCATGCAAATCTAGAATTTTCTCGATCCATTTACAATTTTTCAAACTATACACAAGATGGTACCTCTCTCCAAAAAGACTAAAACACATGCACTCAAATTACAAAATAAACTGCAGGAAAGGTTGTGGAGAACCAAGCGATTTCATACATTGCTGGTGGTAATCCAAGAGTTCTGGAAAAAAGTCATAGATGAAATAAAACAAATCACAAAGCAGAGCCTTCCATCAAACCCAGAAGTCCTACTTTTAAATTTGGAGGAAGGAATAGATCCAGAGATAGAAATATCCAAATTGGCATCCACACTACTAGCAACAGCAAGAATTACAATAGCGACAGCATGGAAATCAGATAACCCCCCAAGCATCCAAGCATGGAGAAATAAAAGTTGGGAACATTACATAATGGACAAAATAGCGGACAATATAGAAGGGAGAGCAACAAACTCTTTAAAATCACTCATATCCTTTAGAAACAAATGGGCCACCTTCATAGAATATATGTCAGAACACAACAACCTACCTTCTAACACAAACTACTTAAAATGGCTTCAGTACTAAAAGATAAAAAATTACTTACGGAATTACATGTGCACACTTAGGCCGAGGACAGACTGGCAATGTAAAGCGGGGCAGCCCCGCGTCAGAAGTGGAAGAAAAGAGCCCGTTCAGACATGTGCATCTGTCACTCGGCTCCATTTCGCACTTACCCGTCTCCCAGTCGCTTTCCATCCGCTTTAACAGGACACCGGGTAAAACCGGTGTTCAGGGGCCGTCCTCCGCATGCCTCCCGCTTCCAAATAGTGTGAACCGGAAGAAGCGGGAGGCATCCGGAGGCGGCAGTGTGAACGCACCGGCACAAAGTTATGCGCATGTGCGAAACACATCAAAGGGAAAACAAAAAAAAGGGCAACAGCGTGCGCGAGCCGCACGCACCGCGCGTGCCGGCTCCGCGGCAGTCTGAACGCTCCGTATCGGCACCACTGCGCATTGCTCTGGCCAGTATGAATGGCCAGCTCCGTGGAGTTTTTCCTCCGCACCAGTTCCCTCCACTTTGCCCCCGCTTTACATTGCCAGTCTGTCCTCGGCCTTAGATTCACAATTAGAAATGGAAAATGAAAAGATCACATAGCAGCAAACTCACCACTAGATAAAATTATTAAAAGGCAACCTGATAAAATTGACCTGTATAAATGTATGATTTCTCACCCTGTAACAAATGTACAAAGACTTGTTATGGATAAAATATCAAATGTAAGAAATATTTAAAAATTTAATTTTTTTTTTTTTACTTAGGATATTAAAAAAAAAAAAAAAAAAACTGGTATTTTTCTTCTTGGTCTACTGAACCCGGAAAAAAAGTAGGATTAAAAAAAAAATCCCAGATCCAAATACCATACCACTATTGGGATCTGGGATTTTTCAGAAATACTGAAATTTTGGGGGGTCCAGTATACCCTAACCAAAAAACACTGGGTTTTTTTGCCCACCCCTAAAAACACCCCAAGACAGCTGGAGCTGAGCTGTCTCATGCAGCTCCCACTCATTTCAATGAGATGTGGACTGGAGGATTTGCTGATAGACTTGCCTGGTAGCACACACTATGTCAATAGTCCCATAAGCTCCTCTGAAACAAGCAGGGTAAAATAACCACATGGTTTTTTGTTTTTTTTTGCCAGTTTTTGATATTAAAAATAATAAAACAGAGACCAGTTATCCTTTATTTTTAAGCAAGAAAAGAAACCAATAAAAAAAGATTAGGAGATACAGTGACTGGCAATGCTAATGCTGCACTCTGTTATCTGGAATGGAAAGAAGAGCTCACACAGCAAGGAGCTAAGTACAGAGAAATCTTCTGAACTGAAGGAAGATTCTGAATAAAATGTGATTATTATATAAATATTCATAAATATGAATGAGATACTCTAGAAGTTGGTTTGTTCATGCCAAATAATAGAACAAGAAGGCCATTCAAACAGGACAGTTTTGGCTTGATTGGCATGAGCAAAGCTATGGGTTTTTTTTTCCCCACAGAACACAATTGCCAAAATGTGAGATATTTGTGATTGATGCCAAGTAGAAAGAAACTGTATTCTTCCTTCTACATGAGACATGAAACTTTTTTATTCTCACCAAGTTGGAGAACTTCAGTCTCAAATACCTCAGTGACTGCTGCCTGGGACTGCAGTCTGTTTGATTGACCGCTGGCTAGTGCTCAGGTCCTCTGAGGACCCTCCTCTGCCTCACCACACACCAGGTAAAAAGTGGCCAAATCACTTCTTCCACCAGGTGTCTCTGCACAGCCTTTCAGTCTCATTCCTTCACACCTCTGTGCTTTCCAGTCTCATTTTGTCTTGACTGTCGGAGGTTGCTTTGGAGATTTGCATCCCTGGCCCTCGCTGCCCTGGGCAGCATACCTCTTTAGGAGTTTTAGGGATGGGTGTTTTTCCTTTGGCTGAATGTCCCCAGTCCTTAATCCCTTCTCCTTCCCCTCACTTCTTCCAAACTCCTTCCACTCCTTGGCTCCCTCCTCTATTGGGAAGGCTTGCTTGACTGTCAACAGTAGGGATGGGCATGAACCAAAACATGAAGCAAAATCCGTCACGAATTTTGCCCTGATTGTAGTTCATGAACAGAAGTTTGTGACAGGTCTACCATCACAAACTTCCACAAACTTTTGTGGCTGTTTGTGGCAGTTTATGAGTCTGAGTCCCTTTAAACCAATGCTTTCTGAAAGCTGCAAAAACAGCTGAGAGGTAGGGAGGCGCTCCCCACCACTTAGCTGTTTTTGCAGCTGTCTTCTGCTGTCCCTTTAAACTTTAAAGGGTCTGCACAAGACAGCCCGAAACAGCTGAGTGGCTGAGCTTCCCTTTGCTCAGCTGTTTTTCAGGCTTTTTGCAAAACCCATTTAAAGGGACTGTGGGCCCTTTCAATTGGGTTTGCGGGGCCACAAATCAGTTTGGTTCCTGGTTTGTGGTTCGATTCATGATTCAGCCATAAACCAACATGAACCACATTTTCCTGGTTCATACCCATCCCTTGTCAAGAGCGCCCCAACACTGCCCAGGGCCTGTGGAGCCATCCAAGCATCCACAACCTCCTTGGTACACTTCCCTTGATTCAAATGTAGGGATCCATGATAACTAGGTTGGCTTGTTGTCTCTGCACCTGAGGTGACATGACCATTGCTTAAGAAAAGATGATTTCAGCTAAGGAAAGATGATTTTAGCAAAAGGAAGTCACTGAAGAAAAAAAAGCTAAAGTAGTAAGGAAGGTTAACAAGGAGTCTAGTAAATAAGGCTAGAGGAGACGTTTGGACAGTGACAAGGGCTTTAGTAGAAGATGCAGACATTTTGGAAGCACAAAAACAGTTTGTAGATGTTTCAGTGCCAGAAGCAAATAAAGCAGTAGGTAATAGGGGAACAGAAGGGGAAGAAGGAGTCCAGGAGAACGTTAGAAGTACAGTGGAGTTCAGAAAGTTCAGTAAGTTGAATAGTGAAAGATAAGTTGAAAGAAGGGGTTGGAAAGATTTATTCTTCCTTTGACATATTTCATATCCCATTTAAGATGACAGTGAAACATAAAGGAAGAAATGTCAGCAAGCTATTTTAAGCCATGAGTAGGGCTAAAAGCATTTTTTTCCAGAAAAAGTTCTATTATCACTGTATATTACCAGTACCTCCAGTTCACACTTGCACATCATTTTTGATTAGCCGCAAGTATATTGGCATACATACTATTGATCATTGTGAAATCGGATTTGATTGAATTTCCTAATAGAAAAAGAGTCCCCAGTGCCTTGGAGCTGCTCATCCAATCAAACCCCATTCCAGGGGATTTCTGGTGAGTAGACCACCCATGTTTGGCTCAGTCCAGACACACACAAACAGTTCTGTGGGTGAGTGGCTGGATTGCTCTTCAGAGTTCAGAATTATGCTCTGAGACTTTATAAGGATACCTGCAGTGAAATCCTAAACTCAGGAGTGAATCTCACCGAGTTTAATGTGACATTCCCTATTAAGAGTACTTAGGATTTCATCCTTCAAGAACTGTTTCTTAAGTACTGAAACTGGGACTGCGGACCCTAAGGAAATAAATGTGAGACGGGAGAGGAGAGTTAGGAAGGGCTGGCTACTTTACACCCTAGGTTCTGATCCTCTAAAGTTTTTGGATCAAATACCTGGGAATGGAAAAGAGTATAATTCTAAACCTGAATCTATTCATTTCTAATATATACATTTCAATATACAATTTCAAATTTTGTTTTGATGTTTTAAAAATGGTCTGTAATAGTCAGTATTTTTCTTTGGATTGTTGTTTATTTTACCCGTATCTATCAAATCACCCTTTGAAATCTCTTTATTCTAATCAAATAGCTGTGCCAATTTCTCTTGGTGTGTTTGTGATACCATTTTTTTAAAAGTTCTGTTACGTTTTTTGTGAACACAGAGACTGGGAACACAGAACTCTACTGTCCTCAAATATCTAAAAAAAAAACAACCCGGCAAACCAAGACTTTGTTCTTTAATAATCCCAAAAAACTTTTTTTGGCATTTTTGCAAATGTAGTGAACAGATAGAAAGGAAACTAAGCATTTTCCTTCATCTTATGATGAAGGTGCAAGTAGACCTGTGTCTTATCATTCCACTCAGCAAGTCTGAATCCTTTTTTCATTCTAAAGAACTTTCCTCCAAGTTAGGTGGCTCTTCACAGGAGGAAGAGTCATTTATGTTGGAGGAAGGCAATTTAGGCTGGAAGAAGATGCACACGGAGTTCATGCCAACTAGCTTAATGGCTATAGGTTTAATCAGGGATTGGACCAAGACTAAATTTTCAGTCAGCAGAATTTTCCCGCCTCCTCACTCCCACTGTGGCTCACAGATCTCCATGAATTGCTGCTCCTGAGGGATAGGGAACCATAAGGAATGACATGAGAGGGCTCAGCAGTAGGATGAGGGAACTGAAGGAAAGTTCCAGTTTAGTCTAGATCCTACCCTGGGATCTTTAAACTCTTGTGTAGGAAAGGCTGTCTGCGACATTCTACATGGGATGCATGCCTCAGGCATAGCTTGTGTGGTGTTTTGCTGGGAGGACTCCAGCTACCTCAACTGAGTAACACTGGAGAAGGAAGGAGATTTGGTGCTTTTACCAGAGGGTGTCAGGATATAGACTGGGGATGCTGCTGCAGAACCCATGCAAGCACACAGCTATTGAGTGAATACAGGACCTGACATGGGTGCCAGCAGGTGATGACATCACTTTGCCATTCTTGGGATCCTGACCACCAGACTGCATGTGTGGAGCAGGCGAATTAATAAACCATCCTTATTTCCTCTTCTAAATTATGCACTGTGGCAAACAATAAGAGAGAGAAATCACTTTCACATGCTCAAAGGGAAGCTTTAACAATTTCCCTTAGTGGCGTCCTTCCCACACTGCTTCAGAAAGCCCTCAGGCCCTAAGGAGTTGCTTTTCAGAGGCATCAGGAGCAGGCCTATAGCCATGATGGGGCTCCCTGGGGATCATGCCCCACCCCAAATCTGCCCTGCAGCCTCATTCTGCTCTTTGTAGAAAGGGTATCTCTGAGGGAGGGATCAGGGATAAGGCTGCGTGGTGCAGCTGTAATTAATTAATTAAATTAGCCACCAGAGCAGTGGCTCATTTTATTGTTTTTGTGATGTTGGAAGTGAGCACATGCCCATTGGCTTTTTGCTTCTGACCTTTGCAATTTGATATAAAAATCTGGTGATCTGGAGGGAAAGGAAGCTCTGACAGGCAGATAAGTAAGCAAACAGGTTGATGAACCACATACAAAAGATACTGTAGACTAGTAGCCAGCATGTCAGACTAGGATCTGGGATCATATTTTCATTCTGCCATGAAACTCATTAACATGGAGTGATTTGGGACCATTTACTTTCACCAGCTTGTTATAAAGATAACATTGAGGAGAGGGGAACTATAAGAACATAAGAGAAGCCAATGTCAGATCAGGCCAGTGGCCCATCCAGTCCAACACTCTGTCACACAGTGGCCAAAAACACCAGGTGCCATCAGAAGGTCCAGCAGTGGGGGCAGGAAGCTCTCCCTCTATTGCCCCCCCATCAAGCACCAAGAATACAGAGCATCACTTGCCCCAGACTGAGAGTTCCTATCCATACTTTGTGGCTAATAGCCACTAATGGACCTCTGCTCCTTATGTTTATCTAATTCCGTCTTGAAGCCATTCATGCTTGTAGCCACCACCATCTCCTGTGGCAGTGAATTCCACGAGTTAATCACTCTTTGGGTGAAGAAGTACTTCCTTTTATCTGTTCTAACCCAACTGCTCAGAAATTTCATGGAGTGCCCACGAGTTCTTGTATTGTGAGAAAGGGAGAAAAGGACTTCTTTCTCTACCTGCTCTATCCCATGCATAATCTTATAAACCTCAATCATGTCACCCCTCAGCCGTCATTTCTCCAAGCTAAAGAACCCCAAGCGCTTCAACCTTTCTTTTTTTCTTTTTTTTAAAAAGATTTTTATTGATTTTTTCTATTACTACTTCTACATCGCTACTTTCTAAGCTACATTTACCTTATACAGAGTGTGCTTTAGCATTTGCTTAATATTACCTTACCACTAACACATATGAAGCATTTTAAACCTTGGTTGATTTTCAATTAACATTGTTACTGATGATATAAGAAAAATAAAAAAAGCTATTTGACAGACATGCTCTTTTGGAGGAATGCTTAATTATACAAATTATATAAAATATATAAGTGCAATTTTCAATAAAAACAGTTCAGCCCTTATTTCTTCTTTCGTCCTCTTCTTGTCTTAACAGTCTCTTCTTGTACCTTTGGAGCTGCTGCTCCTTTTTCCAAGTCAGAAATCTCTTCTTCACTCTTTGAGCTATCAAATCCATACATACTTTCTTGCGATGCCAGCGAACCATCTGAGTCTCTCTCTTTTTTCTTTTCTTTGCTTTTTTCCAAAAAACTTTTTGCCTGTTGAACAGAGTCAATCTTATATTTTTTATCTTTGATGCTGAAGCTCAGTCCTTCCGGAACGTTCCACCTGTAGATAATAGATTCAGACTGTAGCCAAGATGTCAGTTTTCCATAGGCTTTCCTTCTTTTCCTTATTTCAAATGGAATATCTTTCATCACTTTAACTTCTTTTCCTTTGATCTTCAGAACCGCTTTATTTGTGTTTATTTGTTGACTTTTTGGAGAACCTTATCAGAATCTCACCAGGCAGGCTATTCTTTTTGGTATAATCTGGATAGGTTCTATAAACCATATCCATGTCGCTTTTTATTTCCGCTGCTTTTAAGCCTGTTACTGGTTCAAGCGCTTCACTTAGCAGATTTTTAAGGTCTTCTCCTTTATCCTCTGGCACATTCTGAAGTCTTAGGAAAAAATTCGATCTTTCCATCTGTAGTTTCAAGAGCTGATCAGAATGGAAGGCCTTTTCTTTCTTCGCTTTTTGTAGCCTTGAATCATGATTTTTTACTGAAGTCTTAACTTCCAGAAGTTCTCGCTGCAGCCTCTCTGTGGTTTTATTCGACTCCTTCAGTTCCAGCTGCATTTTATCCATCTTGACGTTGAGAGCTGTCATTTGGTCCACTAGAGGTCGCAATAACGAGGAGAACACAGTGCTCATCTCTGTGGTATCAACCTTTGAACTCGGAGCTGTACTTCCTAGTTTAGGGGAAGGTTTCGGTTTCCCCGCCATTGTTGAGGGTGCGCTTTTTGTTGATAGTTAGATAAGATGGACGAAAGAAGCAAATTCTATGACTGCGCTTATAACTTTTTAAAGTTCATATCCTCTAAAGCGCGATGCTGCCATCTAGCAAGCTGAACGTACTTTTTTTCATGCAGTAACGCCACGTAAAGAGTCTCGTAAGTACGCCGATCTCGAGGGGGGGGGTTCACTCCACCCGCCTTTCCTGCTGTGTTCTGTTTGTTTTTACTTCAGACTCATGTTTTCTCCATGCGTAACTATAAGTTCAAGCTTCAAAGCTTCGCACTCTCTGCTGCTTCACGGATTTGCGCTTCTAGCCATACAGCTCCCACGGACGGGGGAACCTATGGGGGTGATGAAAAGGGACCTCGATCCCTCGGTCGCCACCGTAGGGAGAGATCCCCTTCGGGCCACCCCAGGCAGAGCCCCCTCACTGGGGTCTCTGGGGGCTTGGCACCAGTCCGGAGCCCTTTCTTCCCGCCGGGTACGGATCGCGCTCCCCACAGATGCGGAGGAGCACGTCCACCATGATCGCAAGTCTTGCCGGAAGTCGCGCTTCAACCTTTCTTCATAGGGAAAGTGTTCCAACCCTTTTATCGTTTTAGTTGCCCCTTTCTGCACTTTTCCCAATACTATATTTTTTGAGGTGTGGTGACCAGAACTGTACACAGTACTCCAAATGAGGTTGCATCATTGATTTATACAGGGGCATTATGATACTGGCTGATTTGTTTTCAATTCCCTTCCTAATAACACCCAGCATAGCGTTGGCCTTTTTCATTGCAGTCGCACACTGTCTCGATATTTTCATTGATCTATCTACTATGACTCCAAGATCTATCTACTACGACTCCATCTCTCTCTTGGTCAGTCTCCGCCAGTTTGGACCCCATCAACGTGTATTTATAGTTAGGATTTTTGGCTCCAATGTGCATCACTTTGCACTTGGACACATTAAACCCCATTTGCCACATTGATGCCTGCTTGCCCATCTTTGACAGATCCCTTTGGAGTGCCTCATAATCCTCTCTGGTTCTCACCACCCTGAACAACTTCATATCACCTGCAAATTTAGCCACTTCACTGCTTACTCCCAACTCCAAATCATTAATAAACAATTTAAAAAGCATCAGACTGAGTACTGATCCCTGCGGTACCCCACTGCTTACATCCCTCTATTGAGAAAATTGCCCATTTATACTCACTCTCTGTTTCCTTTTAATTAGCCAGTTTTTGATCCACAAAAGGACTTGTCCTTTTATCCCATGACTATTGAGCTTACTTTGGAGCATTTGATGAGGAACTTTATCAAAAGCTTTCTGGAAGTCAAGGTAAACAACATCTATTGGGTCCCCCTTGTCCACATATTTGTTTACTATAAAACGTATGTTGAGAAAGGGTGGGATAAAAATTAGAGAGAAGTTTGATATTGGTTTGAGCAGCCAGACTGAAGTTACATATTTGATTTTAATTTTGTGCCACGTTCGTTCATTCATTCATTCATTCATTCATTCATTCATTCATTCATTCTGTTCCTCTTTTCTCCATAACTGAGAGCCAGAGTAGCTTATCACATCATTCTCTGCTCCTCCACTCTATCCTCACAGCAACAACTTTATGAGGTAGGATGGGCTGATAGAATGTGACAGTCCAAGGTTACCCAGTGAGCTTCTGCAGAGCAGAAGAGAAGAAAAAGAAGAAGATGAGGAGATTGGATTTATACCCCACCCTTCATTACCCAAGAGAGTCTTAGAGTGGCTTACAAACTCCCTTCCCCTCCCCACAACAGACACCCTGTGAGGTAGGTGGGGCTGAGAGAGCTCTGACAGAAACTGCTCTTTTTCAAGAACAGCTGTGCCAGAATTATGGCTTGCCCAAGGTCATCCAGCAGGTGCAAGTGGAGGAGTGGGGAATCAAACCCGGTTCTCCCAGATTAGAGTCTGTGCACTTAACCACTACACCAAACTGGCCACTTAAGCCACTACTCCACCTTGGTAGTTTGCTTTGAACTTTCTTTCTTTCTTTCTTTCTTTCTTTCTTTCTTTCTTTCTTTCTTTCTTTCTTTCTTTCTTTCTTTTTCTCTCTCTCTCTCTGATTGTGGATGGACAGATAGTTCTTAATTTCCCTTTTGGCAAATATCTGTTGACATTTTGCTGTGTAAATTCATATGTTTGAATAAAAGCCATAACGAAGGAAGTTATGAAATAAACATAGGATTTCTAAAGCAACTATTGTTTCTGGATACCTCTGCACTTTCTGAAATCCATCTTCCCAAAGGAATCTTGAACTGGTCTTCCAACATCATTATATTGATATTTGAATAACCAATTTGTCTGGAACATTCCACATAATCCTATATTTAAGTGCAATGTGTGGGCTTATAAATGGGGAAGAAAAATCTTTTAATGCAAGTGACAGGGAACAGAATAACATTTCTTCCGTCATATGTCTACCCCCACAAATCAATGCAGTGTAGTTATGCTACATACAATATTTGTTGACTCTCAAGATTTGCTTATTCAGAAACTTCTTATCTGCTGATGTCTTCCCTGCCTCCACACTCATACATATAATTAAACATACACTAAATTCCATCTTTAAAATGACTAGAATATCTCAAGAAAAAAACAACAAGAAAAATGTTTTTTAAAAGCATATAGCCTTGCATATCATATATATATTATGTGAAATTACCACTGATTAAACCACAGAATATTTAATGTACTTCAGGAGCCTGGGATTTTGAATTCACCTGGTTTTTCTTCTTTGTGAATATAGATGGCTTTTAGGTAATTTTTTTACTTCTCATTGTCCTGGGCCTTTATTCCCAAAACTGCCACCCTAAGCTGTTTTTAAGGAAAACTTCTTAGTGCCCCTGTACTTATTTCTATGTTATTGATATGACTGAGAAGATTTTTGGGGAGTGGCACAAATGTAGAATTTGCCTCTGTCCTCCCATGATGTTGAGGCAAAACACTTGAATCTGTCTCTACTCCACACTAGTCCATGGTAATGCTTTGGTCAAGGGAGTGGAAGTGAAATCTCTGCATATATGCCTGGGGAACAGAGCTTGAGAACAAAATATATTTCGATGAAACAGAAGCTGCTGCTTATGTACAATTAAACCCTCCAGCCCTCAAGTCAATAAGCCAGTGATGTGACTGGAATGAAACATCACTTTGGAAAGATAGATCCAGCAGTGCAATCCCCTGCAGTGGAAAAATGTGCTGCTCAGCTGATTGGGAAATGTTCCTGTCAAGCATTTGATCTTTCTTCTTTCTCCCACCTATATGAGCTATAAAGTAGACAGCCAGATGCTGGAATAATGAACGGTCCAGATTATCAAAACCTATTACATTTTGCCATGCCTCTT
Organism: Lepidodactylus listeri; assembly: GCA_029233225.1. Lineage (NCBI taxonomy): Eukaryota > Metazoa > Chordata > Lepidosauria > Squamata > Gekkonidae > Lepidodactylus > Lepidodactylus listeri. Next base: position 47,370,148 of record JARCFY010000003.1, on the reverse strand, counting down.
TCCTTGGATTAAATATAGCAACACTATTAATTAGCATGCCCTGACCTGGATGGCCCAGGCAAGCCCCATCTTGTCAGATCTCAAAAGCTAAGCAGTATCAGCCTTGGTTATTATTTCCATGGGAGACCCCTAAGAAATCCCAGGGTGGTTATGCAGAGGAAGGCAATGGCAAGCCACTTCTGTCTGTCTTTGGTCTTGAAAATCACACTGTAAGTTGGCTGCAACTTGACAGCACTTTACACACACACGTATTAATAAACCAGCATTTCCATTAATTTATTTGATTTTTTTAAAAAATCCCCTACCAGTTTGGCATGTGTCCTGCTTGCCTCAGTGAGCAGGAACCCAATTGCTCACCAGGCTGTTCATGTGCATTCAAATGAATCCATATGCATCTGTCTGTATGATTATACAGCTTTCTTGCAGCTGTTGCCGTCATAACCAATCTCATTGTCACCAGAAGTAAAAAGGGGGGGGGGGAGTGTTTTATCTATTTGAGTGGTGGCTTGCTACTTAGATGTCTGTGTGCTCCTTCAGTATCTGCTCTTGAATGGATACCACTACCTCTGTGGATGGAAAAAGCAGGCAATATATCTAAGGCCATTTATTAAAATGATATCTCTAATTGGCTAGGAGCAAAGAGGGAATGACACAGGTGTGAGTCAATTTAACAATGTGACCATGACCCCAGGGAATACATGCCTCTTTTCTGATAATTAAGGTGCTTTAGTTTGGAGCCTCCGGATGCCTCCTGCTTCTTCCGGTACATATTGCCTGGAAGTGGGAGGCATGCGGAAGATGGCCCCTGAACACCGGTTTCTCCCGGTGTCCCGGTAAAGCGAAAGGAAAACGTCTTCAAGATGCGTAAGTACGGAAGGGAGCCGAGGGACAGCTGCGCATGTCTGGACCGGCTCCCTTTCCCCGTTTCCCATGCGGACCTCTCCCGGGGCAGATTGCCAGTCTGTCCTCAGCCCCTGAAAGGGCAAAAGCAGCTACTAGCTGCAATTTATTTACTTATTACCAATGCACAGTGTAGGTCACAGGTACTGTGCATGTGCAAAACTGTTTGGCATGGTGTTCAAGATGAATTCTGAACCCCCACTTGCCTAGTGACCATGATGTGATCCAATCAGAAGCTCACCAAATACATAAGCAACAAAATTCAATTAAGGTCAGTTCATTTAATGATAATGACCATGTTCAGGTACTGAACATGCTTGACTTTAGTATCCAAGTGCACGTCACTCCTTGAAAAGCTTAGAGCCAGCAGGTGAAATCTAAATTCCAACATGGTAACATGCCATGGGCTTTTGAATTACCTATGCTGGTAAGGATTGCATGAGTATTAAGTATTTCATGAAATGAGGGATGATGTTGCATATGTGATTATGAAATACAATCTCAATCATTTTTATTTGTTGGCTTTGACAGATATTATGAATCAGAGTGAAGAAGAGGTCACACATATTATTAGTATAGGAACTGGGCAAAGCAATTTAAAGCCAGGTCAAAGTGGCTACAGTTAATGGGCCAAAAGAAACTTTCATCCAAGGCAAACTGTTCTTGACATTGCAAAATATTTGGATAACTTTTTGTTCCATTGTATTTCATTTTGCACATATCCCTCTGCTTCTAACCTTTTGCCATGCTTAAAACCAAATGCAAAATTGTGATTATACAGATTATAAATCTTAATGTTCCCGATGGAATGCCATATATAAAAAAGAAAAAGTTGATTATACAAAAAAAAACAAAAAAAACAGGGCCAGACTGAAGCTTTATCCACACAAAACTGATATGCTGTTGGTCAATGGAAAAGCCGCTTGGGGAAAAGCCAACCTGTCCTTGAGGTGGTTGCACTCACCCTGAAGGAACAGGCTCATAGTTTAGGGGGTGCTACTGAATCCTGTCATACAGTTGGAGGCTCAGGTCTCCTCCATGGGATAGAATGCCTTTTATCAGCTCGGTTGGTTTGGCAGCTATGGGCATTCCTCAGAAAGCATGGTCTGCCTGCAGTGATCCTGTCTCTGATTATGCTGAAGTTAGATTACTGCAATGGAGTCTATGTGAAGCTGCCTTTGAAAAGGTTTGGAAACTTCAGCTCGTCCAACATGTAGCGGCCCGGCTACTGTTAAGAGTTGGTTATAGGAGTTGTATCTCTCCTGTACTGAAAGATCCACACTGGATACCCATCTCCTTTTGGGCACAGTTCTAAGTGTTGGTGCTTATGTTTAGAGGCCAAGCTACTTGAAGGATCATCTCCTTCCATGCTATCCAGTTTACTAGTGATTTTATTTGAACAGCCAGCCTTAAACTACAACTACATATATGATTTTAATTTGACACTTGCCTTGTCCCTACTTTTTTTTTTAGGCATTGGACTAAAACATGTCTTTTTACTCAGGCTTTTAATTAGGGGTTTATCTTACCAGCTTCCTAATAGTATGCTTCTGTCTTATGGATAGTTTTGATGCTTTTTATGTCTAATGGCTTGATTTTTAATGAACATTTTTAATGGCTTATTTTTACTGGGTTGGTTTTTTATACCGTATAGCTTTTTATACTTTTACAGCTTTATAACAGTAAGATGTCTCAAGCATAACTCTGAAGAGGTGACATAGAAGTATTCTAAACAAAAACAAGGAATAAATACACCTTATGATGTACATGGGTCTGTTATGGGAACTGGTAACCCATAGCAGACCCATGTACATTGTAGAACTATGTACAAAAATAGTTTAATAGCTTAATAAAAAGAAAATGTCTAAACATTTATCCTAGTTTTACATGAACAATAAGCTTGTGTATCATGGCTGACCCCCCCTCCCCCCAGGTTGGCCTTGGAGTAGCTGTCAAGGTATGTCACTACAGTAAGGAGTACTTGTGTGTAGCGTGGTTTTTTATAGAATATAATCTCCACGTGGGTGAGCTACACCTTATTCCATCAGTAGTGATAGTGTTGGCCAGCAAGGCACTGCTAGTGATCTTATGAATTGTGATATTCATAAGCCTGAACTTTGGGTTGCCTGTAATGGAAGGGCCATGTGCTTTCTTCATGATAGGAGCCAGCTCCAGCCCATGCCAGGAGGCTGACACCCTAGACAGTTCACCTGAGACAGAGACAAAGCCATGAGGTTTCTTTCTGTTTCAGCATGCTGGTCAACCCCTGCCCCCTCCAATGTACCTGCATAGTTATGCTAACGCAGTTGCTTAGCAACTAATGTTTGGGCCATCACCCAGTCGGCCAAAGTCATTGACTAACAATAGATGTGGCCAGGTGAGTCATCGGACCCCTGTCCAAAGTCCACTTCCTGGTGAGATCATAGTTTTGCAACACTGTCCATCCCCTGGCCCTCCTCCTTTTGTCCACCTTTAACCTATAGTAGGGTCAGTAAGGAACGGACCGGCTAGTAGGTGTGTTAGTGGGATGTGGTCTGTGCAGCCTGCCCCAAGACCACCTAATAAAAGACCCTGAGCAGAGGCATTCGGTCTCTTGAGCCATCGTCCCCTATCCGCTTTAAAGCTCCTCTTCAGTCCAGCTTGCTGTCCCCAAACCCTTGCCTCCATCTTTAACCCTCTCTCTCTGGAATCGCAATCCAGGAGAACCATGTGGTCTCGCAGGTTTGAGCCTTGTGTCCCCATAGTCTTTCTATTTTCTCCCCATCCAATTCTGCCATCGATCAGACAACTCATCTAAGGTAAGGCACTGCTTCCCCACCAACGAATTCCTGCTCATGCAAACGTGCTACTTTCTGTCTTTGCTTCTTAGGCCTGTGTGAGTGTGTGAGTGATTACGTTTTTGGTATGCTTGAGACACATCATTAAGTAAACAGCATTTAATTTGCCATCCTCCTCACGTGCCTCTTTCTTTGAGAACTCCCGGGAGGGGTGGGACCCTGGTATAGTTGGCAAGAACCCGTGTATTTTGCTGATTGCTAAACATAAATTAAAGCAATTCGGCTAACAATAGTTTCAAAAGGTATGTTTCCCTAAATCGTACAACCACAATGTATCTCCCCATCAAAAACAACAGCAACACCCTAGTATATCTGTTGAGAGTATGACTACTGACATTGCTGGCCATCAGGGTCAGGCAGCTACCTGTATCCTAATACTTTCCTCCTACCAATCAGTGACAATAAAGATGAACTTGGGGAGGGGTGAGTAATTTTTTTTTCTTTTAGCATTGTCAATACACTTTCACTGTTCAGTGTGGTTTCGAATGAATCCAGAAAAGAATGTGAATTTTGTCTCAAGCGCTGAACAGTAAAACGGGATGTGAACATAGGCCCAAATGCTTGTTTTAAAGGTTCCAAAGTCACTGAGGTAGCCTGTAAATATTTAGCCAAGGGAGGATTCTGAGCCTTGGGAGCAATGAAGATATACTGAGCTTGTGTGGTGAAATATGGCAAAACTTCCCAATCAGACTGAGCTAAATCTTAGTATCAGCCTTGTTGTTACCTCAAGGTGAATATAGCAAGACTAGCAGAAAGTAGAGAGGGCTTGCTGGCAAGCATATGTGCTTGGACCAAGTGCTTTCAGAAAATATATGAAGGCACTCAGAAATTTCACCTTTCCCCAGCACGTTAAAAGTCAGCCTTTGGATGGCTGCTTTCTCACAGCTGTATCTGAATTTTGATTAGTGTTCTAGAGTGGCATCAAAAGTAAAGAAACCATGTTTATTTCCACATGAAACACTGAGATGTTTTACAAGTTTCTCCTTCAGTAAATGTGTGGAGAGGGAAATCTGACTCCAAAACTGAAACCCACCAAAACTCAGCTCAATCTGAAATGATACTACTTGATTCATACATGGGAGTGGAAAGGGCAGATGAGTAGTTAGATGTGCGGCCTCCACTCTGTATTACATATTGTATGAGAATATGTCTCAGAAACTCTGGAGACAGTGCAATGTGGAATAAAACCTCACTCCATCTTGCTTTCTTCCATTTCCACACACACACAGGGTCTGAAAGGACTCTCAGAAGAAAAGATCTTTTTTCTAGCCCTTCTCAACAAAGAGGCAACAACAACCTACCAAAGGCTGGTGATGAGCAGTAGAAGTCTCCCTCCCTGAATCATTACAGTTGTACAGGTATCTATAAAGCCTGTCATGGCCCAGTCAACCCATCATGGATGTGGGAGTAGAGAAAGCCCCATACTCCCAACTCAGGAGCCAGAGGAGCAAGTAAGCAGTCCAAGTGTCATTGTGGAAGTCACTAATACATGTGTGTGTGCAAAGTGCTGTCACCTCACAGCCAACTTTTGGCAACTCCAGAAAGATTTCAAGGTAAGTGGTTAAGCAAAGGTGGTTTGCCATTGCCTTCCTCTATACAGTCTTCCTTAGATGTCTGTGTTCCAAGTACCAACCATATGTAGCTTCTGAGATTCAATGAAATTGGGCTATACCATGTCACCTTCCATCCTGCCATCCCCTGGGGTTCACCAGAAATCTACTGTTCTCATTAGGATCTTCTACCCAGAATATTGTTAGCCACATTCCACCCAACTATAACTAGCCCAGGAAAGATCACGGTATGAACAGGGGTGTGGTTCTCTTCCACTCTCTTGGGAGGACCCAAAATTAGAGAAGGAAAATACAGGAAAGACAAGATACAGTATTTCCTCCCTTCTCCTAGACCTGGAGACTCAAGTATTCTATAATGTCACATTCTGTCACTAGAACTCCAGGTTCCATTAGTTGGATCCCATGGACATGTTCCAGTAAGAGTTGGTCCCATCTTCCAGTACAAACACTAGTGGAGGAGCCTGTTGCATCATGGAGGAGTTGCAAGCCACTAAAAGAATGCACAGCCATTAATGACGCTCATCCATGAGATCCAATTCCATAACTGTACAATTTGAATCAATATTAAATTATCTTCATAATAGGTATTTGTAGATACTGTAGAAACTTTTAGTTCATACCAAAGATTGGCAATGGATAAGAACTGTTATTAGTTCTGTTTTAAACAAGGACAGCTTGAAAAGGTGTGTGTGTAAGGGAGAGAGAGAATTTTGAAGAACTTGCCAAAGTGCTAAGAGCAGTAAAGATAAAAGACATAGTGTGCCAAAGGTGTCTTGAAGGTGTTGGGGAGCTTTGCTATTTCTGGCCACAGTGTGACTATGCTAGCTTTTCATTCCAATCAGTCTAATTAGATTTTATTTATATATTCAGTTATGTTCATTAGAATCTTTGTACAGAATGTTTCCTGGTTACATGTTTGCAACTGGCACTTAAAGTCTAGTAAAGACTTAGCAAACAACAAATATAATCACTAGCACAAAATGCAGCATTACATTTTCTTTCACTTGTTTGGTAGGATAATGATGGCATTGGAAATGCAGCTTCATTCTGATTTCCCTCTCCCTTCGCCAAGCGATTTAAAGAGGAGTGTTAACACTATTCAAAGTTGTTTCAAAAGATCAGAGTACTGAGAATCAAATACCTGTGATCACTGAACAAAATGGCTTATCATGCTGATTCTAACTATTAGAGACAGTTTTTAAATGGCTGAATATTTAGGGATATGACTCACAAGTATTAAATTATTATTATAATGATTCTGCCTCTTTTGATAAACAGATTCAGATTCTCGTTGTTCACACCCCCTCATTTGACTATTTCCGCAGAATTTTAACTGTGATCATTCAGTGAATACAAGAATTATGGAGCTAAATGGAAATATTGTCTGCAGGCATTATAAAAAAAAGTTTAAATCTCAACATTTGTTCAATGCAAATAGCACATATAAATCCCAAATAAAAACACTGAAAGGAAGAAAAAGAGAGAGGGTGACAAAGTGGATGGATGGATGGGCAGACTGACATTTCTTCTCATTCTGCTGTATCTAAGACTGACACTAATTATCATGAGATTGATATCCATGTCAAAAAATTCAGCCAGGGAGAATTGCTTGCTGAACATATATACAAACTGTAAAAAAAATAATATCAAAACACTATTTTGCTATTGTCATTCCAGCTCCTGGACACAGATAATAGCTTTAGATGAAGACCCAAATGATTGTTTGGGAAATTAGGCAGATAGGTCACCATCTTAAGTTGCCTTACCTTTCATTATCTTGGTCTCTGTTTCCTGTAGGTTTGTCACCTTTTTCTTGTTGGTGGCCCAGACCTTTTAGAGGTGCCTGAGAGTTTGAAATAGCTACTTTAGCTCTTTTGGAATCCCTAGCATGGTCTCAGACACTGAAATAGGCTATGGGGGTGTCTCAACCTTTGTAATGGAAGTCTGTTGTGCATGCCTAAGAGAATATAGATTCTGGATGTGATCAGACATGCAGTTTAATCTGTTGCCATCACTGTTCCCTTACGGATTTAAAATGCATGATCAGAAAGCAACATCTGTCTGTTGTGCCCCAGTCATCTGAATCCCATCCCCCCTTTTTACTGCATGTTTCTTTGATACCTGTGAAAGTCTGGTCATGTTGGTCTGAGCTGGTTTCAAAATGGATTTCCTGTTGTCTGATCAATCTGTTGCACACCCAAGCCATCAGGCAGGTGTGAATGGCCTCTTGTTTTCCGGCCGCCATTCTTTTTGCTAGTTAGCGATGTGAGTATAACTGCATATTCACACCTTTCTCTCTCTCTCTCTCTCTCTCTTCCACTCGCACAGGGGCTGCTCAAAACTTTGTTTTTTTATTTTAAAAACTTTCAAAGGATGATGCCTCTGTTCTTCAGCTTTTTTCTGTGCTTTGGGAAAGGGTTTAATTGAAAGGTTCAGAGAGGCAGGATGGCAGTGAACTACATATTCCAGCAGGCTCATCAGCACTTGTGTGCATGCTCAGAGGACAAACTTTTTAAAAATGGCCATCAGCCCCATGAACTACATATCCCAGCAGGCTCACCAGTGCTTATTGGTATGCTCAGAAGACAGACAAACAAAAAAGGGGGCCAATGACCTCACTCCCTGGCTGCTGGTCTGATTGCTCACGGACAGAGTAAAAGTGCTTTGAAGAGTGCTAAAAGCGGTGAGTCTGATCATGATTCTCTGTTACAAAATAACCTGGATCAATTAGAGGTGAGGCAACAGCAGATAGAACTGCACATCTGACTGCAGCCTCTAGGAGCTTTCTTCCAGGAGAAAACTCACATGTTCCTCAAATACTGTTATTACTTTATTGCATTCCTCTCAGCTTTCTTACTGTCCTTGTGCCATCCAAGGTGTTGAGGAGGAGTAACTTTGAAAGGCAGATGATCCTTCATGTGGGTATACTAGCTCCATTCCTCACATAACATGGGTAGGCTTGCTCCTCTTTCACTACTGGCGATTCCTGCTGAGGATTTGGCTTCTGTGAGGTAATGTAAGACAGGGAATAGGTCAGAGAAGTACTTCAATTTTCCATTCCTTCCACACCTGCCAAACTTGATAAGCCTTTAGTTCATTATAGAAGACAAATGAATCTCGGTAATTCTGACAGGGAAGCTTAGGCGATGTCAACATCACCAGTCGTTCTCTTGATGTCACAACTTGAACAGCAGAAAATAACTGTTTCAGAATGACTCATTGTTGTGGGGACAGCCTAGCACTGGCACTTCGTACCTCCTTAACTTGATGCTACAATGGCCAACAAGAGGGATCTGAAATATTCTGTCACACACAGTTTTCAGCATCAGCGTAGTTTGTAAAAATTGTGCAATGCTATATTTGCACATCTTTTGGTTTCTCACACTTGATATGTGGATGGACAGGAAATCAAAGGTATGTATTGAACAGTGTACAATACCTTCAGTAGAGAATCTGAAGAACCACTCACAGTCCTTGTGTGGTATATAAAAATCTGATTTACAGAAGAATGTGTGGAGCACAGCACTCTTCACATCTATAACATTTCTTTTAGTTTCTAGTATGTGTGGAATTATCAGAGATGTTCAGAACATTTGAATGGTGTGCCTATTAATACATGAAGCTGCCCTTTATAACATGTCACTAGCCTGTCTCGCCACTCCAGCCTACTCTAGCTGGCAATGATTCTCCATGGTGTCAGTTAAAGATCTTTCCCAGCACTGCTCTCCAATTGGCAATGCTTATGATAAACCTGTGGTACAAGCCGTCACAACACATAGGTAGCTACTCTGTCATGGCCTCTACAGTCTACATCACAGAACATTAACAGACTAATGCTGTGGTCACACACACTAAATAATCCACTTTCAATCCACTTTCCTACTGGATTTTGCCAGTTCACACAGTAAAATTCAGTTGGCAAGTGTACTGAAAGTGGATTGAAAGTGGATTATCTAGTGTGTGTGACCACAGCCTAAGAGTCTGCATAAGCCGGCCATGGTATTTAATCCAGCACTGACACAATTCACCTACTATTCTTTGTTATATGTTTTTAAAAGCTGGTATTAGAAGAGTTAAATTTTGTTTTCTTTTTGCCCTTGAAATAAAGTTAATAAGCAACCTGAAACACAGGCTGGAGCTGCAGATGCTAAAGTTATAAATAATCCTAGAAGGGAAGAAGAAAATTGTTCCTGACAAGAAGAAAATATACATTACAAAATTGTTTTTTGTATGTTGAAGTGCCCTGAGTGTTTGGACCACACTGCTTATTTCAACGTTTAGCTAAACTTGTTGATAACGGAAAAATACCACCCCCAATAATAGTTTCCTTAAATCATGCCCTTTAACCCTTAGGTAGGTTTTTGATGTTGTTGTTACTTTTCATTGTTGGCATGGTAACCGAGAGGCACTTACTGACAGATCAATGCATGGCTACATCAACATAACATTTTCAGTCAAGTTCCCAGGAGCTTTCCTCCTGAATGTGTCATTTTGATTCAGATAACTAAATCAGGCTAAGCACCACAATGATAATGGATGACTTGCCTCATTAACTGTCTCCTGCTGTTTTACCCTGTCAGGAAGCACCAGAGTGAATGTCTTGGCTCCTAGGAGAGGAAATGGTTTCTATTATTTATTATTTTGATGTGTTATTTTATCATGCCTTTCCATTCATTTGATTAAATTGGTGCTCAAAAGAGAGAGAGAGAGAGAGAGATGTGATATGACCCCCATGAAACTTCACTAATAGGAAATAGAGCTTAATGAATTCTCACAAATACTCTATAAAGATTTGATTATGTTATGAGTAATAATCAATTAATGTGATTGTCGTATGGGCACTCACCATGCACTATTTAATCCTCCCCTCTTTAAGGTCACTCTGCTTTCTCAGTCCATTCTCTGTAATTATGATAATATCCAAACGAACATTTATTCTCCAGCAGGCTTACATTTTAAAATTATATATTACATATATGAATTAAATGTAGGCATAGATATTAAACAATTCCCTTAACAAACCTTTGGTTTAAAACTACTCAGCAAGCAATAATTCTATCTAGAGAGGCGTGGGTCAAAATGAGAAGTGAGATTGTCCCTCTTTTGTATCCTATGATTATAGGAGTGTTTATTGTGAAAGACACAAAGAGCTGGTGTTCGTCTTTGTAAAAATCCTCAGCTAAAAGGCAACCCACATTCCATTAATATTTAGAAAAGGCTATGGAGGTTCCTAATGACCAAATGATCTTTGTTCAATCTATTATTATAGTCTGTATATTATATAGCAAGAAGATGTAGATGATTAGGCTTACCCACAATGGTAGTTTGGTTATCTGTATATGATCTGTATGTTCACCTGAAACAAATTCTAGTTCCATGTATTTCTAATAGTTTATTTTTATTTATTCACTTCGGATTATAAAATACAAACATAATTCAATCAGTTGGAAAAGACTTCCAATAAATAATACAGTAATAGGGTTACATAAATGGAGAACAATGCAAACAAAATACAGTGTCATAACCTACCATAATGCATAATGGGTTACCAAGGTTGAAGTTAATGCTGTAAAAAGAAGGTGATACAGACAGTAAACATTTCAACTGACTACAGTCCTATCCCTTATAAAAGCAACTGGGGAGGCTCAGTGGTAGAGCATCTGCTTGACATGCAGAAGATCCTAGGTTCAGTCCCCAGCATCTCCAGTTAAAAAGGATCAGGCAGTAGGTGATGTGAAAGACTCACCTTCAGACCTTGGAAAGCCACTGCCAGTCTGAGTAGACAATACTGACATAGATGGACCAAGAGTCTGATTCAGTATGGCAGCTTTATTTGTGACCCTCTGAGCTGTTCCATTAAACTACATTTCTAATCCATTTATAAGAATTCCATGAACATTTATGTTTTGTACATTCAGAAAAAAGACAGGCGTGTGGGGGTATTCCTGACTTTCTTAGGTGGTTGTTCCACAAAATGTGAGCCACTACAGAGAATGAGCATGAAAGCCCTAAAGTATGATTGCACACTAGAGCTATGCCAACAAGGCATTGTATTTTCACTTACAATATTTTCCAGGGCAAACTGGGAGGTGGGAGAATTGGAGATTGGAATTTTCATAAATGACATTCATCATTCTTAGATATTCTTTGCTGCCCTTCGCAAGTGTTTTTTTCCCCAGTCTGCATCTTTACATTTTTAATAGTCAGTATCAGATTTCTGATGCAATATCAGCCAGTCATATCTCATGAGGTTCATTATTGTATAGTGGTAAGAGTGTCAGACTATGGTCTGGAAGAGCTGCATCCAAAATCCCCATTCTGCTGTGAAGCTTACTGGGTGATTTTCAGCCAGTCACATGCTCTCAGACTGGTTATCTCATAGCAGAATCGTAGCATCATGGAGTTGGAAGGGACCTCCAGGGTCATCCAGTCCAACCCACTGCACAATGCAGGAAATTCACAAATACTTCCCCCCGCACTACCAGTGACCCCTGCACCATGCCCAAAAGATGGCCAAAACCCCCCTCCAGGATCCCTGGCCAAACTGGCCTGGAGTAAATTGCTTCCTGACCTCAAAGTGGCAATCAGCATTTCCCTGGGTGTGTAAGAAAGGGCCATGAGAACTAAGCACTGATGCAACCCTCTCTGCCCTCCCTCTCTTGGTCTGTCTAAGTTCACAGAATCAGCATCACTGTCAGATGGCCATCTAGCCTCTGCTTAAAAACCTCCAAAGATGGAGAGCCCACCACCTCCTGAGAAAACCTGTTCCACTGAGGAACCGTTCTAACTTTCAGGAAGTTCTTCCTAATGTTTAGCCGAAAACTCTTTTGATTTAATTTCAACCCATTGGTTCTGGTCCAGCCTTCTGGGGTAACAGCAAACAACTCTTTGCCATCCTCTATATGACAGCCTTTCAAGTACTTGAAGATGGTTCTCATATCACCTCTCAGTCATCTCCTCTGCAGGCTAAACATACCGAGCTCCTTCAACCTTTCTCATAGGACTTGGTCTCCAGACCCCTCACCATCTTCGTTGCCCTCCACTGGACATGTTCCGACTTGTCTATATCCTTCTTAAATTGTGGTGCCCAAAACTGAACACAATACTCTAGGTGAGATCTAACCAGAGCAGAGTATTATCATAAGGATTAAATGGGGGAAGGAGGATAAAAAATTACTTGCCACCAATTAGATTTAGTTGTATGATGACATTTTCATGACTAATCACAGTGAAGGCAGGGAATATTGCTCTCACTGAATGATCTTTCTGATCATCCCATCTAATGATGCTGGCATGTATCCTACTACTCCACTCCATCACCAGTCACAATAGACAATAGTTGGCTGGGTGGACCAATCTTGAACACATAAATACATGAAGCTTCCTTATATTGAATCAGACGATTAGTCCATCAAGGCCAGTATTGTCTACTCTGACCTGCAGCAGTTCTCCAGGGTCTTAGGCTGAGGTCCTTCACATTTCCTGTTACCCAGTCATTTTAACTGGAGATGCTGAGGGATTGAGCCTGGGACCTTCTGCAGTCAAAGCAGATAATCTAGCACTGAGCCATGGCCCCACCCTAATCTTCTGACTCAATATAAGGCAGGTTCCTTACCTTACCCTCCCTACATGCCACCCTCCAGGAACGTTCTCTCCAGTCAGGAGATGGAAAAGGCAACTCTTTCCTTACAAATAACTTCATTCACAAAAACTCCCATTTGGTGAATGCATTAATCTATAATATTCTTAGCCAATTGGTTCATGTATGGTATATACACAGCAGTTATGAGTCCGAAAGCTTTCAGCCTTTGTGTATCTGACCAAGGTCCATACAATTTAGCATTATGTTTCTAATAGTGACCAACCAGATGCATCCATACCTTTCTCCAGATCACTTATTAGAAAACAGCTGTTAGCTAAAAAAACAGTATTATAGTATTTAGTGAACTTGCCCTGTATCTCAAAGAAATGTATTGTTATGTTCCTTGACTAAATGAACCAAAATTATGGAATAAAGCATGGCTTTGGATGTGGGTATACATCTTTTTCTTGTATTAACATCATTAAATCTGAAGCCACTGGAAGGAGCCAATTGGCCAAGTCTAGTTTTTGTGCTAAAATGGAATCTCAAACAAACTATTTTTTAAAAAAATAATAAACCTATTGGTTATAGTGTTTCATAATTTTAAAGCAGGTCTGAAAAAAGTATGTCCTTCCTGCCAAAGGTGACTTCTGAAGAGATAGCTCCAAAAAGCCTGCCTATAGACCAGAAATTGTATTTTGAATTTGGGTGCTATACTCAATAGACTATCCCATGCTCTGAGAAGCTGTTCTGTTAATAAATGCTGACAAAATGGCACAGAGTATCTATGACAGTGAATTATTCTGTGTTGCTCTGGAGATACGTGTAGCTGAGCAGTATACAATGATCCCCAGATTCACATGTGAATCTGGAAGCTATTTTGTGAAGAAAAAAGAAGACCGTGAGTACAGTGGCTTTCAAAAGCTTTAAAACACTGTCACTGCCAGGTCACTGAGAGTCCTCCCCTGTTGTCCTTCCTAGGACCCTTCCTCTCAACCATGCAGCATCCTGCTGGTTTCTTCCACTGTCATGTAAGTTTCCATCAGAGCCATAGCCTCATCCATTGTCTTTGGCTCATGGCATAAAAGTCAATGGCTAGCTGGTACTGGAAATAAGGAGTATTGCTCCAACATGATGAGCTCCACAATCTACTTTGGCTGAATGCACTGTGGGCTTGAGCCAGCGCAGTGTGTTCACTTTCACACATTGTCCCAGAATGCAAGAGTGGGACCCTTCTTCTACAATGCTCCTCAACCAGTGCTGATAGGTATCTCCGTTAATGTTTAACATATTCAAAATAACACCTTTCATGTTTTTATAATCAAGCACATCCTTAGGAGACAGCGTATGGTCCACCCACTCAAAAGTAGATAAGAAGGCCCCTGAATCTTCCCCAAGCCCCATTTTTGTTAACTTTGGGAGAGGCCCCATGGTCAAATCGGTTGTCAGGCTTGGCCACGTGTTGTGAAGGTGCTCCCACCACTGCCACTGGGTATATTGCTGGATCACCACCATCTGTTCCAAGGCCCTTTGTTGTTGTTCTCCCATTTGATGCAATAACTGTTTGGCTAAGTCTGCTTCCTCCTCACCCCTGCTGATGCTGGCCAGCAGGCCAGCTGGCCAGATCACTGTGACCACTGTGTCATGTTCCAGCCCAGCCTTGGCAGGAGGAGCAGTTGGGGGGGGGTCAACAAGCTAGGGAGATGATGCTCCTCTATGTCTCCTACCAGAAGGTCATACACATGCTGGAAAGTCTCCCAAGAAACATGTTTTATTCTGTTGAGGAGGTGTTGTCAGATGCTTCACTTCCCTGAAATCAGCTTTGTGGTTTCCTCACCTAGCTATGTGCCATTGAGTTCCACCCAGACTGCTCCAGGTCCCTTGCCATCCATGCTATCATCTGCCCAGCTCCTAACTATGGCTGCCCTTAAATCTGTTCCTAGGAGCTGCCTTCCACCTGAAAGCCAAGGAAGGAGTTTGGACTGATGCCTCCCTCCTCGTCTCTGCCAATCCAAGGGAATTCCTTCCCCTGATAAGGCTACCCCTAAGCCTAGCAGCCAGCCCTGACCAATCAATGACCTTCCAGCCAGACTTATACAACTGGCTTGGATCTCCCCCCTCTCCGCATGCTGTCTAGGTTACCCTGGTTGGTTCCCTGCGCTACAGACACTGTTAGTGCACACTTACTCATATTTACTCAGAAAATTCCCAGTTTATTCAACGGGGCTTGCTGTTAGGATTGCCGCCTGTATATATTAACTACTGATCAGTTATGTTAGTTCCTGGACTGCTGCTGCTGCTACTTTATCCACAAATATATTTGATTTTAATTCCTGGGTTCCCTAATTAAGTATATACTATATTAGGCTCATGTAAACATCTCTTTCTCCCTTTTTATTGCAAACGATAATTTTTCCCCACATAGCAACCATTGAAAAGAAGCATTCCATATCTCAGACGTAAATTTCAGTCCTTCATAACGCAAGACATCTATCTATGTATTAAAAATATTAGCCATTAACAAATTATTTCTTCTATTGAGATTCACCGCTGATAATTCATTGCCCTTGGAAGTAAAGATGACAAGAAGATTTATGATCATCTGGGGAGAGTTCAGATATATTTTAAGACCATCTCTTTCACATTCTCATTAGATTTGCTTCTCTTCCAATCTAGCAATGGCTTGACCTTAGTCCTGTTGGATTTGCAGCGCCACAGCAGCCCTGGTTCTGCTGGGCACACTGCACTGGTTCTGCTGGGCTTGCAAAAATGCCCCTCACCTTCACTTTCTACTGAGATCCCTGGTTTAACCTTAGTCTATTGGAAATGATGGAGGATGGAGGCACCTTCTTTGGAGAGGGGGTAACTCAGATGCTGTAATTCCAATTCTAACCAAACTTGGAGGACAGGTAGAAGAAGAAAAAGAGAAGAGATTGGATTTATACCCTTCACTACCCAAAGGAGTCTCAGAGTGGCTTACAATCTTTTTTTCTTCTCCTCCCCACAACAGACACCCTGTGAGGTAGGTGGGGCTGAGAGAACTCTCTCGAGAACTGCCCTTGAGAGAACAGCTCTGAAAGAATTTACAATTGACCCAAGGTCACACCAGCAGCTGCATGTGGAGGAGTGGGGAATCAAACCCAGTTCTCCCTGATTAGAGTTTGTGCTCTTAACCACTACACCAAACTGGCTCTCAGAGGAGAGTCACCCAGAGATCCCCTGTGAGTTTGGTGTCTCTAGCTTCCACAGGATCTGTTCTGTACTCTCCTGAATCTCCAGAACCTACTCGTGTCCTTTCACCAGAAAGCACTTTCCTTGGGGCACCTTTTTTAGGGAGTTGTAACCAGACCTGTAGCTAGTGTGGGGCACATGGGGCAACACCCCTACCGAATTCACAATTGCCCCGAATCTGGCCGAAGGAGAGGCAAAAGTGGCAGGCTGAGCAGGCAGGGCTGGGGCACAGACCTGAGAGGCAGGCTCTAGTTTGCCACCTTCCCTCTCCCGAAGCAGAGTCACAGCTGTGGCTAGAGCTGAAAGGGGCCGGTAGGGGAATTCGGAGGTGGGCTGGGTCTCCTTTGCCTCCTTGTGGGCATTGTGCACCCTATTCTCTGTGGCAGGGGGGCATGACCAGCTTTTGAGCATGCAAAGGTGCCTGATCTGAGTCCAGGTATCTGTCCACCTGGCACACCAGCCTGCCCCTCCCCACTGCACCGCCTTCCTCCACCATACATGTGTGTGTTCCCCTCACTGTTAGGTGCCTTCATTATTTTCTCTCCCCTGCCCCTCCTCCACCCAGTGCCCTCTATCCAGTGCCCCCTCACTAAAAATCATCTAGCTACAGGGCCGGTTGTCACTCAGAACCCATAAATCCAATCCTCACCATAGCTGGAGGGTAGATAGAGGAGATCCCCTGCGAGTTTGGTATTTCTAGTGCACCAGGGGTCCATTCTACTGCACCATGAACTTCATGAACCAAAAAAAGGAGAAAGAGAGAGAAACAGAACTTTAGTGCAAAAAAAGTTTGTGATGGTCCCTGCTTTGTGAACCTGCATGCTACGAACCATGAACTGAACCACATTTTTCTGATTTGTGGCCATCCCAGTTCCTAAATTGCAAGTTGAAAAGGCCAGATTTAAAGCCTGTCAAGTGAGTGTGCATAGAAAATTCTTACAGTGGGAAAAGAAATTATTGGTAAGATCAGGCAAAGTCAAAGACTTTAAAAAACCACTGATTTGTGTGGGCGTGGTTTAATGACATAGTTGACCCTCCCACTGAAAATACTTTAGATTGGTGGTACACCTACATTGTAGCAGATCTATTTCCCACTCATGAGACCCCAAAGAGAGAGATTGAGGGTACTTTTCAGCCAAGTCATATTTCTGTGCTGTGCTGTATCTATTTTGAATTCAAACTTTGCTGTTTCTTGAACTATATGCACCCCTGCCCCCTCCATGCAAATGGAAGAAAACAGCTGCTCCAAGTTCATGTGGTTTTTTGGTAGAGTTCTCAGGAGACTATCTCCTAACCACTACCACCCAATGGAGAACATTAACTCTGGGAGGCAACAAAATTTCCAAAATGAGGTCTCAGAAGAGCCCATTTGGTCAGCTGATCAACTGGGAGTGGACACCTGATTCCCACCTTTAAAAACTCTGCTAGATACAGAGCAAAATTTTCTCAGCTGGAGATCAGAAGCCAGCTACCATCCAATCCTTCATTGCTTTCTGATGGCTACAAGAAGCAGGCTCCTGAGAATACACATGAACAGGTTGCAAACAGCCTGTTGGTTCATTGGCTGCCTGAACATCACTGGTGAATGGAAAGTGAACCAAGCTGGCTGGTGTTTGAGCACCCCTAGTGAGGACGTGGCCAGGTACTTTTGGGGAAAGGAAGTGAGTAGCAGTGGGGAGGGCTGAGATCAGCCTCTTGTGAACTAATCCCAAACTGCTGTGGGCCTTGGATCAGATTAATAATAGGCTTGAATCTTTCTGTATTTCCCCTTTCTGAGTTTCAGTCACATCACTATTTGTAATAATTTTATTAAATAAGTGATTGTCATTTTACAGAGGTAAATATGACTTTTCTGGGGTCTACAACGAACCCATGGCAAGTGTGAAATTTAAATCCACGATCGAATCAATGCAATGGAGAGAACATCCTTGTTCTTAAAAGACTGCTTTAAAAAATCTACAAAAATTGCCCGGTGTGCAGAAATTTTGGAATGTCTGGGCAGTAGGTGGACTTCACAGAAACCAAGGACGATGTCATATCAGAAACCACCTTTTAAAATTTAGCTGTGATCTGAGTGAGCTCCTAAATGAGTGAGCTCCTTATCTTTCTACATCATCTTAAAATAGCTTTTGAACTAGAGTTATTTCTTTCACTATGGCCGTGGCCACACGGCCTTTTAATACGGGAGGAAGTGCTGTTTCCTCCCACATTTAAAGGAACCATTCATACTGGCCGTGGCTATTCCTGGGCTGAAGTGGGCTCAATTGCGGGTTCCTCATGCGTTTTCTGACCCCGGGAAAATACTTGAGTTCTACTTGAGTTGCGCTAGGAACCCACAATTGAGCCTATCTGGACAGCCCTCTCTCGCAATGATTGTGAGAGAGGGCTGTCCAGATCGTGTCCCTCCATTCCCCCCCTTTTGCACTTGGGCACTCAAGCACCCAAGTGCAAAAGGGGGAACCCCCCCAAACTTACAAGGCAGCTGGTGGGGCTCGGGGAAGGGTGCCCCCAGCCACCTTTTCCGCCACCGCTCACCTCCTCCGCTGCTGCCACTCACCTCTGCCACCTCTGCTCCCGTCTAAGCCACTCACCTCCTCGTCTGATGCCGTCGCTGCTGCTTGCCTCCACCAGCTGCCACCGCCCCCGCCTCTGCCCGTGCTGGGGTTGGGATGTGTAATCATCCCAACCCGGAAAAAAAAAACCCAGTCCCTTTAAATTCGGGAGCCCTCCGGGATTTAAAGGCCAGTGTGACCACGGCCTAGCTCTCAGTCAGTAAGCCTTATGATTTTGCATCGTATTTAGAGAACACACCGCTCAATGATAAGCAAGTATCAGCAAAATAACATGTCAGAGATGTAGGATCTCCCATCTGGTAACAACTGCATCAGTTGTTGCCTTTTCTGATCTAAATGCTGTGCGGGATTGCTGAAATACACACAGCATGCCTATACCTAATTTTGCAGTTTATTATATGTTCTAAACACTCCTCATTTGGGTGGGAGGAGATTTGGATTGTCAATTATATAGCAGCTAAATTCATCCCAGGAAATTTGAGGGTTGTATGAAGTACAATAGGTCATAAAGAAAGGGCTTGAAATAGTCTATTCCTGTCCTCCCAGGAATGTCTATGTAATATGGATTAAGTATAAATATTTATACTCAAAGTATGCTAGGCTAATGACATCTGAAATGTTCCTGTGGCTGCAACTCTTTCAGGGTAGGGAGCTCTGAAGACAATGTCTTTCACATTAGTCATTCTCCTTGATTCTCAGTGTGAATTTCAACTACAGGACTCCATTTGTAAGGCCCTGAAGTGGAGAGACCCCTGCTTCTTCTTCCCCTATAGTCAAACAAATTAGTCCTCTATAGTCAGACAAATTAAATTGTTGCCCTGGCCTAAATTAAATTGTTGCCATGGACCCTTATTAATACTTGATAACCGCTATTCAAATACATTAAGATGCATTGTGAGACTAATTGCTTAGAGACCTAATGAGGGTACATCTCGGAATAAACGTTTTGTGGTTTATAAGAGGTACAGGCTTCTGCTGACACCTGAAGGAGTGCATTAGCATGGATGTGTGGCAGACCGTGAACCAGTGAGAATATGTGTGTGCAGCAGGGATTGTCATCTTCAGGGACTCAACAAACATGCAGAACAAATGAAAACCAGGAGCTTGAGAGGATTCTGCAGAAAGAACACTATTATTGTTTTCCCATGTTTCTTCAGCAACTTTACCTGTTGATAATAATTCCAGAGGGGTAGCTGTGTTGCCAAAAACAGGAGTCTTGTGGCAGCTTAATGAGTAACAAAATGGTGGAATGGAATCTGGTTAGTCAGTTTAGGTGTCTCAGGTCCTCTGCAATTGCTTATGTTTGTGAAGGCATTGCTGGTTCAGGATTCAAATTCATGTAGTTGGATGGGTGACAGTGCTTTGGTACTATTATTTTAAATGTGAAATCTATTGGAGGGTTTGGGGCAGCTGTTTATAAAAATAATGGCACCAGATTTGTCAAGAACATTGTCCTCTCTCAGATTTAAAGTTCCCTCAAGTTTCAAGTGAATTAGACCATTTTACAGACCCCCACAGCAGATGTCCCTTGGTACAGGCACAGTTCTCTCCACTTATTCCTATTGTGTGTATGGGGGGATCTCACCAGCCATCAGCATTTTTTAGAAAAATCCCTGTCTGCATTAATTTTATTTTCATGAGGTTACAGTGACCAACTGGTTTTTAAATCCTTTCTGCTAAAAACTCTGCATTTGCCATGCTTCCCTGTTGTGGTCTGTTGTTTGTTTCACAAAGTGAGAAAGGAGAATGGCAGCTCTTCCAGTATTCCTGATGGAAGACTTTTTCAGAGGGGCCTGTAGTGGCTGTTTCTCAACCAAACGACAGCAAAATTGCACAGGGCTGTATCCTACCTATCCACTAAAGACCATCCAAGTTTCAAGCAAACTAGACTGAGGGCCACTGAACAAGAATCCTCCAGGCTTTCTACTTTCAGAGGGGGAAAAGTCTCCACTGCCACAAAGGATGGGGGAGAACGAGCGAGCTTCAATAGCAGTTCTACTGTAATTCCCTATGTCAGACATTTGTGGGGCTGGAATTGCTGTTTTTTTTAACCAAATAACACCAAAATTATATGCAAATGCTGCCTGTCCATTAAAGATCACTCAAGTGTCAAGCAAATTGGACCAAAGGGTACAACCCTATGCACTCCTGAACAAGGTTTCCCCAAGCATTCTACTTTCAAAGAAAAAATGGGCTCTGTCTCCACATAGGAGAAAGCAGCTCTCTGCAGCTTGTCTCCCAATGTGTTTGGCTGGGAAGGGAGAAATACCATTGTCCTGGAAATCAGTGGAATCCAAGAAAAACACAAGTGCATGTGATATTGCTAGTAAGCACCCAACCTGTGTGTGTGGGGAGTAGATTTTTTCAGGAAGGGGTTTATGTTATAACAAAAGTCCTGGATTTGTATTACTGTTCTAGGAAATCACTGTACTGACCCCAAATATGAATTCCATGTATATCATTAGCTCAGGAATTTCATTATGCATACCCCTAACATTTATATCCAGCTTTCCTCCCCAAACACTGCCACCAATCAAGCTAACATAACATACCTCATAAAACCAATTAAAGAGCAGAATTGAAATACATATATTACACAGGCAGAAAATTTAAAAAGCAAGGGAAGAAGGAGAAACAATTGAGGAAATGCTACATGAAACAAAAAAAGTCTCCACCCGTTGGCAGAAGATAGTAGCGCTGTTCACAAGTTACAGTGAAAGTATGTACAATCTGTGTACAGGGTATACTTGACTTTTAAAATATGTGCTTTGAGTAATTCTCACAATACATCCAACACCTGTACAGCTGAAAAGGTGATATAAACCCCACATTTATCCATGTACTAGTCCCCAGTTTGGGAAGTGGAGGTATTTTTCTGCTTCCATGCAGCATCACAATGCATATATATGTGCACCTCCTGGATTTCCCCCAGTTTTAACCTAATCTTACATAAACCGTTCTTCTGCAAACTTTTGGGAAAGATCACAGACAAGCCTGGATGGCTGCTGAGTGGGAAAGTTCAGATTCTCCTGGGCCCACGCACATGGCAGCCATTTCCCCTGCCCCTTTCCCTACAGCTGTTGGCAGAGTGTAGATATGCAGTAAAAGGGAGCACAAGCTATTTAAAGAATTAAGTCAGTTTATTAAGAAGAGAACAAATTTTGTAAGAAAGAGGAGAGAGAGAAAGAAATCTAACTGTAACTACGAGGGAGTCAGTATCAAAAAGATCTCAGCAGCAGCAGCAGGAAACCCCCCAGTTGAGCCAATCAGGAGACAGGAAGGGGACTATTTGAAAATAGTAGGAAGTCCCTTATCCCACTATGCTAACTAGTTGTCCACCCTGCTGCCCCCGCTGGATGTTCTTGTCATTTTCTTTATCTATAAAAACAACAACAACAACAACAACAACAACAACAACTACTACTACTACTACTACTACTACTACTACTACTACTACTACTACTATTATTAGCCCTATTCCGGATTATGCTGGGCTCTGGGCGATGTACAAAAGGCAAAATGCCATAAAACAAATACAAATTTTAAAATATCTGTATTCAGTCAATAAAATAAAACTAGAATAAAAGATTCCAGATGGTGATTTATAACTTTCTGTTCCCATTCTGGACTGCCCAGCCATTTAGTGGGAGTGGGAAGGGGGAGAGGGAAACTTAAGCAAAATATATATAGGGGGGAGAGGGAAAATGTGCCAGCTGGTGCAACCAACTGTTGCTGCCCTCAACCAAAAGCCTGGCATAACATCTCTGCCTTACAGGCCCTGTGGAATTGCACAAGGTCCCGCAGGGCCCTGGTATTATTTGGCAGAGAGTTCCACCAGGTTGGGGCTAGGACTGCCCTGGTTGAGGACAAGTGGCCATTCCTAGGGCCAGGGATCACCAGCAAGTTGTTATCAGTGGAGCACAAAGCTCTCCTGGGGACATAGCAGAGAAGGCGGTCCCGTGGGTACCAGACCACTCAAGGCCTTAAAGGTCCATACCAAAACCTTGAACCTGACCCAGTACTCTACTGGAAACCAGTGTAGCTAGCACAGCACTAGTTGAATATGTGCTATCTCATTCTGAACCAGCGGAAGTTTCTAGATCAGACGCAAGGGTAGGCCACTGTAGACCGAGTTGCAGTAGTCTAGCCTAGAGACGACCATTGCATGGATTACTGTGGCTAGGTCAGGGCATGACAAGAAAGGAGCCAGTTGCCGGGCTTGCCAAAGGTGGAAAAACACCAGCCTGGTAATATGTGTGATTTGGGCCTCCATCAACAGGGAGGTATCCAAAGTCACGTCCAAACTCTTGACAGATGGTGCCAGTGTCAGTGGCACCCCCTCAACCTGAACTCCAATCCCAAAGCAGCCACCCCCCCCACAGTACCTCCATCTTTGATAGATTCAGTCTCAGCCTGCTGATTTTTAGCCATCCCACCATGGCCGCCAGTCCCTCAGCCAGATTTGGCGGGGCAGTGGTTGGCCGTCTGTCCAATAACCAATACAGCTGGGTGTCATCAGCATATTGATGGCACCCAAGCCCAAAACTACTTGCCATCTGGGCAAGGGGGCACATATAGATGTTAAATAACATCAGAGAGAGGAGTGCCCCCTGAGGAACCCCACATAATAAGGGTTGCCTAGAGGACAAATCCTCACCCAGTGCCACCCTCTGGCCCGAAACCTGGACAAATGAGGAAAGCCATTGAAGAGCCACCCCATGTACTTCTGTGCACGATAGACCTTGCATATTCCAACACCAGCAACAGTTTCTTCCCCCTGCAACTGAGGGGGATTAGCAGCAATTGAGTACTGTTATATCATTACAGTGATATGATATTTTTTATATCTGAAACCATATAAGAGATCATGTTATGGTCATGTCCCTGAAACCTGAAAAACCCTTCCTGGCATCACTGGCCCTTACCCCCCTTCCATATTTGAACCCTAATTTGCTACCTTTGAACATTACAAGAATCATAGCCTAAATTTGCAGTGCCAAGATAAATAGTGGAGAGAAGTTCTGCATCTTTTGTATGTAGAAGGATGTGCAAACTCCAAGACAGGGTACAACTCATTTTTGAATCCTCACTTTGCATACATGCTTCCTGTAACACATGAAGCTGTTACAACAGCAAAAGTTTGACAGTCCATCTGCCTGCCATGCCATGAAAGTCTGTGTGAAACTTTCTCATTTATTTTTGTGGAAATGTTCCAGCTTGTTGGACAAAGCCTTTATGGTTTTGGATTATTAAAGGTGAAAACAGATACCAGTGTTTGCAATTGTATGATTTTCCAAGGTGTTAATTGCCCATTGCTCTGTGTTAAAGAGCATCATCAACTGCTTTCTGATTACCTTGTAAAAACAACTTTTATTGTTCTGTTTGCTTTTTTTTTTCTAGTGGAGAAGATCAGCAGGGCTTAGATTTCGCCTCAATGTTAACTCCTTCCCACCTCAAATCTAAAGCAATCTTGGCCATTCACCTTGTGTTCCTGGAGTTAGACAATGTGGAATTCCTGGCATTAAAGCTGGGGAATCAGTTTGCCTCAGCCCCATGAGTTCAAATGATGCACAAGTCTCAGTAGGTAGTGTTCAGTGGGTCTAGCCAAGAGGGAGACATGGCTTGTAAGCCTGTAAGACATGAAGCTGTCTGGCTGCAAAGGCTGTTGCCTTGCCTGGTGAAGTTTTCAAATCTCTTGGAGTGATAAGTAGGATTATGAAGTGTTGTGCATTTGAAAGGCATGTTTGGGTGCAATTTGGGATTTGTGTGTGCATGTGCTGAAGCTGTAGTGGTTTCATTGAAAGGGATTTGGGTGCATGCTGAGTGAGTGTGGGGCTGGGGTATCCCAGGGTTTTCACTTTTTAGAAGCATTTCTTTACCCCACCCTTATTCCTCGGAACTCGCTTTACTTTTCTTCAGCATTCTTTTCTGTATTGATTTGCTCCAGGAGGAGGGAGAACTCTTTGGGGGAGCAGAATCTGACTTTTTAAAATACTGCTTTGTCCAGCTGTTGCATTTCTGGTACGGTTATAGTGCAGTGTAAAGTGTGCACTATAACTGATAGTCTTATTAGAATTGTACAAGAGGGGACCCATAACAAACTGTTGCTGTAGCCCGAGCCCTCTCCGGCATGGTTGATGCGGGGGAGGGGAGCTGATGGCTGGCTTGCTTTGGTCACTTCTCCTCCCATGCGCCGCTGCTCCTGCTGCCAGTGCTGCTTACTCCTCTCCCTCACCTAACAAAGTTGCGGCTTAAAAGGGGGGGGGGGAAGCATGTGAGGCAAAAAGCTAGTGGGGCAGCCCACCAAGCAGCAGCTCATTGCTCTGTTTGTGTGCCCACTGAGATTAGCCACTCCTCCAGTGCTGCTGCCCCTTTGAATAGAAGCCCACGGCGGCCATTGACGGGGCGCAGGACTCCAGCTGCCGGGGCGGGGGGAGAAGAACAGTGGCCGCAGGAGTCCCCCTACTGTCCTGTTTACTGGCAGTCCTGGCGACGGTAGGGATGGCTCTTGCAGCAGTGGTCTCTGCAATGACATGGATGGGTCTTGCTGTGGCAGGCTGAGCAGCAGCTGGGATGGGTATTGCCACCATGAGTTAACTTGTGGCTCTGATGGCTTTTCCTGGCGGTCCTAGCGGTGGTGTGGGCAGCAACAGAGACAGTTGCTTTTCCTGCGACTCAATAAACATGCATGCGCACAGAAGGCAGTTTTACTTGAGGGGGATTTAAGTATCCCCCATACACTTTTTAAAACATTTTTTATTTTTCTGCACCCCTCGGGATTGCCCCAAGGGTGCAGAAAAACCTCTTTACCCTCCATGTGCCCCAGATCTGCGGAAATAAGTATCTGCACATACAGGGGACCCTTGACTATTAGATATATAGATTAGTTAACAAGATCTCTGCTGATTAATCTAAATTGCTATTGCTCCCAAGCATGGTTTGCACTACTGTTATGTTGAATTGGTGATTTAGACAAGATGTTTTGGTATTACAGTTAGAGCAATGCTTGTATTATAATCACTCCATGAGCAGATTTTGAAATAATGCATTGAGTTTTCACTACAGGTTTCCACTACAAAGATTTGGAAGTTAAGCATTAAGTGGAGTTGGCAGTGAGTGGAATTTGGGCATTGTAATTTTACATTGCAAGCTAGATAATAAGCAGTTGGCGGCACTGAAAGGAGTAGCAATTCAAGTAAAGCAACAGGCACACTTGGCACTGGGTGTATTTGAGTATTGCAAGGTTTTTTGCATCGCAAACTGGCAACAATCAGAATTGGTATCATTGCGAGGATTTTGTATTGTAAACTGGGCTGCATGCAGGAATGGGGGTATTGCAAGGATTTTCCAAGGCTTTTATATTGCATATCCAGGCAATAAGCAGAATTGGTGTAGTTGCAACAACTTTGCAAGGATTGTGCCTTACAAACTTGACAATAAGCTGAAGTGGTAATTTTTCAAAGTTTTTGTAAGGATTTTGTATTGCAAGTTGGCCACTAACTGAAAGTGGTATTGTTGCAAAGGTTTGCAAGGATTTCTGCATTTTAAGGTGGGCAACATGGAGAACTGGTGTAGAGTTGCCAAGTCACTTACCTGAATCAGTGGGGGAGAGTTGGTCTGGGGTTGGGACGTTCACACACGCACAAAGCATGCAGTGCGATGATGTCACCCGGAAGTGATGTCACCACGTTGGGCACGTTGCTGGCCAACGCTCTAGCAACCAGCCTGAAAACTCTATGGTACCATAGAGTTTCCAGGCTGATTGCTAGAGTGTCGGCCAGTGACGTGCCCAATGTGATGATGTCACCCAGAAGTGACATGCCAGGCATGTCAGCCTGAACCAGGCACTTTGGGGGCTGGTTCCTCCCACCAGCCTGATCCGGACTGGCAGATTGGAGGCTGTTTCGGTGGGGACCCCCCCCCCCCGGAGGCCTGGCAGCCCTAAACTGGTGGCCTGTCAAGTAGTTAAATAGTAAGCATAGTTGGTTGTGGGCAAGGAGCTTTGTCTTTCAGTTAAACTGAGTTGCTCTGGGGTACAGTTCTAGCTCACCTCCTCATGGTGCACCCTGGGTAATGCTAAAGAGCTAGAACCTCTGATTGCCAGACAATTGTATGATCTCCTGGCTACATTACACACATGGAAACAATCAACCAATCAAACGTTCTTTTTAAGGACTACTTGACAAGGGGTATAGGAGACTGCATCTGAATCTGCGTTGCTCTGCTGATACTGGATAGTTATGTAATATTCTCTCAATGGATCTTTGCTTTATTGGACCATATTATTAGATTTCTAGGTCAAGGGGGTTGGTGAAGTGGACAATGGCTTCTGATTCTTACCTGTCTTTTGCAGTATTAGGTGTCCAAGTTAACAAAGAAAAGAAACTTAAAACTGTGGAAGTTTGGAATCTCTCCCCCACAGGTGCCCATTCCAGTGTTGTCTGATGAGCAATACTCTAGTGAATGCAGGTGGTGGCTAGAATAGAAATGCTTGAGGAGCAGTACAGCAGCTGCAATTCCATGGGCAAAGGGACATGTGGGCATGTTGGCCCACAAAGGTAGTGAAGTGTTAAACTAACACCTTCTTGTTTTCTGATTTGGTTGCCAGGGTGGCAGTTCTGGAGAAGGACCTCTGTGGGAAGTCAGCAGGGCGTCCTGAAGCAAAGACATTGTGCAGTTGCTTTCACTGCACCTTCAGTTTCTGCAGTAGGGATGCTATTCCCCAGTTAGGGGGGGGGGGATCCCCCGATTTTTTGGGCTCCTGCCCACTGCTGTCCAGCTGGAGGAAATCCTGCCCCCAAACGAGACATGCTGACATCATGTGGGAGTAACTTCAGCACATTGGGGATTTTGTGTGGATTGAAACTACCAGCAAGAGGGGGGGGGGGGGGTTGTAGAAAAAGCCAGCGGAAACTCTGTAATGTAGTATGCTCTGTGTTCTAACCAGACTGCCATGTGCTCCCAGGTAATGGCGCCCACCACATGGCCAGAGCACATGGTCAGGCAGAGAGGGGAGCTTGAATCTGGAGGAACAATAGACATCCGGATTCAAAGCCTCCACCAATGTGGGACCTAGGTTCTCCCTGGAGAGCCAATGCAATCAAAGGCTCCTCCAGGGAACCTATGACAAACATGCACATATGTTAAGCCCCTATCAGGTCTTTTGGGTGCAGCTGGAGGTGTGGCTCCGGCCAGCATATAATGAGGGCCCTGGAGCCCTGGAAGCATGCTTGTTCTGACCATCTACTGGGCATGCTGAATCACTCAATAAAGGCTTCATGATTTCACCGTTCCTGGTCTCCTGAGTCCAGTACTCTTCACTGGCGATGAGGATGGGATCCCGATGAGCGACTCCTTGGCTGACACCAGCACCGCATCGAGCCCAGACCAGATCCATCAGCCACCAGCTCTGCTTGGCTCCAGTGCCACCGCACCGCCATCGGCTCCTGAGGATCTCATGGCACTCCTGAGGAACCACTACTCACTGAGACCCTCCAAGAACATGCAGTGGGTGAAGTTCTTCCGCCGGCTGCAGCAGAAGGGTGAGTCTGCCTACAATTACCTGGCGGCCCTCCGACATCTCCTGGTGGGGTGCGAGTTCGTGGCCATAGAGGACACTCTATACTCCGCATTCCTGTGTGGGGTCTGTGACCCCAAGCTTCAAGGGAAGCTGATGGCCAGCTCCACAGCCACCCTGGATGAGACGCTAACCATGGCTTGCGCCTTTGAGATCTCTCAGCAGGAGAAGCTAGGCACATCCACAGCCGCCCACCAGACCGAGGCTACTGCAGACTCCGACGTTTCCGAGGATGACGAGACACTAAAGGTACAACGCCAGCCTCCAGGACAGGGGTCCTTCAACTCGGGTGAGAAGGCTTCCTGCTCAGTGACGCCACACTCCAAACATTCCACGTGCGCTAGCTGTGGCGATCAGCATGACCGCTGGTTCTGCCGTTTCCGGGAAGCAGGGTGCCGGTCATGTGGCAAGAAGGGCCACATCGCCTGGGCCTGCCGCACCCGCTCCAACTGCCACACCCAAGCCACGCACCAGGAGTCCGCCAAACTCTTCCAGACAGGAGCAACCCGCCACCACCACTGCAAGACACAACAGGTAATGAACTTGCCCCCCAACACCCCCAACAAAATTAAGGTCTCAGTTTTGATCGAGGGGACCCCCTGCCAGGTGGAAGTAGACACCGGGTCGTCCTACTCCATAATCTCAGAGTCCATGCTCCGCAGGCCCCGACTTTGGCCCCAACTTTGGAAAGTCCAGGGCCTAACCCTGCGGGACTTTCAGAAAAACCCAATACTGATAAGGGGGTTGGGCAAGTTCTGGGTCCAATTTAAGAACTTTGCGGGACGCTTGGGCCGCCTGGTGGTGGCAGGCAACCTTGCAAGCCTGCTGGGACTCTCCTGGTTCCAGCCCCTAGGGCTGGGTGTCACCGGGGTACACAGCCTGCGGCCCACAGATTTTACTGACATTAGTATAATAGGTCACACCCAGCAGCAGAAACTCATTAGCATATTAGGTGGGGGCTGGGAAAGCACAGGGCAGGCATGGAAGCTTGCTTCCCCCCACCCCCAGCTTCTCCCCTGCTGTGAAGCTCAGCGGGGAAAGGGGAAAAAACAGATGGTGTGTTTAAATGCCTTTCTCTCCTTCCCTAATCTTGGGGAAGGAAGGAAAGGCATCTAAACATGCCTGCACTCCCTGCCTGTGCCTCTCCAGGGGCCCCCGTGGCTGCGTGGCAACTGGAGACGGGCAGGCACGGAGCCCACACATGCTTCCTTGCCTGCCCTGTGCTTTTTTCCTCCCCCCTTCCAGCTTTATTTATACAGATTTATACAGGGGCATTATGATACTGGCTGATTTGTTTTCAGTTCCCTTCCTAACAATCCCCAGGACAGTGTTGGCCTTTTTTATTGCAGTCGTACACTGTCTCAACATTTTCAGTGAGTTATCTACTACGACCCCAAGATCTCTCTCTCAGTCAGTCTCCACCAGTTCGGACCCCACCAATGTGTATTTATAGTTAGGATTTTTGGCCCCAATGTGCGTCACTTTGCACTTGGCCACACTGAACCCCATTTGTCACATTGACACTCACTCACTCATCCTCAACAGATCCCTTTGAAGTGCTTCACAGTCCTCCCTGGTTCTCACCACCCTGAGCAATTTAGTGTCATCTGCATGTCCTACATTCCACGTTCCCAGATGGGGAGTACTCCTTGCTATTGTAGGATTACCTCTCCATGTCAGTAGCTTAAAGATTTGGAGGCGTAAGTATATGGATCTGCTGTCTGTGCTTAGGGAACCTGAGCAAAAGGAGGGTCAGAAGGATGAATGATTGGGTGCCAGGCCCTGCCTTCTCTTTGTGGGACATGGCTCCTGATTCTGCTGGTGGGATGTTTGCTGGGGCTCTAGCTACTGGTGATGTTTGTGGGGCTTTGCCCCTAGAACTTGTCAGGGTCCTCCTGACCCTAAGGATGTGGTGGTAATCAGGGTCCATATTAATTTGTTGAAATTCCAGCTGCCTGTTGCATTTTGGGTAATTCTTCTCAAATGATGGAAAAGTATGTAGACAGCATTTAGGACCATAAGCATTTGTTATGAGGGCTGGATCTGATATAAATGTCACTTTGTTGGGCCAGGCCATGTGTGCCATAATACAAAATGCTGGGTACCAGAGTTATCAACTTTATAAAGGACAGCAATTGGTAAGCTCTGAGTTGGTGTGTCCTCACTGCAAGGCCCCATGGGCTGGAGAGGGGTGCAGAGGGAAACTCACATGCGCAGACTGGAGATCCAGCAGAGCAGCGCTGGGTAGATGCTCCCATGCCTCACATGGGATCATATGCACCCCCTCCCCACATGAAAAGGCTGATCCCTGAGGTCATCCAGGACAGCACCCTCAGAGCTGCAGGCCAAGTGGAGAGGTATAAATGCAGCTGTGGTGGCTTACTGGTGAGGCTGTCCCTGAAGTGAAGAGTTTCTGCTTGATTGCTGCAGATGCACACCATAGGTTTCAGGTATAGAGGAAGATCAGAATGGATGATAATATATACCTGAAGTTCTTTGACATCAATAATGGCCTTTCTTAGGCTATGGGACACAATTTTGGGAATATATTTGCAGAGACTGAAACAAAGTTGGCAGTGTTGATGGCATTGCCTCCTGGCACAAGATCCGACTATGTAAAGCAATGAAGGAAGTCTGTTGATGTAAGGAATGGTTTAGGCTAAGAATGATTTTGGCCTCTGTCAGCTGAACTTGGCCAACAGTTCCTTTTGTTTGAAAGAAAGGGGTTAGGCTGCTAGAGGCCCATTGGCTGCATTAGCCACTAAGGCTGTGGCTGTGGCTTTTAAAGGTAGACTTCAGGATCAGATGGACTTTGAACAGCTGGCTGCACGAAGCACCAATATAATGTGATTCCAGGAGCCTTTGGTACCTGCCTTGATGAGACTATTGGTTCAGCAATATGGCACCTAGTGTTTTGGCCCCAGTGAGGTTGAGTTCAGAGCCACAGTGATAATAACAGGCTGGGCTGCATTATATATCAATGAATTGTTGGGCTTGTCGGGAGGGGATGTGTGGAGAGCCCTCCAAAAATCAGGCATGGGGTTTTGCCAGAAAAGTTGTTTAGTGAACTTTAGGTCTGTCTCACAGCAGTTGGGCAATGGGTATCATGTGGTACTGAGGACTGCCAGGGAGCCCCAGGGTTGCCTGGTTTAGGCACTCAGGGTGTTCTTTTGAACCCAGGGCTGCAGCTTGGGTTGCCTGTTTTAGCGCAAGGGTGGTGTCAGCTAGGCTGTCATAACTAAATGGAGGGGAGAGAGGGAGATGAAAAGGAGGGGGGAGAGGGCTGAAATTGCTGTCATAAACTCTGGAATGTTGCCTTTGATGCTCTCCTAACATTTGCCCCTGTTTACATAAGATCTCGGGTTTCTCTGCTGAGTCTCCCACCTGAATGTTGAAGCCGTTATTCTCAGCGTGAGGGTACCGGGGCACTCATTGGCTTGTAGCCAGCTGACACCCCAGTTTGAACTGTGTACATAATCCCGTCCCGCCTCCCCACTTTAGTCTGAACACAGACGTGTTTAGGGAATGTCTTAGAAATACTGACTCCAATAAACTGAACCTACTTAAGGACCGTTGCTTAGTGCTGATTTACTAGGGAACCTGACAGGTGGGTTGCCTTTGACACAGTATTAATTTTGAGCTGTTACTTGGCAGATACTGGCTGAAGAGGGGTTGCCAGTTTGTGAATTTGGTGCCCATTCTTTCCAGATCAGAGCAGCTTCTACAGCTTGTGACTGTGGCTGCTGAGGCAGGCAAACCAGCAGATTGGTAGGTGCCATTCTGAAACCTTAAGTCTTAGATGATCCACAACCTTTAATTTCTTGCAGGTTCATGTATGTCAAGTAACCCAATCAGGGTGCTGGTGATTGGCCATCCCATCATCTTTTGTGCAAGAAAGAGGGTGGCTTCCTGTGAGAGAGGGATACAGTTGGACCAGTATTCTCTGGCCAGTATACAATGGTGTGGCCTGTGAGGGATTTTATGGAACCAGCTCCTGCCTTCTCTCCACTGGGCTCTGAGAGAGGGCAGTTGTCCCAACATCCTCACCCTGCATCTGGGTATGAGCTACCTGGTGTAGATGAAGGGAATGGCAATCCCTTTGAGAATTCCTAGGGATTTTTTTAAAAGGCTAAAGAATCCCACCCAGGGACACCTGGCTTTCACTGATTTCCTACAGAGGATAATCTGGTGGAGAACTCAGAAGCCTGGTCATATTGGAAGTATTAGGGGAAAAGTCAAGAGTACAGTATGTAGGGCGATTTCAGATGGTAGAAGTCTGTGTATATCCTACAGTTTCACCGGGTACTGTATGCCTCACCTATACAGGGATGATGGCATGCATCTTTCTGCTGCAATGACTATTTGGCTGCCCTACTTCAGGGTCCACATGATATTACAGTCAGCTGGTGGGGCAAGAGGTGTTAAGCTAGGCTAACCCCCTTTTGTGGCAAGGATAGGGAGGTCTGATCATGATAGGTAGGGACGAGTGGCAAGCACCCTGAGGCATTGGCAGTGATGGAGGACATTGGCTGTGTGGCAGAGTGTGGTTAGGAAGGAGAGTCCTTGGTGCTGGGCAACAGCTTTTTGAACCTGGTAGTGGCCATGTGGTCCATCAGGGGCTGGGGCTGGGTACCTCTTAGCTCACTGTATGCAAGAGATGATAAGACACTGGCCAGGTTCCAAATCAACACATGTTTAAATGGGCAGGCTGTGATAGGAAGCCCTGACCATGACATTAAAAAGCAGGCAAAAAATAGCCAATCCATTGGAAACCCAACATATTTATCGGTATGACATAGATCAGCTTATTTAACTAAACTGTTGAATCATGTCTTCATTTGGGCTTGCCTGGGGCAAGTGGAATTCTTGGTAATAACGCTGGGGATCAGTTTGCCTCAACCCCATGAGTTCAAATGAGGTGCAAAGCTCTTTGGGTAATGGCCTTTGGGTGCAGCCAAGGTGGAGGCATGGCTTGTATATATTCTAACTGTGTCTCCTTCACACTGTCTTTTGTGGCTGACCTGTCCAAATTTCCTTTAGACATAACAGGATAAGCTGGTCAGTATTTGAGGCCAAGCAAGAATTTGTTAGTCTTCTGTGGACTGGCTATAGGGGATTTGTTGGGCTTCCAACGGATTGGCTATTTTTTGCCTGCTTTTTAATGTCATAGGAGAGGTTGGTTAAATAGGCCTAGTCATCTGACTGTTTATGCCATAGCTAGTTTGGCAGGGATAGGGTGTGCATATCACTGTAGGTAGGGATGACTGCCAATCACCATGAGATATCAGCAGGGGTGCGGATGTGTGCACGAAACAGCATATCATTGGCTGAGGGGTTGGGGGTTGGGAAGGACTGCTGTTGGTGCTTAGCAACAACTTTCCAAACCGGGTAGTGGTGGTGATGCACATCAAGTTAGGAGTCAGGGTGGATCTGCCCAACAAAGGCAGCCATAGTCAGGCTGCCCAGCACAGCATGGCCATTTAAATATGTTAGCATATTCAACAGATCAATTTATTTAAATAAACTAGTTTAAACCCAAGAAGTTGCCTTGGGTCTTCATTTGAGGGGTGCCTGGGGCAATAAGTTAAGGGGAACTCACCTATTTTCCCATAGTTTTCTGACCATGACTGCACAGTTAGAATGCGAACCTATTAATATTAGCGAGGAGCAGGTCCCATTTGATTCAGACAGGTGTACCCCCAGGTAATTGTGTATAGAACTGCATACTCAGCTTAACTGCAAACCCTTTTGTAGATCAATTTTTTTTAATGTTGATATTCAGAATGTATATGTAGCTCTGCTGCCAGTTTAAGACATTTTTTGGCATATTCAGATATGAAGTTTTTATTGCAAGAAGGAAAAATCATGGATACATGTTGCATCCCGAGTGTCATGCTCAGATGGCAGAGATAAATAAGGAGCTATTTTCTTTGTCCCTGCATGACAGCCATAAAAGCTCCTTCCTGCACAGACTCACAAAAGCCCTAACCTGGGCGTCTTTCCAAAAGCACTGCATTTTAAAAAAACCAGCTAACCTTACTGTGTGAATGTGATTTCTACATTCTGCAACAGATATTTAACAAACCAGAGTTATGAATTCAATTGGAGCTAATCATAGACTGCCACAGAATGTTGGCCAAGAAGCTAATGTTATTTGTTTATTTGTTTTATTTATTTATTTATTTATTTATTTGCTGTTAATGGATAAATCCTATCAACTTCAACTCACATTAATTTTTCTTCCACTGGTTGAAAAGCCTGAAGGAAATTAAATGAAGACAAACAATCAATAGCACCAGATGCATGTAGTAGTACTGATTGAAAACAAGCTATTGTGTTAGTGATTTACCCAGCTTGATAGAAAATTGCACAGAGGACAAGTGACCATGTCTCAGAACGATTGTGAGGCATAGCGTATAGCTCATAATCTTATGCTGTTGGATTTTTTTGGCTTTCTTTCTTTCAGACAATAGCCGCCTTGGATCCTATTTAGTGCCTGCCCATGGACATGCATAGATATAGGCTGCAGTCGCACACACTAAACAATCCACTTTCAACGCACGTTCCAACTGGATTTTTACTGTGTGAACTGGCAAAATCCAATTCAAAAGTGCATTGAAAGTGGATTGTTTAGTGTGTGTGACCGCAGCCATAGTCTTTCCCACCCTCCACCTTTCCCGTAGCAGTCCCTTTGGATCTATGAATGCCGCAACTCAAACACGATCCCCAGATGAACTAACTTTGCTTGGCTCCCTCAAATAGATGCAAAGTGAGCTCCTGATTAGATCACCTCAGTGCTTGTTGTAAAAGTTCATGGCAAAGAGCTTTGAGCCTTCGCAGTAGCCACATATTCTGTAGGGTCAAGTTGTTGAAGTGTGGTTGTCCACCATAGGGGAGAGCCTTGTCTGCAGGTGTCTTTAAACATGATCTATATGAGTCAAGCCTATACTGTCAGGACAGAAAAAAACACAGCTACAACTTACACCTCTGCCAAGCCTGTGTAGAATGACATTTTGGACAGCAGTCCTCAAATGGGCCTTTTAATTCCAAATTGTTTTTAACTTGTTTTAAAATAAGAGGCTGCATTCATAATGACAATGTAATTAATGGAAATCTGTATCAAGTATGCACCTTGGATGAGAAGCTAGTTCCAGTGCCATTTCCTTCAGCTTTTGGACTCAAACCAATCGTTCATGTTTGGCAATTTTGCTGGGAGAATCACAGTGTCTGTGTCTGTACTGTACTATGCATTTCATTTTCCCAATGTTACCTTTAATGTTCTGTTTCCCAGAAAGTGAGAAGGAGTTAAAGATGAGACAGGGCAAGGAATGGCTCAGAAGATAAATGCCTGACAGGCACCTCATCCAGCCGGAACACATAGTCCATGTCCACACAGCACAGCTTCATTTCAGAGTGACACTTCTGTGAACAACATTTCCTTCAATTACACTGCTGGAGCGCTTGAGGAACACTGAAAACTATTCTTATTCTATATAAACTGGAGCATTTTTGCTGGCTAGCAGAGGCAGGGGGATAGAAAGAGAGGCCTAAACCTAATTACCCCTGTCTCTTGGAAGCTCATCGTATGTCTGGCATCTTTGGAGAAAGAAATAAACATTTGCTTGTATTCAACATAAGCCAGGAATGGCTGTGATGCTGTGCAGAATATAGCCAAATGTCACCAGGCTGGTTTTACTTCCCTTAATTCTTTCCCCATAGTCAGGATAGACAAACCTACTTGGAAAGGGAAGGCTATTGGGCTGACACCACACCATTTTTTAAAAAGAGAAAATATCTCTCCTTATCTAAAAGCAGTCAGAGGAAGGGTCTGTGTACAGTAGAGCTGGGGATGGATATGTTCCTTTAAAAAAAATGGAGCATACAGGTTAAAGGGCAGCAAAGCCCACAGCTTTCCACAGTCTATCTCATATACAGTTTTCTCCAGGCAAGGTTGATGTCTCCTCAGTAGTCAGTGGGACACAGATAAATTTGTCAGGGGCTGGAAGTAGCATGCTGAAAGGAATGTGCCTAGTGCATGGCCCCTTTTGTGGGGACAGGGTTTAGCTGCTTGCCATTTCTGTTTTAAAACATACACACCCCAAGGGCCACCCACACCAGCAGGATAAGAACATAAGAACATAAAAGAAGCCAATGTTGGATCAGGCCAGTGGCCTGTCCAGTCCAACACTTTGTCACACGGTGGCCAAAAACACCGGGTGCCCTCAGAAGGTCCAGCAGTGGGGGCAGGAAGCCCTCCCACTGTTGCCCACCCCCAACACCAAGAATACAGAGCATCACTTGCCCCAGACTGAGAGTTCCTATTCATACTTTGTGGCTAATAGCCACTGATGGACTTCTGCTCCATATGTTTAGCTAATTCCCCCTTGAAGCCGTCCATGCTTGTAGCCGCAGTGAATTCCACACGTTAATCACTCTTTGGGTGAAGAAGTACTTCCTTTTATCTGTTCTAACCCGACTGCTCAACAATTTCATGGAGTGCCCACGAGTTCTTGTATTGTGAGAATGGGAGAAAAGGACTTCTTTCTCTACCTTCTCTATCCCATGCATAATCTTATAAACCTCGATCATGTCACCCCTCAGCCGTCATTTCTCCAAGCTAAAGAGCCCCAAGCGCTTCACCCTTTCTTTATAGGGAAAGTGTTCCAACCCTTTTATCATTCTAGTTACCCTTTTCTGCACTATTCCCAATGCTATAATATCTTTTCGGAGGTGTGGCGACCAGAACTGTACACAGTACTACAAATGAGGTCTCACCATCTATTTATACAGGGGCATTATGATACTGGCTGATTTGTTTTCAGTTCCCTTCCTAATAACCCCCAGCATAGTGTTGGCCGTTTTCATTGCAGTCACACACTGTCTCAACATTTTCATTGAGTTATCTACTATGGCTCCAAGATCTCTCTCTTGGACAGGCTCTGCCAGTTCGGACCCCATCATTGTGTATTTATAGTTAGGATTTTTGTCTCCAATGTGCATCACTTTGCACTTGGCCACATTAAACCCCATTTGCTATGTTGAAGCCCACTCACCCATCCTTGGCAGATCCCTTTGGAGTATCTGACAATCCTCCCTGGTTCTCACCACCCTGAACAACTTCGTGTCATCTGTAAATTTAGCCACTTCACTGCTTACTCCCAACTCCAAATCATTAATAAACAAGTTAAAAAGCATCGGACTGAGTACTGATCCCTGTGGTACCCCACTGCTTACCTCCCTCCACTGAGAAAATTTCCCATTTATACTCACTCTCTGTTTCCTTTTAATTAGCCAGTTTTTGTCCTTTTATTCCATGACTATTGAGCTTACTTTGGAGCCTTTGATGAGGAACTTTATTTCTGGAAGTCAAGGTAAACGACATCTATTGGGTCCCCCTTGTCCATATGTTTGTTTACTCCCTCAAAGAACACTAACAGGTTAGTGAGACAAGATCTTCCCTTACAGAACCCATGCTGAGTCTTCCTCAATAGATTTTGTTCATCAATGTGCCTACTAATTTTTTCCTTAATAACAGTTTCCACCAACTTACCCGGAATCAACATCAGACTGACTGGCCTGTAATTTCCCGGATCTCCTCTGGAACCCTTTTTAAAGATAGGAGTGACATTCGCTACCTTGCACTCCTCAGGAATGGAGGCAGATTTTAAGGAAAGATTATATATTTTTGTCAGAAGATCCACAAGTTCATATCTGAGTTCTTTCAGAACTCTTGGATGCATGCCATCTGGGCCTGGTGATTTATTTGTTTTTAAGTTGTCTATCAGTTGTAGGACCTCCTCTCTTGTCACCTCAATCTGACTCAGGTCTTTCAACACCCCTCCCAAAATCAGGGGTTCTGGAGTGGGCAGGCACTTCTCATCTTCCACAGTGAAGGCAGAGGAAAAAAATGCATTTAGCTTCTCAGCCATTTCCCTATCATCCTTCACTACACCTTTTACCCCCATGGTCATCCATGGGCCCCACTGTTTCCCTGGCTGATTTCCTACTTCTAATGCATTTGAAGAAAGTTTTATTGTTGGTCTTTATGTTTTTTGCTATATGCTCCTCATATTCCCTTTTTGCCTGCCTGATCACAGACTTGCATTTTATTTGCCACAGCCTGTGTTCCCTTTTATCAGCCTCACTGAGACTAGCTTTCCACTGCTTAAAGGAATCCTTCTTACCCTTTACAGCTTCCATTACTTTGTTTGTTAACCATGCAGGCTTTTTTCTATACCTATTTGTGCCTTTCCTAACCCACGGTATATATTTTCTCTGAGCCTCTAGGATTGTAATTTTAAATAGTCTCCAAGGTTCCCCAATGGTTTTGACCCTTTCTACTTTTCCTTTCAGTTTTCTCCTCACATATCCCCTCATATCAGAGAAGTTATCCCTTTTAAAGTTAAAAGTGGCTGTGTCAGGTTTTTTGGGCAACTCCCTATTTATACAAATGTTGAACTCAATAATATTATGGTCACTGTTCCCAAGTGGTGCAATCATCTCTCACCAGTTCTTGGGCGTTACTTAGGACCAAATCCAGGATCGCCTCTCCCCTGGTCTGCTCCATAGCACAGTCATTGAGACTGTCTAGAAATTCAATTTCTTTTCCCCAACTTGAACACATATTGACCCAATCAATGTGTGGGTAGTTAAAGTCACCTATTACAACACAGTTATTTTGTCTAGCCGCTATCTTGAACTCATTCATCATTTTATAATCCTCCTCTATCTTTTGATTTGGTGGGTGATAACAAACTCCCAATGTTAAACTTCCTTTTGGGCCCACTAATTCAACCCACAGCATTTCCAGAAGTGAATCCAATTCTCCTACCCTCTCAGTCTTACTGGACTGTATACCCTTTCTGACATAAAGAGCCACCCCACCTCCAACTTTCTCCCCCCTATCCTTCTGATATAATTTATAACCAGGAATCACCATTTCCCACTGTTTTTCCTCATCCCACCAAGTTTCTGAAATACCCACAATGTCTATGTTTTCCCCCAACACCAAACATTCCAACTCCCTGATTTTACCTCAGACACTTCTAGCATTAGTATATAATGCTAGTATATAGTATATTAGTATATATCTATAGTTTCCTATACATGTTAAGCCACAACCTTCCTCTTGCTGCCTCGAGACCTTGCCAGGCAGTCCCTATCATTTGCCACAGTCTCAGAGAACAATTTCTGATGAAAGGAGGAAGGCAAGCCCCAACCGTCACCAAGCATAGCAATGGTGAGGGGGGGCTGATTTGCCTCCTGGGGGCAAGGGGGAAGCACCGGCACTGTGCTTTACACAGCGCCGGGAGGAAGAGGGCAGAGCTGGCTAGTTAAGAGCCGGCTCCGCCCTCTGCTCAGCCAGTGCTTTGGTGTGCTCGGAAGAGCACGTGGATCGGCAAGCTCCTGCTGCTTCCAGAGGTCCAGGATCTAGGCCTGAGAAGTAGCATGTCGCCTTCAGGACCGGCGAGGACGTGGCAGCGACACGGGAATCGGCAGCGGCGGTGGACAGCAGATGGTTTTGTTGGGAAGCGGGGGGTGGGAGGGGGGCTAGGAGGCCTGGGGGCTGGGGCAGGGTGGCCGGAATCAGCAGCGATGGTTGGTGGAAATCTTTGTCCAGGGAGCGGGGTTGAAAGGGGCCGAGGGAATCCAGGCAGCCCTGCTGGCATGTGGCGTAACTGACCCTTTGGGCCTGAGAAGCACGCAGGGGGCTTGAGCAGGGGGCCCCTAGTGGGCCAGCAGCCAGCTGCCCAACGAGCATGGGGTGGGGGATAGGAGGAGAAGGAAGTGAACAATGGTGGCCTGCGGCCCCAGCATAGGGGGGGAAGCCCGGGCTCAGACACATGCACAGGGGGGTTAAACCAAGTCTCCAGCTCCTCAGGCCGCTGGGGGGGAGGCCCAGGCCCAGGCGCTGCTCGCCGTGTGACACGTGGGTGCCGAAGGGAATCCAAGGCTCCGGCTCCTTAGGCCACTGGGGGGAGGAGGCCCGAGCCCAGGTGCTGCTCGCACACTACACGTGCATGCGGAGGGGAGCCAAGGCTCCGGTTCCTCAGGCCACGGGGGGAGAGGCCCAGGCTCAGGCATCGCTCATTGTGCTACATGACCATTGGCCACTTCATGCCCGGTCCGGTGGCTACGTGGGGGTGGTTGGGAGGCCTGGGGTCTACAGGCCTCTACAAGCAGCCACACTCCGGGCCTGTTTCATTCCTTCTTCCAGCATTGGGTTCCCAGAGAAGGAAGGGTGCCAGCGGGGGGGATCCCAAGTGGGCAAGGCGGCCAGCTGGGGGGGTGAACCCGCCTCCACCGAAGAAGCCAGTGGGGCCATGCAAGCCCCCAAGGGCCCCACCTCACCCCAAGCCCTCTCCAATGCATGAAAATACAGTGCTGCCTGAGGTGCCTCAAGAGGCAAACCCAGTGCCGGCGGGTGGCTCTACGCTGTCTCCCCTCCCACTGGTGGTGCCTGCTCCCATTCCTCCTGGGGGTATTTTGCCCACGGGTCCCATTCTCCCGGTGGTGCCAGGACAGGTGGGTGTCACCGGGGGGTCACCGGCATATATGCATCATGCTCCTTTTACAGCTCTGGCACCCACGTTCATGCCACCTGCACAATTTGTTCCCACTGCTCCCAATCACCTGAAAGCCCCTGTTCATGGGGGTATCACCAGTGTGGCACCTGCGTATTGCAGTTTTGATGATCGGGTTACCAAGGCTATTTTGGACAGGCTGGTGGTTATTGAGCAGCACCTTGGGGGCCTCGCTGGGGCTCTGCCAGAGGGTGCAATAGTTTCTCAGATACCCACTGCTGTTTCTCAAACTCAGGTATTGATGGGGCTTTCTACCATAGATAGCGGGACTGTGGTGGCAGCAGGTCAAGCTACACCCGGTACAGCTGCTGATGGGGACACAGAAGGGCAGCAGTTTCTGAATGAGCAGATTGCACCGGTACCCCGGGAACCATGGGTGGGTGTCCATCGTCAACCGCAGGTACGTTGTCAGCCACACAGGACACACAGTCCTCTGGGGTCCAGTGGCCCTGGGACACGGCGGGGGGGACTGAAGTGGCACTAGACACGGTGGTGGGGCAGCACATAGCCATGACATTACAGGGACAACAGGACGGGGGTAAGGATGGTGTGTCGACACCATGCCGGGAAGGGGACAGGGGCTCAGGAGCACAGGCTGCAGCCCCTGCTCAGCAGGGCGAGGTGGTCGTGGGAGCTAAGACATATGAAGATTATCAGGGGAAAATTTGTTGACATCTTTTCCTTTCTGTATCGGGAGTTGGACAAGAAGGACAAGGAGGACTTGGGCGAGGGGGAGAAGGAAAGATTATGACGGAGGACAGTAGACAGGCTATATGCTAACTGGTACCCAGGTTATTTTATTTATGCTGGGGTGATCATTAGGGCACACCCGGAGTGCGCACTGCCGCTGCTGCAATACATGGATATAATTTATAAGGCTTATTTTGATTTTGCTGGGTCTGCTTGGGTTGAATATGATAGGTGCTTCCGGATGAAGGCGGCCATGTATCCCTCCATCTGCTGGGATCAGATTCATCCACATCTTTGGATGCAAATCATGTCCTCAGCGAAGCCTGTTATGGGAGACCATACGTGGTCACGTAGCAAAGCGGGCAGCAAATATCTACGCAGCCGCACATGGCAACTCAGGGACTTCCCGGCCTCAGGCTGGGCAGTATGTTCAAAAACGCCCGCTGTGCTGGAAATTCTCTGGGCAAGGGTTTTGCAATCGAAGGACGTGCAACTACAGGCACGAGTGCCCTGTTTGTGCTGGCCCCCATTCCTTTCCGGCTTGTTCAAAGACGAGGGGATTAGGTAGCAGGAAACAGGGCGGGGGAGAGGGTCAGGCTCTACCTGACAAAGGGACCCTGACCAATTAGGGTCCCTGTTTTGGAACGTTGGCTGCGCCTATACCCCTGGTGGGAGGATGGGCAATATTTGTTGAATGGCTTTAGCATGGGATTTAGGATTCCGTTGATGGGTGACAGACAAGCTTTCTTCGCTCCCAATTTGCCATCTGTTCGAGGCCTGGAGCATGTAGTTAGGTCAAAAATTGATAAGGAATGTTTAGAGGGTAGAGTGGTCGGCCCCTTTCCTTTGCTCCCGGTGTCTAATCTTTGTGTATCACCTTTGGGTGTGCTTCCGAAGAAGGCGCCGGGAGAGTATCACCTCATTCACCATCTGTCCTACCCGAGGGGCAGCTCAGTGAATGATGGGATACCGGACAGGTTGTTCTCAGTTAGATACACATCCTTTGATGAGGCGGTCTGCATAGTAAGAAAATGCGGGCAGGGGGCTGAGATGGCTAAATGTGATATTAAATCAGCCTTCCACCTCCTCCCGGTGCACCCTGAGGACTTTGTTCTTCTCGGGTTTTCTTTTGATGGGCAACACTATCTGTATAGGGCCCTACCTATGGGTTGCTCAGTATCCTGCACAGCATTTGAGCGATTTAACACCTTTTTGGAATGGGCATTGCCTGCACACACAGGTCTCCATTCCACCGCTCATTATTTGGATGATTTCTTGTTTGCAGGGCCGGCTAGGTCTGGGGAGTGCCGGCATCTTCTCCAGACATTCGAACACTTGGACAGGAAACTGGGGAAAAA
Source organism: Lepidodactylus listeri (assembly GCA_029233225.1). Classification (NCBI taxonomy): domain Eukaryota; kingdom Metazoa; phylum Chordata; class Lepidosauria; order Squamata; family Gekkonidae; genus Lepidodactylus; species Lepidodactylus listeri. The sequence goes on along the minus strand of JARCFY010000003.1, from coordinate 47,327,245 downwards.
ACTGAAGGGCCCAGCGTGGTTTTGAGTTTTTTGGGCATAGAGTTGGACACAGTTTGGGAAGTTTCACGGCTACCCGAGGATAAGATTGAGATTTTATTAAGTTTGCTGGATGGGCTGGATGGGAAATCTAAGGTTACACTCCAGGAGTTGCAACGGCTTATTGGGCATCTCAACTTTGCATGCCGGGTCATGGCACTTGGGCGCGCTTTTCCGCACTGGCTGTGTGAATCAACAATGGGCTTGAGGCGTCCTCACCGGGCTAGAATTACTCAGGGTATGCGGGAGGACTTGGCAGTTTGGAGGAGTTTTTTGGCCTCTTACAATGGGGTTTCCTTCTGGAGAAATGACCTGTGCTTGGAGGCAGAACTTCGGGTCACCTCTGATGCAGCTGGCTCTTCTGGCTTTGGTATCTACTTTAGGGAACATTGGTGCGTGGAGGACTGGCCTGCATGGTGGATCGACACAGGCTGGGTGCGGGATCTGACCTTTCTCGAGTTCTTTCCCATTGTAGTGGCAGTTCACATCTGGGCTGAGACATTGGCTAACCACATGGTCCACTTTTGGTGCGATAATATGGCTGCAGTTCAGGTCATCAACTCACTAACATCTAAGTCAGCTCGGGTGATGGCCTTCGTTAGAGCATTTACCTTGCAATGCCTGAGGTTTAATATCTTGTTCAAGGCTAGGCATGTGCTGGGACTTAATAATGGAATCACAGATGCTCTATCTCAGAAACAGATAGAGAGATTCCGTCAGTTGGCCCCAGACGCGGATCCATTCCTGGTAAAGATGCCCGAGTGCCTATGGGAAATTGGAGGGCTGAAGCTGACCGGGCAATGGGATTAGCTCTGGCACCTAGCACTCATCATTCCTATATGAGGGCAGGATGGGAGTTTGTGGAGTTTAGGAGCCAGGTGGGCCTCCAACACCACTGGCCCATCCCTGTGTCCGACCTCCGCCAGTTCTGTGTATTCCTGAAAGGTAAGGGTCTGTCCGTCCATTCCATTTGGCGAAAACTCTCGGCCCTTGCTTTCGTGAGCAAAGCCGGGGGTTTCAGAGATGATTCCAATGATTTCAGGGTTAGGAGAATGCTAGAAGGATGGGCACGGGAGGAAGGCACCCCGACGGATGACAGGGTGCCATTCATCCCTATGATTCTGAAGGGTTTGAGGCTTCAGTGGGTATCCTTATGCGTGGATGCCTTTGAGGTAGCCTTGTTTCATGCTGCCATGTTGGTAGCTTTCTTCAGGGCTCTCAGGATTAGCGAATTGGTGGCTCGATTACGGAACGACAGGTCTGACTTTGCACTCCACCACCGGGACATTTGGGTTGAGCAGGAGACACTATACATCACAGTCAGGTGGTCAAAGACGGACCAGGGCCAGCGGGGATGATGGTGTCATTGGGTAGGTGTGACGATTGGGACCTGTGCCCACTCACAGCAGTCCAAGCCTGTTTGACGTTGCGGGGGGAGGCACAGGGTTTCCTCTTTATACATAGGGATGGGTCCCCATTAACAAAATATCAATTTTGGACTGTGACCAAACGGGCGTTAAACACACTGGGTCTGGGTGCCTACCACTTTGGTACTCTTTCAGGATCAGCATGGCATCTACGGCTGCGGCTTTGGGGTATCAACCACCAGCCATTAAGAGATTGGGTCGGTGGAGGTCTGCACATTACAAGTCATATGTTCACCCTTGCATGGTTTAGTGGGTCCATGCTTTGTCTGTGTGGGCGGGCGCTTGGTCTGCCTAGTTACCCCACTCTTTTTCTCTGTTGCTACATGGTTCTGCCTCTACATTATTTCGGTGGCTCTGTGCTAAGTCTCTGTGGGCGGGTGCACGGTTACCCTGTTCTAATATTCTCCGTGTGATCCACTGTTTGTTCCAGGTGTGGCGAGCGGCCACGAATGAAGGAGCCGGGTGTTGGTGTGTGGACACAGCATGGTTTTCTGGGCTGCCCATCAAGCCAGGAGGACACCAGTTGGGTCCCAGTTGGGTTGCAGTGAGCGGGCAAAGATCGAGTGGCTGGGCTGGAGAGTCATGCGCTGGCCGGCACTGCTGCCATTTTTGTTTGGGGAATGGCGTGGCCTTCCCCCTGAGGTGTTGGTGGTCCACCTGGGCAGGAATGACTTGGGACTCATGAAAGGGGTTGCCCTGGTCCTGCAAGCGAAGACTGACATGGCGGTGATTGCGGATCGCTGGCCTGGGTTGCTAATTGTTCTGTCGGCTATGCTACCCAGGCAGGTTTGATGGGGTCTGGGTGACTCTAGGAGTTTGGATAGGGCTCGGCGAAAGGCCAATAGGCAGTTACACTTGGCCATGGAAGGTGGCTTGGGCCGCTTCATTCTGCACCCTGATATACGGGCCTACCTGCCGGACCTGTATAGGGACAACGGGGTGCACCTTTCGAACAAGGGCAATGATATCTTTTTAATGGATTTAAGGCAAGGGGTTATGTCGGCACTGGATCGTTTGGTGGGGGCGAAGGCCTAAGCAGAGGTGTGGCCTTTGCTGTGGAGGGTAGAGCGACCAGAAAGTGGAAATGGTGAACACCTAGGCATTGTTATGATAATTAAGTGAGCATCCAAGAACAGTTCTCGGGTCTTGCAGCTCAGGGATGGGAAAGGAGGTTTTGCGTGGGAACAACCTGGCCCGGCTACCCTAGCAGGCTTTGGGGACTCTGGGTGGTTGGCCAGGCGTTTCTGCTATAGTTGCTGAGCTGCTGGTCAAGAGTTTTGTTAAGAAACCTCGAGATCAGGGGGGTGCATCGCCCAATAAGGCATGAAAGTGGGCTAGAGATGGACACCTGTCATGAGCCTCAGTACCCAACCCCTAGCCATGTTGTGTGAATAAATTAGTTAATAAAGTGGCCCATGTTTGAACCCAATGACTTGTGTCTGCCTCTTTCTTGCCGAATCAGGGGGCAAGGGGGAATGTACCCTTTGGGAATGGCCACAATACCGGAATATTCCATCCCGACTGAATTTAATCCTAGTCTGTGGTAATGAAAGGGGATTAAAGAATCCAAACAATTTTTTAATCAATGAAACAAGCCAAACCTAAATAAAGTCTCTTTACCCATCAGTATCAGCCATCACCATAATTGTGCATGGAATGGAAAAAGCAAAAAAGATGTGCTTTTGGTATATCTTCCATAGAAGTCCCATGTAAAGTCAGCCACTACTCTATAAGGCCTTTTTATGAGATTGCTGTTGAATTCCAAAAATAAAAACAGGGCAGTGAAATTCTGAAGTCCATTCCATGGATTTGGGTGAGCACATCTGGAGTGGTTTATTAGAAATTATTTTGGTAAATCTCTTTCTGGGAGGGAAGTGGTGGGGTATAGCCCAGTCTCAGCAGATCTTGAAAGTGGCGGGGTATAGCCCAGTCTCAGCAGATCTTGAAAGCTAAGCAGATCTTGAAAGCAGCAGATCTTGAAAGCACATCTGGAGTGGCTTATTAGAAATTATTTTGGTAAGTCTCTTTCTGGGAGGGAAGTGGCGGGGTATAGCCCAGTCTCAGCAGATCTTGAAAGCTAATCAGGGTCAGTTCTTCGATGGGAAGACTGCAAAGGAAGCAATGGTAGGCCGCCTCTACTTCTCCCTTGCTTTGAAAGTGCCTTGCTAGAGTAACTATGCAGAGTTACTCTTGTCTTAGCCAGAGTGCCCTCTAAGTTGAGTTAGTGTGAACTAGCTCACAGTTTTTTAGTCTCTGGCTCACACATTTTTGTCCTAGCTCAGGAAGGATGGCTCCAAAGCATACAAAGTTTAATTTTTGCTCACAAGGCTCCACAGCTTAGAGAGAGCATTGGTCTCAGCCCATAATTCTACATAGGATTGCTCTGTTCACTTAGGACATAAGGATACGATAGTGTGCACATGTGGAAATAAGTTCCATTGAACTCAGTGAAACTTTCTTCTGAATAAACATACACATGTAGGCTAAATAAATAGCAGGGAGGAAATTGTTGTGTTTTCCTAGCTTATTTTCCATTAATTTAGTGTGAGCTTAATGTACTCAGACATTTTTAAAACCAGATGTCTTCATGATCAATTTGTGGTTTTTCTTTTAAAATTTACATCATTTGTTTACAAATATATGACACACTAAATTACTCAGGCACCATCTGCCTGCACTGTTTCATTCTGAAATTCTTGAGCATTTTCTCCTTCAGTTTCTTTCTGATAAAGAGACATACAGTCTAGAGTATGCATTTCAACATCATAAAAGCTGCCAGCATAAAACTACTTACTCCAAAATTATGGGGCTCCTCTGAAACAGTAAAGCATGGTATCCTACCAGCTCTGCTGCAGGTTCCTATCAAATTGCATGCAAACTAAACAATAAGGCAGAGTCTTAAGAGGGTGAAATATCTGTAGGAAAACTGCAGGGAAGTCAAAAGTATTTGAATAGTTATGGCTATGCCACACACTATCTTTTTAGGTGTACTCCTTAAATTGTTTTAAGAGGACAGAGAAAACAGTCCTGGCCTGGGTAGCCCAGGCAAGCCAGATTTTGTTAGATTTCAGAAGCTAAGCAGGGTCAACTCTGGCAAGTACTTGGATGGGAGACTTCCTTGAAATACCAGCAGTCATGAAGACAGGGACAGGCTTTATTCAGCCACCTCTCTGAATATCCTCCAGGCTCCCAATAGGGGTCAGTCATCAGAGGTCACCATGACTTCCAGGTATGCGCACACACATTCATGCACATATGAAAAATACCAAAAAAAACCAAGACTACAGTTAAAACATGAAATGTATGTGCAATGCACATGTGTCTGTATACCATACAAGTACATTCAATAGTGATGAATGAAGAAGCAGCTCTGAAGAAGATTTGAAGCAAATTGGAAGAAGAGTGCCTGAACAATGAAAAGAAGGTAACTTATTGTTGAGAACTCAGCATTGTTCTACACAGCAGCCCCTCACAGAGGTCAAAAGAGGCCCAGGCCACTTCCATTTTTGACCCCCCCCCCCAGTAAATTAAAAAATGAAGAGGTGTGGAAACAATGATACAAAATTAGTAGTATTATATTTTAAATGTTTACATTTAATACAATAAGAAAAATACTATTGTAAGACTTTGTAATAATTGTTCCCATTTTTTAATTTAACATGTGATTTAACATCAAAAGTGCAAATTTGAAGCCTCCTGAGAACATGAAGCCTGGGCCAAATGGCCCTGCTGCCCCCTGCCCCGAGGCCTTGCTAAACGGTATTATAAATGTTTTGTGCACGTGCATTGTCATACTATTTTCCTGCAGCTATCCAGCTCCCCTGCCCATCATTTCCCAAGCCCACCTGACAAAAGAATCAGAATGGTGTAGTAGTTAGCTTGTCAGGGTAGGATCTGGGATATCCAGGTCTGAATTCCCACTCTGCCTTGGAAGCCTGCTTATGGACCTTGGCCCGGCCTCTCTTTCTCTGCCTAACCTACTTCAGAGGGTTGCTGCCATGAGGGTAAAATGGAGGAGGGGACGTTGTATGCTACTTTGGGTCCCCACTGGAGAGAAAAGTGGGAGCCAGCCCAGCCCTGACTCATCCCAGCCACTGGGGAGAAAGTTGCCTTGGGCCACTCATAAGACTCACCCTTCCAGCAGGCAGACGGAAGCATCAGGGGGAGCAGAAGCATGGCCTGAGCTCACCTCTGCTGGCAAAGAAAGAGGAGAGAGACAAGAAACTGTGGGGGATGCTGACAGCTGGTGGCTCTACCACATGAGGCATGGCTACCAATGAGGTCATCAGTCAGTCCATGGCTCAGTGGAAGATCATCTGCTTAGCATGCAGAAGATCCCGGTTTTAATCCCTGGCATCTCCAGTTTTTTAAAAAAAGAATCAGGTGGTAGACAGTGTGAAAGACCTCCACCTGAGATGGAGAGCTATTGCCAGTCTGTTTGGACCCTTAATTCCTCCCCCATGACTGCACACCAGTTTTAAAAGATACATGGCCTATTCTTCTGCCCTTGTAACCTCAGGTCCAAGGAAGGCAGCATACAGAGAAAAGCCTGCTGGGGCTTCCTCTGACTGTCTCCCTTGGTAGGCTTGCCATCCTTCAGGTGGGACCAGGAGACCTCCCAGAATTACAACTGAACTCCAGATCACAGAGTTCAGTTTCCCTGGAGGGTGGACTGTATGGCATATCTTGCTGAGGTCCCACCCACCCCAAACCCCACCCTCCCTAGGCTCTACCCCCATGAGTGACTTGGAGTTGGCAACCTTATCCATTAAACTTTGCTGGGGTGGCATGAGAGGAGGAGATCTTGGCCTGATCCAATAGGCTGAACTGCCTTGTCTCAAAAGTGCTTTCATGCCTACAGGTTCAATATCCAGCTTAGCAAGTGAGGGCTGCTGTAATGGCAGTAATAAGTATCCCTTCTCTTCTATGCAAACAAACTGGAGAAAGTCCCAGTCTTCAGAACTGTGCTATAAATTTCAGTTTTTCCTGCCAAACAACCTGTAAAATGTCACTTCAAGACATTAACTTTGGCTGAACTGTGCCCAGGAACCAGTTCAAGCATCCTCCCTTGGAAACAATCCTCCTTTTCTCATCCAAATTTAGGGAATCCTGGAGTAACTCTCTTAAGACAAGCTTTGCTTTCTGTCCTGTTGTGGATTTGCTGAGAAAAATGAACTATTTTAAACAAGATAGTTGAGAACAATATAATCTCACATACTAGTGAAAATTCTAGAAGCAAAATTTCTTTCCTTAAAGATTCAAAAGGTTAAAAAAACATATAGTCCCACTTGAATTTAAAGGAAATATGTGCAACAGCCATAAGTGGAATTTCATCAGTAATTCCATCTCCCGGACCTGCAGCAACCATTTCTAGAATTTATCTGGCCATTTCAAATTCATCTGTTTGTGCTGCCAACTTTTATCTATTGGAACATGCAAGAAGCACAATAATACTGCATCATGAAAAATTTGCATTTGTAAAACTGCACGCATGCTCATTCTTGCACATACATGTTTTGCATGCAAAAGTATAGATGGTTTGGTGCAAATGGATGAAAATATCCTAAGATTATAGATAGGCATCTATATAGCTACATCTGTATTTCATTCACAAGAATGCAGATGGTTTGGCAGAAAGAGATTAAAATATTGGTGAATGCAGAAATTGTGAGAACTCATAATGACTATTCACATAAGCATGAATCAGAAACAATTTAGCAAAAAAACATGTTATATTTCAGAGAGACTTTCAGAATTCTTTAATCAAGCATTCAGAAGTGATAAAAATACTCTAGAGGTCCAACAACAGGGCATAGAGGCTGAGGTCTTACCCTGATGTTGACTTCTGGCTCTGGTATTTGGAGGTTTATTGCTGCTGAACATGATAGACCTATCCTCCATGAAGCTGTCTAATTCCCTTTTAAAGCTGTCTGTGACTGTGGCCATCACTATATCCTCTTGTAGTGAATTCCACATTTTATTCAGTTGCTGTGTAAAGAAATAGTTCCTTTTATCCAATAAGATTGATTTGCTGAGTGATTGAGATAATTTCCAGAGTGGTTTTGGGTACTGGAGTTGCCCTTATTTAGTGTTCTTGAAATCACAAACCAGCTGAGCAGTGGAACCATTACTATATTGATTTTTGCTAGTTGAAACAGAGTAATTGCATCATAATCAGGGCTTTTTTTTGTAATGGTACACACTGGCGTTGAGTATGGGCAGTTTTTCAGGGTTCTCCCAGGCCCTGAGGAGGGACTCACCACAAGTTTGCATATAAATACTGGCAGTTTGTTTGTTTATTTACAAAAAAGCACTGATCAGAATGGTAGCATGGGCAAAACTGGCAATCTTCATAGTGACCTCTTCATTCTGTATAGTAGTTCAATTTAGTAGCTAAAAAGGTAAATGTAATTTTGGACTGCATCAACAGAAATATAGTGTCCAGATCATGCAAAGTATGATATTACTTTACTTTGTTCTGGGTAGACCTCCATTGGAGCATTATGTTCAGTTTTGGGAACTGCAGTTTAAGCAGGATGATAACAAGCTGGCAAATGTGTAGAGGAGGGCAACGAAGATGGCAAGGGGTCTGGAGACCAAGTCTTTTGAGGAAAGGTTAAAGGTGATGGGTATGTTTAGCCTGGAGAGGAGATGACTGAGAGGTGATACAATGGCTATCTTTGTGTTTGAAGGGCTGTCATATAGAGGATGCAGCAGAGTTGTTTTCTGTTTCCCCAGAAGGACAGACCAGAACCAATGGATTGAAATTAAATCAAATGAGTTTTCAGCTAAATATGAGAAAGAACTCAGAATGGCTCACAATAAAAATGTAAATTATTAAAACATAGATGTATAAACCCAATACATCATAAAACTCAGAAAGTCACAATACAAATAAAGTGCTGGTTAAGTGCTGGTGGCAGTAATGGTAACATCCCAGTAGGTCATAATAAGATGATATAAAGTAGTCAGTGTCCAATGTATCAGAAGCTGTTGATGTTAATATAAAGGGTCTCAGTTGTTATTGGTAGTGGCTCCTAATTGAAGGCCTGGGGGAAGAGCTCTGTTTTACAAACCCTGAGGAACTGTAAAAGGTCCCGCAGGGCCCTGATGTCTTCTGGGAGCTCATTCCACCAGTGTGGAGCTACTACTGAAAAGGCCCTGGCCCTGGTAGAGGCCAGTCTGGCATCTTTCAGTCCAGGGAAGGCCAGAAAATTTTGAGACCCTAACCTCAGTGCTGTCTGGGGAACATGCAGGGAAAGGTGGTCCCTCAGGTAGGCAGGTCCCAGACCATATAGGGCTTTAAAGGTCAAAACCAGCATCTTGAAGTGAATCCGGTATGCTGTTGGTAGCCAGTGCAATGCTTTTAGCACAGGCTGGATGTGCTCCCACATAGGGAGATCCATCAACAGCCTGGCCACTGCATTTTGCACCAGCTGCAGCTTCTGGAGTTGCGACAAGGGCAGCCCCATGTAAAGAGCAATACAGTAGTCCAATCTCGAGGTGACCATTGCATGGATCACTGTTGCCAGATCATTGCGTTTGAGGAAGGGAACCAGCTTCCTAATCAGCTGAAGATGGTAAAAGGCCATCTTGGCAGTGGCTGCTACTTGGGCCTCCATTGTTAGAGAGGCATCCAGGAGCACTACCAGACTCCTAACCCTTGACACTGGCACCAACGGCACCCCATCAAAGGTCAGTAGTGGGATCCCTACCACCGGTCCACTCAGGCACAGGACCTCCGTCTTAGTCGGATTCAATTTCAATTGGCTCAGTCTAAGCCAGCCCGCCATGTCCTGAAGCATCCAGTCCAGATCTTCTGGGTTAAAGTCGGACTGACCACCCAACAACAGATACATCTGGGTGACATCCGCCTATTGGTGACATCCTAGCCCATGCCTCCGGTCAATCTGGGCAAGGGGGTGAATGTAGATGTTAAATAACATCAGGGAGAGTGCTGCCCCTTGGGGCACCCCACAGATCAACGGTTGCCTTTGGGACAGCTTATCCCCGAGCACCACCCTTTGTCCCCTACCTTGGAGAAAGGAGATGAGCCATTGCAAGTGCACTGAATCCCAGTGTTGGTGAGGCGGTAGGTTAGTAGCTGATGGTCGATTGTGTCAAACACTGCCAACAGGTCCAACAACAACAGGGCTGCTGTCCCGCCCCAATCCAGATGCCTCCAGAGGTTGTCTGTGATGGCAACCAGTGCCATCTCTGTCCCATGGCCTGGGCAGAAGCCGGACTGGAAGGGTTCTAGTATGAGATCCCTTCTAGCTCTATGTTTCGGTGTTTCCCAGTATGCTCTTTCCCATATTTTCAGTTTAGCTGCCACCCAATAAAACCCAAGGTCACATGTTCTATTTTGTACTTTTCAAGGAGGTGACAATTACCTATTTCCAGCCTACTTTAGGACCCTTTCCACAAGGCATGCTTATAGCATGACCATTAATTATTCTACCCCTGGCAAGCACTTAAGTAATTGTAATGGCATAATCATGTTCTAGCTTGCTTTAGTGCATCACCTCAGTTGCAAAATGCCCATTTACGGGAAGGTAAAGCTAGTTATTCTTCAAAATCCATGTGTTTTTGAAAAAGGAAGGAGCTCAGCAGTTGTCATAAAAGAAAAATGAATTGTCAGCATTGCCTTTGCTCTTTGGTCAGTCCTCCCAGTTTCACAATGCTGGTAATTAGCCACAGCTTACTCTAGCTATAACATACATTTACTATCACACACAAGAAGAACAGATCCCACTCATAAAAACACTCCTACCAGCATTGTTGAGAAGGATCTCCTTGTGAACTGATGCATTTAGGAATGGGATATGTCGCTTACAGAGCTAGAGAATAAAGGATTTCCGATCAATTGAAGCTCTGCTTGACTCATGGCTACAGGGAAAAGTGATGTATTTCACCATAGACAAAGTTATCCTGCAGAATGTGATACAAATGGGCAACATTTCCAGTGGCGGCCTGTTTATAGTCAAGAAGACTAATGACATCTCTATGAAGGAAGAACATTTTCCTTCCAGCCAAACATTTTTTTTTCTGAAAAAGAAAATGTAATGGGCAGTTGATTTCCACTCCAGCCATTTATAAGCTGTTGATTTACTACTCATTAATGGTGTTCACATCTGCTGTGCTATTTCACTAAGATATGGGAGATTTACCTTGTTGTTTATTCCCTCAGAGATTTAAAATGTTTTTCCCGGGGAGTAATGAGTTATTGCTCCTCTTTTTAGAACCCTATCTTCCATTTTAGGGATGTCACAAAGCCTGGGGAATAGCTTCTAAATTTCCCACTAAAACCCATCACCCATGGAAACCGTGTCTAGAACGGAAAACAGTGGCCACTATCCAGGCATGTTAACTACTACAATAGGAAAATTGTCTGAGTCTATGCACATAGTTTAGGTGGCTAACTGCCAGTGGCTGTAGTACTTTACACGAAAAATTTAAAAAAAATACCTCTTTAGTATTGTACATAATTGTCCAATTGGCAGTAGAAGCTTTTACCGATCATTACTACTATACACCCGCCATTTGTTTCAAATAGGGTTTTTAAAGGTGGTTCACTGAAATATTGGGTAGTTGGACAGCAGTGATGTTTGATGGATGGTTCCCAATGACAGTGGTTTCTTGTAAAAGTCCTCTGAGGCATATGGTAACTCTTAGGGCCAAAAGGAGCTGTAGTCAGGAACCAGTTCCTTGATCAATATTGTAATGCTTTGCTTTTTGTTTTTTTTGTTTTTGCCAATAACACACTTGCAAATTAATTTGCTCTGCTGACATTGGTCTCTCCAGTTAAGCACCCCGTATGTTTGTATAACTGGTTTTACATCTACACAGTTGATAGCGTTCAGCACAGCAGTCACTGTTTGTACATGTATAACCCTCACAATTTGCTGTGTTCCTGGGTTTACGTATGCGATACCTTGAGCATCATTTTAAAACATCAACATTTTGCATATATGTGCTGTTCTTGTATTTCCACAGTTGCCAGCATTCATCATGTTGGTGCGGGCTCAGAAATTACCAGATCAAGCTGCTTAATACATTTCTATCCCACATTTCTTCCATCGTGAAACTCGAGGCTGCACGGGATCCCAAGGAGGCATCTTCTCAAGTACTGACCGGACTCAGACCTGCTTGCCATCAGAAAGGGTACAGTATCATGTGTCCTCCAACCATACATTAGTGCCCTAGAGCTCCCGAGGAACAGTGCAGAAACACTCAAATATTTGTAATCTCACTTAGAGGATTCAATGAACAGATTCAACCATGTGAGTCAGACATTCGAAATGGGCAAGGCTGAAATATTTGAGAAACAAGTCATATAACTTTTCTTACCACACCCCAGTGGGATTGAAACAACCAAGGTGAGCACCTCATTGATAAGTAATAGTGAAACACCCCCCCCCCGAATCATAGGCGTAGACTACAGGGGGGCTTGAGGGCTTGAGCCACCCCTGAAATTTCCCGGGGGTGCTCAGCCACCCCTGGCAAAACATAGCGCCTGCCGCCACCCCTCAATGCTGCACCTCCCTGGGTCCTTCCGAGGCCCAGCAGCCACTGCTGCTGGTGCCTCTTCCTCCCGGCCTGGCCACTCCTCTGTCCTTCCCTCTCCCTCTCCCTTCCTCTTTTCCGGGCGAAATGCCCAGCGTGGTGGCATCAACTGGAAGTGATGCCATCACGCTGGGCATGTTGCCAGGGCAACGCTCTAGCAATCGCCCTGAAACTCTATGGTGCCATAGAGTTTCAGGGCAATTGCTAGAGCGTCGCCCTGGCAACATGCCCAGCATGATGGTGTCATTTCCAGTTGATGCCACCACGCTGGGCATTTTGCCCGGAAAAGAGGGAGGGAGAGGGAAGGAGTGGCCAGGGTGGGGGGGAGAGTGGCACCGGCAGCAGCAGCTGGTGGGCCTCAGAAGGGCCCAGGGAGGTGCAGCAGTTTCCCAGGGGGAGAACATCACCCCAGCGAGAGCATGCAAGCTAAAGAGCCCCCCCCCCAGAATTTATAAAACTCTATACCCCTGCCCCAAATGGAACCACCACCTTCAGCTGTCTCTACCAAGGGATGGGCAGCATGCCTCTGGCCTCAGAAAAGAGGACGGAATTATGCTACCCTGAATCCTCTTCCTTTTCCTGACTGGCTCACATTGGCCCTCTCCCCCTGCTACACCTCTTAGAGCTCATCCTTCTCCTCCCTGGCCAGATGAGGAAGCTGCCTTATATCCCCCCCTTGACCTTCCCCCTCCTGGTCAGACATCCCCATCTCCCACAATCCACCTTCCCCAAGGTCAGGGCCGGTGCTTCCATTAGGAGAACTTAGGTGGCCCCCTAGGGTGCAGGCCTCAAAGGGGCGCAGAGCGGCATGGCTGGCAGCCCAAGGCAGTGGCCAGCAGCTGGGCATGCCATCTGAAACTGCCTGCTGCCAGCAGCAGCAGCCACCCATTGAAGTCCAACTGCTGCTACCACAACCGTCCAGCCAAGGGGAGGCAGGCTGGGCCCCTTTGGGGGAAGGGGCTGCCAAACGCTGGTGAGGAGCACCATCGTAGTGACATACACAAGCAACTGGCGGCATCCAAGGAGCAAGTTTTTCTGGTGGGCGGGCTTGTAGGAGAGGAGAGGGCGGGAAGGGGAAGAGACTCTCTCTACCAGGCAGCTTTTCTGCTGGGTGGCCAAACTGCAGCTCACGGATCCCTCCCCTGTGGCTCGCGAGTCTTTCCAAACCCCCTACATCCCCCCCCACTTTAAAAGCGGAGAGTTTTTAAATTTATTTAATTTTTTTTTTAAAAAAAAAACTAGTTGGGCAGGCAACCAGGCAGGCAACTGGGGCCTGCACACTGGCAGAAGCCCCACCCCCAGCTTCCAGGATCCCTCAGTCGGGCCAGAACAAGCTGGGGCGGCTGCATGTGTGGCGCCTTCTTGCCACCACAAGGGTAAGTTGCCTCATGGGGGGGGGGGGCTGTGGCATACTCCGGTGTGGTGCATGGCAGGGACTCTTTTGGGGTGGGGGCCAAGAGTGAGGTGCCACTGGACTCAAACTTTGTTTCTTTTCTTTTACTTTTAACAAACTTTTTAAAAACCAGTTTGGGGTCAGCCAGGTCTGCATACTGGCAGAAGCCCCACCTCTAGCTTCCAGGAACCCTCAGTCGGCCAAGAACAAGCTGGGTGGGGGCTGCATGTGCAGTGTCTTCTTGCCGCCGCTGACCAAGCTGCTCTGGAGTGGGTGGAGGGGTTTGCTTGGCTTAAGGGGTGTGTGTGTTCAGAGCGTGCTCAGCTCACCCACAGCTTCCCCAAGCCGGCTGGCCTGCAGCACCCAGAGGGGAGTGTCAAACCGGGGCTGCAGGAGCCTGACCTTTGCAAATAAGGGCGGTGTGGGGGGGGGGGGGGGAAGAGGCAGAAAGTTTTGCTGCTGCAGCCGCTGACAAGCCTGGACTCAGAAGCAGCAGAAGTACACAGCCCCTTTAAAGAGCGAGCTCTCTGAAGTGCAAGGTGAGGCATGGGGGGATGGGGTCTCTCTGCTACACCCAGCAGTTTTGCTGGCAGCCTGGAGAAATGGCTGGATGAAGGGATGGGGGAAGGGGAAGAGCGACAATTCATGTATGAAGAGCTTCTGCAAACAATTCATGATTTTTAAAAAGCAACCAAAAAGTCCAGTTCTTATTTGAAGGTGGGTCAAAACTGGGGGGGGGGGGGCACCAAAAGTTACCCTCGCCTAGTGTGCAAAAAAACCTGGGACCAGCCCTGCCTAAGGTAATAAAAAGGGAGGGGTTGTTCCAACCCAAATAGCCATGCCTTTCCTTGCCTACTCCACCTGTATGATCCTCACAGTTGGCAAGGTTGTGCTTCCACTTCGACCTCCTGTTCTTTTGCACCTGCCCTGCCTGCCATTCCCAGGGCTCCCAGGACTCTTCTACCCCAGGCAGGATCAGCTCCATCCCCCTCAGTTCCCCCACAGGGTCTCCCCATTCTCTCCCTTGCCTCCAGCCACCTTTGAACCCCACAGAGCTTGGGTGGGGATTCTTACCAGCCAGCAAGGTCTTTAGGTTCAGGGTCAATCATTTTATTGCTCATAGACCAACAGGTCATAAGCGAATATACGAAGTATAGTACATACAATGGAGTACAGCATACACCAGCAAGGTCTTCTTCACCCTGCCACTGGCCTCATTTATTTTTTAAAAAATAATAATCTAACATCCAAGACATTTGTAAAATATAGCAGTTGGATGATTGATTCATCACATGCAACTGCGCACACATGTGCTCTGTTTTTTTTTCAAAATTATTTTTAAAGATTGCAGCGACGGGGTGGGGGATGGTTTTCCGCAAAGGAAGCCTTCCTTTTTTTGTGAGAGGAGATGGAGAATCACAGGAAGGAAGGATGGCAAATGCAGTTTTCAATGGAAAGATTAAAAAATACATCGTCAGCCAGTGTAAAAGTACCTAAAGAAACAAAAAGGTGGCCAGGATTTTTTAAAATATATGTCAATGGTCGGTACTCTGCTGCTGGGTTGCTGCCATCCCCACCCCCCCATAAGGAAACAGTAGAAAGATGTGCAGTCAGGTGCACCTACTTTGGGGGTCTGTAAAATCAAAACCTGTTGTCCATTCTTCTAGAAACTTATGGGAACGCTAGATCCCAGAACTTTGTTCTGTGGAAATCTGTGTAAATACGGTGCCATCATCTTAAAAAACAAAACAAAACAAAAAGCTGCACCAGACCATCAAATTGGTTCTGCCACTGAAAACAATGATCCAGAAATTCCAAAACCCTGAAAAAGAACACAGATTTGAATCCTGAGCCCGTACTGTCCTACCCCCAAATCAGGAATAAATGATAAAGCTGTCCTCCCTGAATCCTAGATCCAAAATTTTAATGATTTCCCCCCCTCAAAACATGGCCCTAGTTGCAGAGAAAAGAAGTATGCCTATAAGGCAGCACACAGACAACTTGCATGTGTGACACCTAATCGTACTTGTATGTTTGAGCGCTGGGCTCGAGGAGAAGCCACCCAATGAACACTGATGAGCTGTTCAGTGAGATCTCAGCATGGTCATAAATGAATCAGCGACAAGTTTGTGAGTGGCAATCGGGATATGAACAACACTCGAAAGAGTTTGAGCATCCCTAATTTGAAAGGTCGGGTACGGGTGTGATGCAATTTTATTTTTGACCCCTTCACAATTCAGCAAGGATGTTTTAAAGGCCATTCCCTACTCTCCTTGGGGAAAGCTAACCACAAAGGCCACCATGAGCTCCTTGTATGAAGAGTGGGATAAAAAAATGCCATTGAGAGCGGCTTTCCCTAGATACGTCAATGAGGCAGCTGTCAGCAAGTGTACCACTGTTTACGCATGAAACTGTGCCCCAGAAGAAATGCCTGGGGTCTACAGAATGTCTGACATATTCCTTTACAAGTAGTAGCCATTGTGTAGCTGTGTGAAGTCTAGCCACTCTGAGCAGCAGAGGGCTCTCTATTCTACCTTTGAGTATAGGAGTAGGGAAGGATGGGGACATGAGAGTGAGGACAACTGTTTGTGTCTGGCTGTGTCAGGAATTACACTTGTTGCAGGGTAAGGAAATGGTGGCTTGGGGTCAGAGATGCGAGGGGTTCCCAAATATGACTTTTTGTGGAGTCCCGTTTGACAAATGTTTAAATCAATCCCTGAGTCCAGCTTCAGCTTATTATTTGTCTCATCAATGCACTTTCTCAAATGATAGCAGCATGGTTTATTATGATCTAAGTGTGTGATCTCCCATGGAGTCTGCAGCTGGAATTGAATTCCAAGTAAATATATTTAACATCGTGGTGCCAACAAGACTTATATTTGGTCAGTATTCTACATGACCTGATTTTTCAAAACTTCTCCCATAGTAGTTGCAGCAGTACATCCATCCTACGCAGCTGTACTTAGGACCAGGGCTTTTTTTGTAGAAAAAGTCCAGCAGGAACTCATTAACATAATAGGCCACACCCAACAGCAGGATCTCATTAGCATATTAGGCCACACCCCTGACAGCGCAGCTCCCTCCCAGGATCGGCTTCCCCAGGTGCCCCGCAGGTTGCAGGGTGCACGGGGAACCCGAGGGAAGTAAGGTAGTTTCTGGATCGGCTTCCTCAGGTGCCCTGCAGCTGCAGGGTGCTGGGGGAACTCAAGGAGGGGAGACAATTTAAACTGCCTTCCCTCCCTGGATCAGCTTGGCTTCCCGGAGGTTCCAGGGGATGCCAAGGGGGGAGAGGCTGTAGGCGTGGCCAACTCAGAAGCCAGCCGGAACTCCGTTCCTGTTCATTCCTGCCCCGGACACATCCCTGATCTTCACCAGCAGTGCAAATCTACTCATTTTGAAACTATTCATGAATTCAGATCTTTACATACAGATGCCCGCTTTCCTCTCTTGCTACCCAGACTGTGCATTCTTTCCAATTTCGCATCTCCCGGCTTGCTGGAAAAAAACCCCCCACGAGTGTAAGTGACTTAGAGGAGTGCCAAGTTACTGAGCTGTCTGTCTTTGATGGATGTCATTCAGTCTGTTTCAGAATTAAGCTTCCCGTTACATTATTTGCACCATATAGTCTCTCTTTGGGGGTGGGGTGGGAATTGTGACAAACTAATTTTCAATTTGTTTGTGGGCAGAGTCACATTTACAAAACAAACAGGCAAATCATTTCAAACAGAGAGAACACTCAGAGCTAAGTGGTATATTTCTTCAACTGATACCCAGTGACCTTTCAAGATGAAAGGATAATAGTCTACACAGAGAGAGAAGGGAGGGGGGAATCTCTCTGCTGTTTGCAGGGTTTAGAGGTCACTTTGGCTACACAGAGAAAATGATACAATGCAGGCAGCAGACAGAAGTGAAGTGGCAAACATGACTCTGTGTGTGTGTGTGTGTGTGTGTGTGTGTTCTATTCTGAGCCCAGCCATTCACCACTGACATTCATCATTTAACAAGCTCCTCTATTACCAGACCTAAGGATGTGTTCTGTTTATTGTGTGTCTGAGGCTCCATTTATGTATTGTCTGTCTATCTAGTGCCCCCCCTTTTTTACAAAAAGGCTGAAATTAATTGGTCCATCTATCCCCAAAGCCAAATGGCATGTCCATCCCATTCAGCATTCTGGTGATCATATGACAGAACCAAGAGTAGATGATGGACGTCTGATCTAACAAAGCAGGATATTATTCCCACTGAAATCTAGTGGTGACATGCACCTCTGTTTACTATTACAATTAGAGCCTTTGTTTTGTCATTGAGTTCCTGGGAGTCAGCTTGCTTCTCCCATTGAGAAATCCCACAGGCATTTCCCACACATCATTAAAAAAATAATATATATATATATATATATATATTGGCCACAGAGATGCCTCTGTCTTCAAGAACACAAAGCCCGACTTGGACAGAAATAGGAAACGGCTCTCGGCTTTGCAGGACTTAAAAGTACTATTTCTGATTATTAGTATGTACTGGAAGTTTTGATTATGGAAACTGAAATAATCTCCTGGACAAATTGTTTGCGGGGATGAATTTCTTTATTAAGGTATCGTGGGATAAAATTGCTTCCACATGGAAGCAATCTTTTTTTTTTTTAAGTGACATCTGTAGAATGAGAAACCCAATGTCCTCCTCTGCACACAGTGCAGATAACCTTCGTAAGAACTGAGGAAAGGTTACCTTTTGTGATAGTTAATGCTCTAAATGTAAACACTAAATTGGTAAACAGTCAATTTAAAAGTCAGACCTTAGCATTCCAAAGTCTCCTTGAATGCTTACACAAGAAACTCTCTTTTCCCTTGAGCAATTTTTCAGGGTTTTTTGTTTTTTTACGAAGGTGAAGGAAACAAAGTTGATGACGGCAGATATATAGTCTGATACTATGTGATGTGTTGGAAATGCAAAGCATTTTGCAAGAGCTTTAGACTCTGACTCATACTGTAGGCTTTCAGAAATTTGTTTTCTGTGTTCCTGTATCTGAGATGATTCTATGGGGTAATTAAGGCAATTCCAATCATATACAGGCTGTCTTCTTTTAAAGAGGGATGAGAATTGGAATGACTCCTCCTTTATCATGTTTGTTCTTTTAACACAACATTAACAGTTTTGATTTGTTTTTGTTTTTCTATGTGCAAATCAAACCTCACACCAACTTTTTCATATAAAACGTACATATATTTCAATTTTATTTGTGCCTCAACAAACCAGCAGAGTACCTATAGAAGCATGGGGGGGGGGGGAAGAGACACTGGTAATCTTAGGGAAAGAAAAATGCCATTTCTCCTTCAACCCCTCCTGGCTGCCAGCTCCAGTTTCCCTTTCCATCATTTCTGTTTTTCCTTCTTCCTCCTCCTCTCCTTCCTCCTCTCCAGTGTTACCACTGCTTCCTCCCTACAGATTTTGTTCCAGATTATGCACAAAATGGTGCACAAGCTTGAATAGTTTATCTTTTGATATACTCAGGGGTCTGTTGGGGCTGGATTGAGGCGGAGCAAAGCTCTGCCAGCTCAGGAGTGGCCACTAGGGCAGCCACGGGCCGAATCAATTCTCTAATCTGATTCAGCCCGCTGCCGAATTGCCGCCGAAATTCGGCAGCAATTTTAAAAGCAACTGGAGGGGAGGGGGTTTGAGGGAGAGGCTCCAAACTTGCAGGGTAGCTGCTGGGGCCTCTTCTCGAAATACCCACCAAGTTTCAAGAATATTGGACCAGGGGGTTGCCCCCATTCCCTCCATTGTTCTCTATGGGAGGAAAAAAGTTAACATAAATAATAGACATAGTTGAAAATGGGGGCAGATAAAAGACAGATTGATTGGGGGATGGGAAGGAGAGAGGGAAGCATAGAAAGGGTACTAGGAGAAGAGAAGAGGAAATAGTGTAAGGAGGGGAGATGCAAGGGAAATGATGGTGCCCCCTGCAAGCCCTTGAAAGTTCCCCATCGTGCACCAGCGCACAGTGGCCAGCCCTGCACAAGTGGGCCATAATTTCCCCAGGTAGAAGCAGTGAGGGAAAGGGAAGGGGGGGAAGCTAAAAACAGGAGGGCAGATAAGGGTAGAATGACTGTTGAGTTGGAAGGAGAGAAGGAGGCAGGAAAGGGAAAGAGGCTATTAGAGCTAGCAGAGAAGAGAAGAAGAAATAGTGGGGAGAAGAAATGAGGTGTTCCCTCCAAGTCCTTGCAAGTCCCCAGTTGTTATATATCTAATTCCCAGGACCACTGATGTATATTTGAAGAGCTCAAGGGCAGGTAGTTGAGGATATGGCTATCTTTCCAATTACGGATGCCTGGCTCTTGCCTGACACTCCCAGGAGCTTTGGGGACAGGGCAAGGGGTGGACACAATGTTTTTCACTGTGTTGATGTCATGTTCAGGCAAAAAACCTGCACATGATGCCAGCACATCAGCCAGTGCTCGGGAAACTCTGTGCTTTTTGCCTGGATGTTACATTGACACATCATGTGGAATCATTTCTGTCTGCCAGAGGCCAGGGAGAGTGGGAAAATGCCCAGCAGATATGGGCAAATGGCATCCCTGCTCTCAATTTTCAACACAAGCAAGGGGCCCCAAAATGTATACTGACCAGAACACTGGATGGAAATGGTATCTGCAACGTTCCTTTTTACTTGGAGATCAAGATTAGAGTACTCATTCATGTTTCTGTTCTCAAGTTCATAAAGAAAAGATGTGTGCTCAAAACAACACCTGTCAATTAACAAAGAGACCCAGGGGCTTCAACAAGTAGTTTCAGAACAAAAGAGCTAATGCAGTCTATACTTCCAACTACCAACCAGAACTAAGCAGGGACTCTACCCTATGAGACTAAACCAATTAACACTAAATATCAGGGAGAAAGCAGATCATTCATACCAGGGCTTTTTTGGTTGAAAAAACCCAGCAGGGACTCATTAGTATAATAGGCCACACCCAACAGCAGAAACTCATTAGCATATTATGCCACACCCCTGACAGTGCAATTCCCTCCCAGGATCAGCTTCCCTAGGTAACCCGTGGCTTGGAGGATATATGGGGAACCCGAGATAAGGAAGGCAGTTTCTGGATTGCCTTCCTCAGATGCCCCGCAGCTGCGGGGTGCCTGGGGAACCCAAGGGGGAGGAGGCAGTTTAAACTGCCTTCCCTCCCTGGATTGACTTGGCTTTCCCAGGTGCCCCATGGCTTGTGAGGCACCTGTGGAACTCGGGGGGGGGGGAGGCTGTAGGCGTGGCCAACTTGGAAGCCAGCCAGACTTCTGTTCCTGTGTGTTCCTGCCCCAAAATAGCCCTGATTCACACAATAAATATACCACACTACTTCCTTTTCATATAAATGATTATTATTAGATGAGTTGACTATAATTTATTTGTCTAAAGGCCGCTTCATTGCCACTGGAAGAAAATGCTGATCATCAGTAGGGATTCATTTCCTGATGTTTCCTTTTTCTAGGTTCAATGTAAACTGCACATGCATCTCTAGGATAACTACAATAATTGTCAGATGTTTCAGTCCCTGTGTTTTATAAAAACCATTATCAGGTTCTGTGACTTTGCTAAGGAATTCAAAGTTTACACAGGTATTTCTGCAGATCTCTATTTTCCAGTTCATTTGTCATGCTATCACTCTTTTTTAAAAACTTGTGTCTCTTATATGCCCTTTAGGAAGTCAGAAAGAGTGATAGCATGACAAATATGCAGTGTTTTCATTTCAGTATGTCATGACACTTTTGCTATGGATTGAAGGGGGCTGTCAGATATTGCTAAGGACATAAAAACACAATGGACACTTTGGTTATTTCCTGAAATTTAAGAAGAAATAATGGTATGTCTAAATTCTTCTTCTCCCTTCAAAGCAGAGCTCCCTAACTACTTCCAATATTGTTTCTACAAACCTCCAGTCCCCTTTAATTCTCCCAACAACCTCCCATCTCACTGAATAATTCATACTTGAATACTCTCAATAGAGACCTTCTGATAGTTACCCTGGGCAACCAGAAATAAATAGTTTCTCCTATCTCTTCTAGCTCCATAAAGGGGGCTTTAAAATTTCAAATACATTTTCAAGAACGTTTTCCTGCTTTCTGAAATGTGGACAGAAGAATGCACCAGTTCACAGCTTCAGCAAAGAACCATCTTATTCATGGGGTCATTTGCATCCATGCCTTCTTCCAGTAACATCAAGGCAGAGTATATGGGACTTCTAAGAAGTATTTCATCCAGGTTTGCTTATAGCACAATATGATAACATCACCCAAACAATTGGTTCCCATATCAGTGAATTATTCTACTATAGTGGCTCAGGTTTTGACCTAAGTATTGGAAAATCCTTGGTACAGGCAAGCCATAGTTGCAGTCTTAATTCGTTCCCCCTTAATCAAAGAGACAATGCTGACTTTCCTTATGAGGTTGTTGTAAGGATTACTGATAAAGTATATAAGGCACTAGAAATGCTTGTGTGCCAAAATTTAGCAAAGGTGAAAATATCACCAAAGGTAGTGGAATGCAATAGTCTTAAGGTTTTATAAACTAGATTGGGAGCAGGTCTTGTCTGTGTAGATATGAATGAATAAAGATGCTGGCTTACATAATAGGTCCTGCGGCACTTTATCAGCCTCACTTCCTTGCCTGCAAATTATATACAAAATAAAAGAAATTATCTTCCTCTTAAAGCTATCATGCAAATCAGTGAGAAAAGATTGCTATCGTAATCTTGTAGTTGTTAGGACATTAGCCAAAGTAGGTGTACAGGCAGCTTAATTCTAAACTCTGGACACAGGTGCATCACCAATGCCAGCTCAGTGCTGGCATAGCTAGTTTGTATACTAGGTTCTTTCAGCAGAAGTAAGACCCAACTCCAAAAAGCTGAGACTGTAGCAACAACACTAGAATGAACACTAGAATGAAGATACAGAGCATACACCTAAACCATGCAGGGGAGTTCCAATGATGTTCCCATGTCAACCAGATACAGAAACAGCCAACCAATGTACTATTGTGCCAGCATGCCTCCACAGTGTCAGTCTACCCTTTGATATCCAGAAGAAAACCAGCGCAGCAACATAGTGAATACGCTCTGTCGGGAGAATTGTGATATGATCAGCAAGAACCCTGAAACAACTCCATAACTGAGAGCTGTCCAGAAACAGGAATCCCCTTTTGGAGAAGGAAGGAAGCATGTCCATTGCAACCATATTACTCAAACACTTCTACAGAGGAGCAGCCATGTGGTATAGTGGTTAGACTGGGAGACCCCAGTTCAAATCCCCACTCTTCCATGGAAGCTTGCAGGGGGACCTTGGACCAGCCATACACCCAACCTAACCTACCTCAGAGTTGTGAGGATTAAATGGAGGAGAGAATACCTATGTAAAGGGGGGGGGATGAGTAATAAAATAAATAAATGATGGGCAAACTATCTATCAAGGAAGATAGCCCAAAATCTCTCGATAAGCTTCTGAGTAACCCCATAAGTCCCTAAAATGAATGTTGAAAGTTACTGATTTAGTTTGTCAAACATAAAGATAAGTTAAGTCTTTGAAGGCATTTGGCAGAAGGAACCTGTAGTAACTCAAAGCTTGCTGAGACTGGAGGTTTCCAAGAGTACCTATTAATTATTGCCATTGTATGGAACCCCTGAGGATGTAACTGCTAATGAGACAGTGCTATATGCTATTTATGTGCATCTACCATCTAGCACAGACAGGTAAATAGTTCAGGTAAATTCACAGGAGGTACATTTTTCTTAGTTTCTCAAATGGTTAGTATACAGAGTAGCCTATGATTGACCCTCCAAAACTCCACACAGGGACACTGTAATTTTACAGAGGAAGATCTCCCTAAACAACTTGTTGCCTGATACAAAAAGTTATTTCTAATTAGAAACATCTCTTTGGTTTATTTTAGATTCCCAGTCGACCCCTGTTACCTAAGAGGGACTTCCAAACAGAGCTCCTCTTGAGTCTGTAGAGCTGCGTGATAATTTCTTGATCACTCTTGAAGCCTTAGGAAAGCCCTTAGGACAACAGCTATTCCACTGCTGCATTTTGACACAGGCAGAGAGAGAAGTTAAATACCCATGACAAAGTAAGCTTGTCTATAGTTCTACATGAACTTTTCAATTGAATATCTATGCAAAAAGAAAGTCAGAGCGAATCTTTACAAATCTATTCATTTTTATCCAGGATTTCTTCCAAGGCAGCATATGTACTAATAGGTAGTGGAAATGGCCATCAAGTCACAGCTCACTTATGGTAGTCCTGTAGGGCTTTCAAGGCAAGACATTGCCTGCCTCTGTATAGCAATTTTGGACTTACATGGTAGTGCCCCATCCAAGTATTAACCAGGGCCAACCCTGCTTAGCTTCTGAGATCTGATGACATCAGGTTAGCCTGCACCATATTGGACACATATTACATAGATGAAGGATAAGTAATCTGAATGAAATTTCTTCTGGCCTTCAGACCTGAAGCAACTAGGCCAGCCCTAGCCATTATCCTAGCAGCACTATGACAGCTATAGATGCACTCTACCTTCGGTCAGGGATGCCAGCCTCCAGGTGGGACCTGAGGATCCCTCAGAATTAAAGCTCATCCCCAGACTACAGAGATCAGTTCCCCTGGAGAAAATGGGTGCTTTGGGGGGTAAACTCTTTGGCATTGTACCCCACTGAGGTTGCTGTCCTCCCCAGGCTCGATTCTCAAATCTCCAACCTGGATCTGGCAATCCTACATCTCTTATCCCTTGCCAGTGGCCAGAGGGGACCTGGCAATCCTACTTTTAGTGGCTGTCATGAGTCAGCCTGAGCTCAGCATGAAGTCCTCAGGGGAGGAGGACTCCTCAGAGGAAGAGGACTCCTCAGGAGATGGGGAGCCACTCATGGCTGGCTCTGAGTCAGTAGAAGCCAGCGGACAGGCTGATGAGCTGCAGGCTGACAAAGACCACTAACAGCGGATCCAGAGCCACTGCCCAGCCCAATGCAGGAGGTGAGGCTCAAGTGATTAAGATCAGTCCACCAGGCTCGCCTCCACTCTTTGAGTGCCAGAGACAGAAGCATAGAAGGGAGCAGCAAGCAAGGAGGGAGAATGCATGTCTCCTGGCCCAAGCAGCTGTCTCCTAACAAGGGCTTGTTATGAAGTGCCTATAGAACCCAGTGCTGGGAGCCTGCATGTTGTGGAAGCAACAAATCTTCAACCTCTTGACTCAGTGATCATAGCAACAGCAAAGAATTATACCATCTGAGTTGCTGGCAATCAATATGGCTTTTGAGGTGAGGTGGCATCACTTGTAGGGGGTTCAGCTCCCAATCCAAGTCCAAGGTAATTGGAACCTGGAGCACCTACAAGTGGCTCGTTGGCTAAACCAATGGCAAATCTGTTGTTTTTCTCCTGTTTTGACTTCAAGATCACCTACATCCTGAGTGGTCAGAACAAGTGGGCAGACACTCTGTCTCAGAAGCCTGAGTACTCCTCCTCCCTAGGTGAAGCTAAGCTGCTAACACCTATCCTGCTCCCAGAGACCTTTGCTGCCACACAAGCTCCTACAGGGCTCTCAGATCATTTACGGGAGCAGCAGGCCATGGACTCATTTGCTCAGTGCTGGCTACAGCAACTTTGGGATCCTAGTTGTCTGAGCCCCAGCACCTCATGGAGGAAACTGGCCTGCTCACTCACTGGGACCTTTAAGACTGGAAGTACTACAGCTGGTACATGATTCCAGGATGGCTGGGCACTTTGGAAGCTACAAAACTGAACATCTATTGATCTGAGAATTTTGGTGACCACAGGTTCACTCAGTTGTAGCCCATTACATGGATTCCTATAAGGTCTGAAGATCCAAAGTTTCCTACTGCACCTACCCTCTCCAGAAGGACCCTGGAAATCCATTTCCATAGATTTCATCACAAACCTGCCACGCTTAAAAGGCCATACATGCATTCTAGTGGTGGTGGACCTCCTCACTAAAATGGCCCACTTCATCCCCTCTCCCAGACTATCTTCAGCTCAAGGTGTGGCCCAACTCTACCTCCAACACATCTTTTGACTCCATGGAATACCTAACCACCTCATCACAGTCCGGAGGACCCAGTTCACTTCCCACCTCTAGAAAACCTTTCACTACCTCCTGAGCACCCAGATCCATCTGTCCTTAGTTCACCACCCACAGTCAGACAGCCAGGCTTAGGGGACCAATTTGACATTGGAACAGTATCTCTGCTGCTATACTAACCACCAGCAGAATAACTTGGACCAGCTCTTGACTCTGGGATCTTCCTCCCTGCGCTCATGAATGATCTAAGACTGTTAGACCTTGCTTCCTGTATAATGTTCTAAACTGGACTCTGCTCTCTTGGTAACTGACCTTTGGACTTAACTTTGACTCTGACTCTGGAATTCAGCTTGGACTTACCCTATATCTTGACAGTTGCCATTTCCTCATTCTGGGTTTTAATCCTGACACACTGGATTGGCAGATATGTGTTTAAAAGTTTTTTAAAATTGCTATCAGCTTATGGCACCCCCTCCCTTGCTCCCACCCCCTGAGTCTCCATCTCCCTCCCTCCATTGGCTGACAACCCTTGCCTGATAGCCCACTGACTAACCAGAAAACCTGTGTAGTGTTCCTTCCAAATATTTTTGTCCCTGCTTGGTATTTCTGTTCACAGCATTTTCCCCAAAATTATATTGCTGGCTTACTGGTTTTGGAATGCTTTTCATTTTATAACTAGGGATGCTATTTGCTGGAACCATTCCAGTTGTAGTGTCATGTGGCAGGAGCAGGCAAATGTCTTGCTTTTAGTTGCTAGCAGCATGACAAATGGTGGATCAGAGGAAAAGAGACTTTTTTATTTGCCTAAATCACCGCTGGCACCCTAGAGAAGGGAGGCAAAGGCAAAGGCCTCCCTTGTATTATCTAAAAGGCAGGAACCAGTCTATTGTAGCTTAAATGTGCCAATCAGCCAAATATCCAAAACTGTTCTTGTTTGTACTCCATTCTCCCCTTCCTTAGAACAGGCAGCCTGGTTTCCACTCCTCTAACTGTTAAAAAAAATGGGAAAAGGCACTATCAGATCTCCCCCTTCTTTAGAAGCAGCCCTAATGAAATGTGATTATGCATGAGTCCATCTGTTTTGGGTACACTAAAGATGGGGAATGACATACATTTCTTACAAAATGGACCATGCAGCCAAAGGGAGATAAAATCCATACTATAGTATACCTTATTTTTCTGTGTGAAGCCTCACCAACCAAGCTCTGGAAAGCACGTTGTTAGGCAGATGAAAAATCCAGTACTGGAGAAGAAGGTTAACTCTTAGGCTGAAGACATACTGCCATTCTGCCGCGCCTCCATGGCGCAGCAGAATGGGGCAGGGAGAATTTCCCCCATGGCGCGGCATTCGCACGCCGCCGGAAGGAAGCCGCCCGCAGCGTTCAGACTGTGGGCGGCTTCCTGGAGTGGCGGGCAGACGCCGCGCGGCTGCCCCTGCCCGTGCGCGTTCACACCCGCTCCAGCGGGTGGAACGCGCTCGCGGGGCGCGCCGCAGCAGCCGAGCACCACTTTGAAGTGGTGCTCAGCTGGTGCAGAAGGAGCACGGTGCCGGACACGATGCATCTGGGCCACCTCCTGTGGGCAGATGTGGCCGCCTGAACGGCCACTCTGTGTCTGCTTCTGAAGCGGAGGCAGAGCGGCCGAGACGGCCAATCTGTCCTCGGCCTTATATTATACCATACTCATTAAAAATGGGAACCCCTTCATGTTGAGGCTATGCCCTGATAGTCCCTGTTCCCTGCCAATGTTGAATGGGGCAGCAGGGGAAAATGTGGGGGAGGAGGCATTGTGCAATGCCACAACATCACTTCCATCTAGGAAACCAATCTCTTTGGTTGCATGTTGCCATTTTGGGAGTCTGTGTCCTCAAAAGCTCCCACCTTTGAACAAAATTTTGTTAGTGCATACTGATGGCATCAAAGGAGTGATGGCCAAGCTATACAAAACTCTATTAGGAACTGAAGACAAATCACCACTAAAACATCAACTTCATTGGCAAGCTGATCTACACATGGAATTAACAGACAGGCAATCGCAAAAAATCTGGAACTCATTTGCAAATTCCTCAAAAAGCATCAACGTTAAACTCCAATTCTTTAAAACAATCTCACACTGGTATTACACTCCAGATCGTTTAAACAAAATGAAACTTTCTAACAGCCCCTTGTGCTGGAAAAACTGCGGTTATACAGGATCATAATTCCACTGTTAGTGGGAATGGCCCAAAGTATATCCCTTCTGGAGTGAAGTCATCAAACAAATTAATGAGATTACCTCGCTTAATTTACCCATCAATCCTGAAATAGCTCTCCTCAATCTTACAGATCCAATGGTGAGAACAGTAGCTCTTGAAGAACTGATTGCAATTTAGCTACAGCAAGAATAACAATAGCTTCAGTCTGGAAATTAGCCACTCCCCAACTATACAAACCTGACACAACAAAATATGTGATCAATTTATTTTAGCTAAAATCACAAACATCATTCAACTATCAAACAAAGATTCCCCCACTGCATCATCCTGCTTTGAATCTATATGGTTCTACCTACTTAAATACATGACAGAAAAAGATATACTCCCAACAAACACAGCCTATCTTTCATGGTTACACTTCTGATCCAACTTCTAACTTAAAGGAAGGGATAGATTTCTCAGAGAAGATAAAATCTGACAGATTAAATCTGATCACATGATTGAAGGGTTTAAAACACAATTTGAAGATGTGTAGTAGATATTAACAAATGGAGACCCGCAAGAAACTTGCGGGATAGTTATCCCATTCCTCGCACCTTTGCTTCCTCCCTTGTCTCCCTACCTGTTTCACACTCTTTCTTCCTTCTGCCCCCCCTTTCTTACTCTGTCTCTCTCCTCCATGTATGTTACTTCCTCTCTCTTTCTGACCTGTCCTTATTCTCTTTGTTTTTCTGCCTCCCCACGTCATCACTCTTTCTCTCTCTTTCTGCCTCCCACCTCAAATCCCACCCTCCCCAGACTCTACCTCTCAAATGTCCAGGAATTTCCCAACCTGGAGTTGGCAACCCTATTTCCTTTCCACCCAACAGCCAACCTACCTTTATCCGTCTTCAGCTTTCCATATCAACCCCCATCCCCTGCAGTCTCTACCTAGGAAAATTAGTCTTTCTCCACAGTGGGGACTAAAGCAGTTTACATTATTATTTCCTCCTTGTCTGCACAACAACCCTGTGAGGTTGGGTAGGCTGAAAGTATGTGACTTGGCAACCCTAGACTGCTGCCAGTAAAAACCCTGCCTATTACTGACAGAAACAGGTAGAACCTCTCCCCCCCCCCCCCGAACATTCTAATCTCCTCACAGTTGATGTCCGGAGCTGATGCCATTTCAAAAGGTACTGGGAGAAATTCAATGGTCCCTGAAGTTTTTTTTTTTTCCCCACTTTTTGGATTTTTCTGCAGACTGAGAAAGGGGCCTGACTATGTAGGAAAAGCTGTTGGGGAAGAGTGAGCTCTCTTTTGGCAGAAATAAGCATCCATGCAGAAAAAAAACCCCTCTCGGAATTAGAATATAGATAGGGAAATTAAAATCAAACAAAATCTTGATTATACTGTACTTACCTCTAGGCTCAATTTGTGGGTGATATTGTTGATATTATTATTTGTATCTGTTCAAGCTTTTCAATAAACAACTGAGATTTAAAAAGAAGAAGAAGCTCCCACCCCTGTTGGGGCTCAAGCTGGCAACCCTAGTCCCTTTGAAGTGTTTTGAGCTGCAGTGGTGGGGAGGCACTCATATTTTGCCTGTCTTTTCCCGTATTATGGCTTAAAGAAGCTGGGGTGAGGGCATTTTTAACCAAGAAGCAGCATGGGGAACATTTAAACCACCACCACCCATCCCCTTCACCTTGGCTACAATCCATATTGGCAGAGTAGCAGTTGGTTTTAAGGCCAAACGGAAAAAAAAAATCTAGAGTCCCAATCACAGAACTCTACAGAGTGTGTGAACTTTTGCCTGAGGATACAATGAATGGTGAAGTTCTTCCAAGTTCACAGTGCTTGAAAAATCTGAAATCACAGCCTCCCTGTGGGATTCATGTTCTTTTTACCATGTTACATACTGAACGTCTGTGCTCACTTGCTTTTAAGGGGATTCTCTGCACTTCTGCTTCTTTTGAACACAGTGTTCACTGCTGAGTAATGTTTTCTGAAGTATTCATTGGCTTTGCACAAGACTAAATGTGCTCATGCAAGAAGCAAATCCAATTCTCCATTGAAAACAGTGGCTTTCCAGAGGTCTCTTAAAGTCTTCAGAGAAAGGTTCATTTATTTTACTTGTTATTACACTTCCAAGCTGCCAGCTCATTTCTCAGAGAAGAAGACACCTCTGTAGTTGTCTGTGGGAGGAATTTGAAATTTATTGTAAAAGCAAAAGCTTTTCCTTCCAGGGTGAAGGATAGTTCCCAAAGCCAAAATGACAAGCAGAGAAGAAGGAAGGAGAAACTGTCAGAAGACAAACTTTATTCCTTTCATAAAATCAATTTATATACAGAACATCATAAACAGTACATATCTATTTGGTATATTTGAATTGTTCTTTAGATACTCCTTGAAGTAATTTATATGGAAAAAGTATCTGTCACTTTTATATGAAAATTAATAATACTCAAATAGCTTTCGCTACCTGTATTTTCAGACCTAATTAAGTATATTCTTAAAACAAACAAATGAACAAACAACCCCCTCCTATCTTGTTTGTCTTAAATATTGCTTATATTTATGGCAGATACCTTCAATTTACTATTATTTTGTAACACAAGAGAATGTTTTATGCCTTTGTGGCGTGCCATCTTCAAGGGCCTCAGTGGTGCTGTTGAAGCCACTCCCACGGCAGCCAGGAGTAGATCAGGCTGCTTCAGAAGTGATGTCATCACAAGGCTCAGAAGGAGGTCAGCATATAAAGGAGCTACTGAAGAACCTTGGGGGCAATTGGCACCTACTATATATATGTAGAGGCAAGCACTGGTATGGACTCACAGGCTGCAATCAGGAGGAAACAGTGTGTTTCCAAGGACTTTCCCTGCTGCAGCAAGTGGGAAGGTAGTAAGGGAGATAATCAACTTTACCCAGAGTTGGCAACCCTAAAATATATAGGTGTGGTGATTGGGAATGGGAAGCCAACCGGACTATTCTTATTTATTTATATTTCTATGCCACCTCTTCAGAATCCTGCTTGAGACAGTTCACAATTTAAAGCACCACAGTGTTAAAAACAAGCCATTTGACACAAGCAGCATAAGAATTCTCCATAAAACAAAAGCAGACCATTAAAAAGCTGATAAGGCAAGGTGACACCAGAGAAAACACCCTGGGTGATTTCGCACATGCCACTTGCCTCTCAGTTCCTCCAAAGTTGCCCCGGTAATTTCCCCCCGGAGCAATAATATCCATTTTTTCACTAGAGGATTCAGCTCCTCTTTAACCCCACAGTTTTTTGTTCACAGTTAGCGGTTGCCCTGATGCTTTCAGCAGCTCCCCTGTCCATGTCCCCTCCCCTTACCCTCCCACCCCCCCTTGCCCCTCCCTCATTTCCCCGCTCGTTCTTTGTTTTTTTTTAAATGCATGCGTGGTAACGTTATAATGTCATAGTGGCATGACGGTAGTGCATCCCCTGCCCACCTTGCGGTAGCCTTCCTCTTCCCAGAATTCAACAACTCCCTCCTTCCTAATCAATTATTCCTGCCACTCTTGGCTGAAGCAAAACCATTGGCTATCTACAGGGACCGCAAATGTCAGTGGAGGATTCACCCCCTGATGGGTGGATTCTCTGTTCTGATTGGTGGATTCTCTGCTCTGAACTAAAATGTCGGCTGCTTTGCCTGCGGGAGCACAGGGACAAAATGGTGGATAGCCAATATGGTGTTGGCTGGTCCGTGTAAAGTAATTAAATAAAAATAACTTTAAAAACCTGAAAATTGAGACGTCTAAAGGAGACAATACGGGAGGCAATTTCATCCGAAATGGTGGTGGCGGAGGTGGCGGCAGCTGAGGCTGAGTGGCATCAATGGCAGTCCAGTCTCCCTGCTACGCATGCTGAACTGGAGCACCGAACAACTTCCCCCCCCCATAATAGATATGAACATGTGTGTATTATAAAAAGACAACAATTGTGCCGTCTTCCCTTGATGCATCAATATTTTGTTATGTCAATATAACGTTATAAGGGCCTTTTTTTAAAAAAAAAAAAGAGGGGGGAAGTTATGCTTCAGGACCGTAGGACCGCACACAGGGAGCTGGAAGGAAGACTTGCGTCCCCGGCCCGCCCGCTTGCTTGCTGCGGCTTCTCCGCGGGTTTCTGGAGGAAAGCGCCCACCGCCAGCTCTGCAGGGGCTGTTGCCGGGGCAGCCCAAACACAGGGCAGCAGTAATCTGCAAGCACAGGGAGCTCTTGGGCCAATGGCGCCCAGCTCCTGCTACCAAGAAACGGCAAATCCATTCCCCCCCAATAGATGTGAATGTGTGTGTATTATAAAAAGACAACAATTGTGCTGTCTTCCCTTGCTGCATCAATATTTCATTATGTCAATATAACATTATAAGGGCATTTTTTTTAAAAAAAAAAAAAAGGAGGGGGGAAGTTATGCTTCAGGATTGTAGGACCGCACACAGGGAGCGGGAAGGAAGACTCGCATCCCCGGCCCGCCCGCTTGCTTGCTGCAGCTTCTCCACAGGTTTCTGGAGGAAAGCGCCCACCGCCAGCTCTGCAGGGGCTGTTGCTGGGGCAGCCCAAACACAGGGCAGCAGTCATCTGCAAGCACAGGGAGCTCTTGGGCCAATGGCGCCCGGCTCCTGCTACCAAGACACGGCAAATCCACCTCGCCAATGCAGTCCCTGTGGTGGGATCTTGGCTCCCTGCCTCCTTATTTCGATATAACGTTAGGAGGGCTCATTTCAAAAAAAAAATTGAAGAAATGCTCACCACGGGGCGGGCCAGATGGAGGGCGGGCGAGTGGGTGTGTTTTCATCTCGGCTTCTCCACCGGAGCAAACAGGAAACACTGCAAAAAACAGGATTTTCTTGCTCCAGGGAAGCTACGGAGCAGTGCCGCAATACTCCTGAGCAAACCCTGAGCCCGGAGCAACTGGTGGGAAATTGACCAGAAGCTCCTGAGCAAGCATCAGGGCAAAACCAGGGCAAATGCTAGTGCGAAAACACCCCCTGTCTCTAGTTGCCAGCCACCCCACTTCTGAAGCCTAAGGTACAGAGAGCAGGGCTTGAGAGGCAGATCTCAACCAGCAAGCTGGATAGAATGTAGGAGATGTTCCTTAAAGTGCCCTGGCTCCAAGCCTCTTAGGGCCTTAAAGGTAAGGACTGGCGCTTTGAATTGTGCCTACAGGTGAAGAACCAGAGCAGATCTTTCAGCACAAGGGTGACAGAATCCTTGGACCAACCCCTGACAGTTGCCTGGCTGCTGTATTTTGGACAAATGGAAGTTTCCAAACCCTTTTCAAAGGCAGTCCCACATAAAGCACATTATAGTAATCCAACTTCGATGTTATCAGAGTATTAATCACTGTGGGGTTGCTGTGGGTTGCTGACTCTAGGTTGGGAAATTCCTGGTGATTTGGGGGCTGGACCCTGAGGAGAGCAGAGTTTGAGAAGTAGAGAGACCTTAGTGTGCTATAATGCCATAGAGTCCATCCACCAGAGTAGGGGTGGGAAAAGACTGGCTGACAAACCAAAGTTTGTCACATATTTTGGCTGGTCTGTGGCTTCTGAAGCAATGTTCATGAACTGAAGAACTGCCACAAACTTTAATGAATTTTTGCACAGTTCGTGGTGATTCATGGTGGCTCATGAAAAGCAGAAAGCAGTAGTTTAAACCCCTGCTTTCTGCTTCTGTTCTTCATGAAAAAAACAGCTGTTTGGTTTAACTGGCTCCAAGCCTTGGATTGGCTGCCCAATAGAGCTCCTCTAAACAGCTGAGCCATGGGAGCAATTTGCTCTGTGTGGCTCAGCTGTTTAAAGTGACTTCCTTGGGCAGTGCTTGAGCGGAGCCTAGCCTAGATTAGCGTCTTTTCTCCCTGAGAGGTTAGCATTCTCTGTGTGAGGGCATGAGGGGACATCCCATCCTCTGAGCCTCCCCTCTTTTCCCTCTGAAGTGGTTCAGTCCGGGTGCCATTCAACTCTCCTCCTGCAGTCTGCTTGGGAACCCACATGAGAGAGAGAGGTTTGCAGTAGGAGGAAGGCTGGCCTCTTACTTAGGCAGGTTCTGGGGTGGGCTCCAGAGTGAGCAAGATGGTGGCAGTGGTGGCACTAGGGCAGGCCGAAGCAGAACCTGAGGAGCACCAAGGTGGCAGAGGTGGCAGCACCAGCTGGTAGTGCCCCACTTGTGGCTGCATCCATCAGGTGGGCTGCCGCCAGGGCTGGAATACTATTCCCACAGCTGGAGGCATTGGATGTGAGCGGGATGGGGCTGGCGGTGCTGGGTGCGGAGCTGCTCCTGCTTGACCACCTCCACACGCTGCTTGCTAAGAACAACCAGCTGGGCATGGAGGGCTCGCTGCCCAAAGTCCTGACTGCCTCCTTGCTTTTCAACCCCAGTGGGAACTGCTTCGCCCGCCTGCCTGATGCCCTCTGCAGCCTGCAGAGCCTCAGCCTTGGGCAGCAACTGCCTCCACAGCATCCCTGCAGGCAATTTACCTGCCTGCTTCTTGCTCTTCGTGGCCCAACTGAGGGAGCAGGGGGTGGGGCTTGCTGCATGTGCCCAGCCCCTGGCTTCCTCACTGGCGGAGTGGCGCTCCAGCATGCTCCAGTGCGAACTGACCCCTGTACAAATCAAACATTATATTTATTGAAACATACAGAAAATCCTGGTGGGAAATTGTAAAGGGAAGGAATGACATTATCGGTTAAAAAAATTAATGTGAGGGTAGATGGGCTAACAAGGGAGGGGAATTGTGGGAATCTGGTTGCCAGCTGTGTAAGATCCAGGCTGGATTTTTGTTTTCCTCCCACTGCAGGCACCTTAACCTGGGTATAGGCAAAGGCAGGAGCTTTTGGAGTGAGCCAAAGGGCTCTTGGCCCATAGCATGTGGCTTTGATGGGCCAGCCTGGTAGATCCCAGACCACCCAGGATGCTTAGTGTATCATGTTTTCTTTCCCTGTTCATTTGATTGCATTGTGTGTATAAATAAAGTTTAAACAGGTATTTTTGTAAGCTGTTTTAGGTAGGAAAGTGGGATAACTAATACCTCCAATATATAAATGCATGCATACATACATGTGTATATACTTTGGGTGCAGCACTTCTGTTCTGCACATGTTCACCCAACAATGTGGGCTGATGCTAGTGTTATCACCTCCAGGTTGAGAAACGTCAAGAGATTTGAAGATGAAGCCTGGGGAGGGTGGAGTTTGGGAAGAGCAGGAAGCTCAGCAGGGATATGATGCCATTGAATCCACCTGCCAAAGCTGCCATTTTCTTCAGGGAAACTAATGTCTGGAAATCAGTTGTAATTCCAGGAAAACTTCAGGCCCTTTCTGGAGCCTGGCAACCCTAAAGGAGCCTTGGGAGGGCAGAGTTTGGGGAAGAGAGGGTGCTCAGCAGGGATGCGATTCCATAGGGCCTGACCTCTGAATCTGTCAGTTCCTCCAGGGAGAATGTTCTCAACAATCTGGAGATTAGTTGTATTTCCTGGAGAACTCCAGGCCCCACCTGGAGAATGGCAACTCAACATTATGCTCAATAGAAGCTAGAGTAGTCTATCCCTCTTATACTAGGTTGCCTTTGCTCTAGCCATCCATTTCTGGAGGATGTAAGGATGACAGGAAGCATCCTATGCTCCTGTCATCTTTATTCTCTATAAGCTTCCCTCAGAAGTAGTGGCTCATTCTTTCCTAGGGCAACCCAGTGAATGAAGGGAAGCTACACACATTTCTGTGGGGCCACTCATTTCCTATTATCCACTTGTGAGTCCGGCTTGAATGCATTCCCAGTGAAATGTCTGGGGAAACTGCCTTTCTTCACAGAACACTTTTGGACAAATTTCAGAAAGGCTGGCTTTCGACACTATAATAATTCAAAATGCCTTGGGCAGGCCTTTGCCATCCTGAATAGAAAGAAAGACTACATGGTTCTTGATTATTTTGTATGACCAATCTGGCATATTGCTCATGGTAGAAAATGATTTTTTTAATGACCACAATTGGCATTCTCCTGGTGGCCCTAAGGCGAAGCAGCCATTTTTTTGACATTGGTGTGACAGTGTCTCTCACACTTGATAATATCCATGGAGACTAATATCAGGGGAAAGGGAGAAGCATTGATGAAGTTATGGTGAATGACATGATAGGCATTTCCAACAGACTTCGTGAGAAGACATTCAGAATTCTTAGAAATGAGAATGATGCCAGCTAGAGTCCAAGGTGACTGATTTTATAAATGTCTCATATAGATTAAGTGTTGTTAAGTCAATTTGCCAGGCATGCTTTAGCAAATTTGCTTTTTATTATAGTGCCCTGGTATTTAGGAGAATGACTACAGAGCCTGTGATGAGAAAATAACATTTAAACCTTTGGGTTTCATTTTATTGTTGCAAATCCTGTTGAAAAAATGAATTTGGGTAAGTAATGAATGCATGGGAGGGGGTTCTAAAAGGACGGCTTCCTTTCAAACACCAGAACATTGAAAATGTGCTTCTGTTGGAGCAGAACAAACATAAATTAAAACATTGAGAAACAAAGAGATCTTTCCATCTCCCATCTCAGTATGCACGATGCTTTGTTAGAAGCTTCATTAATTATAACAAGTGCATTTTGTGGAGTGTATGGGTACAAAATGTCAAAAATTTCAGCAATCACAGGGGGAAATCTTTAGTACCACAATAATACCATCAGCAGTTATGCTGAAGAAAAAATAAAGTCTGCAGGGACATTCCAGTCTCTCAATTGCAGGGCAGAGAAGGGGCATTGGTACAGCCATTCACTTATGCTTTAACAAGGAAATGGGTCCAACAGGGGCTTGATACACCCTAAAATAAAATCATATCAGATTTCACAAAGTATCCATATCAATAGTATTAGAGCAAGGTAGCTAAAATCATTATTTACATAAATGTTGCTCAGTGCCATAAGTACACACAAACTTAAATTTTCTTCAGAATTTACCTTTTCTCTATATAAATCTCAAATCCTCATGACAACAATGAAATATTGGTATAGATTACCAGTGTACATGATGAAATTCCTAAACCAAAGGTATCAATAGTTTGGCTTGTTACAGTGGTTTCCCAGAATGGGAATACAAATCTGGGATTTTTGGAAAATAATAACTTCCTCTTTCCTGAACAATATCCCCCCCCCCCCCCCCCGTGAGTTCAGGTGTTCACCAGTAATGCAGCAGGTGTTCTTGTTTTTCTTTAATTCTAATGATTTTCTGGGCAATGACATTTCTCTCCTCCAATCAGATCCTCGCAAGGGGAAACCAAAGAGCACTCCTTGCCAATAACCTTTGAAAACAGACAGCAGAGAACTGTTCCTCTCTTTTGCTTCCTCCTTTGTGGGGGTGGAGCCCTTTTTTCTTTGCAAGTATGATTGCTGGGGTCACCTTGTTCAAGGACTCATAAAATTGGTCCCCTTGGTTCAATTTGGCCAAAGGGTTATTTAGTGGACAGACAGCACTAACTCTGCTGTAATTTTTATGTAATTTGATGGGGGGGGGAATCATTTCTTCAGCACCCCCCCCCCACTTTTTGAAAGGAAACAGAACACAAAAAAGGAAGGATGGCAAACAGAATTTTTATAGAAAAGTAATAAAAATGTTGTCAGTCATTGTAAGAGTTGGAAAGTGAAATAAATGCAGATAGTTGGTTGATTTTTTTTTTAAATGCTGATGGCTGGCACCATTTTCTCCTGATAGGAATCAGTGGAGAATAGTGTATCTGCACTGAGAGGTGCCTTCTTCAGGGGTCTGTTGACCCAATGGTCCAATTCACTTGTAAATTAGTATGTCTTTAGATTAGAGGAATCACTGTCCTCTGTGAAAATGTGGTGCCCCATACCCTCCAGGATATACTAATTTAAAGTAATGGTCCTGAAATATTGTTACCAAAAAACCCCCACCAGATTTGAATCCCGAGCTACTAAAATTTCCTTACTCATTACAATCTCTAAAGGCTCCACTTTATAGAAATTTTGATTGGCTGTTTTATCAGACTATACGCTTGCACCAATATCTGTTAATTTTCACTTAAACTCATCACTTTGCCTTTCTCTTTGAACCTCTGACTTCTCTCATAATTCATTATGTACAACTCCTAATTCTGCTTCAGACTCAAAGAGGGCACACTTTTATATAATGGGATTTGCACCTAACCTTTCTCCCTCTCCCAAAAATCTGTACTTGAAAGATTCCTGGCAGAATTCACTCTTTGCCTTAACTTCTCTTCCAGTCTAATCTTTCCCTGAATCAGGATTCCCATTATGAATTCCTGTTACATATCTGCAGAAATGAACTGTGACTCCTGACAGTTCATATTACAATTAATGTTGTTAGTTTTTAAGGTGCCTCTGGACTTCTGTTTTACAGGGCTACTGTTGCCTTCTCATCTGCTGTTTGCCACATTTTTAGGTGCAAAAAAACATTAACGCTTCACCATTA
The DNA here is from genome assembly GCA_029233225.1 of Lepidodactylus listeri. Classification (NCBI taxonomy): domain Eukaryota; kingdom Metazoa; phylum Chordata; class Lepidosauria; order Squamata; family Gekkonidae; genus Lepidodactylus; species Lepidodactylus listeri. Next base: position 47,289,116 of record JARCFY010000003.1, on the reverse strand, counting down.
GTGACTTAGCGTTTCAAGGTGTTTTCCTGTGTCCCTTATTGCTGCCTGTCTTCGTGGTCATTAATGCCAAAGGCAGGTGAACTGTCCAGATCTGCGTCCATGCACAAATGTGCATTCTCACTCTACCTCATGGGAGTTGTTTTTTCCTGATACCCTCTCATGGCTCTTTCAAATACTTATTGTTAAAACTTGATTGACTAACAATAGAAGTGTTACAGGGCTGCCTGACTTCTTTTTTTTTTATTGTATTTTTGGTCTACCATGACTTCATGGCCCTGCACTTGTTAATAGGAAAAGCAAGTAAACCATTCAGATCTGGAAAAATGTATGCATGTGAATTTTCATTCCACCTCATGGAAGCTGCCTTTTTTTGGGGAAAGATCTGTATTAACTAGGCAGCCATATGACCTGATTCTACATTGTAATCAAGGGTTACTCTGACTGGATGGTATCAGGGATTTTCCAGAAAATGGGTCCTGAAAAAAACTGGGAATATTTGGGAGTAACTGGGAATATCAGGAGCTAGTGCTTTAAGGTTCCCAGGACTGTCCTCCCCCCCCCTCCCGAATTTTGCTGTGTGTTCCTGGCAGGGTCTTCATTCTGGGGCATGGGTTTGGCTTGCTGGGTTGACTTGCAACAGATTCTGTGCTTTGAAATGAGTTCTCTAGGCCTTGCAACACTGTGTTCTTTGAGCAACTTGGTTTGTGTCAGATTGGTGGTTTGCACTGGATTCACTGTTTTGACACTGCCTTGGATTCTTGGGTTGTACATTGAGATACATCCCCTGTTTTTATATTTGTTGGGTTTGCAAAATCATTCCTATTCAGTTTGGCTTGTAGAATTCTGTGGTTTGACATTAGCTTGGATTGTTGTGTTGCACGTTTGTTGTGTTAGTCTTGCTGCATAGTCTCGAGCTTCTGCAGGGATTCCCTAGTTCTGAATTGGCTCTTTGGCTTGTTGGTTCTGTCTGCTTTGAAAGGCTTTTAGCCGGGGGTTTTTTTTTGCTTGCTCTTGTGTCTTTGGCTATCCTTTACCCTGGAGAAAGCAATGAATTCCCCACCACCAGAGGAAATAATGGAGGATGGCTAGGGGTAACTAGTTTGGTATAGTGGTATAGCCAGTTTGGTATAGTGGTTAAGTGTGCGGACTCTAATCTGGGAGAACCAGGTTTGATTTTGCACTCCTCCACATGCAGCTGCTGGATGACTGTGGGCAAGCCATAGTTCTGTCAGAGCTGTTCTCTCAAGGACAGTTCTGGAAAGAGCTCTCTCAGCCCCACCTACCTCACTGGGTGTCTGTTACGGGGAGGGGAAGGGAAAGGAGTTTGTAAGCTGCTCTGAGACACCGAGTGAAGGATGGGGTCCAGTCCAATCCAATCTCCTCCTCCTTCTCCCTCTTGCTCCAATTCATTTGAAACTTGGTTTTTATGTGAAGGACAGGCACAAGCAGATCCACTTCAATTTTGTTGTAATTATCTCAAAAAAGCAGTCTTTCCAGCCCTCCAGAAATATTCCCCATATGGAAGAATGGAGCCAAATATTATTGGAATCCTGAAACAAAACCCAGATCCAAATACCAAATTGGTGTTTGGAACCTGGATAACCAGGAATACTAATATTATTTTCAGCTCCCTGATATCTGGATTTGGAAAATACAGATATTTTTTGAGGTGTACATCCCTAACCACCACATTTAACCATGATTTTGTAAGCTCTAGGGGTTGACTGTGTAATCCACTGTGGGGCTGCCCTTGAAGATACCTTCAGAGCTTTGACTTTATAGGTAAATTGTGCCATTATTTTTGGCATCTGCCCAGGGGCTGTAACGATAGGGATGTACCTGGTCTAAATTACAATGGGGATTCCTCCCCACCAAATACAGTCACAGACAAAACATTTTTGTGAGCTGACCATTTTCAAAGAAACAAAACATAATTCTGTTCTCAAAGTATCCCAGTTAATTGCCAAAAGATATAGATCTACCCTGTTACATAATTTAGTATCTTCATTTTGCTTGTCTGAATTATTTAAGGATCACATTCAATTTCTACGTTTTGTCTTTTCCCCAAATAACTTGTAAATGTTTGTTAAACACTCTTCATCATACATCACTAAGCAGAGCCTTCCTCTGTCAGTGAAATATACATAATCATATTATGTGCCAAAATCTTTCAGAGTTTTTCCCTCACAATGACATAGGTTTTAATTAATGCAGGCATGATGATTTGATGTCTTATAGGTGAAAAATACCCTGCCTGCCAGTTTATATTATATCTTCTGAAGGCCAAAGCTTTAATAAGTAATGAGTTGAGAAGCTCTGGGCATAAAAAAAATCCTTTGAAGAAGTCACACTATTCTGTGCTTTGAACCCCATTCAGTATTAAGTCCTTACTTCCTTGGTGGTCTGTGGTGCTTTAATGCAACATAAAAAGCTGTGTCCCAGGAACAGGTGTTTGAGGCTTTGAGACTTATTAAGAAACTTGAAGTCTGAGGCTAGGGCTTACCTTAATCTATATATCTATTTCTCAAGGTGAGCAGATCTGCAGATATCTAAATCTGCAGATTGGGTTCACACTGAGAGTAAAGAGATTTTCCTTCAAATTCGGGGGACCCCCCAGGTTTGCAGAATAATCTGAAATTAAAAAAATTACTCACCAATTACTCACTGGCACAGCCGACACAGTGGCTCCCAGGGAGTCTGCCAACTTCTGGGTGCCCTGCTGCCAATGCCGAGGCTCTGGGGGGCCCTGCAGCTGCCCGGAATCCTGTTGCGAACACATCACTTATCACCTGATCCCTTTAACTAGAGATGCTGGGGATTGAACCTGGGACCTTCTGCATGCCAAGCAGCTCCTTTCCTGACCTCCATTTTATCCTCACAATTACTCTGTGAGGTAGGTTCGGTTGAGTGTGTGTTAGTGGCCCAAGGTCACCCAGTAAACTTCCATGGCACAGTGGGGATTCAAAGCTGGGTATCCCAGGTCCTATTGCAATACTTTTAAACCACTATACCACACTGGCTGTCTATGTAACTTCTATGTAACTATGGGGCTTCTATGTTTCAGCACACTCATGGTTCCATTTGGTTTCTGCACATTCGTTCACCATATTCTATGAGTTGGGACAACCATTAATGCCTTCAAGCAGGTGCTGGTGGTGTGCAGGGAGAGGAAAAATGCTGTGAGTACCACCATAGATGATGCATGCAAAAACTATAGAATGGGCCCTTCCAATGTAATCACATACTCTTCACTGTTCTGTCTTGCCTTGAGTATTGTTAGCTTGCAAATCTGTTGGTGGTACATATTAGTGCTGTGCCTGAATGGGGAAGAGATTTCAATCCTCCCCTCAGTTGGGATTTGTTTCCTTAGCTGGGATGTCCTGCCATTGTGTGTGTGTCCTATGTGCTGTCCAGTTGCTTCTGACTTATGGTGATTCTGTGAAGTAACGACCTCCAAAACATCGTATCTTTAACAGTCTTGCTCAGGTCCGGCAAACTGAAGTGATGCCCCCGAGACTCTCACCTCATTGGGATCCCCATTTTTGTCATGGCTTGTACATCCTTTTCCTGTACACATATATGCCTCAGTATCAGCCTAGGATTGATAAAAGGAGTCTGAATTAAAATTATATCAAAAGACTGTGAGGCATGCTAAGGTGGAAAGGAAGAGCAAGGCAGCTCCTCCATTGCCCACCCTAAGAGGGATTCAGTCAAGGTGCCATTTCTCCCAAGGATGTTGGAGCATCTTCCCAGATAGTTTAATGTTAACAATGACCCAGATCTCAAAACAATAAGTAATGGGCCAATTACAGCAATTTCCCAGCTATCTCAATGATGAGACAGGAAGATCCCTGCCCTTCCCCTGCAGGTTAAGTACCCAACCATAGCTACTTACTTATATAACTTTCAAAACTCTCCAAGGAAATAATACTTATATTCTCAAGGCACAAGGGAGACACTTCCGTCCACAATACACATGATTTCTTTTCAGTCTGGATCATTTGTAAAAAAAACACTGCATTTTATTGCCCCTGCATCCCAATGCCAGCACCCCATCCCCTTTTTAGTCTCAGTCAAAGGGTTTAAAGAGTTACCCTTCAGACCCACTTTTTGTAGCCATTTTGGAATGCATCCTGTTACCCCAGCCTCTCAGTGGACCTCAACTTCACGGACCTGTCTCTGTGTTTCCTTCCTCTGCCTGGCCAATTTCATCCACTTACACTGCTTTGTTGCTGCTGAGGACAACTTGCCCCCCCCAAAAATAGAATTGTATGCCTTGTTTTCCCCCCTCTTAGTTTTATTTCTTGCGAGGTAGGCTGTTTCTAGGGAAAGGTTTTTATGTGTCATTTACTGCACTGATTTTTCTTTTCTGCAATTTTCATTACCTTTTTTCCTACTTGCATAGATTAATTTTGGTCTCTTTTTCTGTTTATAAAACAAACCCCCTTCTATTTAAGAGTCTTTTCCCCCTCACTTTGATCATATTGATCTGAATCTGGACCTTGGCATACACAGGATTAAGATTCCAAAATATATTAAAGTACCCAAAATACATGGATTTGCTCCATGCTAGCAAGGGGACACCTCTGTACGTTATGGCCCTGACATGTGTAGACTGATCTAGGTAACAAGGTCCATGGCTTCCTTTATAGAGTCAATCCATCTCATGTCAGGTCTTCAAATTTCCCTGCTGCATTTTACTTTTCCTAGCATTATTGTCTTTTCCAGTTAGTCTTGTCATCTCATAATGGGACCACAGTAGGCTAGTCTCAGATTAGTCATTTTAGCTTCTAGGGAGAGTTCAGGCTTGATTTGATCTAGAACCTACTTCTTTTCTTTTTGGTGGTCCATGGAATCTGTAAAATTCTCCTTCAACACCAATTTCAAATGAATCAATTTTCTTCCTTTCAGCTTTCTTCATTCTCAGCTTCCACACCTACACATACAAATGGGAAATACTATGGTTTGAATTATTTGATCTTGGTCACCCATCTTTTCTAGTTCCTTCATGGATGCCCTTCCCAGTTTCAATGTCCTTCTGATTTCTTGATTGCAGTCTTGGTTGATGACTGAGCCAAGGAATATAAAATCTTAAACAATTTCAGTTTCTTCATCACCAGTCTTAAAGCTGTGCAGTTCCTCAGTAGTCATTGCTGCTGTTTTCTTGATGTTCAGCTGCAATCATGCTTTAGCACTGTCTGCTTTAACCTTCACCACTACTTCTTTCAAGTCTTCACAATTTTCTACCAGCACTGTGATGTCATCTGCATATCTCAAATTGTTAATGTTCCACTAATTTTCATTCCACCTCCATCTAAATCTAATCCATCTTTCCTTATAACATGTTCTTCATATAGATGGAACCAACAGGAAGATAAAATACATCCTTGTCTAACAACTTTGTTAACTGGAAATCATTCTTTTTCTCCATATTCTGTCCTAACAATAGCTTCTTGTCCACAGTATAGGTTGCTCATCAAAACAATCAGATGTTGTGTCACAACCATTTCTTTCATGATCCACACAGTCAAAAGCTTTGCTGCAATCTATGAAATACAACCTGATTTTCTTCTGAAATTCTCTCATATGCTCCCTTAACCAACATAAATTTGCAATATGATCTCTAGTGCCTCTTCCTTTTCTGAATCCAGCTTGAGAATCTGGTATTTCTCATTCCATATATGGAAACAGTCTTTGTTGCAAGATTTTGAGCATCACTTTACCTGCATGAGGAATTAATGCAATGGTCTGATAGCTGCTGCAGTCTTTCACATCTCCCCTTTTTGAACTGAAATGTAGATTGAGGATTTCCAGTCTGTGGGCAGTTGTTCTGTTTTCCATATTTGATAGCATGTACTTGTTGAAACTTTGATGGACTCTGGTTCTGTGGCTTGGAATAGCTTTATTGATATCCCATCTACTCCTCATGGTTTGTTTCCTCCAATTGCTCTCAGTGCAGCTTTCACTTCACTTTCTAAATTTTTAGGTTCTTCTTCAAAAGATTCTTCTTTGAAAGAATCAGCCATTCTTTCATCTTTTCTGTAAAGTTCTTCAGTGTTTTCTTCCCATCTTTTCTTTATTGTGTCCTGTTCAGTTAACATGTTTCTGTGTTGATCTTTCAGCCTCTCTAGCCATGCCTTCAATTTCCCTTGATTTCTTGTATCTTGTGGAATAGATTTCTTCTTTCCTTTTGTCCTATTTCTTTATATTGGTTATTATAATAGTTCTTTTTGTGTACCGGTGACTGGAATACTGCATTTAGATGTCTGATTCTATTACTGTCACCTTAACTTTTGCTTTTCATCTGTCTTTAAGAGTTTTATCAGTCATCCATTGAAGCTTTTCTTTCCTTTTGGCTACAGGAACAGTCTTTGTGCATTCTTCCTTGATAGTTCTGTCATTAGTTTTAGTACTTTGTTACTACATTTTTGTCCTCATAGTGGATCCTTTTCTATTGGACAAAGGTTTGATTCACACCTATAAACCTTCAGGGGGAACTTTTTAAGACCCCATGAGAATCCAGCACATGTCAACACCTATAACTAGAACCAGGCTGGCAGCCTCCATGGTTGTGTTGGGAGGATTTTGCTTCCAATCCTTTCTATGGGTAATAAAGTTCTAGCTATAACTCTTTTTCTTTTTGGTTTCTCACCCAATTGGGATGTCATTCTTGAGTGCCAGTGCCCTAAAATTGAGGAAAATTTCAGGCAAGTGTGTAAGTGACAGGGTCCTGTAGGCAATGAAAATTCCCACTCACAGAGGCTCCAGAGGGAAGCTTGACAACAATGCCCTTTGTGTGTGCTTTGCCTTCTTTCTTGGCATCCTTGTGGGGCTTGACATTATATTTGAAAACAAAAAAAGTAGGACATGAAAAAGGGGTTTTCTTTTAATATGAATGGGCAGGCACAGACATCAATAAAGAATTATTTGGCCCTTTTGGCCCTGAGATTGTGTGCCTTTTGCCCCTTTCTCAGTAATGTGGTTCTACTACAAATTGCCCCCCATGGCTGCTTTTAAATAAAATGTAAGCGGTCAAGAGAAATATGATCCTTACTGATCTCTCAAGAAAAGAGAGAAAACTCAGATCCTCAGCTCTTTTGTGAATTCTCTAGCTTGGCCCTGCTATTATGGTATGGGAAGATTGTTTTACCTCTTTCTTCCCCAACAGTTCAGCGGCCTGCCTTCTACAGAATGTAAGGGAAACATTTGCCTCTCTGTCAGGTAGGCTGTACTTTAATATGGGATGAAAGGATATATAGCTTCTGATTCTATTCCCCTTCCTTAGTCTTCAGCATCTTCATTCAGAAAGTACAAGTAAATGTTTGAGCCTGATAGACATGGAAGTACAGTATCAGAGCAGAGAACTGAACAGCAAACAAACAGGAACCGCTTATGCTAGAATCAAGAACACCTCCTAGCTTGGGTTTGGCTCTGATTAATAGAAAATAGATGCAGTGTTGGCAGGTCTTTTCGGCAGTAACATCTGCTATCTCTTCTGGTTGGAAGACACTCCTGTCAGATTATCTGCTGAGTTACTTCCCTTCCTGCTACTCTTGTCTTCAGCAACTGTGAGAAGCAGAGAGTAAGAAGCTAGAATAACAGTAATTTACAAAGACTGTAAAAGATTACCAACCATCGCAATCAGTTCAGTATAGATTTTGATTTGTTAATTTGAAAAATGCACATCTCTAATTTACAGCAAACTATTGACCCCTTGCCATAATGTTGGGGACAGTTTTGATTCTAATTCTGTATGCCTAATCTTTCTTTCTGTCTTCCTGTTTCTCATGTCAGAAAGATGTTAAGGTCTATAGCAGCAGCAACAGCAGCACAAAAAGTGACAGTAATTAATCAAACTATTACAATCCCCTTCTCTTGGCTCTGGCAGCACTCTTCATGAACTCTTCATGAATAGCATCCAGTCGAGTATTTCAGCTTTGTAATTCAGAACCTGTTTCTGCTGATGGCCTTTCCTCCAGAAGTTGGAACATTCATTCTGGATTGGTCAGCAGTATTCCTTACCACACATTTTTCAGACGGTTATGCTAGGTTCCCCATCTTGCAACCAACACATTAGCTGGACAGCTACTAAAAACAGCAGTAAAAGAAGAAAAGTAAGAGCAAATAAGTTTTGACAGAAAAAATACTTAGCTCACAGATGACTAATTAAGAAGTTTCATCTTGCATTACTCAAGAAGGGTGGGCTTGTAAGCCAGAACAACATTCTTTTGGACTTTTCTGGTGATCTATGAGAGCAGTGAATGGACTATGCTGCCAGTTATGTGAGTTAAAATAGTGCACAAGGTGACCAGCGGGAAAATGATAGCAGATGCTTCCAATGAAGGTTTAAAGCACCATTTTCTGAGGTTACCACCTCCAGCCTGGAGGTTGTCACAAAGCACAAAGACACTCACACACATACAAAGCCATGTGAGACTTTTTGGCTAGAGACACATACCACTAACTCCATGAAGGAATGAACTCCATACACGTACACTGGCTTGAACCCCCCCCCCTGCAAGTCCCCCTCCATTTGGCACATCAAAGGACTTCACACAAGGGTGCAAAAACAGCAGAATACTTCCTGATGGACCAGTTCTGCTGCCCGGGGCCCGCTTTCATCTAGAAGATCATGCCAGATGCAGCTGACGTCAACATCCTGTCCTGACCATCAGGTAGCTCTAAATATTGACCACTCCCATAGGACTCTCTTAGTGGCTAGGGACAGAGAACAGAACATCTATAGGTGTTCCTGGGAAGGTCTCATACCTTGCCAACCTCCCAGGAACACCCCCCAATAAATACTGCTCCCCAAGAGTCACAAGTCAGACTTTCCTCCCCACTCCTGCTTGTTCTTCCTCCCTCCCTCACGGATCCTTGGGTGCACCACTTGGATCTGCCACATTGCCTCTGCTGGTTCAGAACCACGATTCTTTTTCCTTTGTCCGAAGATACTTCTCCCCCCCCCCTTTCCAGACGGACTTCGCTAGATTCCTATAGAGGTAAATATCACGCTCCACAGACACCATCAATTCTCCTGCTCATGCAAATGTCTCTGTAATTCTACCTAATTTCTTAGATCTGTGTAACTGTGTGTATGATTGTGTAATATTGCCTATGAATCTTTTATCCTTTTTATAGTAAACAATTTATCTTTATAACTCTTAACTCGAGTCACATGTCAGTTCCTGGGAAGCCTTGGTGAAATGCAGCCTCTGTAGACACAGGTGGAGACACACAATGCCTGCTGCAAATTGCTAAGAGCTAATATTCCCCCAAATATTACTAATAAAAAGAGCAGCTAACAGGCTGCTGTACCAAATAAGATCTATTGTAGCTCCATGCAAGGATTTCTACAGAAGAATAACTGATTATATTGCTTGCCTCAATATTCTAAAATGTTAACATTGTGTGAATGTAGCACAATTTCAATTTATTATATAGATGACATAGCCATCATTAAGTAGCTTTCCACTGATGTATTTGTCCATCTCAACATCAAAGCAGAGTAGACCTTCATAGATGAGGGATATACTACCTGGGAACAGATTCTTCCAGCACAGATATTTCCATTTGTTTCTCATGCTTTTAAAATTTGAACTTCATGTTCATCTTGTGAAATAAGCAATGCTTTTCTACAATAAAATAATTATTTGATATTGCAGCATCATTTCCTGTACAAAATTAAATAAATGCACAGTAGTATTACTGAGTGTAGTCAGGCAATGATGCAGATAAGACAGCATTTAGCATCTCTCTCTGCTGAGTCATATCTGAAGCCATTGTTCCAGCATGGCACTGAAAACAGAGCTGCAGGAAGTGTTGGTTTTTAAATGATTCATATGTCCTGATCATCTGTGACTAATTAAATATCCTTTAACAAGATAACCTTATTTGTTATGTCCCAGTGCTTATACGAAAACCTTCCTACCTGCATGAATTTCACTGAAGTAGAATCACATCACTGCTGAAAGTGATGTTTAAAAGGTCCTTTCTTCTTTCCCTATAACTTACCTTTGGGGCCTGATTGTTTTTCTAGTGATATTTATTTACCAATAATAAAAACAAAGCCTGACTTTTTACAAACTGTTAGGACATTCCCTAGGTAACAACGACTGGGTAACAAGTGACTGGCCCTGCCACATCACTAATATATACTGACTTGGTGGTGTGGCACAGCGCCAGGAGGAAATGGTTCCACTATGAACGTAGAGCAAGTGTGAATGAGGCCTAAGGGTGCTTGAAGTTATTAGCCATGAATATGGAATTTGGGAACTGTCCAAGGTGCTGAAAGTACCACCTGTTGAGATCCAGTTCAAGAATAGAGTGACTCCTGATTGGAACCATGGTTCAGTAGCCCACCTTTCGTTTACTGAATGTGACCTCACTTAAGCTAATTCCATCTAAAGCTAAGGATGTATCATTTTTAAAAAAATTCTTTTTAACAGCTAGAATATCATTTAAAAAAAATTCTTATTTGAATGGTATGCCTTTCTCAACACATAAAAATAACTAGTTTCTTGATTCAAGATTTCAGGTTCTACCCTATGATTTGTTCAGTATATTCTGACATCCCACCCAGCTTGGCTTATCCTATTGTGATCAGCGTTCCCTCTAAGCTGAGTTAGCATGAGTTAGCTCACAGTTGTTTAGCCTCTGGCACACACCTTTTTGTCTTCGCCCAGGAAGGAGGGCTCCAGAGCAAACTAGTTTCTGCAGCAGCCAAATTGCTCGCTCACAACTTGAATGCCAGTAGCTCAGAAAGTAGAATTTTTGCTCACAAGATTCCACAGCTTAGAGGGAGCATTGATTGTGATATAAACTAGCATAACAAAAATTGTAAACTTCTAGGATTGGCTGGAAGCGCTTAGGTTCCTGACCCTCAGCTTGACCTTAACTCTGGTTCTTGCTTCTGACCTAAGGTTGCCAGCTGTCTGGTTTTGGACTGGACAATCCAGTATTTGTACATTCTGTCTGGGAAAGCAAGTGAGAAAATACTGGATGTATAAATGTCCCATATTTTCTGGCTAAGCAGCCTCAAATGCTTCCCCTTCTTTCTTACATCCTGGCTTTCACATTGCTATTGTATTACATTATCTTCTCAGACCACACTTTACATTGTCCTTCAGGGTATAAAGGGGAATGGAGTCAGCAGCTGCTATGACTGCCCTGCATGGGCTTCTTACAGAGCTGCTCTGATGGTGGCACCATTACCTCTTTGCTGTTGCTGTTCTACTTTGGCTCAAAGAGACCTGCAGCATTAAGCTGCGGTGCAACCAAGCCTGATTATGACAGCCAAAAAGGCAGCCCTCCAGGCCAATCAAAACTCTGGCTTTCTCCAGCTATACAATCCTTAGCATCAGGAGGCAGGAATGCAAGTAAAGTTTGGCTTATCTCAGCATTCGGCCCCTCCCCCCCACTCTAGCAAAGAGTTTTGACAGATGGTATTTTTGAGTTGTTGAAATGTAGGGATTTCTTGCAAGAGATAAGCTTCACTTTTAGTGTCATGGTTCAGCGGCAAATATTATTGAACATATCAATGTCTTTTTAAGAATACTAACACAAAGTTGATGGAAGAGCTCAGCTGCCTGGGTGCAGAAGGGTCACTCAGCTGAGTCAAAGAAGGAACAAATTTAGGAAGGGTTATTATTGAACATAAAAACTTGATTACTTGGAGAATCAATGCAGTCATGAGCTGATGAGGCTTGTGGATTGTAAACCCCTTTCAGAACTCTCTATCACTTCTTGCATTCTTTGCAGAATTAAAGTCTGAGCCCTTCATTCCTTTGCTTCTGCTACTTCATTTTTGCTTGACATTTAAAGCTTAAATTACCAGTAAAAAAAATTCCATTCTCTCCTTTTAGGAAACATGTCTGGATGAAGCCTCCTGTTTGGTGAGAGTGGTTAAGAGTGGTGGACTCTAATCTGGAGAACCAGGTTTGATTCCCAACTCCTTCACATGCAGCCAGCTGGGTGACCTTGGGCCAGTCACAGACCTTTCAGAGCTCTCTCAGTCCCACATACCTTACCGGGTGTCTGTTGTGGGGAGAGGAAGGGAAAGAGATTGTAAATTGCTCAGAGACTCCTTCAGGAAGTGAAGAGCAGGGTATAAAAACCAACTCTTCTTCTTCTCTTCCAAAATTCTTATAACACTCCCCCCCCCCCCCGACTTTGAGTAAAATAGCCTCCTTCCCTCTATTTTAGGCTGCAGTTCTATGCATAGTTGCGTGGGAATAAACCCCAATGAACTCATTAGGGCTTCTTTGAGTAAACATACATAGGTTGAGGCTGTCTGAATTTAGCAATATCACAAGTTTTGTTATATCTGTCTGCATGGCTAGAGCTTATTGATTTGCCAACTGCATGTCTACTACACTACCTTATTTTTTCTATTTTTAAAATTCTGCTACTCACTGTATATTTAGATATATTTCTCAGCCAACTGACAAAATGGAGAACTCTGTAGTTACTATATACACTTAATTGGGAGCAAGTCCCAAGTCCTGAAATCTCATATTTACCAAGAAATATATCTCATAATCTAGCTATAGGTCAGATCCCTTGTTTCAAAGCCGTCAGATTTATTGACACCAGATATGGGCCAACTCAGTCTGCTCAGGAGACACTGCCTCATCTTCTGTCAACAAAGTTAACAATAGCTGCTATAATGCTTGATCCTGTTAGCAGAAAATGTCATTAAACCATGTTAGTGAAAAGTACAAGTCCACTGATCTCTACACATCAGTCCCCATGACTCCCCTCTCAGTCAGTTATGTGCTGTGCCAAAGAGTCATGGCACATTTGCAGAGAAGAAAACAGAGTCAGACTTAGGTCCAGCAGGAACTCTGGATTTTGGTTTCCAAAAGGACATATAAAACAATTCTTGGGATTGGTCTGCTTAACTACTGGTAAATCTCACTGTCCATTTCTGCATGCTCTGTGCTGTACTCCCTCTCTTGTTCCTTCCCCTCTAAGCCATGATCTCACACAGCCAGGTTTCCTCTGCTCCCTGTGACTCCCTTTCTACCCCTCTGGACTGGCTGTCTTGGGAAAGCCTCACCTAGCCCAGGGAGAATCTTCCTTCTGTTCTAGGGCTGGTATCTGGCTGGTGCTGGCTGAGGTATTGTTTGCTGCAGCAGCCATTTCCTGCCTGTGCCAGTTGATGTAAGGCATAGAGACTCATCTCAGCTCCCTCCCCTCCACACTCCCACCCCCTGCTGCTGCTCTGAGGATTAGGGCTAGGGATGTGCAGAAACCACATTTTTGCAGTTCAGTTCATGATTCGTGGCTGAACCACAGACTAAACCATGAACCCATATGAACCAGGAGGTTGGTTTGTGAACTGACCCAGTCTTTATTCGCTCATGAGCCGTTTAAAGTTTAAACCCCTGCCTTCTGCTCCCCACAGCTTTTCACAGGGAACAGAAACCAGGGGTTTCCACAGCTTATCTGCTGCTCAGCTGAAATGGCTCTGAAAAATAAAATGCATTGTTTAGGTTTTTCTATATGGCATTGGACCTATTATTGGAACTAACATGCACAACTTATAAACTTCCACAGCAGTGCTGTAGAGCTGAAAAATTCTTGGACACAGTTCAAGTTTATTGTTCCCATATGGCTTTTACTGTGACACAATGCTACAACAGAGAAAGTACTTCAAGCAAAGCATTCATTTTTAACCAAGCAAATCCTAAAGAAATACTTATATGTGATTTAGTATGAGAAGAGAAATGCTTAAGAGTGTTGTATTTCTAAACAAGAACAAAATGGATTATTCGATTGCAATAGCATCTGAATACTGAAGGTTCACCGAAAAATTTAATAGAAAATAAAACACATCATAGCTGCAAAAAATACATGATTTAGTTTAATAGCGTTCTAGGGGGTTAGTTCCTACAACTTAACAAGTTTAAAGCATCCTATATTTTAAACTAAAGAATGTGTTTGCATTCCCTGCTGAAAATAATGAATTGACTTTCTGTATGCATACCCAATGAATTATCAGCTCTCATTGTAATTCTGACAGGCTCTCTGTGGGAAAAAAAGAGAATGTTGTAACCCAAAACACAGAGCTTGTTGAATGTATCACCTGCCCCCAAACAGATGGAATGACTTCAGCTCTAGAAAGGAGAAATGGAATAATACTGGTGCAGTGAAAACCAGTTTACAGAAAAAGACACAGGAGAATTGATAAGGTATGAATTACTGTTACACGTTATGAGCAATAAGGGCACTGAGGCAGATCAGTATAAGAGTTTCCTTCCCACACTGCTGTTGCTTTAAAGTGATTTGCTCTCTCTGCTGTTAGGTTTCATTAAGTAAGGGGGGGAAGTGAGGACATGTAAGGATGAAACAGAGATGTTAGCATGGAATAGGACTGGCTATTCTATTGACTGGATGTATGACATTCAGTGTGGATCGTGGACAAACAACAGGCCTAAATGAGTGTTCATTTACAATAGCACCTTTGACTTTAGCTTTACTGGTTACATTTGTATATACAGTCAGAATGATACTTAGGCAGTAAAAACTAATTTCCAAGCTTCATTAAAGGAAGATGTTCAGAAATCAGTCTGGTAAGTAGAAAAGGGTTTTTTTTGGGGGGGGGGGGTTGTCCAATCTGTAACAGAGGAGGTTCTCCTATCCTAAACCAAACAATATTATGTGAAGGAACATCATGCCATGGAGAACAGTAACCACTGCAATGAATGCATTGTGTGAACAATTCTATTCTTATTCTGAATATCATTGTTAGATGTTGCATATTAAAAACCCTAAACCAGCTTCCTGTTTCCTCTTCCCACATTGTATCCAAGTCACAGATTGGGATCAGAAAAGTTTGTATCAGAGGTGGGTATTGGGATCCAAAAATATACCCAGACAATCCCAATTCCAAAATAAAGCTGAATGCTCTCCATCCAAAATACTTCAAAATGTTTATGAATAAATATGGTTTCCATTCCACACTGAACTGGGGCTCAGAGATGCTTTTGCCAACATCTCCCTTTCAAAGGAACCAAGGAGTAGAGGCTTGATGGAAACTGTGACTGCTGAGAGCCTCATGCGCTCTGGCCACTGGAGAGGGTACAGAGAGTTTCCATTTAAGGCTTCTGCCAGACTTTTGTTTGGAAGTTTCCTACTTCCCACCTCTAGTTTGATTGTATGAGACTGGCTGGCCACTTCTAGGCCCAGCAGGATTTTTTTTGAGTGCACATCAAATTGTCTTTACTGGCTCCTTTTTTTTTTTACCTTCCTAGTGTCAGCTTGGGGGTAGCATTGGCAATTCCAGGTTGGGGAATTCCTGGAAATTTGGGGGACACCAGCCTTGGGAAGGGTGGGATTTGGTGAGGGACCTCGGTGGGGTATAATACTATAGAATCTGTCCTCCACAGCAGCCATTTTCTCCAAGGAAACTGATCTCTGTAGTCTGATTAGTAGTAATTCTGGGAGATCTTCAGGCCCTACCTGCAAGTTGGCAACCATAGCCTGGGGGTGGGTTATATAGGTCTGGTTTTAACTAGTTAGCCCCCATATTTATGGCACATATTTCTGTGCAGGCAATGGAAGCAAGGCCTAGAAGCCACACTCCCAATGTAGTTGCACATAACCAAGGCTTTGTGGGGCTGGTTGACTTAACCCACACAACTTGGTGTGTTTGGGAGTTAATCAGGTGTGTGTGTGTGAAGTGCCATTAAGTCACAGCCCACTTGTGGCAAACCCAGCGAGGAACTTTCAAGGCAAGTGAGGAGCAGAGGTGGTTTGCCATTGCCTTCCTCTGCAGAATTTTCTTTGGTGGTCTACTTTCCAAGAGCTGTCCCTGCTTTGCTTCCAAGATCTGATGAGATAGAGCTACACTATGCCCCCTTCCTTCCCTAGAAATTAGGCAAGCAATTTTAATTCATTCTATAGATGAATTTAATAAAACCCTATTTTAACCCAGTTTTGTGTGTCTTGTGTCTTCATTGTAGGGTGTGATGGCAAATGTTCTTTCACCAGATTTGGGTGTTTCTATATCTTCCTGCCAATGACTTTCTCATTGCTTTTCTTGAAATTCCATCTCTTTAGCAGGATTTAGCTTGTGCCTTCAGTACCTGAGGACTGCTCTTTCTACTACTGCTTCTTGTGCTATTTAAAAAGTTGCTCTCAGATGTTGGGAAAATTTCTCTCAGAAGCAGCATCTGAGATAGCAGAGGAAGATCAATAGCTGACAGTTCTGGTTGTTGGGCTTGCTTTGATGCTATTTTATTACAGCTATGCTGTTGGTTTTATGGTTTGCTTGCTTTCATGTTGTGTTATTATAGGTACACAGTTGGTTTTTATGGGCTGTGGGATTGAGTAGTTTTTTTATTGCTCATTTGGTTAGTTTTACTGTATTGCTCTCTAAATTTAAATTTTGTTGTTTTATTTGTTCTTATATAGTGACTGCAGCCTCAAGCAATTTTTCTAGAGGGGCAGTATATGTGTATGTGTGTTAAATTAAATACATAAATAATAGGAAGATAAAATAATTAAAACTTCCAGGAATATACTGCTCTGCTGGGGCTCATGCATGGGGATCTTTGGATCCTGGCCAATATCAAGTTGTGCATATGCATTTCATTCAGACTTGTTTTGTCCGCAAAGTGTTCCTACACCACAGTAAAGCCTCAGATACCTTCCCACACTTGTATTCTCTTCCTTTCCTACCAGAGAATGGGCAAGCTAATACATACTGCCTTACCCAGCTGACTATTTTAACTACAGTTTAAGAAGACTTGAGGTGATATGTCAGATCCTGAAACTTCTCTCTCACCTAAGGAGAAGATTTTAACTTCTGGCATCACTGATCCCTCTGCCTTGTTAATTTGCTTTGCCTTAAGCTCCTATCCTTCTCATCCTTCTCAAAGGAGATGGGCTGCTTTGGACTGGAGAAGAACCTGTCTTGAAGTACTGCCACCATTTATCTGAACCACAGATTTGCCCCTATCTGTCTAGCACATGTACATTCCCAGGCACCAGAATAGTTCTAGCCAACAAGGCCTCATTCAGAAAATCCTCCAGGTCCCTGAATCAGTGCAATAATTACTGGAAGTGCTTTCTCTGCTCAAAACAACCAGTTATGTCTGATGTGCATATGAGATAAATGTTCTAGTTGGACAAGGGCCTAGCCAGTCACATATATGCTGAGACATTCTTTCCCCCTACCTTTTGCTCCACCAGGAAGGAAAAAAAAAAAGGAAACAGCATAGGCATATGGAAATTAAAAACAGAGTGTAGTTCCAGACATCACAGCATTACTAAAAATATTATTTAAAAAAAAGTCTA
Source organism: Lepidodactylus listeri (assembly GCA_029233225.1). Classification (NCBI taxonomy): domain Eukaryota; kingdom Metazoa; phylum Chordata; class Lepidosauria; order Squamata; family Gekkonidae; genus Lepidodactylus; species Lepidodactylus listeri. Next base: position 47,271,812 of record JARCFY010000003.1, on the reverse strand, counting down.
TTTTTTATTTTGCGAAGTTAAAAGGAAATTAGTTACTCATGTGAAGTTAATGAACAGGGCATGTTTGGATCAGATTTTGATCAGTTACATTTTAAATGCCCTTCCTTAGCCAGTAAATTTATTTAGTGAAAGTTGTACATTTTCCAGCATAAAGGACAGTATTTATTACTGGTGTTGCATCCTTTAAATAGATATCTCAGTGTGGAATTGATTCAGTATTTAGAAACTATAATGAGATAATAAATGACTAGTTTGATGTCTGCTTGGGTAATACCCATCAAGTAGCACTCAGGATCAACTCAGTGACAGATTTCCTATACTGCAGTAGTTACTGGAAGGAAGATAAGATTTAAAGTGCCTTGTCTTTTACAAAACATCATAAATATTGAAGAATTACAACCTCATGATTAGATTTTAAATACGTTGTTGTAGGATACCACCTCTAGTAGTCAATGAAATACCCTTCCATTTTAAACTTAGCAAGTAGAGCATATTGTAACATGTAATAATAACATGATGAAAGCAGCACAACTATGCACAGACTGTACTATTCTTTGCTAAATACTTCCTTTGTTTTTACTGTCTAGGTAAGCATTGAAAAGGGGAGGTTTATTGAGTCCCTAATCAACCTCCATAGAAGGCAAGTGAACTGTGTTTAGTAAGATCAGTTACAAATCGGGCAGGCGTGACTTGTAGCACCCTTTTAAATGTTCAGATTACTTCATGCATGATCTCAGTAATCCCTACGACAACTCTGTCTAGCAGATTGGTATTATTATACCAGTATTATGGATAGAGATCTGAGGTTGAGAGATGGTGGCTTCCTAATCCCACCTAGTAAGTTCATGGTAGGGGAGAGCTAAATAGCAGGCTCCCCACCTCTCAGCTGAGGATAAATGTGAAAATGGATCTATTAATGTAGTCTGAAGAACGGGGGGGGGGGGGGGGGAGTAGATTTACCAGCTGTGTGGGAATATACATCAATAGTTACGGGCAATTTCACTCTCAGTAGTTTTGGCTTGAGCCTATCATTGGCAATATTTCTGAGTCACATGGCCTTCCATTTGGCAGTTATTTAGTGAAACAGCTGCTTACTCTCAACAGTATGTTTTTATCCTGACAGTCCATGTATCCACTGTCTGTCCTCCCTAAAACACAAATTGTGTGTTATTCAATATAAATTTCCTGGCATCTTTCGGTGTTTGAGGAAATGTTCTGACCAGAAAGGAAGTGCATTCTGTTGGTGTTTTTTTCAGGATATTCTCACTGCAAAATTGTTAAGGAGGAAAAAAGCATTGGCCTGTTTTTTTGAAACCTCTTGATTGACATTTGTAAAAATTATTTTAATTTTTTTTTATTAATAAACTAAAAAACTTAACAGCCTGTACTATTATCATATGGCAGAGTTACACACAGGAAGCATATAATAATATACATTATATAACCAAGTAGATACAATGGTCATACAGACAGATTGGGCAATCTTCCTAAATACTAATAACTAAATTTTCAATCCACTCAGTTACAGCTGGGGAAAGTACAAAGAGCTCCATCACATCTCCCTGGAAAGTGTGACGTTCACATTCCTGTGACAGATGGAAAATACTTTGGCAGGCAGCACCACAACTGCATTCAGTTCCCAGTATTTTGCCCCATTTAAACAACAGGTCTGGACAACTGCCAAAGCCTGTTTGTATTCTATTAGCCATCTTCCATATTTTGTGTGGCAAGTCAAATTCTGTGGGCCTCTTATTTATCAGGTTATGGATATAGGGTGGAACTGATTTCATTCATGTTTGCAACCATTCATTCCCTAGACCGAAATTTTTTGATTGCAAGATTTGTGCAGATCTTATTGCTGGGTGTTGAGACTTTATAGAGGTGGAAACAGGTGGAAACTGGTTTTCCTGTACTCGAAATTAGTCATTTACAGCAATAGTCAGCCAAAATTGTGAGGTCCCTAGTCAGTATTTCTTCAGTACTTTCAATTGATTTGTGCCTTACTGCAATCACCATGCTATCGGCATAAGCAAACTTCCTGTATATCATCTCAGGAACATCAGAGATGTTTAGACTGAAAAGAACTAGAGCAAGGACTGAGCCCTGGGGTAGACAGTTATTCAGTTTCTTCTGCTTGCTAATTGACTGACCCTGGCCGAGTTCAGACTGGCAGTTTGGCCCGATATAGGCAGCTGTCTCAAGCAGATTAAGTGGGCCAGTTTACACAGCCATAGCTGTCTGGCATTCCCCTGCTGTACTCACCCAATCTTTTAACGATTTGATCCTGCTTTTAAAAAATATTAGGTGAAAGCTGGGGCAAGCTGTGGAGGGTGTGTTGATCACGCTTCCCGGAAGTGTGGACATTAACAAGCCATAATCAAGTGGTAATATGAACCCACTGGTCTGGCAGGAATGTGCATAGCTGCCCATGTATGCTGTGTGCTTAAACGCACAACCGCCCACGGGGATGCTTCTGGCTCATGGAGTTAAAGCTCCCAGCCATGGGATCCTGCCCCAATTGCTGCTGCACCTATGTGCAAGTCGGTGGAGCAGACCAAAGCTGCACACAATCACGGTGCCACCACCAGGAGACACCCTGCAGTATGACTGCTCCATTCTGCCTCCTCCCCGGTAAGCTGCCACATCAGTCAGTGCAGTACGACCGGGAATCCCCACCACAACTTGGCCTGGGTCTTTTTGCCCCACCTCCCTTCTGCTTTATACTGCCAGTCTGTCCTCAACCCCTAATAACTTGCAAAGTTCTATCACTCAGCATGTTATTTTGGAGTTGAAATAATGTTCTGCTGGGGAAAACCTGTGAAGACTTGTACCACAGACCATCCCTCCAAACTGTGTCATAAGTGGCAGTCAGATAGATGAAAACTGCTGATGTCTTAATATACTTCTGATACCCTGCCTCAATGAAAGTTGTTAAGCTGAGAACTGGTCTTCACAACTATATGGAGTTTAATTCCTGCTTGCTTTATAGGGACATGTTCGTTCTGTCACTGACTTTGTTCAGGATTAGCCTCTCGGGGAGTTTATAACATGAGCTCAGAATGGAAACAAATCTGTAACGTTCCTCTAGATGTTTTGGTTTTCCAGCTTTCAGAACAGTAACTATCTTTGCTTTCTTGAATTCCCTGGGAGTCTTCCTGTTCTCATGAAGCCAATGAGAAACTTTGTGAGCCACTTCTTAGTGAACATGCTGCTGTTGATCAGGAACTCATTATGGATTCAGTCAAAGCCTGGTGCCTTTCTGCTCTTTGAAATCTCATCAGCACTGAAATCCCCTGACAGCTCACAGTCTTCAGGGCAGGTGTGTTTCAAAATCTGGAGTTCTTCTTTTTTTCACCTGATTGGAAAATCCCATTCCTTTGGAGCTCTGGATTGGGAAACCAGTTGGGCAGCTACCTGGTTTCATGTTACCTCCGGATTTCCTTGGAGCACAGGTGAACTTGCACCTAGTTTTTTTTAACAGGCTCCAGGCTTTCCTACTGGAAGCAACATTGAAAACGTGAAGCTGGTATTGACCAACATCCAAAATGACATCCACACAATCATAGTAAAAGTTGGGGAAGTCCAATGTTTTCAAATCTCCTGCAGTTTCATGGCCAGCACATGTCCTATCAACCTACACTCAACCTTCTGTATATGCTGGTGACTTTAACAGCCACCATGGAAATTGTGAGGTACTTGTCAACTGGGCTGAAGAGCATGGTTTGCATCTAGTTTTTGACACTAAAGATGGAGGCACCTTCAGATCAGCAGCATGGAATGGAGAGTTTAACCTTGATTTAACATTTATCTCATCTGACCTGTTCTTGAGGTTTTCCCACACAGCCAGCACTGACCTGTAATCGTCAAGATAGGAATTCAAATGCCAGTTATCGGGTCTTTTCCAAGACCACAATGGAACTTTAAGAGGGAAAACCAGAAAGGTTTCAGTGAAGAGCTGGATAGGTGTCTTGGATGGATCCCTCCAAATCACTGATTAATTGGAGCTGTTATATCTATGGCCAAAAGGCATATTCCTTGAGGATATCAGAAAGAATATATTCCAGGCTACAGTGATCAGAGTGAGAGGCTGTATCAAAAAATTTTCGGCAGCAAAGCCCCAGAAGTAGCAGATGAAATACTCCATGAACTTGACACACGCAGACAAAAAAAATTAGACAGCCTGTACTGCAACAGCCACTTAGATGAGATTACTACATATTTCATTGGAGAATAACTATCGCAATCAATGGTGTGTTTTATACTGTTGAGACCATAACTCTTGTCAAATTTGCTTATTTAAAATTCATATAATAAAATTAAAATTAAAACATAGTTGAATAACCCTAATTAACAAACATTTTTCAACCATAAAATTTTAAGGAAAGGTTTTTCCTGATTTGTGTATTCATGAATTCTCTCTTCTTCTGAATTTCCTTCACCTGTGTATTTTAAACGGATGTATTACTGAGACAACTTTTCCTATTTTATTATTAAAATGCTATTCTATATGGAAGATTTTCTGTAAAATCTTGCTTGTACTCCCATATCCTTGTGTTAGGTAAAGGTAAAGGTTCCCCTTGCTCGAAAGCCGGTCAAATACGACTCTAGGGATGCGGTGCCCATCTCCGTTTCCAAGCCAAAGAGCCAGTGCTGTCCAAAGAAGTTTCCATGGTCATGTGGTCGGCATGACTAAATGCCGAGGCGCACGGAATGCTGTTACCTTCCCACCAAAGTGGTACCTATTTATCTACTTGCAATTTCTTGCTTTTGAACTGCTAGGTTGGCAGGAGCTGGGGCCAGAGATGGGAGCTCACTCCATCATGCAGCGCTCGGGTCTTGAACTGCTGACCTACCGACCATCTGGCAGATTGGCTCTCTCGGGCAGGGCGAGGAAGGCACAGGCTCTCTCTGCTCCAGGCTCGTGTCGTGGCTTAAAGGTGCTGCTGCAGCTGGTCACTCCTTTATCTAAAAGGTCACTCCTTTATCTAAAAGGATAAAGGGGATGGAACACTTTCCCTATGAAGAAAGATTGAAGCGCTTGGGGCTCTTTAGCTTGGAGAAACGACGGCTGAGGGGTGAGATGATCAAGGTTTATAAGATTACTAGGAATAAGGCCCGTTGTGGAAATAAATACAATGGGCTCTAGAAAGAGGCTCTGGGAGAGTGTCCCGGCCTTGGGCACGACCTCAGCTGGGTATAATGACACAGAGTCCACCAACACACACACAAAAACACACACAAACACACACAAACACACAAATGTAAACACACAAACAAACAAACACAAACACAGACACACACACAAATGGACATACACACAAACATAGACAAAAAACACACACACAAACACAAACACACACATACACACAAACACACACTCACAAACACACTCACACACTCGTCATCGGAGGAAGCGCTTCAGGCACACAGCACCATATAGCGCTTCAGGACCGGTACAAAGAACAGAAGAACGCTTTGGAGGAGGTTTCAAGGTAAACTGGCTCAGGAACACTTCCCCAACGGGAGAGGCACGTTTCTGTGTGAAAGGGCCAGAATGTTCCGTTAGGGAACCGGTACTAATACGGTTCTGTGTAAAATGCCTGACAGAAACTGTTACTGAAGAGTTCCTGAAACGGAACATAATGGCTGTGTGAAATTCTCCACTGTGATGTAGCTCATAGTTCTTAGGCTCTGGCTCACACAGTTTTGTCTTAGCTTGGAAAGGATGGCTCCAGAGCAAACTACTTGATGCAGTAGCCAAATCCTTTGCTCACAACTGAAATGCCAGTGGCTCACAAAGCAGAATTTTTGCTCGCATGACTCCACAGCTTAGAGGGAGCATTGGTTGAGAGTGTAATGTGAGTAGGCAAAGTTAGGAGTGCGAGGATAGGGCTGTGAGGAAGCCATCCTCCCCCCCCCATCACTACCTGTATGTATAATAGAGTGCCCCCTTTCCCATTCTGTCTTTTGCCCTGATCCACTTATACACTAACATTAATGGCTTGAGCATGCTGCATCATGCAGGAGGCTTGAGGACTTTATGTTTCTTTGCAGTTGGTCTTCCTTGGCAGTAGGCTCACATTGTGGGGAGGCAGGCTCTCACCTTTTCCTCTTTTGCTGCTCCCCCCTCCCCCAGCCAGGCCCAGCCGTTCCCTCCCCTCCCCTTCTCTTTGCCCCATTTGGAAATGATGGGAAGGGAGAGAGGGTAGAAAATAGATCCCTGGCAGTTCTGTCTGTCAGAGGGAAGGTGCTCTATTCTCTCTGTCAGGCAGAAGTGCCTGGATTCCCTCCCCCCTTTGCTCTGTTTGGAGGCGATGGGAAGGCAAGGCAAATGGCATCCTCTCTCCTGAGGTGAAGCCACATTGTGAGGTGAATTTTGGCGGGCAGAGCTTTGGTGGGCGGGCTGCAGGGAACCCAGCCTGGGGCACCCTTTCCCTTCCCCCCCCCCTTCTCTTTGACTGTTTCACAGTGTCTTCTGAGAGGAAATTTGGCAATTTGGCAGTGTGCGGGGGAGGGGTTATGCTGATAGTCCATTGTGTTTTCACTGACAGAAGCAGGCCCCTGAGGGGACAGTTAAGGAAGGGAGAGAATGGATCCCGGGCAGTTTTGCCTGTCAGAAGGAAGGTGCTCTGGTCTCTCTGTCAGGCAGAAGTGCCTGGATTCCCTTTCTCTCCCCCCCCCCAATTCTCTTTGTTTTGTTTGGACAGTTAGACCCACCTGGCAGTGGGCAGAGGAGAAGCGTGAACCCAGCTCCCAGTCAGTCCTTCCCCTTCACTGGCTCCCTCCAGACTGAGGCCGAGATGCTGGCCAGTGGTTCTGTGGGTGGGACTGAGGCAAAGCAGGGAGAGAATGCAGCCAATGGCCAGGGTCCCCCTTTTGAGAGGCAGTCCATCCAGCCTACTGATTTTGGCGCCCCATGGAATCTTGCCCCTTGGAATGTTAAAATGGCTTTATATAATAGGAAAGATGCATGGGATAGAGCAGGTAGAGAAATAAGTCCTTTTCTCCCTTTCACACAATACAAGAACTCATGGCCACTCCATGAAATTGCTGAGCAGTTGGGTTAGAACAGATAAAAGGAAGTACTTCTTCACCCAAAGAGTGATTAACACGTGGAATTCACTGCCACAGGAGGTGGGGGTGGCTACAAGCATGGATGGCTTCAAGAGGGAATTAGATAAACACATAGAGCAAAAGTCCATCAGTGGCTATTAGCCACAAAGTATAGATAGGAACTCTCAGTCTGGGGCAAGTGATGCTCTGTATTCTTGGTGTTTGGGGGGGGGGGCAACAGTGGGAGGGCTTCCTGCCCCCACTGCTGGACCTTCTGAGGGCACCTGGTGTTTTTGGCCACTGTGTGACAGAGTGTTGGACTGGATGGGCCACTGGCCTGATCCAACATTGGCTTCTCTTATGTATATGTTATGTCTGGACTGCAGTTCAGTGTCTTAATCACTTGAGCCACTGCAAGTGGCTTGTGTTAGCCTGTGCTAATAAGGCAGTTTCCTTGGTTCTGGACTTGTACTCATTAACACTAGGGATTTCTCCCTTGTGCTTGAAGGAAAGGACCAATGATTTTGCTTGTCAGACCTTGAGCTTGCCTGGGCAATACCTCCCTGTCATAAAGAATAATACTAGGCCATGCCTGCTAAAGGTGAAGAGAAGACTCTCCATTATTCCAGGATGACTTTTGCTGTTCCTTGTTCCATTCTTTTGCTGTTCCTTAGCTCAGATTAAGGTTTTCTTGCTTCCCATTCTGTTATTCCCTGTTTCTCTTTCCATTGGTAGTCAGAGGAATTGGAAATGCTGTTCTTGCCAGAGTGCCCCTTCCTCAGTGATACCTCACTCAAACACTACCTGATGCTGGCCCATTCTGGTTAGCCAGAACCAAATAAAATAACAATGGGAGCAGCACACATGGTGCCTGGACAAAAATTCATGTCCCTTTTGCTGTTCAACCACTGATATAAATATGACTCTTTTTTTGTTTGCTTTTATGCAGATAGATAGAATGATGTCATTTCTTTGATGCATCACTGGAATAAAAATCATACAAAAATCATACACATAAATCTGTTTTTGCAAGTGGGATTGTAGTGTCTTTTTGTTCTTCTTGAATTTTCCATATCTAACTCAAATGCAAAAACCTAAAAGCAGCTGTTCTGTATCACATATGAGCTGTACAGTAACTATACAAAGTGTACATTGCAGATAAACACTAATTGTCTCAGAAGAATTTTGACCTTTCTCTTAATTTTTACAAATACTTTAGTTGATCCAAGAGCTTCCCAACATGAAACACATTTTTTTCTGTATGTGTTTATAAATAGTAATAATAAAAATGTCTATAAGCTAACAGGATTTTTTAAATTTTATTTACATTATTTATTTACATTACCTTACTCACTGACACTCAAGGTGGATTACACAGCATACAACAAATGTGATCAAGACATCCAATAACCAACAGGACATCCAATAAGTAATGCAATAGGGCTGGGATTGCAGAAATCTGAAACAAAACTGAAACAAAACATAAGCACTTAAACATGACATATTAAATGATGCAGAAATTCCATAGTGGGATTATACTTGTAGATACAGACAGAACATAGTGGTACAGCCACCCTCCCTATCCCATTACCAAAGCATTTTTCTGAATAATTTCCATATTCTGCCTTCCACACAATGAAGAGTTTCCTACATATCTCATAGCCTGTATATTATTGTATTCTTAACCCTCTAACAACACTGTTAAACCCTTCCCCCCAAAAAATATGCATATTGTTTGGGGGTATATTTCTACCCCTGGCAAAGTCCAGTTATATGGGGAAAAACCCTGTGTTTTGAACCTACGGTATTAGAAACTAAACACAATCTTTTGAATGTTGAAGGAAAACATCTTAAAAACATCTAAAATAGCTAAAATTAATCATTTCTAACATTTTTGTTCCTTGGTACCCTTCTGTCCCTATAACATGTGTTTGATGTGAGGTAATTATTAGGAAGGGAAGGGTCATCATTTTGTCACAAAGGGCTGCATCTCTCCAGAGCGCCTTAAAAGGCTTTCTTGGAGCCATGCTTTATGGGCTATTTTTCCTATCCCAGTACATGGGCCGGGGTGAAAAATCTGCTCCAGTGGCAGAATGCATAGCTTTCTGAGATTGCTTTTCCCCTGCAGGTGCTTTTTTGTTTACAGAAAGAAAATGGTAAATGGTGACTTGGGCACTTGTACAGGTAACCATGTCCTAAGAGGAAAAGATTCTACAGCCACTTTTCTCTGCATTATGCAAAAATAATATACAACTGGGGTAGCTAATTCACCCCAAAGGTTGTCTGTGGGTTTCAATTGGGGGGGGGGGGGAATCTAACAGCATAAAATGGAAAAAAAAACATAGCTGGGAAAATAACTCAACCGTTACAAAAAGCAAAATAGTTTTCTGTTGTGATGTTGATGTTGGTAATAGATTTTTAATCAGCATTCCTGTCAGGCTATTTATCTGAAACTACAGATTGGTTAACCTGAGGAGAAGCATTTCTAATTTGTTGGGTTTATGTGGATTACTTGATTAATCATTCATGACAGAGAATAACCCGTGTTATGAACCTCAACATGCTGTTTGTTGATTTGAATAAACTATTGTTTCCACAGGTTTCAGCTGAGACATTTGAATACCATTTTATTTTTAGACTTTGATGAGCTTTGAACTTTTGCTGTGAAGGCCAGTGATAAAGGAATTCATTCATACTGATATTCTGGATCCCAGATTCACTTAGCATGCATGATGATGGTAAAATGAAAATGCCGTTTCTTTAACTGAGATCTCAGAGAGCTCCTACCAGTCTAAACAATACTTGATGAACCTCGATGAACATAGAAAAACAGAGCTGGAAGAGGCTGCAAGGGTCATCTAGTCCAACTCACTGCATGATGAAGAAAATTCACAACTACCTCCCACCCCTCCATTCCCACACTGACCCCTTCTCTATGCCCGGAGGAAGGCAAAAAACCTCCAGAATCCCTGGCCAGTCTGGCCTGGAGGAAAATTTCTTCCTGACCCCAAAGTGGTGATCTGCATTACCCTGGTCATGTAAGAAAGGGCCATGAGAGCCAAGCATTGACTCATGGCTTCCTGCCTTCCCTCTCATGATCTCCCTAAATATGCAGTAGAAAAGAGCAAGAGTCCAGTAGCACCTTAAAGACTAACAAAATTTGTGTAGGGTATAAGCTTTCATGAGACACTGCTCACTTCTTCAAATATATATACAGAATTTCAGTATAAGGCAGCTCCATGTGTGTACAAAAGAAATTCTAGCTTAATGAACAATCGTGCCCATAAAATGAATGGAGGAGGGGTTATCAAAAGCTATTAACACATGGTTAGACCTCACAGTGTGGATTTAATGGTTTGGTCTGCCTCATTCTGTCAAAGAGTCACAATATTGGACTAAAATCTGAGAGACCCAGGTTTTGAATCTACTCTCTGCCATGGAAACTTTCTGGGTGACCATGGGCCAGTCACACACCTTCAGTTTATCCTCATACATTTCTTGTGAGGATAAAATGGAGGAGAGAGGACTGATGTAAGCCACTTTGGGTCCAGATATGCCTTGGCAAATCAGCAACTGAACACATAGCCTTGACTGTATGATCAGAAGTTTATAGCAAAACAACTGTATGAGGGTTTCTTTATAGTTTCACTTTCCTGAGGCCACCAACGGAGCACACTTATCATGATCTCTGTGAAGTAATTAATGGTTTTTCTTTGGGGGTGGGGGGAATGTGACCAAGCTTAAATGTCTTGTATCAAACGTCGAGGGTGGAGGGATCTCACCAGGCAAGACAAGTCATAGGAAAAGAAATTTCCTTCAAAGACATGCTAAACTATGTTATCACAAACAATACTTTTAGTTCCCCATGTGACAGGCAGGCATTGTTTTTAAATAAATTTTGTTTTTAGCTTTTGAAGAGGATACAGAATAAAGAAAAAGCATAGGGAAAAAGGAATGGAAATAAAATTATGGAAACACAATACAGAGGGCAACTTTTGCAGATATTAAGGACGATCCTTGAAAAATACGTGTATATACAGAAAAAATGTATGACATGACAGCTTAGAAAACCACTATAACAACCTACTCAACTTATTCTACCATTTTCTAGAACATGAATAACCTCTGAGAAACTTAACAGGCAGGCATTCTCTTCTACTGCAAAACATTGTGGCAGTGATCAAAAATAAATGCACTATGACATTTATTTGATGGCTGGTAAAGACCAAACAGATCAGTTACAATAGTGACATCTGGGGAAAAGCCCAACAAGGAGGGAGAGAAGCCCTTTCTATTCTGCTATGAACGCTTCCATGTGTTATTTTGTTACAATATAAAGTGCTCTCAATTTATCACACAGAAATGCCAGATTTCAATATTGGATAAAATATTTCCTGTACTTGCATCATCTATTCAATTGATCAGTATTCTTTAATGTTTCCATTCAAACTATCATTTACCCATGCAGATGTCAGAGGGCAATTCACATCCCACTGAAGTCAGCAGGAAACCTCCCATGTACCCCTATCCAGCATAAAAGAGGACTTATGGGCATACTGGATCATGCCACTGAACTGCTGCCATCCTAATCTACTTCCAGACTGTCTGTATCCATTAGCTATCCAATCCATTCATTATTGCAACTTTCTTTTCTTTTCTCCCCATGCACGTTATTTAGAGCACAAAGGAAACCACACTTCTATTTACTGTTTTGACCTTAATAGATGCTAGCCAGGCTTATCCTGAAATCACTTGAAGTTATCCCGAGTGCCACACATATACATTTAAAGCCACAGACTCACACATTCATACATCATATTCTGAATTAATTAAACTGTAAAACTACATCAACTGGCTATGTTTGACCCTGTAACCTAACTCTACACTTATTCTTCTGTGAAACTATAATGTCAGATTAAGTTAAACTACACTGCACTCCAAGTAGAGCCCTCTGCAGCCTGTAATGTTGTTTAAGAGACTGTTTTACACAGAATTCATTTCCATTTATTTGGACTTCCAGCATCTCAAAATGATCTTTTCAGCATGATTTCTCTTTAACTATAACTTCATTAACATTTTAGTGATTTCAGAGACCTTTTTTCCCCCTTAAGGCACCCAGAAAGTGCTGGAATAGAATTTACATCTTAAACCTTTATGGAGATTGGCAATGTTTGTTCCCACATAACAGCAGTTTCTTGAAAGCCAAGAACTCCATGAAAAAAGGCCCATCATAATAATACAAGATAGCAGACAAAATCTGTTGGCAGATTAATTTTATCCTTGTGTATGGTAGAACATACGTTTATTGCCATATAAGAGCTAAAATCCTATTCAGTGCAATCTCATATAATTGTGTGCCCCAATCACAGCATGTAAGTCTGATTGCCTGGGATTAGGGGTGGGCACAAACCTGCTCAAGAAGTAAAGTTCATCACAAATTTGGGCCCGTTCATTCGTGGAAGAGTGTCTGGCGTGAAGAGTGTCTGGCATGAAGATCCCACAAACTTTGGTGCTGCACATAGTAGTTTGTTTCCTCTGTCCATGCCTGTTGACCTCTGGCCTCCAAAGTCTTTGCAGAACTTACACTTCCATTGCATGAACTCTGCATTCAGGAGAGCAATGCTGCCTTTTTTCCAGTGGTGACAGTCTACACAGGCCAGCTTGAACTCCCCTTTATTGCAGAGAGGATGCAACCTGGTGGTGATGCCCACCTACCACCTCTCTGCCAAGGCCCTGATTAGTGGGAGAACAGTTGGTTCCAGTGTGGCGGTCCGCACCTCAAACTCAGAATTGACTTGCCCCAAGCTGGCTGTATGGGTGCACAGCACATTGGTGGTGTCCTGGAAGGGCTTGAAAACGTGCACCATTTGGTTAAGGGACATCCAGTTGTTGGAGCTGATTCTGAGCATCTCTTCCCTGTTCAAGATGGTCATGGAAGAGATGGCATCCTGCAGTGTGCTCTTCTACTCCACCAAAGATGCCATCATGGTATAGGCGGAGTTCCTCATCCCCCCCCCCCTTGCTCAGCAGATGGGCAGACTTGATGCTCCATGAGAAGTGGGCAGCCAAACACTGGCAGGTCTTGAGAAGAACCACATCTCAAGTGGGGTCAAGGGGGAAAACATTCCAGATGGCCTTGATAGTAATCCCCAGCCCCAAAGCATCCTTTAGCACTAGCTGAAGTATGTGTGCCAGGCACACAATGCCCTTGAGGTGCACATTTTTCACCTCTGCCAGCATGTTGGCACTGGTGTCCATGAGATGGACAATGTTGCCACCACCTATGCACTCCCTCAGGCTTGTCTGTGTCAAACAGTGGCAATGTTTTCATTGTGTGGTCTGCATACATCCCCTCAGGGCTCTTTTTGTAGAAAAAGCCCAGCAGGAACTCATTAGCATATTAGGCCACACCCCTGACAGCACAGCTCATTAACATATTGGGCCACACCCAATGTTACCAGAAGTGTGGTCATCCAGCCACATCCACCTTTTGCTTCTTATTCTCTTTACCTTGTTGTCAAAACAGTTTTGACAAAACCAATAAAAACATTTTTTCTGTCCCATCTATACAAAATCCTACCTGAACCAATATCTTATGTCCAATAATTATTCCCACACTGGATTGGAATCAATTCCTAAGGGTTAGGTTCCCATGGAAATCAGGTTGCCTTCCTGCAGAACAAGCACGCTGAATATGATTTTTTAGGGTTGCCAACCTACAGGTGGGGTCTGGAGATCTCCTGGAATTACAACTGAGCTCCAAACTACAGAAATCAGGTCAATGGCTGCTTTGGAAAGTACAGTCCATGGCATTATGCCTTGCTTAGGTCCCTCCTTCCCCTAAACCCCACCCTCCACTCCCAAATCTCCAGGGATTTCCTCAACCTGGAGTTGGCAACCCTAGTTCACTGGCAGAACAACCCAAGGAGCCAGTTTGGTGTAGTGGTTAAGTTTGTGGACTCTAATCTGGGAGAACAGGGTTTGATTCCCCACTCCCCCTTGCACCTGCTGGATGACCTTGGGCAAGCCATAGCTCTGTACCAGCTGTTGTCTCAGAGCTCTCTCAGCCCCACCTACCTCACAGGGTGTCTGTTGTGGGGAGGGGAAGGGAAATGAGTTTGTAAGACGCTCTGAGACTCCCTTGGGGTATAAATCCAGTCTCTTCTTTTTCTAGGTTTGTGGATGCACTGGATGGGAGTAGTTTGTGGACTATTTTATTCAAGGTACAAAATTTTATTCAAGGTATAAGATTTCATGTGCCACCCACACTTCTTCAGATGGAAGACGTGTGCATGCACACAAAAGCTTATACCTTGGATGAAACTTTGGACTCCAACTTTGTTCTGCTGCTTCAGACCAACATGGCTACCCACCTGAATTATTACACTATAATACTTTTTACAAGCAATTATGTACCAGTGGAGTGGTTACCATGCAGAGTCTGTCCCACAGGTAAAATTATCCTGTGAACAGGTGGTCTTTACCACATAAAAGTATCACTACCATCACAAGATCACCAATCATTGGAACTCCTCAGAAGCGGAAATCTCTCTTATTAGGAGGTTTAAGAACATCAACTTTGCTGGCCCATTAAAGGCAGATGTCAGTCCAGTGGCAGGAGAAGAGGGACAATTTTCTTCTTCAGAAACTCTGCCCACTTTTTAAATTTCACAAAACAGGCAATCTCCAAAGTGCAGCTGACCATGCTCATTTTTAGTTACAACTCTGTTTCTCTGCAGATGTCCCCCAAAGTGCCCCATGCAACAGTCAAGTGTTCTGCCAACACACACAACAATGAAGCTACTTTTTCAGATGTTTTCTCTTGCATGGCAGTAAGCACCAAACCACGTTAATACAGACTTTAGATACAGATATATTTGCAAGCCATTGCCAACAAGACACAACAATGAACTCAGGCTTCAAGCGTACTTTTCTTAAGCAGAAGATGCCATGAGAAAACTAAAGAGATTCTCAAAAATTAAAGATATTGTCAAAACCAGCATTTCCTGGGCTCTCTGCTTTTTTACATCCCCCCCCCTTTTCAATACTTTTTTAAATAAAAACACAAAGAATAGGAAGGGAAGGGAAGAAAGAAAGAAAGAAAGAAAGAGGTAGGTGGGGGGAGAGAGAGAGAGAAAGGAAGGAAGGAAGGTAAGTGGAGGAGAGAGAGAAAGAAAGGGGGGAGGGAGGGAGAGAAAGAGAAAGGAAGAAAGAAAGGTGGGGACAGACAGAGAGAGAGAAAGATAGAAAGAAAGACAGAAAGAAAGGTGGGGGAGAGAGAGAAGGAAAAGAGATGGGGGAGGCACTCACTGGAGCAGGGAAAGCCACACGACGTCGGCAAGCCAAATGCAGAGCACCTAGCCCCTGTGCTTAATCTCTGGGCAGGGCTTTCTCCTGCTGGCTGTCTGCACTTAAAGGGAAAGCACCGAGTGGAGCTTTTTCCTGCCTGCTCTCTGCAGGAACTTTCCCTTTAAGTGTAAACAGCTCAGGCCCGGCAGGGAGGGGGTGGGGCAGGCTCAGACGCCAGCTGGAACAGCATTCCTGTGCTTTCCTGCTGAAAAAGAGCCCTGCATCCCCTGCACATGGAGCAGAACCACTTTGTAGCCTGGTGGCAGGACTGTCCCTTCCTGGAGCCTGGGCCATGCCCCAACAGTCCCACTGGCTGCTCCAGAGGTCTGCTGTGAAGTACACAGTTCTGCCTTGCACTTTGGAGACCTGAGACTTGACCATCACCACTGTAGCCGGTGAAAGGCTACGCCGTCCATGAGGGAGAAGGGTTGGCCATCCACTGCAATAATCTCACCACGAATGAGGTGACTGACTTCTTCCTGGGACCTCCACATAGCCCTCTTGATCTTTTGGAGGGTAGTCCGCCTTGATGTCCTAGCCATGGCAGCCCAAGTTTGCGGAGCCTTTCGGGGGGGAGGCTCCTGCTCCCCCTCCCTGCTGAGTGGGAGTGTGCCTCTTCTTCCTGCTGGCCGCCACTCTTTCCTCCAGTAGCAACATACTGGAGTGTACCCTTTGCAGGTGTTGTGGAGGATGGAGGTGAAGAAATGTTGGGGTGGGCTAGCACCCCTCCAGACATGGTGGTGGCACACATGACACTCTGCCATGCAGGGGTCACTGAAGAGTGTGTAGAAACATTTATAAATTGTGGCCCCAGGATTGGTGAAGGTGGGAGGCACAACTGCTTTCTGGTAGTGGGCTGGGAGGTGTCACAGAGCAATGTACTCAAGGCTGGAGTAGCAAAATGGAGTTGGGAAGTTGAAAGGGAGGATGATTTTTCTCCCCCCTCTGAATTACTGTTATCAGAATCCTTCTAGAATCATAGAAATAGAGTTGGAAGGGACCCCCAGGGTCATCTAGTCCAACCCTCTACACTATGTGGGAAATTCACAAATACCTCCCCCCACACTCCCAGTGACTGCTGTTTCATGCCCAGAAGATGACCAAAAAAAAAAAAAAAACCTCTAGGATCTCCAGCCAGTTTGGCCTGGAGAAAAATTGCTTCCTGACCCCAAAGTGGCAATCAGCATTTCCCTGGGCGTGTAAGAAATGGCCACGAGATCTAAGCACTGGTGCAACCCTCCCTGCCTTCCCTCTCATGATCTAAGTTCACAGAATCTGCATTGCTGTCAGATGGCCATCTAGCCTCTGTTTGAAAACCTCCAAAGAAGGAGAGCCCACCACCGCCCAAGGAATCTTGTTCCACTGAGGAACCACTCTAACTGTCAGGAAGTTTTTCCTAATGTTTAGCCAAAAACTCTTCTGATTTAATTTCATCCTGTTGGTTCTGATCTGACCTTCTGGGGCAACAGAAAACAACTCCATACCATCCTCTATATGACAGCCCTTCAAGTACTTGAAGATGGTTATCATATCCAATGCTTTGTCTAAGCTATGGAGTCCTATGAACAAAAATTATACTTTGTGAGCTACTGGCATTAAAGTCGTGAGCAGGTGAGTTGGCTACTGTATAAATTAGTTTGCTCTGGAACCATCCTTTTTGAGCTAAGACAAAAATGTGTGAGCTGGATGCTAAAAAAATGTGAGCTAGCTCACACTAACTCAGCTTAAAGGGAACACTGATCATATCACCTCTCAGTCATCTCCTCTCCAGGCTAAACACACCCAGCTCCGTCAACCTTTCCTCATAAGACTTGGTCTCCAGACCCCTCACCATCTTTGTTGCTCTCCTCTGGACATGTTCCAGCTTGTCTATATCTTTCTTAAATTGTTATGCCCCAAACTGAACACAACATTCTAGGTGAGGTCTAGAGTACAGCACAGAGTAAAGCAATACTATCAGTTTGCATGATGTGGACGCTATACTTCTGTTGATACAGCCCAAAATTGCATTTGCCTTTTTAGCTACTGCATCACACTGTTGACTCATGTTCAGTGTATGGTCTACTAAGACCCCTAGATCCTTTTTGCATATAATACTTCCAAGACAAGTCTCTCCCCCATCCTATAATTATGCATTTGATTTTTCCTACCTAAATGCAGAATATCTATCCCCATTGAGATTCATTTTACTTGTTTCAGCCCAGTTTTCCAGCCTGTCAAGCCTGTATTCTGACTTTGTCTTCTACTGCATTTGCTACCCATCCTAATTTAGTATCATCTGCAAATTTAATAAGCATTCCCTCTATTCCTTCATCCAAATCAATTATATAGATATTCAACAAAATAGGTCCCAGATCCTTGATGCACTCCATTTGTCACTCCTCCTCAAAAAGATGAGAAACAATTAACAAGTACTCTTTGGGTCAATCAATTACAGATCTACCTAACTGTCATAGGAACCGAACCACATTTTACCAATTTGTCAACAAGAATATTGTTATAATATTGTTAGCAACTGGTGGTGTCTCTGGACAATACTTCTAACAGCTCTTTTGCCTTTGCAAAAGGGCCTGCAACAGATCAGGGGAAGAAGGCTCTGAGACCCCTGGTGATGCCCTGCTAGGACTGGGCTACAATGACCTGGCAGGATGGTACCCAGATGTGGGGGCCTGTAGTGGAGGACTTCTTCCCCCACAATGAGCATCCTTCTCAGCCACTTTCTCCCTCATGGCACACAGAGGTGTTCACACTCAGGAGAAGTGGGGGGGGGGGGTATAAATGTGGGAGATATTTTTTTTTGGGGGGGGGGTCTGTAATTGGGACCCCAGAAATGTAATTTGGCCCCAACATAGATTGTAGAGGAGACAGTCCTAACATCCAATATGGAAGCAACCCGAGGCACAAATAATACTTAGGAATATACTTGAAATCAGGGGTCATTTCGAGCAGGAGCTTGGGGGAGCACAGCTCTGGGAGTTGGTGCCAGCCCCCCCTCCCATGGGGGAATGCCTGCTTGTGTCATGGCTGCAGCAAAATGACCCCGTCCCCTGGAAAGGTCCTTGTTCCTCCGACCAGCTTTCTGAAGGCTTCAGCCACCACTGAAGCTATCCTCCCAGAATAGAGCTATTTCTGAGGCTTGGATTAGTAGCTGTCCCCTCTTTGCCAGCTCCTTCCTTCCTTCCTTCCTTCCTTCCTTCCTTCCTTCCTTCCTTCCTTCCTTCCTTCCTTCCTTCCTTCCTTCCTTCCTCTCTTTCTCTTTCTCTTTCTCTTTCTCTTTCTCTTTCTTTCTTGCCTTCTGACACACTTCTGGTGATGTCAGGTGGTGTGGCATATGCAAATAAGTTATGCTAATGAGTTATGCTAATGAGCTCCTGCACCTCTTTTTCTACAAAATGACCCCTGCTTGAAATAGTCCCTGTGCATTATTTCAGTGTATGAACATATATCAACACTTCAATTTGTAAACACTTGGTTGGGCAAGAAACTGTAATTAGTCTTTCTTCATTATGCAAGACAGTTTGCATCATTAACCACTTTGTATGGAAAACTCTGATTTCCACTAGTCTGGTGGGGCTGGGGTGCCCCCCGAGATGTCATTGTGGGGTAACTTTGGGGAGCCCTAAGTCTCTTGTCATGTCTGCCTTTCTGTCGTTGCATCACTTAAAGTGGAAAAGTCTGATTTCCACTGGTCTGGCAGGGGTGGTGTGCCCACCAAGCTGTCATTGTGGGGTAACTTTGGGGAGCCCCTGTCAGAAATCTCTTGTAATGTCGGCCTCTGTCATTGCATCATAATCACTTTAAATGGAAAACTCTGACTTCCTCTGGTCTTGTGGGGCTGGGGTGTCTTCCAAGCTGTAATTGTGCGGTAACTTTGGGGAGCATCTGTCAGAAGTCTTGTCATGTCTGCCTTTCTGTCATTCACAACCTGCCTTTGGAGACTTGGGTGTGTGTGCTGTGAGCATGAGGGGTATATTTGCATTTCTTCCAGTGTCTGGCTAGGAAAAGTCTTCACAGGTCAAGTTTCCCTGTGAGTTTAGTGTCACTGACTTGTTCCTGAGCTTTTCTGTAGATTCCTGTAACTGCAGCTATCTTTTCCAGAGAGAGCACTGGGAAGGCCTTTTTTTTGGGGGGGGGGGGGGTTCTGTAACTGGGACTCCAGAAATGTAATCCGCCCCCAACATGGAGAGATTGTAGAGGAGTGGGTAGCAGGGTAAGGTTCCTTGTGCTTTTGGTGTGTGTACCTTGCAGGGTGTCCATTCTATAAACTTTTGAACTTGTGCCAAACATTTTCCCCAAAAACTCTTTCCTGGCTTGACCTTAGTCCTGTTGGGTTTGCAATGCCATAATGGCACTGGTTTTTCTAGGCTTGCAAAAATGCCCCCCCTCTATTTCTACTGTAGAGATTCTTGGGGACTTTGATTCTGTTCTGCAGGGCTCTATTTATTGCCCCCCCCCCTTTTGGCTGTTTCCCCCTTCCACTGGAAACAATGGAGGATGGGTTCATCTTCTTTGAGGGGCTGTAACTCAGACTCCATAGTTCCAATCCTCACCAATTTTGGAGAGCAGGTAGAGGAGTGTCAGCCAGAGACCTGTTGTGAGTTTGGTGTCTCTAGCTTGCACAGATCCATTCTAAACAGTCCTGAACCTCCTGAACCTGCATCTGGCATTTCCCCAGAAAGCATTTTCCATGGGGCACCTTCTTTGGGGGGGGGGCATAACTAAAACCCAATATATCCAATCCTTGCCAACTAGGCAGGCAGGTAGAGGAGAATCAGCTGGAAATTCCCTGTGAGTTTGGTATCTCTAGCATGTGGGGGGGGGGGGCATTCTACCATATCACAAGCCTCACAAACTGAACCAGTTCATCTAGCATCAAGGACTTTGTGATGGACCGTGGTTCATGAACTGCAACCACTATGAACCACCAACCAAATCAAACCACGTTTTCCCAGTTTGGACCCATCCCTCCCTGGGATTCCCATGTATTTCCCACATTGCTAAGAAAGATAGTGTTAATCAGGTGGGAAAGACCTAAACATTCAGACCATGAATATATATTTAAGGTGCATGTGGAGGACAGCACCTCAGGGAAGTATTTCCTTGCATGTGTGTAAGTCATATTCCAGTTTCACTTATCTGTCTCTTGATGCCATAGGTTGGGGCTTAGCAAAGAGCATATGAGATAGTAAACCTGGGTCTTTGCCATCCTGGACTACAAGAGGGGGCTTCTATGCCTGAATACTCTCCATAGAAATGATTCTGTGCAACCAAGAATTAGGTGTCTGAAGGAAAGGTTATAGCATAGTTCTCTTTTGGATGAAGGAACATTCCATCATATGTCTCCAGTTTGGTGTAGTGGTTAAGTGCACGGACTCTAACCTAGGAGAACCGGGTTTGATTCCCCACGCCTCTGCTTGCAGCTGCTGTATGACCTTGGGCAAGCCATAGCTCTGTACCAGTTATTCTCTCAGTGACTGTTGTCTCAGAGTTCTCTCAGCTCCACCTACCTCACAGGGTGTCTGTTGTGGGGAGGGGAAGGGAAAGGAGTTTGTAAACTGCTCTGAGATTCCTTTGGGTAGTGAAGGGCGGGGTATAAATCCAATCTCTTCTTCTTCTCCTACACCTGCAGTTACTTCCTTAATTGCTGATTGTGAGAACTAAGCAATCTATGCCCACATCTGCATACCATCTAGCTGGGTTTCCTAAGTGTTCTTTTAAGCAATAACATCTGAGAAGACCTCTTCCTAATCTTGTCATAGTGAATTCCACACATAAACTAGTTCAACCCCTTACAAACTGTCTGTGGGCCTTTTGACTATTGAGCCAGGATGTAGTTGCCAAAAAATAGGAAGTCAGCTGAGTCTGTCCCTTAGTAGTTAGCACTGATGGGGGGGGGCAGGCAGTCTTAAGTAGCTTCTATCAGGGGTCACTTCGTAGAAAAAGAGGTGCAGGAGCTCATTAGCATAACTCATTAGCATAACTTATTTGCATATGCTACACCACCTGACATCACTGGAAGTATGTCAGAAGGCAAGAGAGAGAGAGAGAGAGAGAAAGAGAGAGAGAGAGAGAGAGAGAGAGAGAAAGAAAGAAAGAAAGAAAGAAAAAAAGAAAGAAAGAAAGAAAGAAAGAAAGAAAGAAAGAAAGAAAGAAAGAAAGAAAGAAAGAAAGAAAGAAAGAAAGAAAGAGCTGGCAAAGAGGGGATAGCTACTAATCCAAGCCTCAGAAATACCACTATTCTGGGAGGATAGCTTCAGTGGTGGCTGAAGCCTTCAGAAGGCTGGTCGGAGGAACAAGGACCTTTCCAGGGGACGGGGTCATGACACAAGCAGGCATTCCCCCACAGGACGGGGGGGAGGCTGTCACCAACTCCCAGAGTTTAGCTCCCCCGAGCTCCTGCTCGAAATGACCCCTGGCTTCTATAGATCAGACATAAATACAATCCAGTTTAATCCATATTCTCTTGTCTTGTGCCTTCATTCTGTGTGAGAGTATAATGAAGTTTTATAGTCCACTGTCACATGTCCACTCACTGAAATTATTCTCTCACTAGAACTGCAGTGCCTGCTGTCCACATAGGAATGCCATAGGCACAGCAAGTATGCCAAACCAGCAGTGTCCATTGACTTTTCCCAGGCTGCTGTGCATTGTTTTTGTAGATTATTGTTTGTCAGATGCAGAAGATGATTTGTCCACATACTGGTAGTTGGGTGGTGTACAGCAATGAGCCCAAAACCAGGAAATAAAGTCCACATTGTTGTGGACTGAGCAAATAAACTGCTTTCTTTATTCATGTGCTGGGGGGCCATTCTACCACATCACAAACCTCACAAACTGAACCAATTCATCTAGCATCAATGACTTTCCGATGGAGCATGGTTCATGTTCAAGGATATATATCCTTTTGACTGATCTTGGGCAGCAACAACTAACAGGTACTATTAGCATTAGCTCAACGTTTCCTGAGGAACAAATGTTTTGTATATTGAGTAACAACACTAAAATAGCTTTGGAAGGGTAGCTGTGTTGGTCTGAAGCAATAAAAGTAAGTTTGAGTCCAGTGGCACTTTGAAAACCAACAAAGTTTAATTCTGGGTATAAGCTTTTGTGTACATGCACACTTCATCAGATGCATGCACACAGAAACTTATATCCAGAATTAAACTTTGTTGGTCTTAAAGGTGCCACTGGCACCAAAATATATTAATATTAGTTGGTTATTACTTTACAAGAGGCTGATATATATTTGAATACAGTAAAATCAATTACATGGAATTCACAATCTGTTCTTTCCTCATCATGATTAACCTTTTCTATTTAGCATTTTAGTTAGATATTTCCTTTCTAAACTTTGGAAACTCTTGACTGTCTCTTCCTGATTAAGCAATGTGTGTAATACTTTATGAGAAATTCAACATCTTGGAACATCTCATTTTAACACCACCTGATGTGCTTCAAAATTTTGAACATCTGCAGGAGGTTTATGGTATCTCACCCACAATTAAACCAAGCAGAAGCGATCTAGAGGCAGCTGGCTCACAAATTTACTACATGCAGAGATGCCAGGAGTGAGGAAATAGCTAATTATGTTGAAATCAGAATGAAACTACATTTTCAGTATAGTTAATTGGGTCACCATGACTGTCATTCAACAGAAGAGTTTCGGTAAGCAAAGAAGGGGATATGAGATTTATGTTGCAGCCACTCTTAAATAGGTTTTCCCCTGATTTAGCACTATAGTCATGCAGACATAAGCTCAACAGCACTCCAGTTCAGTAGCTGAAACCACAGGTAATCATTAAGAAGTCTGCTGGTGGGCTTTGTGTTATGGAACATGTTTTAACGATCTCCATGTAAATAATTAATCTGATAGATCTTCCAATGTGACAATGAACTTCCCTATCCTTAGTTCTATAATTTCATAGATGAGTGTGGGTGAGGAACGATCCAGCACTGGCTCTGTGACTCTTCTACATATAGCATTCTTGCTTACTCCGTCCCGCCTACAACTTGAAAAGATAGAAAACAGCAGAAGGTAAGCAGTTAAAAGGGGTGTGTGTGTGTCAAATGACCAATCGTTTTCAGAAATGGTCTTCAGCATTAACCATAAAAGGTACCGAGTACAAAAAAGGGAGAGGGAGCAGATACACTTAACTGTGTATAAACCAAATATTAATATAAACAGCGCAAACTGTACAGTGCAATCAATTGCAGCAAGGTATACCAATTGTTATTCTTTACTGTACCATGCACTGTGGCTGTGTTCACACTGGAGTGCTGGAGCCTGCTGGAGCGGCTGCAAACAGCTTGTTCTATACAAATCACGATCACACTCACCTCTCCTCGAGCTGCCCTCAAGCGGCTCCCCCGCGTTCACACTAACGACAGGGGGGGAGGGATTTCGGCGCTTTTAAAAAATTTTTTCGCCAGTTATGTATGCGCACACGCGCTCATCCACATAGATGAAAGAAATAGATTTGCGCATGCACATTCCGATCCGGCTGAATCACTGTTTCCTTCGACCAGTAGAAATCGGGTTGAGATTTCAACCCAAAAATAGCCTCATCGTGATCGCAAACTCATGTACTCAGTAGAACTACCCTCCATTTGAACTTCTGAACTTTTAATATATGTTTGTATGTATGCTCATGCGATCATCGCTAAAGTAAAAAAAAAATGGCGGACGCAAAGCGGAAGCCAGAGGCTTCCGCAGGGAGGGGAGGGGGGTTACTCGGAAG
Organism: Lepidodactylus listeri; assembly: GCA_029233225.1. NCBI lineage: Eukaryota > Metazoa > Chordata > Lepidosauria > Squamata > Gekkonidae > Lepidodactylus > Lepidodactylus listeri. Next base: position 47,247,672 of record JARCFY010000003.1, on the reverse strand, counting down.
TGCTTCGGAGACGGCTCCTCGTTCACACAGCTCCAAATGCGGCTGCAGCCAGAAGACGACAGCTGAGACCAGCAGGGGAGGTGGTCTCGGATTTCAGATGGTTTTTCACACGGTAAGCGATGCCTGTGGACGGGAGCCAGCTGTTACAATGTAGACGTGCAGATCTGAGCCGGCTGCAGCCGGCCCAAATCTGCCAGTGTGAACGCAGCCTGTATATAGGGAGTGTTTGACTGATTGCACTGTACTGTTTGCTCTGAATGTATAAACATATGGTCTGTACACATTTATCTGCCTTCCCCCCCATTTTGTGTGGCCATTGGTACTTGGTACCTTTTGTGGTTTCCTACAGAGGTCTCTCCCCTTTTTTGCTCTCTTTCCTTCAGCAGTAACTGCCACACTCTTAAAAGTACCTTTTCAAGATCCAATAATGTTACTGCCTTAGTTCAATGATCTAGACCATAGTCAAATAATCAGCCCATGCTGTCACATAGAAGCCGCTGAAAAAAACCCCTAAAGATGCCTGAGCACTTCGATGGAACCAGAAGGAAGAAGAAGGAGGAAAGGAAGAAGAAGAGGAGGAAGAGGAGGAGACTGGATTTATACCCTGCGCTTCACTACCCAAGGGAATCTCAGAGTGGCTTACAAACTCCTTTCCCTTCCACTCCCCACAACAGACACAAGAATGTAGTGTCACTCTGGAACTGACAACTCCCCCATTCTGAACTGAACTTTGAAATTCTGCTGAAATCTAGTGGCCAAATTCAGAGCATGAAGTTATGTTTTTCCTTTACACTCTTTCATTGGGTTTTACCCCACCTCATGAGGATATAAATTGGCTCCTTCTGCCTTCCAATTAAATCACTGATTGTTGTAGCACCGTGATTTCAGTTTATTCATTCATTCAACATACATCACACAACTCTCTGTGCAAGAGGAAGCTCCCCTAAAAGAATATACAATCAACAAATCATTAAAAACCTTCCAAAGTTATCTTTCCTATTATATAAAGCCGTTTTAAGATTCCAAGGGGCAAGATTCCTTGGGGTGCCAAAATCAGTTCGCTGGATGGACTGCCACTCAAAAGGGGGACCCTGGCCACTGGCTGCATTCTCTCCCTGCTTTGCCTCAGTCCCAACCACAGAGCCACTGGCCAGCATCCCGGCCTCAGTCTGGAGGGAGCCAGCGAAGGGGAAGGACCGACTGGGTGCTGGGTCCACTCTTCTCCTCTGCCCACTGCCAGGTGGGTCCAACTGTCCCCTCAGTGGCCTGCTTCTGTCAATGAAAAGACAATGGACTATCAGCAAAACCCCCTCCCCCACACATTGCCAGTGTGCCCAGAATAAACTGTCAGAATAAACTGTCAGAAACAGGGGGCCATTTCACACAGCACCCCGTAGCGCTTCAGGACCGGTACAAGCACTGAAGAACGCTTGGGAGGAGGTTTCAAGGTAAACCGGCTCAGGAACGCTTCCCCAATGGGAGAGGCACGTTTCTGTGTGAAAGGGCCAATATGTTCCATTAGGGAACCGGTACTAATAAGGTTCTGTGTGAAATGCCTGACAGAAACCGATACTGAAGAGTTCCTGAAACGGAACATATTGGCTGTGTGAAATTCCTCAGGCCCTCTCTCCTGCTTAGCTCCACCATGGCTGGCTGGTTAATGAGGTGGGCCAGCAACCATCAAACCACTCTCCTCAACCCCTGCTGTGTGGCTGACTTCCACCCTAGGGTTGCCAATATCCAGGTGGGACCTGGAGATCTCCCGCTGTTACAATTGATCTCCAGATGACAGAGATCAGTTCCCCAGGAAAAACTGGCTGCTTTGAAGGGTAGACCTTATGGCATTATAGCTTGCTGAGTCCTTCTATCCCCCCCCCCAAAAATGCTGCCCTCCACATGATCCATCCCCCCAAATCTTCAGGTGTTTCCATCACAGGGTTGCCAGGTCTGGGTTGGAAAATCCCTGGAGACTTTGGGGATGGATCCAGGAGAGGGTGGGGTTTGGGGAGGGGAGGGGCCTCAGCATGGTACAATGCCATAGAGTCCACCCTCCAAAGCAGCCATTTTCTCCAGGGTAGCTGATCTCTGTCAGCTGGAGATCCATTGTAAAAGTGGGAGATCCCCAGGCCCCACCTGGAGGTTGGGAACCCTATTCCATCATCAGAGCCGACAACTTTCTCCTCAGTGCCGTTGCTAGGCAACCGAGCTTGCTTCTCTGAAAGCCCCTTTCCACACCTATGATGGCCTTTGGGAGAAAACTCATTGGGGCCAGCTGAACAGAATGCCACAGAGGCCACCCTCCAAAGCAGACATTTTCTCCAAGGGAGGGGGGAAGATCTGTTGTCTGGAGTTCAATTGTAATACCTGGCGATCTTCAGGCTCCACCTGGAGGTAGGCTACCCTAGGCGTAGCAGTCAGTGCTTCAGAGCAGGATCTGCTAGACCCAGGTTCTTGCTGAGTGGGTGATTTCGGGCCAGTCACAGACTTTAAGCCTAACCTACCTCACAGGGTTGTTGTGCAATTCAAAAAAGGGGGAGAGAAGAATGATGTCAGCTGCTTCGGTCCCCATTGCAGAAAAAGACTACTTTTCCACCAGGGAAGTATGGTTGCCAATCTCCAGGTGAGGGCTGGAAACCACTCAGAATTACAAGTGCTCTCCAGATGGCAGAGATTAGTTCCCCTGGAGAAAATGGTGGACTCTATATCATCATACCCTGCTGAGATGGACCCTTTATGACAGCCAATGTGACATAGCAGTCAGGGCTTCAGGGCATGGTGGAGGCTGCAGGGGGGGAATGGAAACTTGGAGAGTGAGGTTGATGATTGGCTGGGAAGGAGATAGGGTTGCCAACTCCAGGTGGAAAATTCCAGGAGACTTGAGGAGTGGAGCCTGGAGACAGTGAGGTTTGAGGAGGAGTGGGACCTCAGACAGGTACAATGCCATAGACTCCACCCTCCAAGCCAACCAGTCCCTCATGGGGAACCACTGTTGCCAATCTCCAGGTGGGGGCTGGAGATCACTCAGAATTACAACTGCTCTCTAGCGGGAGGGGGGAGGAGATAGAAAGCTAAAGCCAGGTGGCAGATAATGATACATTGATGGTTGGCTAGGAGGTAGGGTTGCCAACTCCAGGTGGGGACATTCCTGGAGATTTGAGGGGTGGACCCTGGAGAGGGTGAGGTTTCAGCAGGGGTGAGACCTCAGACAGGTTCAATGCCATCAACTCCACCCTTCAAACCACCCGTTCCCTCATGGGGAACCATTGTTGCCAATCTCCAGGAGAAGAATGGAGATCATGCTGAATTACAACTGCTCTTCAGATGGCAGAGATCTCCCCCTGGAGAAAATGGTGGACTCTGTGTCATTATACCCTGCTTGAGGTCGCCACAGCAAATTGACACTGAGTGCCCAAGGCCAGGGCACTCTCCCAGAGCCTCTTTCTAGAGCCCGTTGTATTTATTTCCACAACAGGCCTTATTCCTAGTACAGTATAAGCTAGATTCTAACATGTGTGTAGAAGATGCTTGCACAAATTAATTTTCCCGTCTTCACCTTCCTCCAGCTGTCTCCTCTATGCATGGAAAAGCCTATGCTAAGGGATGGAGAACCCTTCTGGACAAAGTACCATGTGGCATGAGTGGCTGCAGTGAGGAGATGGAACTGGGCAGAAACTCCCCCTCCCCTGGACATGTGCTAGTAGAGTATGTGTCAGAATGGAGCTTTCTTAGCTAGTGTAAGAGTGATGGTAGACAATGCTGTCCAATTCCACCTCTTCACTGCAGCCTCCCATGTTTCATAGCACTTTGTTCACTAGGGTTCCTTGTTCCTCAGCAGAGGCCTTTTAGGGTGAAGATGAGGTTGCTGGGGAAAAGAGATCTCATTGAACAGGCTTCTTTTGCTCTCACATGTTTGGATTCAGCTAAAAATATAGCCAATAAACTAGTAGCAGGAAATATTACTTAGATGATATTTTTTTGTAAAAAAAGCATAGAAATCATCAACACCCTTAGACCACCATAGCAAATGGGTAATAAATATCACAGAGAGTGTGTAAAAAATGTCAGCCAAAAGCCTGAGTTAAAACAAGTTTTAGTTTGGTGCTTAAAACTAGGCAGGCTAGGTAGCTGCAGAAAGGGAACTCCAGAGATGAGGCACAACCTCAGAGACAGCTTTATTCTTAGTGACTGCTCTCCACAACTTTGAATTGGCAGAAAGTGGACATGAAGAGCACAAAACTGTCAGTTGGGATAACAGTGTCCCTTTCACACACACACCCTGTAAATTGTAATATGGTTTCACTTGCCTGTCATGGAGCAATATGGAGTAGTGTCTCAACTTGGACATAAGGAAACAGGTTTGGGTAGTAAACATATGTGCCTCTGCATAAAATACCACATTTTCATAGATATACAGTGTATCTTGGTGGTTCAAGTGCTGGACTAGGATGTGGGAGCCCTAGCAAATCATGAGACATCCTGGGTGTCCTTGGGGCCAGTCACTTTCTCTCTCTCTTAGCCAAACCTACCTCACAGGCTTGCTGTGAGGATAAAATGGAAGGGAAGCGAGGACCATGTATGCCACCCTGAGCTCCTCGGAGGAAGGGCAAGCTAAACAGATATTAAACAAGGCATTATTTTTCTTCCCAGCAAATATGAACAGATGTATGTTTTCTCATCCTCGGCACCAACTATTCTCAGTTTTAATATTTCCCCCCATGGAGTATTTTTCTTCTAATTAACATCTCTTTTGATGCCTTTGTTGATCCTTTTGCCATCATTCTTCATTTAAAGTATTTATACTGTCTTGTATCATGTACATTCAATTTGCTTGGAAACTCCCCTGCCAGTTTGTGACCTTGTTCAAGGGGACTGTCGGTTAGCAAATAATGATGGCCCTAGTCCCAGCTGGAATTCCAAAAAGCTCAGTCCCATTACGACATGCCTCATTTAAGTATGGCTCGGAAACGCAGGAAACAAAACTGCAGTTTGCGATTCACCTGTGAATAACAGCTTCTAATGAACAATGCCAGGCACAGTGACAACCCAAGGGATTCCTTTCCCAGGCTCAATAGCATAGACTTTGTTAGTTAACACTTCATTTGTAACCATCACAGAGGTGCAGAAACTGGAATATTTTTTTTTCCCTTTGAACAAGGGGATATAGGAAGATACAAGAAAGAACTGATGTGAAGGATCTGTACAATTCTATTGATTTGTTCCATCAATTTTGCAGGAGGTGTTTTTCTTTACATGACTTATTTTTAGACACAGATTACCATATGAGTGCAATAGTGCCATCATAAAGCAGCCTTCTAAAGAAAAATCTCTCTCTGTCCATCTATATCCATTGATAATATTGCCATTCACTCTGTAAATCAGTCATGAACATTGCTTTTGGTTTTTACTCTTGCTCCCTATATAGTGGTTTCTGCAAGGCTGTGTGGCTTCTGCCTTTTGTTGTTGTTGTTCAGTCACACAGTCAAGTCCGAATCTTTGTGACCATGGACCACATGATGCCAGGCCCTCCTGTCTTCCGCCATCTTCTGGAGTTTGCTCAATTTCATGTTTGTTGCATCGATAACACTGTCTAACCATCTCATCCTTTGCCTTCAATCATTCCCAGCATCAGGGTCTTCTCCAGTGGGTGCTCCCTTCTCATTTGGTGGCCAAAGTATTTGAGCTTCAGCTTCAGTATTTGTCCTTCCAGGGAACAGTCAGGGTTGATTTCCTTTAGGACTGACTGATTTGATCTCCTTGCAGTCCAAGGGGCTCTCAAGAGTCTGCTCCAGCACCATAATTCAAAAGAATCTATTCTTCAGCACTCAGCCTTCCTTAAAGTCCAGCTCTTGCAGCCATTTATTACTACTGAGAATACCATTGCTTTGACTCTATGGACTTTTGTTGGTAGGGTCATGTCTCTACTTTTTATTATGTTTTATGCTGTTTTATGCTGTTAGCCGCCTTGAGCCTGTTGAAAAACTGGCAAGATGGGATATAAATGGAACAAACAAACAAATAAATAAATAAATATTATGCTGTCTAGGTTTGCCATCGCTTTCCTCCCAAGGAGTAGGCATCTTTTGATTTCATGGCTGCAGTCACCCTCTGCAGTGATTTTGGATCCCAGGAACGTGAGGTCTGTCACTGCTTCCATGACTTCCCCTTCTATTTGCCAAGGAATGATGGGGCCGGATGCCATGATCTTAGTTTTTTGATGTTGAGTTTCAAGCCAACTTTTGCGGTCTCCTCTTTCACCCTCAACAAGAGGCTCCTGAGGTCCTCTTCACTTTCTGCCATTAGAGTGGTATCATCTGCATATCTGAGGTTGTTGATGTTTTTCCCGGCAATCTTAGCTCCGGCTTGTGATTCATCCAGGCAGGCATTTCACATGATGTACTCTGCATATAAATTAAATAAGCAGGGTGACAATATACATCCTTGTCGTACTCCTTTTCCTATTCTAAACCAATCAGTTGTTCCATGTTTGGTTCTAACTGTTGTTTCTTGGCCCTTATACAGGTTTCTCATGAGACAGGTGAGGTGGTCTGGTACTCCCATCTCTTTAAGGACTTGTCACAGTTCGTTGTGATCCACACAATTAAAGGCTTGCAAAACTATGGCCCTTCCTCTTTGCTGCCTTGCCAAAGGCAAGGTTTACTCTCTAGGCATCATTCACCTTGACCACTACAGCTATGAGGTAGATTAGGATGCGAATGTGTGACTGGCCCAAGGTCATGCAGCAAGCTTTCACGGCACAGTGGGGATTCCCAGATCCTAGGCTGATGCTCTAACAATGAAACCACACTGGCTTATATTGCCTTCTGTCCACAACTATATCTGGCACAAACTTCTCACTTAACTTTTGTCTTCTGCAATGTGCAGCCGAGTGATTCAACTTCTAAGATGCACTATCACAATGGGAAATGCTGCAAAATACTTCCCATACATGAAATGAATATGAACCCAGAACATGATCCAGAATCCTCTGAGATGTGCAGCGATTTGGGAGGGGGGGCATGCAGAAGCTCCTTGGCAGACAAATTAACATAGAAAATGATCACTAAACATTTTCAAAACCACTGAGACTCAATGCAGATTACAAACTTTAAAACAATACAATAATAATAATATGAGACATAAAATAAACAGTGTAGTAAGACTGGACTACGGAGTTAGAAAGCAATGTAATAAAAACAGTCTAAGACAATCCATATAAGAAATGCAAAAACTTGATGACAGAAATTAGAAAACCATGCCATGAAAGCAAGATAATGCACAAAATGAACACTGTCAAAATGCAGTGTCATACACTTGTTCCAGTTTGGTGTAGTGAGAGCCAGGCTGAGGACAGACTACTGTTCTGCCACGCTACAGGAGCGCGGCAGAACAAGGCGGGGGGAACTGCCCCGCAGCGTGGTGTTCAGACACCGCCGCAAGGAAGCCGCCCGCAGCGTCCACACTGCGGGCAGCTTCTGGTGGTGGCGGCAGAACGCCATGCGGCTCCACCCGCACGTGTTCACACCCGCCGGAAGCAGGTGGAACGCGCGCGCAGCTGCCGGGACACCACTTGGAAGTGGTGCCCGGCTGCTGCGGGAGGAGCGTGCTGCTGGATGAGGTAAGTCCGGGGCGCCTCTGCGGGGCAGATGTGGCAGTCTGGACACCTGCTCTGCCTCCACTTTTAAAGCGAAGGCAGAGATGCCAGACTGCCAGTCTGTCCTCAGCTTCAGTTTGGTGTAGTGGTTAAGAACAGTGGACTCTAATCTGGAGAACTGGGTTTGATTCCCCACTCTTCCACATGCAGCTGCTGGTGTGAACTTGGGTCAGTCACAGTTCTCTCAGAGCTGTTCTCTTAACAGCAATCCTTGAAATAGCTCTTGCAGCCCCACCTACCTCAAAGGGTGTCTATTGTGGAGAGAGGAAGAAAAGGAGATTGTAAGCCATTCAGAGACTCTAAGTCAGGGGTGTCAAACATGCGGCCCGTGGTCCGGATCAGGCTGGCAGAGGGCTTCTATTAGGCCCGCACTGGAAATGGCCATCTCTTGCTTCCACAGTTCTGTTGATGCTGCTGCATCATAGCTTGCTTCACCAGACTCTCTCAATTGCCCAGCCATTTTATGTTTTCGCCTGGGTTCTAGACTCAGAACTCTGAGCATGAGATTTCTGTGGTGAATGTCAACAAATCAAAAGTAGGTTTGCAGCTTACAGATACACACTTGAACAGGATACTCAAGATTGCAACAGCACAGACATTTTGATATTTATTTATTTGAATTTATATCCCGCCTAGCCAGCACAAAGCGGCTCAGAGCAAGCGGTATCAGATACTCTTAAACAAAATATTGCAAGAGTGCTAATATTTTAAACATGTTTTTATTTTAAGTTTAAAAAAATCTTTGTGTTTGTGTCCTTTACAAAGTTTATATCTCTGCTACCTGTCATTACATCTTTTGACACACATGGCCTGCCCTAGCAAGGTCTCATTTATATCAGATCTGGCCCTAAGATCGACACCCCTGCTCTAAGTGAAGGGTGGAGTATAAATCCAGTCATTTTTCTTCTTCTCTTCTTGGAAAGCATCCTCCTGAACAATTCCATTTTATCACAGCCATATTCACTTCATAAGAAGGCCCTCCTGAACAGTTCCATTTTACATATTACCAGGTAAAAATGCTAAATACCATGGCTGGTAAACTACAAGCACTAGTCTAATATTAAATTGTGGAACTGAGTGTCACTGTGTATGAAATATATGTAAATAAAAATATATATATCTAATAATTGGGCATTATTCCAATATATGTGGATAAAGAATATATGGTAAATTTTCACTTCCACGTTTGTAAGGAAAATTTTTGAGAAGTGGTTTTGCAAGCAAGTTTCTTTCATATTAAGACAGAGCCAACAATGGAGAGGGGTTAAAGCCATTCTGGAATTCGTCATCGGTGTACACAAGTGCTCTCGACAAAAGTTCCCAAAACTGGATCAGTGCTTGGCATGGTCTCATCTACACAGAAGTACAGAGGCAGTTTGTAGCCTCTTTTACCCAGGGCCCCATCCTCTGGGTTTCAACAGAAGTTTTGGATCAATATTCTTGACTGTGCAGCAAAATCATACATAGGGAAAAAAAACACCATTTCAGATTAATGGGCTGCCGTTTAAGATTGTTGCAAACAACTTCCAAGGGGAGTATGTGTATTACTAGTTGATATTAATTTGTCCACTTACTTTTGGATCTATAACAACTATCTGTAAAGGGTGATGCATGCAATGAGGAGAAAGGCCAATGAGCAGCTCCATGCCGTAGTCTTAGTTTTCGGAAGCTATATATTATATGTGAACCTGATGATCTGGGGGCTCAGACGATACCTGATGGCAAGGCATGCACAGATTTCTTTTAAAGGTGAATTTTAGTTTATAAAGTTTGATTGGGAGCCTCTATGACTGGTGAGGATACTAATTTAGTTAATAATTTGGTGTTTCCATTAGTTTCTGGCTACAGTTTGTTTGCTTGTTTTCTACCACACTGCAATTAATGCTGCATTTGGTCTTACTCACCTAGAGGATCCTCTCTACCAAATTTCATACAGACAGGAGAAAAACTCACAGCTTGATAGGCAATGCACATTTGCACCAGCTGGGCTTCAGATGATAGACTGTGAGGGCATAATGTACGGAGCAGAGAGGATGAAGCCCTGCTTGCTGGTGCACCCCTTTTGTTCTTAAAACCTGGCCTTTGCCTTTCATTTTATACATGAGTGGGACAAGATTTAAATGAATGGGACTGCTGCAGCTATACACAGAAACGCAAATGGCAACAGGAGAAAGAGTCAGGCACACACAAAGTGATGAGTAAGCACAAATGCCAGCGACACTGACTGCTCTGGTCATCAAATCCACCCTGCTGCTAGCAATTAAAAAAATAACTGTTTTCAGCCAGAGTGGTGTCACTTCCTTTGCACCTTCTCTTGGGCTTGACAATACAGCAGCAATGGGCCTGCTTTTTCAGCAAGACATGACAGTCAAATAAGATGAGCTGTTGTGTAAAAAGGTAGAGGGTTAACTTCCCCATCAGCAAAAAGAGGGGGGGGGGGAAGGAAGGGAGATTTCTCAGGTGAAAATAGATTTAGTCATAGAGGCACCTGTCTAAGGTTTAGGAGAGATGGTCCCCTAAATAATATAACACTGTGAGTTACCAATTTAGGTTCTGTTGTTAGGGCATTTTTCTTAAGGAAACAGTCCATTCCTTAACTGTGAAGAGCTGCTGCTTTTCTTTTTTTCTATGGATGCCCTCAGTGAATGCAAGTAAACCTTTCTTAAAGCAACCAACCCTCCCCATCACATTCCTCTGCATTCTTTCCCATGCATGTGCCTATACCTTCAGTCTGAGAATAATTAGCAATGCCCACTGGCAAAAGGAGACCTGCAGCAACCTAACTGTGATATTTCGCCAGTGCCAGCTGTGCTTCAGTATTTATTTACTGAGATCACAATATTTACATGGGAGGAACTTGCTGAGAAGGCAAAAGGGAAGAGCAGAGATCCAGCAACTAGATTTCATTGTGATTCCTGAAAGGGGATGTAAAAGGCATCCCTATGTCTAAGGATGGGCATGAATTGGGATAATGTGGTTCAACTCATGGTTTGTGACAGGCCCCATTTGCAAACCATGGACTGTCACAAATTTTTAGCTGTCTCATGAACCTGTTCAGTTTGTGAGGTTCGTGAGGCAGTAGACCTGCTCCAGCATGCTAGAGACATCAAAGTAACAGGTGATTTCCAACTGGCTCTCCTCTACCTGCTCTCCAAGTTCAGTGAGGATTGGATTTATGGGGTCTGAGTTATAACCCCCAAAGAAGGTGCCCCCAGGAAAGTTCTTTCTGGGGAAATGATTGCCTGAACCTTCTGAACCTGAGCCTGTCAAAATGACCAAGGTTCAGGAGTGTAAAGAAAAGATCCTGTGCAAGCTACAGACATCAGAGACACAGAGGACCTCTCCCAGATGCTCCTCTACATGCTCTCCAAGTTGTTGCTTTGAAGTTCTGTAAACATTTTGACTGAACAGAGACTGAACAAACCTGAGCCTCCGCAAACAGCTTGAAAGTTCTGGGAGACCTGCTACGAACTTGACTTTGCAAAGCACGAACTGGCCAAAATTCATCACAAACTTTAGTTTGTGAGCCAGTTTGTGTCATCCCTAGCTACGTCCTCTGTTCAAAGAGGGCATTCTGACTGACTCTAGTTTAATTGCTTTTTGGGACAGCTGCCAGGCTCAATCTGTAGACTCATATCTTCAAATCCCTTTGTACTTTGAGGGACAATGATGCCCATGAGACTCTCAGTCAAGAGGACCCCCTTTTTGCTTGTCTTCCTTCTGTACTTGCAAATGCCTGCATGTGGGCCCAGGAAAGAAAGAAGGAGCCTGAATTAAATTAATATCAAGAAGTATAAAATCATGCCAAGGAGGAAAGCAATACAGAGCCACTGTATAGTCATATGTATAAGCCCACTCTGAGAAGGATTCATCAAGGGCCATTTCCCCAAGAACCTCAGAGATTCCTCTCGGCTAATCTGATCATAACCAGCAATTTAGAAGTCTAAAATAATGCATGTACTCAGCAATCTCTTTCCTATCCAAACAAACAGACAGGAAGATCCCATTCATAGCAAATGCTTGGCCCATAGATGTGAACATAGCTAGCTCCCAGATCTTTCCATGGGAACATTTTTGGGCAATCTACATGCAAAAGGGAAAATCCCCTCCATGATAAAGACACAGGCTTTGCATGCTTGCACACCCCAAAAGATTACAGCTTTCTTTTTATTTTATTCCAGTGCCAAGACACCCCTTTTCCTTCACATCCCAGGCAAAAGGGTATGAAAAGTGGCCTCTCAGCCCCAACTTTCGTAGCTGGCTTGAAAACACCTGGTTACCCCAGCCTCACAGTTGGTCTGTCACCTCTTCTGGAACACCAACCTCTGCTCTGCTGACCTGGCACAGAGCCTTCTGCCTTTGCCTGGTCAGTTTCAACTCCCAACATAGCTTCTTAGCTACTGCACACACACGCCCCCCCCCCCCCCCTTCTTGTCAGACCAGGCTCATTGGTTTTATTTTCTCTTATGGGTCTATTTCCATAGATGTGCAACCATTTTAGGAAAAGTTTTGTTGTTTCACTATATTGCATTTCTGCCTTTTCCATCCATTACTGCATTCTTCTATCAGAAGATAAAAAACCCTTTTGTTGAGGATTCTTTCCCTTGCCTCACTTTTCTCTGAATGTTGATCCGAAACTGCATAGCCATATACATAGGCAATATGGCCCCAAGTGTTTAAATGCCCCAAAGTGTCTGGCCTGTGTGGGCAGGGAGAAACATCTAGTCATTACTGCCCATTCCTAGACATTACATCAATCTGGGTATCAACTGCTTGGTAATGTCTCCTCACTACCTGTTCCTCTCTTGGCCCTGGCATCTGCTCCTTCCTCCCTCACTTACTCTATGGTTGCCAACTGGATGAGAAAAAAATGTTCTGTCCATTCAATAAAAGGTTAATGACTAGAAATGCCCTCACCTGGATAGCTCAGGCTAATGAAATATTATCAGATCTCAGAAGCTAAGCAGGGTCAGCCCTGGTTAGTACTTGCATAAGAGACTACAAAGGAAGTATAACATTGCTAGGCAGAGGCAGGCAGTAGTAAACCATCTTTGTTCATCTCTTGCCTTGAAAACCCTATGGGTTGTCATAAGTTGGCTGTAACTTGACAATGACAACAACAAAATGAGGGGAAGTGGGCAGCTGATGCTTTTCAGGCATGGAACCAAATACCATCACCTGATAATTGCTTGTAGATCAAACGGATGTAGATCAAACTGATATTAAAGGGACAGCTAGAGGGCCAGTTTAAAAGTTGTCATCCCTGTTTAACATTCAAGACTCAGGTATGTCAACCAGCAGGCTGGAAATTCACAGAATCATGAAGAAAGAGGCAGGAGAATCTAGTGAGATGTAGTGGCTACTGTTCTGTGCAGATTCCTGTGTTTAGAAACATAACAGTAGCTATGGAATAGTATCAATGTTCACACCCCTGCCTACCTCTCCTGTGCTATTCTGCTGCCTTCTTACCAGCTGAAGAGACTGGCAACTCACACAAATGTACTGTGCACACTGAATTCTCATATGTGGGCATTGCTTTTATGCATTTTTTTAAAGAAGTGTGGCTCCACACTGGTTTACATAGTTGATAAAGGGACAACTGTCCCATATCCTGGAAAAAAAAAGATTTCAGGAGAGGTAAAGTAAGCAGAAGCAAAAATGAGTGATACCTCCTGCATTCTTCTCCATTCCAATTACATTCAACATGGATGTATGTGGGTCAAAACTGACAATATTTGGGTATCCCAAATGGCATCTGAAATTTTCTTAGAAAGAATTCACCATAGGAAAGGTGTAGACCTTCCTGTTTTTCATGGTATAGAATTCATAGGAAGAACAGATATAAAATGATGGGAAATTATGTGAAAATAAACAACCAGTGCTTTTCTATCTTTTTTATAACAGGTGAAGAAGTGGTCCTCAGACTACAAATACGATATAGGAAATATTGTCTATATATCTAATAGCCAAGTGTCCCTTGTGCATGCAGATATCTAAATCCGCACATTGGGGGCACTTGGGGGGCAGAGATTTTCCTGCACACTTGGGGGACTCCCCAGGTGTGCAGAAAAATCAGAAAAGTTTTAAAAAACGATATTTAAATCCCCCCAAAAAGTAAAAGAGCGTTCTTTGCACATGCGGCTGGCCAGCAGTTGGGAAGCATCCAGACCTCGCCACCGGTGCCTTGGCAGGGGGGGGGGGGAGGAGATAGGCAGCAGGCCTGGTGGCTAGGAGGCATCCAGGCCTCACTGCCAGTGCCCGTGTGTGTGTGGGGGGGAGATCAGCAGGCCCAGTGACTGAGAGCTGCTCAGGCCTCACCACTGGTGCCTGTGGGGGAAGACTGGCAGTAGGTCCAGTGGCTGGGAGGTGTCCAGGCATTGTCACCAGGGCCCGTGGGGAGGGGGAGTTCGGTGGGCTTAGGCCTCACCACCGGGGCCCATGGGGTGTTGGCAGCAGGCTCGGTGTCTGAGAGCCACTCAGGCCTAGCCGCCAGGGCCTGTGGGGGGAAGATTGGTGGCCCTGGGCCTCGCTGCCAGTGCCCGTGGGAGGGGAAAGGATTGGCGAGCTTGGGTCTCGTCATCAGTGCTGGGGGGGAGAAGCTCACCTGCGGGTGCTTCCTCCTCCTCAACGTTGAACTCTTTCTAGCCCCCACAAGCATCATGGGTCTTTTTGCCTGTTCTGTTCTATTATATTCTAAAACTTGTTTGCACATAATTAACTTCTGTAGTCTCAGGGACTGCTCTGGTCTGAAGACAGTAGTCTAGGACTTAGAATAATTTGAACCCCCTAATGAATTGCCATTAAAGTTGACATTAGCTAGGTACATTTATTTATTTATTTTTCAAATTTATATCCTGCCCTCCCCACGAACAGGCTCAGGGCGGCTTACTTGGGCACAAGGCCAATTCAGTACATTAAAACAGACAAAATCACCTAAAAACAGTACCAATAAATAACATAATTTACCATAAAAATGCTTCCAGATATCTTATATTCAGATGGCTACCCGATGGTAGGTCCAAGCTCCCTTGCCACCAGGCCTGAGTTACACTAGAGCCAGTTACATCACAGGTATCATTCGTGATGGGTGGTATCACTGGTGGTGTCACATCAGTTCGTAAGCACGAAGCATGCACTCAGATGACATAAGGCCACTGATTGGTGGGAGAGATGATAAGGAACAAATATCCTAAATGAAGGGTCACCTCAGTGTTCCTTAGCCATGAGAAACGAATGCAATAAAATGTTTGTAAAATACACTTGGGGTACCCTTACTTGCTTGCCTTACCTTATAACCTTATAACCTTATAACCTTAACTTATAACCTTATAATTTTAACTTGTTATTTAGTGTCACTTTGCATATCTTGATCATCAGCATGTTGCATGTTAATTTACTGGCTATAAGTTTGAACCTTTTTTGCCATTCTAAGGTTGTGGTCACGTGCATGAGATAAAGTGGGGTGGGGAGAGAAGAGAGGCTATTTCCTCCAGCAGAAGTCGACCCGCAGTTGTGTGATCACACAGTCTTTTGAAGCTGTAGGTATAGCCCACCACTGCATGACCAGACACAACTTCGGGTAAGTCAGAGTTTGTTTGTTTGTTTGTTTGCCGTTTGTCTCAGATGCGCTTAAACGAGGGATCGATGATTTGCACTTCAGGCCTGAGGGCTCCCTATGGAGTGTGTGATGATGCACATACTGAGAAGAGCAAAAAACAATGGTGCGGAATAGGGATGGCCTGATCAAACCATCCCAATGCCATGAGAGCACGCTGGAGTGATCAGATGTGGGAAAGTCCATCTGTGGCCCATAGCAACCTGTTTGCTACCAAACATTCCGAGGTGTCTTTTAAATCCGCTTGTGCAGTGAAGCAAAATGGGTTGCCAATGGCTGCAGGGCACTTCCCAGATGTTGTTGTGTGATTGCACTCCTTTAATCCACCTGGCATTCACACCTTTGTCTGGGCTAATTGGGTGTGTGATAACAACCTAAGTGTATTTGATAAAGTGTGCATGCACATGAAAGCTCGTACCTTGAATAAACCTTTGTTGGTCTTAAAGGTGCCATTGGACTCTAAATTTGTTGTACTGCCTTACCTTTGAAACTGAGCCAGTTTTTATCATACCCTTTCAAACTTGGTAGGACCAGCAGGAAATAAAATTGCTTAGGACCATTTCAGTAAGCAAGCATCTGCAGTTTAAAGTGTCTTTAGAAATTATATGAAACATAGCATATGATAACACAATGAAATTTTATCTGTGAAGGCATTTATAAATCTCATGTACATAAGCAATACCAGTTAACTTACCCTGATTTATGGGAGTCAGCTGAAAATTTTTAACAGTCTCTTAATGTAGTTTTCCATCAGTTATTGATTAAACAGAAGGCTCATCAAATAGTTCAAAAACAGCAGACAATGATGACATAACTTGAGCAATGAGGCTCGAATTAACACTGGCTCATCTTCAATTGACTGTTTCAATTGCCGATTTCAAGCTGCTCAGGATATATTCTGTTTTTCAGAGTGGGAGATTTTTCTGATTTTAATCAGTATGGAGTGATTAGCATTCTCAGAAATGAACATGAGGAACATCCAAAGCACTGATTGTATGACTTCCTGTGGTATGTCAAAGATAACAGTAGGGGTTATGAGCATTATCAAGTGCTTTAAGGGGTAACATTACTGTGAATTCAGTTGGCATAATAGAATTGAAGTACAAGAACAGATAAAAGCTGAGGAATTTTGCTCTAGATGTGCTCTATGATCAACATCCTATTTACCAACAATAACCAGATGCTCCCATAATGTCAGTATCTCATTCATTACCCCAACCCTAGAATAATGAAGTATTCTCTGAAGAAGTATATACCTTTGTTTGTCTGGGGAGTCCTGTAGAATTCTATGTTATCCCTTATCCCATGTATTGGTGGAGGACAGACTGGCAGAAGGAAGCGCAAGGGAAGTGGGGCAAAAAGACCCGGGCCAAGTTGTTGCGGGGCTTTCCGGTCGCACTGCATGTACTGATGTGGGACCATACTGGGGAGGAGGCGGAATGGAGCATTTGCACTGCGGCGTGGCCTCTGGCAGTGGTGCCCTAATTATGCATGGCTTTGGTCTGTTTCACCAACCTGCGTGTAGGCACATGAGCGCATAAGTGCATAGGCACAGCAGGAATTGGGGCAGGATCCCATGGCTGGGAACTTTAACTCCCTGAGCCGGAAGTGTCCCCGTGGGTGGTTGTGCACTCAAGTGCACAGCATGCATGAGCAGTTATGCCAGATCAGCGGGTTCACATTACCGGTGCCTGTCACGGGCTGGGTGCCAGTAGGTCAGGAGCCGAGTCAAAGTCCAAGACAGTCCAAGGTCAAGCCAAATCAGGAATGAATTACCAAGTCCAAAACACAAGCCAAAAGCAGAGTCAGTCGAAGCCGAGGTCAGAGATGTGAGTTGCCAGTCTCTTCAGCTGGTAAGAAGGCAGCAGAATAGCACAGGAGAGGTAGGCAGGGGTGTGAACATTGATACTATTCCATAGCTACTGTTATGTTTCTAAACACAGGAATCTGCACAGAACAGTAGCCACTATATCTCCCTGACACAACCTCCTTGCCCTTGATATGGGCGGGACACCTAGCTCTGGTCTTGAGCCAGCCAAATTCTGGCTCGTAACCAGCAGCCCAGCATACTGGTAGCCCCCCAGGGGCGCCTACCCCTGAGGCTGCACAGACCTTCAGGGAGGAGCCTAGACAGAGGTTCCCAGAGGCGATCACCATTCACCACCCCAGACCGCACGGCCCCAGGGCAGTTCCTGATGACCTCCTGTTCCCAAACGGGATATGCCGCAAGGCACTCACCAGTTCCGTTTTCTTGCTTGCACAAACCTGCCAAGTGACCTATCTATTTAACACTCATCCACCACCTATGCCCTTATCCCACTGCCCCCAGTGTGAGGTAGGCAAAAACACCCCCACCAAAGTAGCCAATCCTGGTAAAGGCGAAAAATTCCTACCTGGCCTCAATGGCGAAACTGGAAAGTCCTACAACTTGTAGACAAGAGAAGGATTTTAAAGATATCTCTTCAGTGATGGGATTCATCTTTCCCAGATCCCTTACTTGCAGCTTTTAGTTGCTTTTAATTCTGGGACGTGCTTTCTAATGATGACACCAGTAAGAAGGCTGCAACCTTTTCTTTTAGCAAGCATAACTAGTGCCTTTGTAATGTAAAGCCGCCCTGAGCCCATTCGCGGGGAGGGCGGGGTATAAATAGGAAATATAAATAAATAAATAAGACTATCTTGATTGTTACTCACCAAATTATGATGGTGCAGTATTTGATGCCTGCTTTCTGACCTTCAAAGCATAAATGGCTTATCTCCTCTTTTGGATCTTGAGTTGGATTCTCAATTAATGCAGTGAAGGCTTGATGTTTGGGGAGCTAATAACTGATAATTATCATATGACATTGAGTGTAGTATAGCCAGGAGATCTGATGATAGTCTGGCAGCCTTAAGTTCTACCTCTTTTAGGTGGCAAGCTAGACATATTTTTTGGGCTGAGAGAACTCTGAGAGATGTGACTGACCCAAAGTCACCCAGCTGGCTGCATGTGGAGGAGGGCAGAATCAAACCCAGTTCTCCAGATTAGAGTCCACTGCTCTTTGGGGAGCTGCTGTTATCTATCAGAGTTATACTGTCCTTTGTGCAAGCAGAATTACAGTTTTGAGTGTATCTCATGGTGCTAAACATACAGGGAGACAGGGGATCTAAATTTTGAACTTGGAGTTCTTAGGCACTTCAGAGTTCATACTCCATATCAGAAGTGGTCCAACTTAATGGTTATCAGGACAACCATGAAGCTATCCCAGAACATCATAGGACCTCCCTACTCTCTTATTTTCTGTTATGATCAAGTGATGTTGGTTTCTTAGTGGATGGTGCAGTTATATTTCTTTTGTAATAAACATGTCTTCACCTGATGAGGTTTACATTTGTAAGCATTAGGAACTTCTGGAGGGTGCTATCCTTGAAGTGTGAAGCCTCTTGTAGATAGTTTCCTGAAGACTCTTGTAGATTTTCCTTTGATAAAGATCTGGAAAATCTGTGGTATTCTGAGATGACCCAAGTGCCTTGAGACTTCAGAAAAATGAAATAAAATTGCTTATTTTCTCAGATTGTTATGTTTACCCCTCTATGTCTTTACAGCTGTCTTTGAAGAATGTTAGCAGAGCACTGTCTAGACACAACTGCTTAAATGAATTTTAATGGCTAATTCTGACGATGTGGATAAATTGCTTACTGTGGAAATCTATGTATGACCCCATCTTGACTTGTATCAGTTTTCCAGGGGCAGGAGTGTATGGCTGGATGGATCAAAGAGGAATTTAATGTGCCACTGAAGGAGGCCCAATTGCCTTGACAGAGCCAGCCATGAAATCTTCCTGAAAAAGTCCTCCTTGGACCTTGATGATGTTAACAACTATCAGTTAGCCATTAATAGCTCTTATTTTGTACAAAGTGCTTCCATGACTGATGAATATGCGATTCCATGCTTTCTTAAAGAAAATCTAGATCCATTTGAATCAAATTCCCAAACTAAATTTTGTTCAGAAGCTGCCTTGGTCACCTTGATGGATGACCTTTGTCAGGAGACAGAAAGGGAGATTATAACACTGTTAGTTTATCTTAGATCTGTCACTGACTTTCAATATGTTGACCATAGTATCATTCTGGACAGAGACTGATATCAGGGACACCTTATGGTTTTAGAAGGTTATATGAGGAATTGCTTCTTAATACTGTGGAATTGGGGGTGTGGGGTTCCACTGGGGTTCCATTTTGTCTCCTGTGCTGTAAAACCACTATGTAAAACCATCTACGTAAAACCACTAGAAGAAATTCAGTGTAAAGTATAATAAGTACATGGATGCCATACAACTCTCTCCTTTCTCAACAGCATCACGTGGAGCAAAAGATGTTCTGAACAAATGTTTAGAGCTGGCAATGGGCTGGATGAGAGCCAATAAACTGAAGCTCAGTCTGAAAAAAAATTACACTGCTGTTCTTTAATAATGGTGCTTACCAAGAAATGAAGAGTCAGACTGTTGGGGATAGAGTTGCAGTCTTCTTGAAAGCCAAGCTTGCAGCTTGGGGTACTGACAGGTTTTTATTTTTATATATTTTTTGCTGTAGCTGAGGATTCAAGTTTCATCTGAGACACATAGTCCCCTGAACCAACTTTGGTTCATTCACTAACTGGTTACTTTCTCATAAAAACAATATCTTACATGGTTGTCCATGTTCTTCTGACAACATTAACATTGATTATTGCAATGAGAGTGCCTTTGAACTGTTACTGCTCTTCCTGTTTAACTGTTTTTGCTCTTGTTGGTTTTTATTAGCAATCCTTTTCTTTTTCTTTTTGCTGGATGACTAGATCTAAGTCCCTACACTTTTAAAGCAGACATCTGGCCATATAATCATTGGTGGATCTTCTTCCAAGATTTCTTCTTTTGTGTGTACTTCAACTGTTATGTTCTATGTGCAGCATTCCATACCGCACTAATGTAATCTGCTTTTTCATAGATTAGCTAACCTTAAACATGATGCTTAAAACAGCCCTCTTAGACATGTGATGATATGCTTGATTGGGAGACACAAATCTGAGAAATCTGGAAAAAAAAGAGTTTTGTATCCAAAGCTATCAGCATTGTGATAGCCTGTTTTAACTATTGTTTCCTAGATGTTTTTTTCTATTGTAAAGTACTGTAATCTATTGGTTTCCTCTCTGTGATTGTACTATATTTTAAGAACCAAAGTATTTAATCAATGCAAACCTTGATTCATTGGTTTCCTTTATTCACTCTAATTGATTAATGGAACAGTCAGAAAGACAGCATGTTCAATAGCCAATTGTTAACATGGGGAAATCAGTTACGGAGAAGGAAATTTGCCAGCACTGGAAGAGCAGAGATTTAATATGAAATATACTCTAAGTACTTATGACTTTATTATCCATAAAACTGCAAAGTTTTAAGTAAATCACATTCCATTCCAGTCTTCTTCTCTGATACATCACCTTAGGCACATTTCTTTACCTCTTAAGGGCTTTATTTCTGCATCATATTATAGAATTAATGTACCTTTAATTCTTTTGGTCATAAAACGAATCTTGTCCCAATGGTTATAATGGCACAGGATAAATGTTTTCTCACTTGTTGAACCAAGGCTTTATAGCCAATGAAATCTAACACCACTGAAAAGCTTAGCGCTGAAGCACAAGACAGTATTTCCTCTACCATCTTTTATGTATCCTCCTGTCAACAACAGCATATTTGTAAGAAATCCCCATATTGTGTCTGGAGATGCTCAAACACCACTGATGTTGGCATACTGCCTATTTGGCAGTAGTGACCAAGCAGTCTGTACAGGTTCACAACAACAGGCTACTTGAAGCCATCAGGAGGCAACTCCCAGCTGATGAGAAATCAGTTTCTTCTGATCTCCCATCCTGGAAATTTTTCTGCCTCACAGACTTGCTGAGATGCAGCAAATTTAAAGGGGAGGAGTGATCAGAAGCCCAGATGATTTATCTTCTCCTTACTCCAAGCTCTCACCCTGCGGATAAAATGAGAGAAAGGAGCTCTTTTTCCTTTGCAATGCAGAGATTTAAAGCATTGCTTATGTCCCAGCCTAGTGGGGGAGAAATGAGCTCTTTTTAGCCACCCTATACCAGTGCAGACCTTGAAAGTATTGCTTCTGTCCCCACCCAGTTTGGAGAGGAGAGCAGCTCTCTTTTGCAATTTCACTGTTAAGCTGAGGGAACAGGATGGATAAGAACCCATCCCAGCTGATCCTCTGATAAGCTGTGAGATGGCTTCTGACCAACAGACCTCTGAAAATCTAGTGTTTAGCAGCTGAGTTTCTTGATGCAAGCTGTGCATATTGCTAATCAAATCACAGTCTGATAATGAGCATCAAACAAGGTAAATTCTTCTGCTGAACAGGTTTGCTGAAATGTTCATGGAATCCCTGATTAATGTGATATGCTTATTCATGGTTTTGTGACCTAAGGTACTGAGGCCACAATATAATTTCCAGGCCTCAGTTCTTTCCTTTACTGACCATCATGGCCTGGGGCTTACAAATCTTAAGACTAACTCTAAAAGATCATGATTCTATCTACGCCTGGCAATTGTCTGGCAATTGGCACCCTTCCTATCTCACTCCAATCTAGCCACAGTGATCCATGCAATTGTCACCTCCAGATTAGACTACTGTAATTTGCTGTACATAGGACTACCCTTGAGACTGACCCAGAAACTTCAACTGGTCCAGAATGCAGCAGTGTAGGTCCTTACAGGAACCCCTATTAGAGCCCATATCCAACCGGTGCTCCGCCAGCTGCACTGGCTCCAGATTGAATAACAGTTCAAAGTTTGGGTTTTAACCTTTACAGCTTTTCACAGTCAGGGAGCAACATATCTTCTGGACTGCCCCTTCTAGTATATCTCCCAAAGAGCTCTATGCTCTTTAAATAACAGCACACTGATGGCCCCAGGGCCAAGAAATATTCACCTGGCCTCAACTAGAGCTTGAGCCTTCTCAGGTGTATCTGCAGCTTGGTGGAATACAGTTCCAAGTGAGATTCAGGCATTGTGGGACTTGGCTCATTTCTGCAGTGCCTGTAAAATGGAGATATACTACCAAACATAAGGGCGAGGCCAGGAGAATTCCTATTCATATAGTTCTTCCTGCCCCCTCACTCCCTTTTTTCTTCCCCTGGGACAGTGATAGTATTGCTATACACCTTCTGATTAATTGTAAAAATCGGAACCTGAATCTGTTAAACTTATATGTTTTAACTGTATTTTTAAACTGTTTTTATATGTTGTGATTTGCTATGAGCCCCACAATAGAAGGGGAGAGTGGAATAAAGAGTAAATAAGAGTAAATACATAAGTAATTCATCCGTTACATTGTGCTTATTAGCTCATGTTCCAAGTTCCTCCACTACATGAAGTTAAACATCTGCTGAACGAAGGGACACAGCCCAGGGACTGTGAAATAACTTCCTTGGAAGACCTTAGAGTTGCTCTTCCCTCACTGCATTTTGTACAGGATGAAAAACTTAATCCACAAGGCAGTATATTAAACTGCTTCCTTTTAAAATAGTTTTAGCTAGTGATGTTGTTGAAATTCCTAAATACTGGGCTCAAATTACAAATTTTTTTGCTTTGGCTTTTCAATTGCCTTGGAAGCCCTTTGCTGGAGGTGCCATAAGTCGGTTGCAGTTACAAAATGCTCAGTTACAAATTCAGGGGTCATTTCGAGCAGGAGCTCGGGGGAGCGCAGCTCTGGGAGTTGGTGCCAGCCCCCCCCCCCCCGTGGAAGAATGCCTGCTTGTGTCATGGCCGCAGCAAAATTACCCCATCCCCTGGAAAGGTCCTTGTTCCTCCGACCAGCCTTCTTAAGGCTTCAGCCATCACTGAAGCTATCCTCCCAGAATAGTGGTATTTCTGAGGCTTGGATTAGTAGCGCTCTTTCTCTCTCTCCCTTCTTTCTTGCATTCTGACATACTTCTAGTGATGTCAGGTGGTGTAGCATATGCAAATAAATTATGCTAATGAGTTATGCTGATGAGCTCCTGCACCTCTTTTTCTACGAAATGACCCCCGTTACAAATTAAATGCTGTTCACTGAATCTGTTTATTATTGAATTGCATTTAAAACTGTGTTTAAAAGGTTGAGGAAATGGGGGAAGGATAGTGAAGAACAAGCCTTAGGGAAAAATATAGGCTATGGGGGTGAGGAACTTCCCAGAATTTGGCCAAATAAGCTCAGGGATTCCATTGGCCTAAAGACAATGGAGTTTCCCTGGCTTCTGCATCTTTCCCTGGAGCTTTAAATAGTATATTTTCATATGTTTACCTTAGCCTTTTGAACACTTACTAATGTCTAAGCCTTCTACAAAAAATACTTAAATGCATATTTTGTATATATACAGGCTGAGGACAGACTGGCAAAATGAAGCACAATGGAAGCGGGGCAAAAAACCCCAGGCCAAATTGTCCCATGGCTTTCTGTTAGCCCTGCCTAGACTAATGCAGGACCACACCAGGGAGGAGCCGCAATGGATCGTTCACACTGTGGGGTGGCCCCTGGCAGCGCCACCTGGTGGCATGTGGCTTTGGTCCATTTTGCCGATTTGTGCATGGGTGCAGCAGCAGGATCAGCAGGTTCACATTACCAGTGCCACTTGATGTGTGGCTTATTTGCCTCCACACTGCCAGGAAGCGGGATGAACGCGCACCCAGACAGCTTGACACTGGTTTCACCAGGTACGTGTTTAAAGCATGATGGAAGCGCTTGAGGACTGGGTGAGTGCGGCATGGCAATGCCAGGCAACTGCAGCTGTCTGAATGGGCTCTCTTAATCCACTTGCAAAGTGGACTTCTATTGGGCCAAACTGCCAGTATGTCCTCGGCCACAGAGTCTCATCTAAAGCTGATATTAAAAAGCAAGATCCCTCCCCACACACTGTTCATTAATACTTGTCATTCCTGGCTAGTAACGTTGTCACAGTCTGTAGAAAAGGAAGTTCAGTGGCTCATAATGCTCACACTGAGCCTGAGGTGAGCATTATGGCCCCAAGTTCATTCCAGCTCTCTCTCTTTTTGGCTCCCTTACTTGCAGGGCTATTTTTGGGCAGCAACGCACAGAAATGGAGTTCCGGCTGGCTTCTGAGTTGGCCACATCTACAGCCCCCCCCCCTCAGGTTCCCCAGGTGCCCCGCAAGCTGAGGGTGCCTGGGGAAGCCAATCCAGAAACTGCCATCCTTCCCTTGGGTTCCCCATATGCCCTGCAAGCTGCGGGGCACCCGAGGAAGCTGATCCTGAGAGGGAACTACATGGTCAGGGGTGTGGCCTAATATGCTAATGAGTTTCTGTTGTTGGGTGTGGCTATTATGTTAATGAGTTCCTGCTGGGCTTTTTCTACAAAAAAGCCCTGCTTACTTGTATTCCTCTTCTAGTTACCGGAATATCCTCTGTGTGTGTGTGTGTGTGTGTGTGTGTGTCTGTCCTCTACTTCCCCTCCCTGGAGCCACGTTAGTAGCGACAGCAGACAGGGAGACTGGGAAGGCAGTAACTGACTTTAGGCACACATAATATTTCCTAGACACAGCAGTATTCAGAGCACCAGGGATGGGAGGAAGAAGACGGGAAGGAGAAAGAGAAAAGCAGGGGAGGGGGGTGTTGTAGAGGTAAAAACCTCCTAATTCTGCCTTCTGCCTTCCTCGCTGTGGTGGTTGTCTCTGCCAGCAGTAGAATGAACAACAGCAATGCCATGAAACTGCTGAGAGTGAGTGAGAACATGCACAGCAGCCAGAAACAGCCAAACATATATCTGAGGATCAGCAAAAAGAGAGGTTAGGGCTCTTGGGTAAATGGTTTGGATTTTTTTTTTTTGCATATTTTTCTAAGAATTCTCAACTATTAGTAATTTGCTGGCTTGTTGTGAATGTTTATGACCAATGTCTGGCCTCTGAGATTCTCACTGACTTTCACCTGCAGCAGATTTTCAAGGTGAATTTTGAAAGGTGTTTCAATAAGACTTAGGAAGAGTTCTAAGATTCTGCAGAGGAAGGCAATGGCAAACTACTTTGGCTTCTCAGTTGCCTTGGGAGCCCCTTGCTAGGGTTGTCATAAATTGGTTGCAATTTGATGGCATGTACATACATAGGACGAGTTCTGCACATTCCTACAAAGTGACTTTCATTGTGTGTTGTGGTTCCTGAAGATAGTAGATGGTAGTTGGCAAAATGAGTTAAGAACATAAGAAGAACCCTGCTAGATCAGATCAGTGGCCCATCTAGTCCAGCATCCTGTCTCACACAGTGGCCAACCAGTTCCTCTGGAAGGCTAAGAACAGGGCACAGAGGCTGAGACCTTTCCCTGATGTTGCCTCTGGCACTGGGATTCAAAGGCTGACTGCTTCTGAATGTCAGTTTACCATGGCTACTAGCCCCTGATAGACCTATCCTTCCTGAATCTATCTAATCCCCTTTTAAGGCTATCTGTCCCTGTGGTTATCACCATATCCTCTGGCAGCAAATTCCACATAGTACTGTTGGTGGAGGCAAGACCAGTAAATTTGGAATATCACTAACAGAAGCAGTGAGGTCCATTCTAAACCTATTTAAAATATGTAAATAGGGTATTTTGTAGAGAGTTCAGAAATGAAAATGTAACAAGTACTAAGTGAGAAAAATCTAAAGCATCCTAGATAAATCCATAAATAATGAAGACATTGGCACCTGAGGACAGTTAATTATCATGCATTTATTTTAGCATGTATGTTGCCCCCTTTCATTTATTATTAGCCAGTTAGCCATTTCTTTCTGTCTTCTGCCATCAACACATAGGATTTTATTATTAATCTAAATGTGAATGATATTAGAGATAGCTCCAAGCTTAATTACCTAATTGATTCACCATAGCTGCAATTGGGAATGCTAATTAAGCATTGGTTGAGCTTTATACTTGGGGAAAAATCAAATTGTTATAGAAATCTGTTTGGCTTTCATTCTAATAGGCATTAAGTCTTGCATTGTGCACTTGCATTTATTAAATTCTGACACGTTCTACCGTCTTAATGATGTTATTAGCCTCTCTGCACAAAGTAAATGCTCTTCAAGGCTTTATAAATTATTCTTTAAGTATCTGATAATGCGCTCAAATGGGCAACACTCTATAGGAGAAATGAGAATCAATACAAGAGCCTAAAGAGGTGTCTTATAGCAATGCACGTTTACACTTTAGGATAGTAGATATGTTTTGTAATATCTTAAGACTATTTCTTCTGAATGAAGATTGTTTCCATCACTTTTCAGTATAGGTAAATACAAAATGATGGAATAATTATAATTCATAGTATTATATCAATGCTGAAATCTTCTCCCAGTACTATTGGGAGACCAAAGGTAAATTTTGAACACAGTACTTTCAAACCCTGAAATGAACAGGATAACAAAAAGTAGCTTTGCACAGATTGTCCTTTTTCTCTTCGTCTACTCCTATGACTGACAATAGCAGCTGAGGCCACCAACAGTTGGCAAAGTTCAGTTTTACTCCAACCCCTCAATGAAATTAAAGGGTGTTCATCAACTGTGGTTTGTTATCTTGAATCTATTTATGCACATATCTCACTGCTGAGATAAAATTTTGCAACACTTCAAAATTAAGCAAATTTGTGGATTTTGCTTTTTTTAAAATTGTGTCTGCATGCCGTCTTTGGATGTCAAGTACTAATGCAACAATACCTGTTAAATATTTGCTGGAGAGGTACACACTTCTGAAATTATCACTGTAGTTCAGAGGAGTATTTTTATAGTTTTTGATAAAAAATTTCACCATTATATACCAGAAAAACAAAAGTAACCAATTACTCAATTAAAATAAATACACATCATTGCCGATGGACCTCCAATTTGCTTCCCCTATGGCTGTGCCAGAGCAGGTATTTATTGTACCAGTTATATAGATTTATAGATTTGGGGGTTAATCATATGAGATGCCAAGATGTTGCACTTCATTAACACCAATGCATCTTTGCACTTTAGGATGCTATTTATAAAAATCAAAAGCAACATCTTCAAACAGATCAGTAATTATTCTCGTGGGAAAAACCAGTGATGACTAAAACTTCCTTGGGACTTGACTGAACAAATTAAAGCCTGTTAAAATGATGTATATTAAGAGAATATGTTTTATTTACACAAATATTCACTTAGAATGAATATCAAAATATCATCTTTGAAGCCCTGGGATACTGAAAAGTATTCTGTTTTTTTTAAAAGCAAGGATGCCTTTTAATTAAAAAAGAGATAATGAGAATGTATTTTAAGTAATTTGGAAAGTATTATTACCATTTTTTAAAAAAAGCTTGATAAAGCTTTTATTTTTAAAAAATCTGTTAAGTATTACAGGGGTTGTGATTCAGTGGGCTTCCAGTACATTCAGAGCCAGCAGCCATATTTCCCTTTTGATATTAAAGATGTGATCCTATTGTAGAAATAAAATATGGTAAGGCAGAAATTAATGACTTGGAGCCCCACACTTATTGATTCCAATGATGTGTTGTTTTTGTAGCACTTAAAGTATTCCCAGGGAAGAACGGTTGTTGTTGTTTTAAAGCAAATTGAAATGTAACTCACTTTTTGGAAGAACAAATATATTGCCAGCATATACAACCATTGTAAATGTGCAACTCTAAGTAATACAAATATCTGCACATTTTGATCTGCAGTACTCTATATATTTATGTTTAGTTATTTAAAATATTTTTATGCTGCCTTTACAACCAACTGAAGGCCCCAAGCATGGCAAACAATTAAAAAACATTTAAACCAGTTTAAGAATACTGATATACAATTGGGGGATCCACAAGGTCTTGTGGGGAGAATCTCATTTTATGTTCCCAATATTTTCTCATTCCCTTCCCTGTAAGCACCCACAGCCTCTCTCATTCTTCTTCTTCTTCCTGCTTTCCTTCCCATCCAGCGGCCAACCTATCTTTCCCTCCTTCCCTCCTGGCAGCCTCTACACAGGAAAATTATAGCCCATTTGTGTGGTGCCTGAGCCCAGTGGCATGTCAGTGAAAGGACTTGTGTGTGGGGGACCTCACTTCCCCCTGTACGTTTTCCTTCACTGTTTCCTCTGTCCCTCCTGCTAACAACTACTCCATTTCCCTGCCTCCTTCTCTCCTTTTCAGCCATCTGCCAACAAACCTTTTATCTGCCAAAATCCTCAACTATTGATTTACTTCATTTGTACTCCACCTTTCTCCACAGTGGGGACCAAGACAGCTTACATCCTTCTCTCTTCCATTTTATCATCCCAACAACCCTGTGAGGTAAATTAGGCTGAGATTATGTGACTGGCTTTCGTAGGATGGCTGTTCTTCAACAGAGCAAGCAGCTGGTCTTGGGTGAGTCATGAAAGTTACATAGTAGCAAGCTGGCCAGTAGATGCTGCTGGGCCTGACCTAAATGACCCCCCCCCCCCAATGCCAAAACAGTCCAAGAAGGGGCCCTGCACCCTTGCCCTGCCTTTTAATGACAGAAATCAAATCTGGAAGGCTGGTGATACTGTTGTGGTTGTCTAGCAATGGCCATGGAGGGGATCCATTTGTAAAAGCTATAGGCACTCTTTTTATCATTTTTGGAGGTTTTAACACACACACCCTATCATCATCATCATCATTTTAAATTTCAGATTTTTATGTAAACCTGGGGCTTCCTCAGATTTGAAGAAAGATATGTCTTGTCTGATCCTGGCTCCAATCTCTGAATTTAAGTATAGACAGAACTGACCACATTAAAAAACTGATATACTGACAACTGGGGGACCCACAAAGACTTACAGGGACATTTCATTTTCACCTCTTTCTCTTTTGCCTTCTTGATTCTTTTTGTTCCCTTAACAGCCCCATAGCCTCCCGCCTTTTCCTGCTTCTTTTCCTCTTTCCTTCCCACTAGCCAACCCACCTGCCCTGGTCTCTAGCTTTTCCTCCCCTTGGGAGACTTTCTTCGGGAAAACACTGCTTGGTTCTAGCTGCACCACAGTGCCAGTTGCCAGCCGCCAGCCAGGTTGCTTGAAGCCAGCTGCTGGGCTGTGCCCAGTTGCATGGTGGGGAATCCTCAAAGATTTCCCCTGTATGCCCCTCCTCACACTATTCTTTCCTCCTCCTGGAAATCCTGATATCCTCACCTTTCCAAGTTTCCTTTTCTCCACCCCACCCACCAGCCATCAAGTCTTTTCTCTGCTCCCCATTTTCAGCTATATTCATTTTTAACTTTATTTATACCCCATCTTTCTACACAATGGGGATGCAAAGCAGCTTACAGCATTCTCCTTTCATCCATTTTATCCTTGCCAACAGCTCTTTGAGGTAAATTGTGCTGAAAATTTGTAATTTGCCCAAAGTCAAGGTGCTGGTTTTGTCCTTTAAAGCCTGACATGGTTTGCGGCAGGGTTTCTGAGGGACTGTCTTCTCCCATATGATCCTGCTCGGGAATTAAGTTTGCAGGAAGCAGCCCACCTGACTATCCCACCAATCAAAGAAGCTTGTCTGATGGGTATGTGAGAGAGGGCTTTTTCAGTGGCAGCCCCACAATTATGGAACAACTTCCCTAGAGAGGTGCGCTTGGCCCCCTCTCTGTCAATCTTCAGAAGGCATTTGGGAAGAATTTTGTTAGGATTGCATTTATTTAGGAAGGCACGTGACTGATCTGGCTTTTATTTATTGGCAGACCTAAATGGAATTTTTAAATTGTGACCCTTTATGTGTTTTTGTCATTCTTATTTTAGTCATATTATTTTTATTGTATTTTTACCATCATTTCATTTATACAGTAAGCTGCCTTGAGTTCCAGATAATAAATGTTTTAATTTGAATCTGGGTCTCCCAGTTCCTAGTCTAAAACTCTAACCACTACACCATGCTGGCTTTCAAGAGATGGCTGCTGCTGAACAGTAGTAAGCACCTGGGCCTGAATCAGTCATGCAAATCGTATGGTAGCAAGTCAGCTAGTGGTTGTTAAAAAGCCAAACCCACCTGGGAAAGGGCCCTGCCTGCTCCCCTGTCTTTTTCTGACAGAAACCAAGGCTGGACAGTTTGGCAGTGGTGTTGTGGTTACAGCCACTGAGGTGATTCATTGCTAGGTGCTAGAGGTTTTTAACCCACCCATCCCCGCAATGTGTGTGAAGTGTTTTTTGTTGTTGTTTGTTTGCTTGCTTTTAGATTTCAGGTTTTTCTGCACACCTGTGACTTTTCTCAAGTTTGTAGAAAGACTTGTCTAACCTGTCCATGGCATTAATCTCCAGATTTAGGCAATCAGAGATGGGGCCACATTGAGAATAGATATACTAGATATGTTGGTAAAAAATAGAACAATTAAATAAAACATATAAACTCATATACAGGAAAGAGGATCAATGAGGGAACACCAAACAGAAAAGTCTTTACCCATTGGTAGAAGACAATGTGACATACCATCAGACATGGCAGATTCTTGGGAATACTTCTACCAGTCTCAGGTTAGGATAGCAGCAACTATCCTGTATTTATCACTGTCTTTATGAAGGCAGAAGAACATAACAAAAACTGCTTTAATAATTACTGCCCAAAAGGAGAAGAATGCTTCTGGCATTTCTTCAAATTAGTATTTCGCTGAGATCTAAAAGGGGGAGAAAAATGGACTCCAGCCAGCTAACCATATCCTTGAATAGCTGTAAAGCTCCTCACTGGGCAAAATTCCACCATAAACTAATATTGAAAACTGTTCCATTGTCTGTGCAGGGCTTTATGAAATGGTTTAATAAATCAGAGGCTTTTCATGCATCTATATTTTTTCAAAGCAGTGTAGAAATTACTGCTGAGATATACTTTCTAAAAGCATAGGGACTGAGAGCAAGTGAATCTTTTGGGCACTGGTCTATTATGGATGCAATTCATCATATATCTAATTCTGAATCAGACAACAGAATGTGGTTCAACAGATCCACACAGTGGACCAGGAGGAGGGTTCTCTATAAACCTTAAAAAATTCCTAAATTTGCAAAATCATCTGAAATCTTTTTTTAAAAAAAATTGGGGATTAAAACTGCCCCCAAATAATAGAAACAATACCCGTAGATTTACTGTAGATTACCCATTAAACTATAGGAGTTTAAAACTTGGGCTGGGCTCAGCCCATTGATCCTGACTCTGTAAAGCATTTGTGTAGTGTTTTACCTAAGTGAGTAGCAACCCTTAACCTCATGTTTACGCCTAAAGTAGATTTAAAAAAGAATTCCTGATGAGCTCTCAGTGTTGATTTTGAAGGTTGCTAGGCAACCACAACAATATTATGGAGCATTCCAAGACTTGGTTTCTATAACACCAAGCTTTGCGAGAGAGTGGAGTGGACTTGAATGCCAAAAGTATCCTGGAAAGGGTTTACCCCTTCCACTGTCAGACCCCTGGCAGAAGACTACTCTCTAGGAACAAATTTACTGGTGATTGACTGGAGACTGACTACCAACATTCCTCAGCCTAGCCTGGAAGCAGTGGGTTTCAGGCAGCTGAGCCCAGTCCAATGACCACCACACAACTGGACCTGGTGTGCCCTGATGGCAACCAGTATGTAGTTAGGCCTGGCCCAGTAGCAACCACTGTGCAATTGGGTCCAACCTGTTGGCCACCATGTAACTGGGTCCAGCAGCCATGGCCAACTGGGCCAGGCCCAGCCCACCAACAGTGGTGACCATGTAACTGGGCCCAGCACTAGAGGTAGGCAAAAAAAAAATTCTTGATATTATTTGGTTCAGGTCTATTGGACCTGAAAAAAATTCAAGATTCCTGAAAAAAACCAGGATCCCAATACTAGTAAAGATTTTCCGCAAAACCTGGAATTTTTTGGGTCCAATAGACCTGAACTGAAAAACACAGAGAAAAAAGCAGCAGCAAAAACTCTAAAAGCAGCTGAGAGGTGGCTCAGCTAGGGCTCTTTTGGGTTGTCCCTTTAAACAGGACTGCTGCAAAGAAGCCACCAAGCTGCCGATCTGGTGGGGAAAACTCTTGCTGCAGGCTCCACTGGGGCTCTGAAGGGCAGTTGGGTTTAGACTAGACTACCCAGCAGAGCCTACCCAGGAGCCTACTCTCCCCACAGGCTCTGCTGGGCAGACTAGTTTAGCCAGGACTGCCCAACAAAGCCCACCCAGGAGCCGATCCCATGGGGAGATTTCTGCCCACAGGCTCTATTGGGGCTCTGCTGGGCAGCCCAGTTTAGACTGTACTGCCTAACAGTGCATACAGGAGCCCAGGGGCGTAGACTTTCTAAATCCCCGGGGGGGCGGGGGCTCTCTTGTGCGCGCACGGGACCATGTCCCTGCCACTCCTCCCCCCCCCCAGCCCCAGGGAGGCAGACCTGCGCTCGCCTCCGAAAAATGATAGTTGAGCTGCTTGTCTGGTTTACTGGTGTTCTCTTCCTTTATACTGTAGAAAATATTGGCAGTTCAAGCTATTTTTTTTCTACGCTGACCTCTGCGGGTGGGTTTGCAGCCAGCACTCCTGGCCCCCCCAGCCTCAGGAAGGGCTCCTGCTGCGGCTCACCCCGCGCCCCCTCCTCAACAGAGTCAGCTTGATGTGGGTGGGGAAAGTCTTGTCGTAGGCCAAGCTCTGGATGAGCACGATTATTATTATTATTTAAGTGAACAGGGAGTGTGCGGAGGGGCAGACTTGTCAGGCGGGATCCCCAAAACTCAAAGAGCGCGAAGTGCTCGCAGAAGAAGTATGGCGGTGGTGGTGGTGAGAAGGGAGAGGGAAAAGAGATAAGGACACCTAACCCAGCCCAGCCTCTCCCTCAGAAACTCGCCCCGGAGTTCTTGGCGGCGGCGGCGGCAGCAGCCAGGTGGCCGGCTGACTGCCACGCGCGCAAAGCACGGGAGCATGTCCCTGCCGCCTCTCTCCCCCCCGCCCCAGGGAGGCAGGAGGGCAGGCCGGGGGTGGGGGGGAAGGAGAGGCGGTGACGGCCAGCTGGCCGGCTGACTGGCCACCAGCAGGCGCTCCCTTTTGCCGGGGGTGGCTGAGCCCCCCCCGGGAAATTTCAGGGGAGGCTCGAGCCCCCCCGTAGTTGACGCCCATGCAGGAGCCGATCCTACAGGGAGAGTACTCCCCACTGGCTTGGCTGGGCAGCCTGGTTTAGACCAGAATGCACAACAGAGCACACCCAGGAGCCGATCCTACAGGGAGAGTACTCCCCACTGGCTTGGCTGGGCAGCCTGGTTTAGACCAGACTGCACAACAGAGCACACCCAGGAGCCGATCCTGCAGGGAGAGTTCTCCTTTCAGGCTCTGCTGGGGCTCTACTGAGCAGCCTAGTTTTGCTGGTAATTCCTGAATATATCCAGGATTGTTTTGGGGATTTCCTCCCCCCCCCCCCCATTTCTGTGGAAAAAATCCTGATACATTTTGGAAACTGAAATATACCCAGAAATACCAATAAGGTCTTTCCAGGTGTATTTTTGGTTTGGGTAGACTGGAATGCACACCCCTACCCAGCACCTAAGCATGATAAGGCGCAGCACCATACAACCAGCTTGGTGTCACCAATGGTGTTTGAGCAACTGGATCTGGCTTGGCCCCTACAGTGGCAACCAGACAACTGTGCCCATCTTGGCTTAGAAGCCATGCAACTTGTCATGGCCCTGCAGCAGCCAGCACCATGCTGTTTACCCAGACTTTTCTTGTGGCGAGGCTGCCAGGGGATAGGAAGGAGGGAAACTGAAGACAGAGGAGCAGATAAAAGATGAGTGAAGGAAGCAGGAAAATGGTAGAGGCTATGGGGATGCCAGGGAAGGGAAAGAGAAAATAGTATGGCAGGTGGATACAGGGGAAAATGAGATGTGCTCTGCAAGTTCTTGTGTGTTCCCCATTTGTTAACTTTATAATGTAATAGATGATTTGTGAATGGTACCTTATGAGTTTAAAACTAGGGCTGGGCTCAGTACTTTAATACTAACTTTGTAAAGCATTTATGTCATGTTAGGCTTTGTCAATTTCAGGAGAAATTGCAAGGAATAACCAGAAGTTCCCTATTTCATTCCTTTTTATACGACACTATAGTTTTGTCAATTGTTCTGAGCCTCAGCCTCCACTGTTGCTTTGTATATATTCATTTGCATTCTGTACACATGCTGTAGGGTGTTATATGCATTTTATACAACATATATACAATGTACATCATTTATATGTATAATATACATAAACACATAATGCTGATTTATTGGTGAACATAAGTTTGAAAAATGCATGCATTTTATGGAAGAAATTCAGTTCCAGGAAACAGAAATAATTTGCTGCAACTATAAAGAGTTATGGATTCAATTTGCACCAGGGGGAAGTGAAGTTGAAACAGTGACTTAGAAGTTGAAACAGCAGCAGTAAGAAATTCAGAATCATTCCTAGATATTACTGGGTTATGGGAGGTGAGGGAAAGCATTGTTAAACGATAGTTAATTCAAGGTAACGAAAGATGAAAATGACGCCCTAGGTAAGATATTAATACACAAACAGATCCACAAATAATGTGGATCTGGTCTATGCTAAACAATAGAAAAGAAAAAGGAATTTTGACTGAAATTTAATATATGTTATTGGTTGATTTTGAGTAAACTAACATAATATTATAGACTGCTTATAACTGAAATATTGTTCCTCTTTTTTTAAAACAAACATATGGGTATGAGGTATTGCAAAAATAAAAGAGGAGTCATGATAACCTCAGTGTTAACATATAGGCCAAGGACAGACTGGCAATGTAAAGTGGGGGCAAAGTGGAGGGAACTGGTGCGGGGGGAAAACTCCACGGAGCTGGCCGTTCATACTGGCCAGAGCAATGCGCAGTGGTGCCGATACAGAGCGTTCAGACTGCCGCAGAGCCGTTCACACTGGCGTTCACACTGCCGCCTCCGGATGCCTCCCGCTTCTTCCGGTTCACACTATTTGGAAGCGGGAGGCATGCGGAGGACGGCCCCTGAACACCGGTTTTACCCGGTGTCCTGTTAAAGCGGATGGAAAGCAACTGGGAGACGGATAAGTGCGAAATGGAGCCGAGAGACAGATGTGCATGTCTGAACGGGCTCTTTTCTTCCACTTCCGAGGCGGGGCTGCCCCGCTTTACATTGCCAGTCTGTCCTCGGCCATAGACTCTGCAAAGGAATCTACTGTGTCAGCAGGAACATTTTACTGCAGCATAGCAACAAAACGGAGGGGGAAAACTCTGTATTTCTTTAAATGTAGGTTATTGAAAGAGGACAAACACATTGGACAGATTCCAGCGTAACATATCTGAAAAACCAGATATTGTTTCATTAAACCTCCCATTACATTGAAATCATAATATGTACTTCGGCTGGGGGGAAAAAAATGAAATTTCAGTCAGTCATTCTCCATTGAGAAAATCTGACGATTTGATAGACATTGCAATGTGATCCTCCTTGTAATAGCTGAGGTCTGCTGTAATATAATATTGAACATTAATAATCATAAATAGTATTAGTCTGTAGTGATGAGTGGAAGTGAAAGGAATTTTTCCCAAAGAAATTCCTGTAGCTAGGTGGCCTAATATTTCAATGCTTTTTTAAAAAAATCATGCTTGTACCTCATTTATTTATGTTTAAGTTGAACTAGAATGGTAGAGTTCCACTTAAAAATTATATGTAAAAGTCACACAATAAAAGAAGTAATAAGAGAAACTGTTGGGGCTGGTGTAGGCAATCAGAAAAGCAAGATTAGTGATCCAAGAACAACATAACAGGATTAGTAGTCCAAGAACATCTCAGTCCTGAGGCTGGGATGGTTTAGGGAATTAACTAATTCCTGCCGTGCCCTCTGCGTCCAACCCTTCCTCCACCAGCACAGAGGCGTGCACTGGTGGTGCCTAGGAAGGGGCATGAACCAGGAAATTGTGATTCGGTTCATGGCATGCCCCATTCATGAACCATAAACAATCACAAACTTTTTTTTAGTTTTTTTTTATATAAATTTATTTTCATTATACAAAACTTACATAAAATACAAACAACAAAACTTACAATTATACTTTTGCTTTCTTCTAATATAAGTAACATATAGGTATTTTAAAAGAAAATCATTTCTTGATAAACAGGGTTCGTGGGCAGAATACTCTGAATTTGACAGTGTAATAGGTCGGTATGACGATGGTAAAGTTTTATCTTTTGTTGGTTTGGGGATAAGTATTGTCTCTGATGTTTGCCACGATTTTGGTTTTAATTCAGTTTCTAGGATATGATTGCTTAGATCTTCAAAAGGGTCTATTAAATCTGATTTAAATATTTTATAAAATTCAAAGGGGTAGCCATCAGGGCCTGGTGCTGAATTGTTTTTTGTATGAGCAATAGCTTCAGATACCTCTTTTTTTGTTATTGGGGCATCTATAAATTTAGAATGTTGATCTGTTAGTTTTTTGATTATATCATTCTGTTTAAAATATTCAGTTATCTTATTTTCCTCTATATTCTTTAATTTATATAAATTTGCAAAGTAAGATTCTATAATATAGGTTATATTCTGTGTATCCATGTGTGTTGTGCCTAACGTATCCTTGATAGCATGAATATATCTAAGAGATTGCTTTTCTTTAACTCTCCATGACAAGATTTTTAAAGTTTTTGGTGTTTTCCTCCAAAGTCTTTGTCTAATACATAATAAATCTTTTTGTATCTTTTGTGAAATTGTAGTTTCTAAAATTTGTCATTCTGCAATCAGTTGTTTGAGAACTGAAGGGTTACCAGTTTCTTTATGTTGTTTTTCTAAAGTATTTATTTTTGTATGTAATATTTTAATTTTGTCTACGTTATCTTTTTGGGGGGGAATGCTGCTGTTGAGATTAATTGACCTCTTAACACCGATTTCAAGGTGTCCCAGTTATTTTGATGAGATGTGTCTTCAGGTCTATTGAACTCAAATTTTTTTTTAATATTGTTTGAAATTTGCCGTTGTACTGATTTTAACAAAATTGATTTGTTTAAGGTCCATTTTGTGTCTCTGGTTTTTTTATGTTTAAATTCTATTGTACTTGTTACTGGGTTATGATCTGACCAGATCTTTAAGTCTATATTAGTTTGTATTGTCTTGGTAATTAATGTATGTGATAACAATACATAATCAGTTCTCATGTATGAGTTAAATCTATGCGAATAATAAGTGTAGTCTCGAATGTCTGGATGCTGAATCCTCCAAATATCAAATAGACAGTATTTTCTGAGTATGGTTTGTAATTCAGTTTCGCAAAGTTGCACATTAGTTGTTTTCCTTGTTTTCTTATGTTTAGATTTGTCTAAGTGTGTGTTTAAAATATAATTGAAATCTCCCTCTACAATAAGTTCTCCTTCTTGAAAATATTTCAAAATTTCAAATGTTTGTTTTAAAAATTGTATTTGTTTGCTGTTTGGGGCATATATTGAACCCAATGTGATTGTTTCCCCTTCTAGGGTACCTTTAACAAACACATAGAGGCCTTGTTGGTCTATCAGAGCATCTTTAACTGCAAAAATGGACCGCTGCAGTCATTTTGACAGGTGCAGGTTTAGGAGGTTAAGGAGTGTATAGAATGGATCGTGTGCAAGCTAGAGGCATTGAAGTCACAGGGGACCTCCCCCAGATGCTCCTGTATGTGCCCTCCAAGTTGCCACTTTGAAGTTTTGTAAACATTTTGATTGAACGGAGACAGTCTGTCTGGAAACAACCTCCAAAAACACTAACCTCCATAAACAGCTTGAAAGTTCATGAAAAGTTCGTGCCAGTTGATCTGCTACAAATTTGATCACGAAGGATGAACCACCCAAAATTCATCACATACTTTAGTTTGTGAGCCAGTTTGTGCCCATCCCTAGTGGTGCCTAGTAGGGTTCTGTGGCATTGCCATGCTGGTGGCTGGATGCAGCGCAGCAGCAGGTTGCACACCAGTGTATCTCCAAAATATGGCAGCATATCTCTGAGACTCCCTGAGCAATTCTCCCATCCAGATTGTGCTGTCTTTGTCAGCACTCAGTTGCTCAGACTGAGGAGACAGTCAACTGCTTTGTGTGTTCTCACAGAAATCCATTTATATATCTGATACTTGTTGAGTTGGCAACTGCAGTGTTAGTACCACAGTGCAGCCGAGTGAGTAGGTAGCAGGCCCTGTCAAATTTGACTATGTATAGTATAGAGTAAAGCATCATCTTTCTTTGACTATTGGAATCCCTGGTATAAGACTGTAGCAGCTTAAAGAAGCTAACTACAAAGAAGCCATTTTATACAATGCTCTCTATACAGCTCCATTCACCTACATGACGTAGCATGAGGTCCAGGATAGTTTGGGTGTACATCTCCATGTTTGTCAAAAGATGCATCTAGCCAGTTCAGCACACCTGGATGAATACTATAATGCAAATGCATATTTGCATTGGAATGGTGCTTCTATGTGTCACTATCCATTTGTAGATCATCAAATTTCAGTAGCATTTTGCCCTCTTAGCTGGAAATGCTGGAGTCCAAACTTACCTGTGGGTCCTGTTTGCAGCCCTGTGAGGGAGGGGGGAGGTGAGGAAGATGACTGTGACCAGCGGTGGCTGCATCCAGCCAGGTGGGCTGGCCACACATACAGCTGAGGGGGCTGGGCAGCAGTAAGGGTGTGAATTGCGGGCCTGCCCCATCCCACTGGTGACCTATCACTGAGCTGAAGGGTATGGGAGAGGGTTAGGGTGGGGGAACAATCTGGGGGGATTTAAGGGGTTGTACCACTTGGGGGACTCAATCAATTATGTAAAATGGGAACCAACACAAGATGTCATGTCCAGTGTTTCCTCTAAACTGATTTAGTGTGAACTAGCTCACAGTCTTTTAGCCTCTGGCTCACACATTTTTATCTTAGCTCAGGAAGGATGGCTCCAGAGCAAACTAATTTATGCAGTAGCCAAATCGCTCGCTCACAACTTTAATGTCAGCAGCTCACAAAGTGATTTTTTTGCTGTCAAGACTCCAAACCTAGAGGGAGCATTGGTCATGGAATGTCTCATATAACTTTACTTTTGACCACTCAGTTGTGCTGAGGTGCATAGTTGCTAGATGGGACAGATGGAAAATTCTAAACTAACTGCACATGAAAGCTTATACTTTGAATAAAACTCTGTTGGTCTAGAAGAAGAAGAAGAAGAGAAAGAGGAGGAATTTGAGGAGGAGGAGATTGGATTTATACCTCGCCCTTCACTACCTGAAGGAGTCTCAGAGCAGCTTACAAACTTCTTTTCTCTTCCCCTTCCCACAACAAGACACCTTGTGAGGCAGGTGGGGCTGAGAAAGCTCTGACAGAAACTGCTCTTTTTCAAGAACAGCTGTGCCAGAACTACGGCTTGCCCAAGGTCATCCAGTTCCATGTGGCAATGGCAGCCATCAAGATGGAACTCAGGTGTGAGAGCTCCTTCTTCCAGATAGAACCAGCCAAAATGGATCCTGCAAAATGAAACCTTTTACCCTTTTGTCCAGGGCATTTACCTCTTCTGTCTGTCTACCCCCTCTGCAGGATAAAACTCCTCTTCTTGGAGTCACCAGGAAGATCCCATCTGTCCCATTTACAAAGCTTTGATTGCTTGTCAGAGCCATTGACAGGATGGATGATACTTGGGAAAAATTGACTTCCACCT
Organism: Lepidodactylus listeri; assembly: GCA_029233225.1. Taxonomy (NCBI): domain Eukaryota; kingdom Metazoa; phylum Chordata; class Lepidosauria; order Squamata; family Gekkonidae; genus Lepidodactylus; species Lepidodactylus listeri. The sequence goes on along the minus strand of JARCFY010000003.1, from coordinate 47,207,777 downwards.
TCCTGCCTGCTTGCTAATTAAAAAAAAAACCCTTTAAAATGAAGTGTAGCATTTTTGCAAAGCCTGAACCTCACAATAAAATGTATTTCTCCACAAACCCCTATTATTAATCTGACTGTCAAACATATACTGCCTCTGACCCATGATGGTCTGTTTAACTGTAATGGCTAATGGCCAAAGGTGAATTTGCAGGTCCAAGCAGGGCTAATTCATGTGTACATTGCTGGCATTGTCACCACCAAGTTTCTTCTCTGTTGGCCGACTTCCATTTCTCACCTCATAGAATCAAGTGGAAGCTAAATCACAATCTACTCTAATAGCGTCCTCCTCTACTGGCAATGTTGATACTCACGTATGTGATATACCATATGATCTGGCCCACACATGATGTAAACATTTATTTGTTACTGTCAGTGCAGAATCTATGGTGTCACTGCAAAGGTGCCACAAAAGTAATGCATTAATTGGCCCTAATGTATGCCAGATTAAGATGACAATTTGAGAGAAACTGCAGAGTGAATTCCAGATTTGATGCTCTTACCTTGAATGCCTACTCATCAGAATACCAGGAATAAAGCATAAAATATAGAAGCCAAGAGGGCCTAGCCATTGATTTGCCTACCCAGAACCACCATTTAATTCACTTTGCCAGCTGAATTTGCTCTACAGAGCATTTTTATATACTGAAGCAACCTAACAATAGCATAGCAAAGAACTAAGGAGCCCATATGTTTGTTAACAAATGCCAATTAATCCCTAACTGCAATTTTGCTGAGTGCCTATATCAAATGATTTTAGAGTGCCAACATCTCAGTGCCATTTGCTTTGATTTTTCTTCTTAAGATAACAAATGCCAGAACAAAATAGAATTAAAAAAAAATGATAAGCAAAATAGAGTTGCTTTGATCCAGTGAAGAACAAGCACACAGAGCAGCCAAGGCTGTTTTTGAGCAACCCTTTTTTAAAAAGCCAGCTGACCGACTGTTTGGATGGGGATATAGGGGGGAAAGAGTGTATGGGCCCCCTTCTCCTCCTCCTGCACAATCTTTAAATAGGATTAAGTAATCTAGTTTAACCCTTTGCCTGGTGTCTAGTATTTTCTTTTGTGGATTTGTGGACAATATTTTGTTCATGGCCAAGGCAGAATTTCTTTCTGGGAAAAGTTGGCCTCCTCTATTGTATATAACACACTGAGTAATTCAAATAAAATGGGCAGCTTTTAGCACTTTCTTTTGGTATGAAATATGAATATTATAAGTGCAGACTGATTTTTCATATTGAATTTTCTCCTAAATCGCTTACTGTATCTTTCAGCATCCTCAAACCAACTCCTTTCATATACCATAGCCTATTTCCCCAAACCACCCCTTTCTCTTTGTGATGTCACCTAGCATATCAACTGCAATTTTGCTTTTCAGAGCTGGATTTTAATATTTCCATATCCATAAGAATGGAAAAATCACCTTGCTGAATCAGACCGAAGATCTAGCTTCTTCTTTCTTGAACAAGTAGCCTGCCAAATGCCCTTCAAAAGATTTTTGTCTCCAGCATCTGATAATCAGAGTATGTTGGCACCATTCTTAACCATCATGGCTAATCACCATGGGTTGACTTGTTCTTCATGCGTGTCTAATCATATAAAGTTATGTGGTTGTGGCAATGAATTCTAATGACTATGTCCTGCATAAAAAAGTATTTTCTGTTGTTTGTCTTCTACCTGCTGCCAATAATTTCTTAAGACATTAAAAGACCAAGCTTAGACCAAGCTTTTGGTAATTTAATTTGTCTATGGAATAACACACAGCTGTTTAAGATGCAAATGTTGGGAAAGTAACTTCATGACATTCATATTTTAATAAAAATAGAAGGCATTTATACAGATTAGGGACTACTAGATATAAAAGGAAGGTGCATTCAGTTTTTAAACCATTGTTGCTCTTGCTATAGAGTAAAGATTTTTAAAAGGAAAGAAACCACCAGCCAGAATTGGATCATATAATTATGCCCATATACAAGGAGGGAGAATATGTTAGTTGTCATCATTGACAGCAACTGTATTCATACGCCTTCCAAACTCTAGACAAATGAGGTATTTTATTATTTTTCTAAATAAAAAGTGTCACTCCAGCACGTTATTCATTACCAATGACAGATCTTGTATTGCTTCTCTATTGCACACCAGAAATGCTAACAGAAAATTATATATTTAAAAGAGTTGGAAAAATAGGGGCTTTCAGTTTGTGAATAATAGTAATATTTTTCATGCAGTGGACAAATCTTGTTCTTGCTTCTAGGGGCCCCTTTGAAAACATCTCTTTGCTTAGATTTATCTGATTTATTTTCATTAGTATTCTGATGAATTACAATTTGACACTGTATGACATGAACTTATCAGTGTGTCAGGCAGTCAGGATGGTATTTCAAGATGTTTCATTTGGTTACAAAACCTGGTTGTCTGGTCACTTTCTGCATTTCATTCAGCCATTTTATTCAAGAAACAACTATGGGATTTATTTGTGTGCATAACTACAAACAATCAAAGATTCCAATACGTCAGCTAATTCCAGCAAATATTAACTTAAGCATTATTCAGTTAATTACCAGTAAACTTGATGTGAAAAGTCTTACTGTGATAAAGCAACAATAAATAGCTCATCTCTGTGCCATATTGAATACTACACATCTAAAAATTAGTTATTTTAGAGTGTATGGGCTACCTTTGTGCTATAGCAATAGATGATGTTCATCAGTCAATAGCATCCTTTTACTGGCAGATGGATCAAACTGTTTCCTAGGCAGCAGTGCAAAAACATGTTAATGGATCCAGTTAATGCATGCTCAGCTTTGGGAACCAGAAAGAGTGGGAAAACAGGTAAGGCAGGAACACTAGCTTTCACCACACACCCCACCATGATTGAGACAACCAAAAAACACATCACTTTTGTAAGTCAATATATTTTTCTGTTGAGTGTTTTGAGTAGAACAATGAGTCAGGGGAAGAGGACAGTAACAGAGGAAACAGTGCAAGAATGCACATGTGACAGTTACTTGGAGGCAGACCCAAAAAGTCCCATAAACAAAAAACAATTCCGCCATACAAATTTGACAAGGCTAGGATACAGTTTGGCAGATGAGAGGTGGGGACAGCTATGATGAAATCAGTGAGGGAACATGCATGTACAAATTATTTGCAATTGGACCCAAACACCCCATGAATGAGAGCCAAATCAGCCAGGCAAAATGAGAAGGAGGGTGTAATGATTTCGTGTGTGTTTCTTTAAATGGTCGGTAAGTGTCAGAAGAACAAGGGGGTGAAAGAGGGAGATGAGTGAGTGAGGTGATTGGTTGGTGACTGAGAGTGTGGGGGCGTAACTAGGAGGTGTGTGTGTGTGGAGAGAAAGATGGCAGTGTGTTCAGTCTGAAGTTTGAAGATTGAAGTGTGGTCAGCAGTCAGCAGCTGTCAGTTGTGGTCAATCTACACTGAGTCTGAGAAGTAGTCTTCTAACTAGAATCATATAGAAGTGCTGTGAAAGGCACTTAAGATTCTGAAGGAGGAAGAACTTATACTTAAGGGGGCATATTTGGCAAAATCTAATATAGTCAAGAGTATTATAAGAGTGTGAGGGGAAAAGCTGACAGAAACCTGAGTAAAAAGGGAACCATCTTACCGAGCAACTTAACAAAACAATTGTAAACAATATGCTTCTTTTACCAATAAAGTTTTATCTTGTTTATTGTTAACCCAGGGTCTTATCCTCAGAACCATATCATCCAGTGAAGGAGCCTTGGAGTTTGGGCACAATGCTGTGGGAAAGGTTCATTAAAGACTGGAATTAAATTCCTGGTGGCAGCGATAGATACTTTGAGTGAGAGAAAGAAATGACAAGAAATTTAAAACTACATCACACCTAACCACACAAAATAAAAGAAAGGTACCGTCACAGAGGGCTTTGACCAAAAAGGCTATACTGCTAATGATGGGATCGCCAAGGGAAAAAAGGCATGCAGGATGAAGGCTGGAGGACAGTTGGGCAAGACTGAGCGAAAAAGTTGTCAGAGACCAATTCAATGGGATGACATCACAAGCTAGCGAACTAAATCTTTTCAAAAATTGCCAAAAATGTTTTCCCAAATGACTAAAATAAAAAAAATGAGGCAGAGGTGTAACTTCATTTTATCTTTAAAATTATTATGTTATTAAAGCTAAAAGAGGATCATCATTTGAAATGTGATTTGATAAAGTGCCTCACTTTGCAGCCATTGTGAACAACCTGTTTTGCTGGAGGATTGCTTAGAGAAAGAACTGAAGGGTATTGAGCAAACAGCCTGGCTGGCAAGTCCCACTGTCAAAGCTGAAAGTTTCTTCTCAACAGTTTATTAACTCTACATCAGCACTTGTGGAGTTAGGTATCATTCTTCAAGGGGCCTGATGGCTTTCATTCTCTGGTTCATACTTTATGCACATATATATTCATAACATACTTATGTTAAGAGCATATTATCTCCAAAAAATATTCATATGCAAGATTGAAAAAGGGCAAAATCTGATGCCCCAATTAGGAATCTCTTGAGAAAGTTCATATCAGATTAGGTTAATATTGTGGAATAATATTCTTCACATCATTTTAAAGAACTGAGTCACATGGCAAACCCTTGAGATTCTCATTTCAGCTCCAAGCTGGTTGCTCTGAGATGAAGTTATCAGCCTGTTAGAAATTCATTGCCGTCAGTCATTCAGCAAGGTGCAGTTACACTGCTACTGACTTGATTACAAAGAGATGGGACATTTCTGTGACTGGTGACAATGAATGCTATTACCATAAGAGAAAGGTGATTCGTTCCATCCTGCAATCAGAATGTGAGATGCTCTAGAATCCATTGTATTCCAGTGGAGAAATGTGAAACTTTAATTGACTCCCATTTGCCGTTTCACTCATACTTGAATTGTCATTTGACAGCAGATAATTTGAGTTAGAAGACCACTTGCACTTAGCCGCACTTGCAAAACATTTTATTTGGCCTTAAGCAGTTGCTTGAGGGAGGCAGATGTATACCCTAAAGACTGGAGTCAATTGTAGACTGAGCTCAGTGATGGAAGATGTCATTTGATGAATTAGCTGGGATGGTAGAGATAATATTGGTGGGCTTCTTTGGATACACTTCACCACAGGGAGGATTTTTTAAGAAACCCCAACAACCCACAGATCAGTAACCCACAGTAATCAGCATAGTGTAGCTTGATTCCATAGACTTTATGGCAGTCTCGTTCTAAAGCAGTAGCCCATGCAACTTTAGTTTGCAGAATAAGACTTGCCACTGTACAATAAACTTGAAATGGGTACAAGAGACCTTCAGTGGTTCTCTTTAAAGGATCAAGGCCAGAAATAGTCACCATAGGCAATATGGAGATGTCTGAAACAACAGTCCCACTGCTTTCCCCCTCCATTTCCTACATAACAGCCTGGTAAGCAGATATTTCTGTTTCTGTTGCTCGAGAAAGGAAGACACAAGATATGAATTAGAATCACAGAGTTGGAGAGGGCCTTACAGGCCATCCTGCTCAGTGCAGGATCAGCCTAGAACATCCCTGACAAGTTTTTGTCCAACCACTGCTTAAAGACTGCTCTCTACCACCGCAGGCAGCTGATTCCACTGTTGCACCCATTATTGTGAGTCTTATCCTCTGCTGCCAACAGGAACAGGTCCCTGCCCTCCTCAAAGTGACAGCCCTTCAAATACTTAAAGAGAGCAATCATGTCCCTCCTCAACCTCCCCTTCTCCAGAGTGAACATTTCCAAGTCCCTCAGCCTTTCCTCATAAGGTTTGATCTATAAACCTAAGGTTTATAAAGGTCTATGACTCTTGGTCAATAAACCTCTAAGGTTTAATGGAATTCAGTTCATTAATTCTTCCCAGTCCCTTATTGTGGGTTCCCTAAAAGCCTCACCCTGTTTCTGTGCGCTGGTTTTTCTGGTGCCCCTCACACCTCCTTGGCTGCCAGCTAAATCTGTGCCAAGAGATGCTGCTCGTCAACACCACTGCCCTCCACTGGTCAGAATGAAAGTTCAAATGCTGATGCTGAATACAAAGGGTACCAAGGATACCAAAATCCAAGAATACCTTTCTCAGCTCCCTGGGCCAGTAAGCCTGAGGTGCTGATTTTGTTCTCCATCCATTGATACCTCAGGATGATGGCAAATCTAAATTAACTCCAGGCACCACTCTCACATGTCCAGGGTCTGGGGTGAACCCTGTCTCTACAAAGCCCATTATGATGGACTGGGATCCCCTGACAAGCAGCAGGACCACCTTCCACACTGGCACCCAGAGCTGCCCCCAATGCCGGGGACTCACTTGCCAGTGGCAAGGGTTGAGGGAAGCATGTTGGGGCAACTCTGGCTGGCATGCAGAAGAAGATGCCAGCCAGAAGGCAGGTGCCATGGTGGCCAGGCTGGGAGCACTGGGTGGCAGCAGCTTCTAGCACTGCAGCACCACCACTGCCACCTGGAAGGCCCCAGAGCCCAGGCTGCCTGTGAAGATGCCTGTGAGGAAGGCCATCACCCCCCCCCAAAAAAAAACCCAGGGAGGATGCTTGGTGGTGATGGCATCAACCCCCCCACCCCTCTAGGGAGCTGCAGGTTGCCTGGGGTGGAGGTGGACAAGTGAGGGTGATGTGAGGGAGGGGTGGTTGGCCATGGGAAGGCATAAGCCTGGGGGGAAATGGGAAAGCACCCCCAAGGAATGGCACATGGGCTATCTGGAAATCAAGGGAGGGCAACACTGGGGATAGGTGGTATAGGAAGGGATGGCACTCAGAGGGATATAAAAGGAGGTTTCAGGGAACAGGATGAGGAGGAAATGGTGACTGGTGACTCCAGACTGCAAGGGAGTTGTATCCGGTTGGGAGGAGGAGGAGGAGGAGGAACCAGGTGATGCAACCCCCTGCCCTCCCATTCTGAGGCCTGGGAAATTTCCATCCAGATGGCAAGCATGATGGTGGAGAGGAGGCTCCCTCAGGGTGAGTAAGTGGGGCCTCACACCACACTAATCCTACCAACCATAAACTAGGGCCTAACCTATTGCAAAGACAATATTTCTAAAACAAAAAAGCCCACATCTCTGAGCAGTATGCATAAGAACATAAGAGAAGCCAATGTTGGATCAGGCCAATGGCCCATCCAGTCCAACACTCTTGTCACACAGAGACCAAAAATACCAGGCGCCCTCAGGAGGTCCAGCAGTGGGGCCAGGACACTAGAAGCCCTCCCACTGTTGCCCCCCCCAAGCACCAAGAGTACAGAGCATCACTTGTTCCAGAGCTCCTATCTATAGTAAAGGTAAAGGTTTCCCTTGCTCGAAAGCCAGTCGAATACGACTCTAGGGATGTGGTGCTCATCTCCATTTCCAAGCCAAAGAGCTAGCACTGTCCAAAGACGTTTCCATGGTCATGTGGCCAGCATGGCTAGATGTGGAGATGTATAGAACACTGTTACCTTCCCACCGAAGTGGTACCTATTTATCTACTTGCAATTTCTTGCTTTCAAACTGCTAGGCTGGCAGGAGCTGGGACCAGAGATGGGAGCTCCTTCCATCATGCAGCACTTGGGTCTCAAACTGCTGAACTTGTGGCTAATAGCCACTGATGGACTTCTGCTCCATATGTTTATCCAATTCCTTCTTGAAACCCTCCATGCTTCTAGCCGCCACCACCTCCTGTGGCAGTGAATTCCATGTGTTAATCACTCTTTGGATGAAGAAGTACTTCCTTTTATCCATTCTAACCTGACTGCTCAGCAATTTCATTGAGTGCCCACAAATTCTTGTATTGTGAGAAAGGGACCCAGAGAGTCAATTTGGAAGGAAGCCTTAAGATTCATGTTTGGCCAGAAAGTGAGCACATTGTTTCCAGAAGGGAATGAGAGCAGGCCAAGCTTCACTGACAAAAGCTTGGTGCAGAGGGGTGGGAAGACTTTAAAAAGGGGTCAACAGTTGCTGCTCTGGTTCTACTGTATGAGGTAGTTCATCAACTCCCAAGCTTAAGCTCCCATTTATGTAAGTGGGATGGAGACAATGAACAGCTCCTGACCTTAAGACAGGGCAAGAAACTGCTTTCTAAAGTTATGCAGGAGATTGGGACAGGGCTGCCGAGAGTTAGGGGGGACGGGTGAGGGTACAAAATTTGGGGTTGGGGGCAAAGTGAGCTCGAGAGCCTGGAAAGCTGGAATCATGCTGCATTCAACAGCAAGCAAAGGTGATGATCGAACTCCCTTGGAGCATTTCACAGGTGTGGAGAGAATTAGTGCTGCTCTCATGGACTTTCTCTCTTCTGCTTTATTTTCTTTCAACTCCTGATTTCAAGGGTTGAAAGAAGACAGAGAGAAGAGATGCTGTCACAAACAACTGGCCAGAGCACAGAGTTCTTCAGTGCCTGTGCTGTCAAGGCAGAGGGAGCTAGTGGATGAGTGAAGCACAGAGAGCTGGGAGTTTGAGGGATGCAGTGTTTGCTGGCTAGGTTGAAGCAGCACAGAATAGGCTGGAAAGCAAGAAGCTCAGTGGAGAAGGCAGCTTTGATTGGGAAACTGGGTGGCAGGATCCAGAGGACTTCCTCACAAGTAATCATACTGGGCTCCAGCATTCAGCTAGGCTGCTGGCACACATGTTTATTTTATGGCTTCAAAGAAGTCTTTCAGATATGTGGGTCTTGGGTCATAAAGGGCTTTTAGGGTCATAACTAGCACTTTGAATTGAACTAGGAAACAACCTATCAGGCAATGTAGCTGTTTCAAAATGGGCAACATATGTCCCCAACAGTTAAACATTGACAATAGTTTGGCTGCCGCATTCTGGACAAGTTGTTGTTTCCAGGTTGTCTTCAAGGGCAGCTCCACATAGAGAGCATTGTAGTAATCCAGCCATGAGGTTCCAGAAGCATGGAGCAGCATGGTAAGTAAATATGCACAAGACTGGTGTTCAATGGGACTTAGGCCTGAGGACGTGCACCTAGGTGTCACGGGCTGGGTGCCAGTAGGTCAGGAGCCAAATCGAAGTCCGAGACAGTCCAAGGTCAGGCCAAATCAGGAACAAATTACCAAGTCCAAAACACAAGCCGAAAGCAGAGTCAGTCCAAGCCGAGGTCAGAGAGGGAAACTCATGAGCAAACCAGTCCAAGGAGTCAACCAAAAGCAGAGGTCAAACAGAGCTGAAGTCACGTGCCAGAGGGTCCAGAATCAAGCCGAAGTCAGACAGAGCTGGAATCACGAGCCAGAAAGTCCAGAATCAGGTTTAGCTGATAAAAGCCGAACGGGTGCAGAGCTTAGCCAGAATGACTTGTTGCTAGCACAAGTTGTTGGTCTTTGTGCTGTACCTAAATACCCAGCCACTTCCTGTTCTTGTTAGCAGCAGTGAGGTCCCAGCTCCCTCTAAAACTCAGGGCTGAATGATTTGCGACTGTGCATGCATGCCTCTTTTCGCCTAGCAGCTAAGTTTTGCCTGGATCATGACCTTAGCCATTCCACCTGAGGAGGTGAATCAGGTGGGCTTGAGCTTGGCTGTGGCTCAGCTGCTGCTGCTGGGGTAATGCCCTGAGAGGTGCTTGCTTGAGCCTCCTCTGGTTCAGGTGGAGGCTCCTCTGGAGCTGGGGACTGATCCTCCACCGCACTTAGGTCCGCAGGAGGCAGGTCTTCAGAGGCACTCCTGACACTAGGCAAGCTCTGGTCTACCTCTTTTAGCCCAAGCAATTGCCTCTCTTGATTTGTGAGATTTATTCCTAGATATTTGGGTGCATAATATTAGAGCTTCACAAAGAACTCTGTCTGTATTTAAGAATGTTTATTAAGAAGTAAATTCTATTGAACTCAGTAAGATATACTTTTGGTTAAACTTATCCTATATAATTCAGAGAAACAGTTGCACACTGTCATTAAGCTCTCCTGTAAGAGATGGCTGAGAATGATGATTGGGAAAAAGACCAAAAAAAGAACGATTACCATCATTTGCAGCTGTAAGCCATGTCTGAAAAAGGACTGGATGTAGCCGAGGGGGATACCTCAACTGAACTTCTTTGATTCTAGAATACGATGGAGTGATTTACACATGTGTTTTTTGGGTTGTCATCAGTTGGGCAGGGCCATCCTGGCTCAGAGTGGTAGTGCTGTTGTGAACCAAAACTGTGTGTTGCACAAAATAAGCAAAGTCTGATGTTTCTTCACATTCTGTCAACAGGCACACTGTAAAATCTATTCCCATTACTATTGTGTGCTATTTTTATAAACTCCTTCAGAGCGGCAAAATGCAATCTACATTGTATCTGCTCATAAAGATGCTCAGTTGCATGAAGCATGACCGTGCTTTCACAGTATGATAAAACCAGATTGAGAAGTTTAGGAATTTATCATGGGTAATTTCATAATCAGGAAACAGTTTCCAATGGGAGTTTGAAGTAGAATAGAATCAAAACTGGATTCTTTCCTGAAAGTGGGGAAAAGGAGAGCTGTAAGTGAGCAAGTCCTTCAGATCCTGTAGTGTGCATACTCATTTCTAAATCGATACGACAATGGTACAAAGCTAATATTCTGTACTAATGTTTGCCAGTGTCTATAATCTCATGCACGGAAGTGGTAATTAAACCTTAGTTTTTTGGTCATTTCATTCATCTGCATCTTTAAGAAGGGATGGTCGCAGTTTACCTCTGTAGTTACTGGCTATTGCTGCAATTATGGCTTTAAATTACTTAGCACCAACAGCAAGCAATGTTTTATACTGAACATTAAAGAAACATACTCTCAATCTATAGGGCTACAGCTACCATTAAACTCATAATGTGAGATGTAAGAAAAAGGCAAGTGATTGACTGGTAGGTAGTGAGGGGAAATCTCTTTCAAGTACCAATGAGCTTGTAGCTGTATCCAAACTTTTAAAATCATTCTTATTTAACACTACCCACTGCATTCTTTGGTCATGCTTCTCATTTTAGAAAAAATCAGAGATGAAGTACCAGAGGTATAACCTCTGGTAACATACAGAGTCCCTTTCTCTTTTTTTCCCAAGCACCTGGATTGAGAATGAATTAATAGACTTGCAATGTCCTGCTGGAGGCAAGGAATCTCCTATCCTCAGTGGGTGCTTGCCCACCACGACTTAACTGGCTAGCAGGAGGGAAATGGGAGGAGGCATCAGTTGAGTCTTGACATGCTGACATCACTCTGTGCACCTGAAAGTGACATCAGCATGTCACCAGGGGACTCTGGGGATGTTGTGGTATTTCGACAAAACTATAGAGTTTTGTACAAATGCCAGAGTGTCCCTGAATCCCTGAGTGGCTCACTGATATCATTTCCAGCACACAGGGAGTGATATCAGTACATTGCCAGTGATGACATTATGTCACCAGTGTTGGTCCTCACCACCAGTAAGTCTTCTCACCAGTTGCCAGGCCCTTCTTGGCAACCATAAGAGCAAAAGAGTGCCCCAACCTGGATAGCCCAGGCAAGCCTGATCTCGTCAGATCTCGGAAGCTAAGCAGGGCTGACCCTGGCAAGTACTTGGAAGGGAGACCTCTAAGGAATAACAGGGCTGGGACACAGAGGTAGGCAATAGTAAGCCACCTCTTTGAAACATCCAAGCCCCACTAGAGGTTGCCAGAAGTCAACCATGACTTCCAGGCGCGCGCGCACACACACACACACACACAACTCACAAACAAAGAGCAAAGGAGCATGGCTTTCTTCAAGAACAGATGGCAAGGCTCTCTGTAGGCCAGAGCCCTGTGAACACTTTTAAAAACAACAAAGCACTGCCCAGGCTCTCTTGACAGCATTCTGAGGACACAGAACAGTTCTGAAGACAGCAGAATGTTAAAGAGCCTCTGTTCATGTAAACTACTAATTTTAATATATCACAGTGGACGGAGGCGGTAGAAGGGGAGGAACATCAGAACAAGCACAGAATTTGACTCTTCATCAGTCTTCTTAATGATGTTATTTTTGGAATTGCTTTTAACCTTCAGCCACATTCTCAGTTCAAAATGTAGGGTACTGTCCTAGTAAGAGCACTGACTACAATTTAGCCTCTAAAATTGTTTTGCAAATGTCACTGTTCACATTTTGTAACCAAAGAAATTATGGAAATTGAGATGGAAGCAGAAGTAGGAATAGTAGGAGATGGCTAATCCCACAATCAGTAGGGGAGGCAGACTAACATACAAAAAAAGAGACTCCTTAAGACACTTTTGAACAAAAACCTTCAAAAAGCAGATAGCTTTTATTTTATCATTTGTAAGATATTGTCAAATATCTAAAATGAACTTTGTCCTGCTGGTTCACTGCGTGTTCTCTGCTCCCATCTGAATGAGATTCAAAGAAACTCCTACACTTAAAATCAAGGAAAAGAACATGCTTCTTTTTAATGTTCTAAAAATAAAGAAAAATGCGCAGGATTTTCTGAACAATGAGAGATTTGCATCAGATTGGCAATTTCAGTGACTGTAGGTCTCCTTTCCAACTTTTGCTACTTTTAACCTTTTTAAACAGATTTGCTTATGGGCTGAATAGAAGTTTTCCAACTGTTCAGATGAATACATTATTTGCTCCCAAAATGAAAGAAAGGGGAAATGAATCTAAAAGCAAATGTAAAATACCCCTTTGAAATTTATTTTAAATCCAATTAACCAGCTAAAAGCATAACAGTTGTTAAATCCTGCAACCTTCTACTGGCTTAGCTCTGGCCTTCAAAAGCCAGCACCAATGGAAAGGTCTCGTACTGCAGGATATGGTTTTTGACAACTCTCCAAGGGGAAGAAGTTGCACAGTTATAGGGCAGCCACCACAAATGTCCTTGATATATTAACACAGCATATGCAGTGCTCATCTAAGAACTAATAAGCTTTGGCTGCCTTATCATTTCATAGGACAGCAAGATCATTCACAGAAGGGTTGTCTGACATGGACTCTCAGAAACCAGTTGTTTGGAGTGCATAGCTCTTTAGCAATGTAATTGTTTCATTCTGCAATATGAATGAACTGTGGATTAGAACAATTGCACTGAAGTCATTGTGCACTGGTCTGCATGGGGCCAAACTTTATTTCAATACATACTTGATGTTAATTAATGTGAGACTGTGTTGCCCTTCCACAACAGATTCTCACCCAGGACAGGGGACCTAAACTGAGCTTCCATAAGGTAAGTCACAGTGCCACTGCCTACTGACCTGTTTATTATTTGGTAGTGCTCGGTTTCTTCTTGCAGGAACAAGGCACTGGTGTATGTAGGGTACATGAACAAAATGGCTTGATCAGCATGTGGTGATGCTAAGAAAGGCCTGGAAGGGCATACTCCATGCGTAGGTGTCAGAAACTTTTCATCATGTTGACACCTTGGATTATGTTTAGGATTCTTATTTATGTTTCCAAGTTGTCCTTGTGGGGCATCAGGGTATTAGGTCCAATATGTATAGCTAAAAACACCAGCTTTCTGGAAAGTCACTAGTCACAGGACTGTGTAAAAATGAGCTGCTACGCTACCACATGATAAACAGTGTTACTGCACGATAAATACTTACAAATTGTTGCCTGTTGGCTGGAGCTTTGATTCAGTCTTTTTACACTGCAGGTATTGCAAGATCTGAGCAAAAAAAAATAGTAGTAAAGAGCATCCATACTCTGAACCTAGCAACAAACACAAGGTGCTCCAAGTAGCAGCATCTTTCTTTTAAAAATAAAGATTTAACAGAATATTTTTCAACACAACTCCACTTTGTTCTTCCAGCAGCATACTTACAGCAAGGTGGAATCACCTCTGATATGTCATGTTTTGTTTTATGCTTACTGGATTTCATAAATCACAGGAAACGCAGGTGTTGCAGAGACCTAGTGAAACTGCAGGAGAATGAGAGGCCGTCATCCTCCCACCGGAACAAATTTTTACCAAATAAACCTCTTCTGAGATGTGTCCTTAGATATTTAGATCATGGTACGTATATTTTTATTCAACCTGACTTGGAGACCTTTGATTTTTAAAGCACCCTACATTATGTGACCAGAGATCCAAAGGAGGACAAAGTTCTAGAGCTGCACACAATGAATCCTGAGCAGTTGTTTTTTCCCCTTTTCCCAAGCAGTACTGTGATATAACTAGCTATACCTGCTCAAACAAGGAAACAGTGAAAGAGCTCTGTCCTCTGGTGCATTGGATTAGCCTAACCTTTCCACTAGACTGTCAGCTATGGCTGTCATTCCCGGGCAGGAGGTGGCACATCCTCTCCCTGCCACTGGGCATTTCACCCCCTCCCTTGGAACGTCTCTCTGTTCTCACTAGCAAAGGCTTATCTCACTACGCCTCCCTAACCTTGACTGTGTTGCTTTTCGCAGCTTCTCAGCCACTTTTTGGACGCTTCCCTTTTGCAGGTGCTAACTGTAATTTTTTCTTGCTTAAAGCCTGAGAAGAACTGTCCAGTATACTTGGGCGTCTTTTTATCTGTGTGGTGACTGGAGGTTTCACTTTGCATCACCCTGTTTGAATACACTATAACTGTACCCCTTCTATCCCCACCCCTCCATTACTGACTCGAGACGTATAGTTGACTATAAGATCCACTGGCAATAAAAGAATCTTCTGGTTAAGAACTTCTGATTGCAGTTTGAAATCTCTTAGACTCTCACATAGACACATGACTGTTTTCCTCTTTTGGGCAATCAGAACCGGATCCACTTATTCTGTATTCACAGGATCCACTTATTCTGTATTCACAGGCACCCACCAGGGTTCTTTAACATATGCATATTGTTTGGTGCTCCATAAACTTTCCATCACCCAAAATAAGATGTCAACTACTCACTTAACAAACAATCATGCTGCACCCCTTTCCTCTGCAGTCTAAATCCCATTTTCTATCCTCCCCACTGTTCAGCACCTTCTAAGCATTAAAATGTATGCCAGGTATGCTGGCTCTCTTCCTGCATAAAATAAGTGACAAAAGTGTCTGTAGAGCTAGATAGATATGCTTAGGATTTATTTTAAGAAGATATGCTCCCAGAAAAGGGGAAAGATATATTTGTTGCAGCCAGCACTGCAAAATCACTTTAAATATGCTTTCCTACCCTTGTGGCTAAATCGTTCCACTTGCAAAGCTCCTGAGATACTATTATTAATTTTGCTACAACATTTATTTATTCTGCCTGCAACGTACAGTTAATCTGCATCGTTCTTCAGTGTCTTTTATTCACAGTGTTGTGATATTTAGAGGTTTACGTGCAATTATAAGGGATATTCTTCTTTTATTCACATGGACAAGGTGGCATCCAGTTCAAAGACGGCTTCATGTGTTTCTTTCCATTTACCTGCTTTTGTGGATTCAGTCCACAGGTTCAAGCTGTGCGTGAGTGAAACATGATGACAGCAAGAAAATTTAGCACAGGATTAGGGGGTTTTTTTAATATAAAAAGCTTCAATTACTGGAAGGATCAATGCCTATAATTGTTATATTACAAAGGGCTGATTCACACATGGCAGCAAACCAAATTTCCTAGTAAGACCCAAACTAGAAGTTATCTTTGATATAAGTCTGACTGTAGATATGACATCAAGGAGCTCATGTTCACAAGTGTGTGGGGCTCCAATTCGGCTCAGGAGGGTAGTGTGAAGGGAGAAGGGGCTTTAGGTTTACCTCCTGTGCCATTTTTCAGATGGTTATGGGTGGCCTATGTGATCCACAAGGACTATACAGTGAAAGACTGCAGCACATGCAGTCCCACAGAGGGGCAAAAACAGCTCCCAACAGCTATTTTTGTTCAGAAAAAAACAGTGTGGAAGGGAAAGCTGAAGCCTCTCCTTTTTGCCATGCTTCCAAGATGAATGGGGCCCCAGCACACTTTGGAATGCTAGTTCCCTGATGTTGCATATGACTGTAAAAGGAAGACAGCTGGTTCAAGGTTTCCCTGACCCATCTCATGTCAGAGGTAATGTCTAGTTTGGGCCTGATTATAATACTCAAAAGAGAGCTGTGGCCACTTCTAGTCACATGCCGGGTAGGTGATTTGGCAGCACCCTGGATAGTACCAGGATACAAGAGAGAAAATAAGAGAGCAGATAAGGATGAGGAGGCTGATGCAGCAAGGCCATAGGCAGCAAAGTTAAGGTACCCAAGTGTTAGGACAGCAGGTACTATGATCAGTGGCAATGACTACAGTACCTGGAACACCTCCAAGTACAACAGAGGCACTTTTGTTTCACTGAAGTTTAGATCTCAATTCCTCCCTAGGTATGATGAAGATACACTGAGAATGATAGGAATTTAAAGGATGGGATTTGGCTTGCATGCATCCGCTGCGGCACTACTGGATGCACAATGTTGCCTCCATAACAGGAGATCTCTGGTGAACAGCCTTTCATGAGCAAATTTTATAGGACTTCCAGACTCCTTGACAAAGATACAAAACATCTAGAAGGATTTTCTTAGCTGAAGTTTGCTAAAGTGTATTGTATGTATGAAGCCAGTGGGGACCTAGCTGGATGTTACTTTTTCCACATGTACATTAACAGGTACACATAAGTTCCATGCACTTCAGGTTAGACCCACAAGTAGCTGACCACCACCGGTTTGCAGTCAAGACTAGATGGCAAAGGGCAAATGCTTTCATTGCCATTATTTGGTGCATTCTCTTTCCTTTCCCACCCCAGACCCTGCCATTTTGTCAGGTTTCATTGGGCTGGGCAGAAAGAGAATGGACTAGAAGGGGGAGGGAGGGAGGGTAAATGGTATCTTGGCTGCCTCATAGAACAGTGTGTATATGTGGGGGAGATAAGAGGGTGATGGTGGCAGAAGCAAAGATTGATGCACTCACTGAACCATCACTGTTACTTTCAGTGAGCACATATACACTGAAGCATTTATTTCTCTTCCAGGCTGACCTGTGAGCAAGAATGAGGAGCCATTCTCCTATCGACCTGAATTTGGGAGACAAAATCTTTTGGATGAAAGACATGAGTTTCCAAATGACACCAATGCAAACATCAACCAAACACATCAACCAAACACAATAAAAAGTCCGAGCGTATGTCATAATAATATTACAGCATTCCAACACTGGAATGGAGGGCAATTTCTGCCTATCTTATTTCTACTACTTTCCCCTCTGTATTGTTAATGAGGGTATTATGACCCTCGTTATCAATATTTCAAGGGGTAGAGGGAGGGACACGGAAATTCCTCTCTGTAAGATCTGGGTAAGATCTGGGTTGCAAGCAGACCCTGTAGGATAAAAACCAACATTTAGTAATGGAAATGAACTGGGCCCAGTTTGGTGTACATCTCTATTAGCAACCTTGCTGAAGCAAGACTGTCTAGATCTGGTCAGCAGCACCTGAATGGGAAGATTCCCCCTCCCCCTTGACTTCCCCCTTAATTTTCATGATGTAAGAAAGGCAAGATATATTTTTTAAAAAAACTCACCCAATCTATTCAAATTATGCTGCAGTCTACATTATTCTGCTGTATTTTTCTTTGTGGGTTATATTTCACTATGATTTTGTTTCATTGTTTTGACTTTATTTTACACTAGGAATAAGGCCCATTGTGGAAATAAATACAATGGGCTCTAGAAAGAGGCTCTGGGAGAGTGCCCCGGCCTTGGGCACTCAGTGTCAATTTGCTGTGGCGACCTCAGCAAGGTATAATGACACAGAGTCCACCATTTTCTCCATGGGAAGATTTCTACCATCTGAAAAGCAGTTGTAATTCAGCATGATCCCCATCCCTCCCCTGGAGATTGACAACAATGGTTCCCCATGAGGGAACGGGTGGTTTGAAGGGGGGAGTCTATGGCATTGAACCTGTCTGAGGTCCCACCCCTGCTGAAACCTCACCCTCTCCAGTGTCCACCCCTCAAATCTCCAAGAATTTCCCAACCTGGAGATGGCAACCCTACCTCCCAGCCAACTGTCAATGTATCATTATCTGCCCCCTGGCTTCAGCTTTCTATCTCCTCCCCCCTAGAGAACAGTTGTAATTCTGAGTGATCTCCAGTCCCCACCTGGAGATTGGCAACAATGGTTCCCCATGAGGGACTCGCTAGCCTGGAGGATGGAGTCTATGCATTGTACCTGTCTGAGGTCCCACCCCTCCTCAAACCTCACCATCTCCAGGCTCTATCCTTCAAATCTCCAGGAATTTTCCACCTGGAGTTGGCAACCCTATCTCCTTTCCAGCCAACATCAACCTCACTCTTCAATTTTCCATCTCCCCCCCTGCAGCCTTCACTGTGCTCTGAAGCCCTGACTGCTATGACCACATTGGCTGTCATAAGGGGTCCATCTCAGGGTATAAGGACATACAGTCCACCATTTTCTCCAGGGGAACTGATCTCTGCCATCTGGAGAGCACTTGTAATTCTGAGTGATCTCCAGCCCTCACCTGGAGATTGACAACCATACTTCCCCTGGTGGAAAAGTAGTCTTTCTCTTCAATGGGGATCGAAGCTGCTGACATCATTCTCCTCTCCTCCTTTTGACTTGCACAACAACTCTGTGAGGTAGGTTAGGCTTAAAGTCTGTGACTGGCCCCAAATTACCCACTCAGCAGGAACCTGGGTCTAGCAGATCCTGCCCTGAAGCGCTTACTGCTACGCCTAGGGTAGCTTACCTCCAGGTGGAGCCTGAAGATCACCAGGTATCACAACTGAACTCCAGACAACAGATCCCCCCCCCCCGGAGATAATGACTGCTTTGGAGGGTGGCCTCTATGGCATTCTGTTCAGCTGGCCCAATGAGTTTTCTCCCAGAGGCCAACATAGGTGTGGAAAGGGGCTTTCAGAGAAGCAAGCTTGGTTGCCTAGCAACGGGCACTGAGGGGACCGTATTAGTGCCGGTTCCCTAACGGAACATATTGGCCCTTTCACACAGAAACGTGCCTCTCCCATTGAGGAAGTGTTCCTGAGCTGGTTTACCTTGAAACCTTCTCCCAAGCGTTCTTCTGTTCTTTGTACCGGTCCTGAAGCGCTGTGGGGTGCTGTGTGAAATGCCCCTGTTTCTGACAGTTTATTCTGACAGTTTATTCTGGGCATACTGGCAGTGTGTGGGGGAAGGGGGTTATGGTGAAAGTCCATTGTCTTTTCACTGACAGAAGCCGGCCACTGAGGGGAAAGTTAGACTCGGAGAAGAGTGGATCCTTCCCCTTCACTGGCTCCCTCCAGACTGAGGCCGGGACCCTGGCTGGTGGCTCCATGGGTGGGACTGAGGCAAAGCAGGGAGAGAATGCAGCCAGTGGCCAGGGTCCCCCTTTTGAGTGGCAGTCCGTCCAGCCTACTGATTTTGGTGCCCCATGGAATCTTGTCCCTTGGAATTTTAAAACGGTTTTATATAATAGGAAAGATGATGATGTAAGCCACCTTGGCAGGTTTGATTGGAAGTCCAGGGAAATATGTGCATACAGAAATACTTAATGCAAGGCTGTGATCATATGCACAATTAGCCCCGACATAGGCATGAATGCTAGGCGGATTTAAACTGCGCGATCAGACACAAACATCTGGGAAGTGTCCCACAGCCAGCAGCAACCCATGTTGCTCCATCGCAAAAGTGGAATAAACAGGCACTGGGGAAAATCCAGTAGCAAATGGGTTGCTATGGGCTATGGGCGGACTTTCCCCTGTCTGATTGCTCCAGCACGCTCTCATGGTATTGAGATGGTCTGATCAGGCCATCCTGACTCCATGCCATTGTTTTTCCCCCTTCTCAGTATGCACATCATCGCACACTCCATAGGGAGCCCTCAGGGCTGAGGTGCGAATTATCGATCCCTCATCAGATCGATAAGTGCATCAGAAACAAATGGCAAAAAAAATCCAACTCACCTGTGGTTGCGTCTGATCATGCAGTGGCGGGCTGTGCCCACAGCTTCAAAAAACTGTGTGATTGTGCAACTGCAGGTCAACTTCTGCTGGAGGAAATAGCCTCTCTTCCCCCCTGCTTTATCTTGCATATGTGACCACAACCCAAGATTAGGGAAAGAAACTTAGAAAATGGAGAACAACTTTGTTTTACTATTTAGAAAATCTGAATGAATGAACATCCCTTGCTATCATCTTGGGAAATTAATTTTAATTCTTACCTCATTTAAGTAGATGTCAGTTGGTAAACTGGGCACCAATTTAGTAGAGTACATTGTACCTGGAAAATGATTACACCTAATGGTAGATCAGTCACACAGAGGAAAATGGATTGATTGCTAGCAATAGATTTTCTAAGAATGAATCCTAAACTAATCTAATCTCATTCTTTGACACAATAATGGCTTAGTAGAAGAGGGAATCCAGCAGATACAGCATGCATTCACTTTATCAAGAATTTGTACACAGTTGTATATGACAGTTTTGAGCTTATGGCTTTAAATCAGTTGTGTCTTCCTGGATTGTATATGGATAAGCTGAGAACACAGCAGGCATCATCACAGAGTGACTGAACACTGGAAGAGAAGACTGAATTTATCATGTGTGTGCACTAGTAAAATGTGCACTTGGAAAGGTCTGTCACATGGAGACTACCATACTTGTCTTCATGGACTGGCACTACTTATGGGAAGTCTCAGTGTGACAAACCTTTTCTTACATGCATAAACAGGGTCAACTCATATGGTGAGTTCCTGGTTACATTGTGGTGGTGTGGTGGAAACTTCTGCCGCAGTTTTCATGGTGAGCACTGATGCAGCCTACAAAGTACAGGAAGCCTACCCAACAGTGATTCAAACCCAGATTTTCTAGAGCAAGAACTTGTACATAACTGACTGGTTCACCCAGGGCTATTATTATTTTGGACCCATCCTCCCCAGGAAAGGTAGAAAAGATAGAGGCAACAAAATGTTTACACTTGGCTATACAGTAATATATCTTAAATCATAGTCCTAAATCAAGTCAGTGGAAATGTTAATATTTACTTCAGTCTGGACAGAATGGTAAGCACCGAAACATGAAAAAAACAACACAAATTTTTCTTGGTGAAGGT
This sequence comes from Lepidodactylus listeri, assembly GCA_029233225.1. Classification (NCBI taxonomy): domain Eukaryota; kingdom Metazoa; phylum Chordata; class Lepidosauria; order Squamata; family Gekkonidae; genus Lepidodactylus; species Lepidodactylus listeri. The sequence goes on along the minus strand of JARCFY010000003.1, from coordinate 47,186,789 downwards.
GGTCATAATGCCTAAGAATCCCAGATTTGTGTCACCATTCCAGAAAATCATGGTATTAACCTGAAAAGGCAATTTTCACATATATTTTTGGCTCGGAAATTTCATAATGCATGCTTCTATAATTGGCCACATTATTCTTGTCTAGAAAAAGCTTTTTAAGCAGTGGGTGGATAACCTCCTGCTTTAGAGAATGAGAAAAGTTGCAATGAGTCAGTGATTGATTTATAATTAACATCAAAGACTCATTGATGTGATCCTTATATGATTCAGTAACCAGAATGGACAAGGATCCAGAGTACAGTTAGTGGCCTTCACAGATCCTAGGATCCTTTTGACATCCACATGGTAAGAGGATCTAAATGATCTATAAATGGAGCAGGTGGTAGAATGGAGATTCTAGTGTCTCAGCTATACTACAGCAAGCATTGAAATAAATGTCTTCAAGAGATTTTTTTTTCTGCAACAAAACAAAACCTTTACAAAAGTGTCACAACTAATAATCAGTTCTTGGGAGATCAAGGACTCAGTCTTTAGTATTCCTTCCTGTGTGTGAGAGAGTGAGAGAGAGAGTGTGTGTTTCTGGGCATGTGAGTTGTTTTGTGGTTTATTAAAAAGCAGGTCTTTTTGTTTGTATTTTTCTGTTTGGAAATCAAACCTAAAATATGAAAGAAAAGAACAGTATGGATTTGTAAGATGACTTTTCATGAGTTTCCTCACTGCGTGTTACTAAAGAACATGAAACATATAAAAGTCCTCTCGAATTAGAATGCCTGCCAAATTAAACTTCTGCTCAAGTAGTATTTAAGTATGAAGCTTCAAACTTCATAACATATTTTGCTTTGAATTACTTGGAAATTCTCCTTCTGTTTCTCTATGTAAGTCCTCCACTTGCAGTTCTTTGGCCAATTGCTTAGCTTGTACCTCTGTTGCCATAATTTTTCTTCCTTTTGGTAAAAATACCTCTATTACAAATGGTATGTTCCACCAATATTTTATTCTTTTGTAAAATCAGCCTCAAAAAGTTGAAGCCTTTCCTTTTCTTTCAAGCCATCTGGGTGCGCGTTGATCCCGCTTCCTGGAAATGTTGATGCAAATAAGCCGCAATCAAGTGGTGCCGCAATGTCAACACGCAATGTCAACACGCTGATCCAGCAGGAATGCTCATAACCACCCATGTGGACTGTGAGCTTGAGTGCACAACCGCCCCCGGGGACGCTTCTGGCTCGCGGAGTTAAAGCTCCCAGACATAGGATCCTGCCCCAGTTGCTGCTTCGCCTATGTGCCTATGCACCCATGTGCCTACGCACAGGTCAGCAAAATGGACCAAAGCTGCGCACAACCACAGCACCGCCACCAGGGCTGCCCTGCATTGCAAATGCTCCATTCTGCCTCTTCCCCAGTATGGTCCCACATCAGTCTATGCAGTGTGACTGGAAAGCCCTGTGACAACTTGGCTGGAGTCTTTTTGCCCCACTTCCCTTGCACTTCATTCTGCCAGTCTGTCCTCCACCTTAGCATTTTTGCTCTACTATTAAAACTGAGTTTTTCTTGGAAAGCAGCCAAATGCCATTCAGCCAAAATAAAGTTCTTTAAACTGGTTACATAAATCTCTTGCTGAATAGCTGTAGTTAAAGATCCAAGGTTATCAGAAGCCTTGCTCCAAAAGCCATAAATTTTCTAAGGGAGTCCCTCTTATCACTGTATATTGGAAGCTGACTTCAAACACTGCTGATAGTCTGTCAGTCTTTTCAATTATGATCATTGTTCTGGGAGTTCAAAATATTGCAAAGATTGCTGAGTCCAGGAAAATAATTCTAGCACCCTATAATGTTTTAGGGCTCAAAGGATGGAATTTCCTTTTTTTTTCAGTATTGTTCCTTATGATGTTTTTTTTTTTTTTCATGGCTCGGGATAAATGTGGCAAGTTGTATCAATCTCTTCAGGCCAAGGCACTCTACCTCCCACAGTGGTCTCACTGTACAAGCTTCTTCAACATTCCCCCAGTTCCCATTTGGCATCACAGGATCTGGTGGAAACTGCAGGTCACTAGCTTTCATTCAGGCAACAACTTTCTGACCCAGCCAAATGTAAGTTTGTGTCTGAATGCTGCTCTCTAATTCCAGCAAAAGCACTCCATGTGGTAGAATGTGTAACGCTTGCTTTCTGCGGTACTATGATTTTCCAAAGTGATTTATTCCAGAGTAAAAAGTTTTCTCAGTATGATTCATGTTTGGCTATTTCCAAATATTACTCAATATGGGGGCCGGCAAAAATGCATCCTCACAGCAGCACTCCATGTGGTAGAATATGGAACGTTTGCATTGGGCTTTTTCCCTGTTGGTGCCTGGCACAAAGGCATTTAGTGCAACTGACATTTAATGCAATTGGAGTGATTCACCCTGTAAGAACAAGAGAAAAGTTGTGCTTCACCATCCAGAGTGCCTCTCTATGAAAGCCGTTTTTTGTGGCTGCAACTTGGACAAAGTAATGTTTCCATCAGTCTTTAGCACTACAAAAGTGGAAGGAGAATGATAAAAATCTAATATTTTTCTGTATGGCTTTAAGGGCAAAGATGATGACTTCTTTGAACTGGAATAAATATTTAACAGCAAAAATGTCCGAACTTGATTAAGGCCGTGGAATAGAGATAAGTCAACATCAGATGGAGGGAGGTGAATCAGTAATTGATAAAGCCATCACAATGTAAAGCAAACCATATGGACCGTATGATGCTTACTGCTTATTATCATATGGAAGGAGAAAATATTATTAATCATTACTATAGCATTTCCAGTGTACAAAATGCTTGTCAGATACTGTGCATGTACCAGTCCTATCAAACTATTTAGACTAAGAAGACAGAATGACTCACAGAATGACAATAAGACCACAAATGCAGTCTGGATCAAGTCGCGTTGTTATCTGATCCTGTTTTATTTTGTCAGCCTTCTTGAGCAGCTCCTCTGGAGACATGACATAAAATTTTCTAAATAAATAAATAACCTAGGTACACAATATTTTAGAAAATGATCCACACAAGCTCTCATGCCTATATGCTTGGATAATGATTTCAAATAAGATTTTTTTAAAAAACAAAACAAAAACAAAACCCCTCATTGTGATCATTTTTGGCAACTTTCTTATTAATTCGTCTGTGAATATAGTCCACATCCTGTTAGTTTATCGACACATAGCAGCAGACACAAAAACACTCTTGTTTTATATTTTTTTTTATTTAATTAATTGGATTTTGCAACCTCCCTCTCCTAGCAAGCCGGGCTCACAGTGGTGTACAACGTAGTCATAAAACATCAATTAAAATAGGTTAAAACCCATGACAAACAGAAAGCAAGTGAAGATGGTGCAAGAAAAACCAGTAATGCTGCTATATCATAGGAGGGAGGGGGGTGGGAGTGTCAGGATGGAACTGTTGTGTCCTCAACCAAACACCTGGCAGAACATCTCTTCCTTGCAGGTTCTGTGAAACTCTAACAAGTCCTGCAGGGTATGGAAGTTGTTTGGCAGAGAGTTTTACTAGACTGGAGCCAGGGCAGAGAAAGCCCTGGCTCTGGATGAAGACAGCCAGATGTCTCTCAGCTGGGGACCACCAATAGATTTTAATCTGCATAGTGCAATGCTCTTCTGGGAGTATACCGGGAGAGGCGGCCCTGAAGGTACATCGGTCCCTGACCATTTAGGGCCTTGAAGGTCAATACCAGAACCTTGAACCTGATCCACCACAAGTGGATCCACCTGATCCACCACCTGATCCACCACAGGATGGATGTGTGCTGTGTGTGGTGTCCCTGTAAAGACCCACGCCACTCACTCTGTACCAGTTGGAGTTTCCAGGTCAGCCTCAAGGGTAGGCCCCATGTAGAGTGTGTTACAGCAATCCAGCCTGGAGGTGCTCATTGCTTGGATTACACTGGCTAGGTGTACTGCCGCTATCTTTTGTGGTATTATTTTGCCAATTTTATGGAGATGAATTTTATGCTAATTTATGTATGTTGCTGTTTTTAAAACTGTTGCAAGCCACCTTGAGCCGGCTATGCTGGTTAGGCGGGATATAAATCTAAATAAATAAATAAATAAATAAATACAGTTGAAAAAAACACCAGTCTGGCAATATTTGTGACCTGGGCCTCCATTGTCAGAGAAGCATCCAGGATCACACCCAGGCTCTTAACGATAGGTACTGGTCTCAAGGGCACACTATCAAGAGCTGACACCCCGCACCAAAGTCCTCTTGCCACAGCCACAGAACCTCTGTTTTAGAAGGATTCAGTCTCAGCTGGCTCTGTTTTAACCATCCCACCACAGGCTCTAACCCTTTTGTCAGATCTACTGGGGCAGTGTCCAGCCACCTTGATATCAACAGATAAAGCTGGGTGGCATCAGCATACTGGTGACATCCCAGCCCAAGCCTCTGCACCAGCTGGGCAAGGGGGCACATATAGATGTTGAATAACATCAGGGAGAGCATTGCTCCTTGAGGGATCCCACATATTAAGGGGTACCTGGGTGATAGTCTCCCAGTGCTTCCCTCTGTCCCTGATGGACGCTTGCCATTGCCCAGGAAAACAAGCAGAATCAAATAACAACATGATGAGCGCATGCTGTTGCGGGATTGGTAAGTACCCAAACATGAAAGGGGAGAAGGGGTATTTTCCATAATGTCTAAGAATCCTGGATCTGGGTAACCATTCTGGAAAATTAGAGTAACAACCTGGAACAGTGATATTTGTGTATAAGTTCATGTATAGTTTTGGCTTGGATAGCTTGTCTAAGTAGATCATAGTATAGGTAATAGCTGTTGATCAATTGGAATCAGCAGGATCTTTAAGCACATGCAGTTCTGCAAAACCCTGATGCAAACTTATTTGGCAGGCATTCATGGCTGCTCAGGACAAAATGAACAGATCAAGTGATTAGCTCACATCTGATCACCATCTTTGAACATGTTACGTTCAACTTTCAAATGCATTTTACTTGATATTCTTTACCTTGGTAGAGATTAAGGCTTGGATGTTACATGCAAAGTATGCATTCTATACTAAATCCTAGCCCCTTCCCAGATACTTAATACCTTGTGCATGGCTGGGGAGGTGCACATATGCTCCTCTACTAAAAAAGAGGACTACCTGTTGGGTTAGCTAGGGCATGAACCAGTTCTATAGGGAAGTGAATGCCTTTGTGCCTTTACAAATGTGGGTGGGAACACAAACAAATGGAGACTGTTTCCTTTTACAATTCACAATGCCTACGCACAGCCAGTGAAGGTGGCTGGGAAGAGAAACAGGACAAGAAATATAGAGAATGTTCCCATTAACCTAGGACAATGTTTTATGTTCTTTTTATACTGCAGGGTCTTTTGCTTTCTGCTTTCATGAGCATTTAGGAAAAAAAAATATTATGTCATAAATATCCACAAAAAACAGCTTGTTCTAAGTGGTTGTCAGAGTGTGGGTTTTGAAAATGTAATCTTTGTACTCACATGGGAAATTCTAGGAGTTAAGGTTGTTTCTGCTATTTCAAGTGAATATGTAATTTTCTCACTTTTGTATGGAAACTCTGCACATATACAGCTTTGAGTCATCTGCCAAGTAAACTGTAATTCCTTAGCTTTCTTTCTGTTTATACCACTTTCAGCTGTACTTTGTCACTAAGAAACATCAATAGCCACTAACTGAGGACAGTTGTGGCTTTGCTTAAACAATCAAAAGTGCTGATGATGATGGGGCAATTTTTTTGCCCTATTCTGTTTTTCAAAAGTGAAGTCCCTTGCACTCGGGCTATGCAGAGACTACAGGCTGAACTTAGAATCCAGATTTTTTTAGACATGCCTGATGTTTTTCTGAGGTTTGGGAGATGGGATGGGGCAGGGGAGGGGAAGCACTGTTCAATGTTGCAGCAATGTTGCAACTTCACTTCCAGGTTTCTCCTTGAAGTGATGTCACAATGCTCTAGGAAGACCCTAAAATTCTATGGTTTTACCATAGAGTTCTGGGGAGTTCCTAGAATGGTGTACCCAGAAAATGACATCACAGCATTGATCAAGTCCCTTTCCTGACTTCCCCACCTACCAGTCATTTGAGCACCAGCAGAGATGGGCAGCATGGGCAGGAGTTTGCCAGGCAGAACTGGGCAAGCTGTAAGCCTACTCCCTGATTCCAATTTTGATCCATCCATCGCAGCCTGTTGTCACTAGAGATGGGCATGAAAATGTGGTTTAGTTCGATTTATGGTTCATGGCTGAACCACAAATTGAACTGAACCAGGAGATTTGTTTGCAAACCAAACTGGTTTATGGTTTATGCAGTCTGTGGTTCAATGCAGTCCCTTTAAACAGGGTTTGAAGAAAGCCCCCAAAACAGCTAAGTGATGGGGAGGTGCTTGCCCCCCACCACTCAGCTGTTTCAGAATATCCTATAGTTGACAGTTTAAAGGGACCACAGAAATGAACCACAGCTGTTTTGGGGCTGTCTTCTGTAATCCATTTAAAGTTTAAAGGGGCCAAACAAGCCAGCCTGTAACAGCTGAGCAGTAGAAAGCACCTCCCCAACACTCAGCTGTTTTTTAGGCTTTTGTGGGGAACAGAAAGGAGTCCCTTTAAACCCCTGCTTTCTGCTCCATCCACAAAACACCACAAACTACTTTAAAAAGTAATGAAAGCTTATGATGGTAGATCCGTCATAGGATGGTAGACCTGTCATGATGGTAGACCTGTCCCATCATGATGGTAGGGGGTCATGATCTTTCCTGCCATTCTTGTAGGGCCCCTTTGACCTTATGATGTCATTTATATGTATCATGATTTTACAGCCAGTTTTTATATTCAGTCTTAGCAAACACCTAGTTTTGAGTGTATTTCCCACAATGATTAGGGAAAAACAATTTGTTCATAAAATGTTTACCACTGTGAAGCTTTTACTGAGCTAAGGATAGGATTTCAAATGCAAAAGTATTTTATTGGCCATTTAATATTTGTTTCTGGCACTGATTTTTTCTTGGAAAAAAATTCTCTTTCATGCTCTCTTATTTCATGGCCTGTAAAGAAATCCTAATGATCTGGACAAGTCCTGAGAATTCCCTAGAGCATGATGGGAAAATTAATCAAGAATTTGCTGTCCTTGGAATTTACTGCTCCTGGAACTTAATAGCACAGACAAATTCTCTCTCATATATTAATAAATTATTAATAAATTACTACTGTGGCATTTCTGGCTTGGCATCTCCTCAATTATTATTCTGGTGTCATGTCTGTTAGCTACTTCAGTGCCCTATTCTTGTCATTCTCTGTCCAGTCCTTGTCTCCCCACCCCTTGCCAGATGCGGTCTCATAGATTATTCTTTGTTGTGGGGAGGGGAAGGGAAAAGGAGTTTGTAAGCCGCTCTGAGACTCCCTTGGGGAGTGGAGGGCGGGGTATAAATCCAATCTCTTCTTCTTCTTCTCTTCTTCTTTATCCTATAGTTGTTTTTCCTGTATAGTGAAAGTTGTTTTCTAGTGCCCAGTTTATGGAGTATTATGAAAGAATTCAAAGTTTAGTTCTATGAAACTCTTACATGGCTAAAGAAAACATACAGGGAATCTCCTGATGCTGTTTTGAAACATTTTCATAACAAATGTTAAAATATTGAAAGTGGTGCTATAAGATACCACAGAATCTTTGTTATCCAAGCTTCCTTTTTCTCTATTGAATGTTCCCCCACTAGCATCTTTCTCATTTCATTTATAACTAAACTTCAATGGCTGGATGGCCAGAGAGGCAACAGGGATAGGTGAACAGGCAAAGTGATAACGTAAAGACTAAAAAACCCAGTCTCAAATAAGTGGAAATTGTTCTCTAAATTGTTCTCCAAAACAGAAAAAGTGGTGATGAGGAGGAGGAGTTGATGGGGAGGTCAGAATGAGGAAAGCGGGGGATGGGAACCTATGTTGGAGGTAAGAAGAGTGAAGAGGTAATGTGTGAAAATAAAAGATGGGAGGTGGAGGTGGCAGTAGGAGGAATGGGTAGAGAAAGATGTCTGGGAACAGGTATCAGAAGCTAGAGAAAAAACCAGGGACTACTGAGTTTCTCATGGGTCCCTTTTTGAGAGGAGGGGCTAGAAACACAGCAAAATTAGAAGGAGATGTTTATTAGTGTGATATCTGATATCTCAGGCTGAGGACAGACTGGCAATCTGGAGTGGGATGAATCTGGAGGCAAAAGCTGCGGGGGGAAAATCCCCCGGGGCTGGCTGTCCACATTGGCCAGAGTATTGCGCAAGGATGCCGTTTCGGAGTGTTCAGACTGCTGCGGAGTGGCCCCAGGTGGACCGGCCTCCGCAGCTCGTGATGGGGCTGTTTCGGCAATTTGCGCATGTGCGCATGAGTGCTCATGCACAAACTGGCAAAACGCCACATTCGCACTGCCGCCTCCGCTTGCCTCCCGCCTTCTTCCAGTTCACACTGCCTGGAAGCAGGAGGCAAGCGCAAGACGGCCTCCGGACACCGGTTTCTCCCGGTGTCCTTCCAAAACGCAAGAAAACCGGCTTCAAAGCTGGTAAGTGCGGAAGGGAGCCGAGGGACAGCTGCGCATGTCTGAACAGGCTCCCTTTCCCCGCTTCCCATGCGGACCTATCCTGGGGCAGATTGCCAGCCTGTCCTCAGCCTCAGAGCAATCCAGAGCAATCCAGAATACTGATAAAATATTTGTGTATTTATTTACTTTATTTATAGCTCACCCTTCTCACAGAGACTCAAGGCAGATTACACCATATAAATCAATGCAGTCAATAGGAAAAGACATTTAAGAAGCAATGTAATAGGACTGGGATTTCAGAAATCTAAAACAAAGCATAAGTTTTAAATATAAGTATTAAACATGATGTTAAATGAACATAGAGTAGTATTATATAAGTAGAAATACTGTGCAGTGAGAGCAAGATAATGAATTCAGCAGCAGATTACACGCTATACACAGCAGTGACTTCTACAGACTTGTTCCCTTCAGTGAAATATCTTCTTGAACCATTCTGTTGTAATAAAGCCCTATCACATTTCTAAAAATGCCCTGCTGAACCATTCTGTTTTACATAGTTTGCAGAAGGTAAGAAGCATTGGCATCTTCCTGACCTTCTCAGGTGGGCTATTCTGCAAGGTTGGGACCACTGCAGAGAATATATATTTATGGGCAGTTAAAGAAATGAAGGAAGGACATTTTAAAAGAAAGAAAGGTTGATTAATTACATTCCTGGTTCCTCTCCTTAACCTTAGCCTCTATCCGGCTCTAAGCACCGCACAAAGTTTCCCAGGTGCTAATATTTCCCTTAGGCCACTGTCTCCTTTATTCAGAGAGCTGTGTTCACATAAGGATTTCCCAAGAGCATTACTACTTATAGGATACAGACTGTCATGCCCTATTTATTTTGTGCTTGAGACAATTAGAGGCAAAATTCTACAAGAAACATAACAGCAACAATCAAGTCCTCTCTACTTTTGGAGAAGTGTTCGACACTGTACAAGATAATACAGCAGTGACAGTAAATCCTTTTTCATCACAACAAAACCTGCATTCATGAATTCGATGTAATTTTCTTCAAAAAAAACCCCTTAATGGTAGAAGAAAAAGTATCATGAGGATCAATGAGTCAGGGAATAGCTCTTTCGTGGTTATACTTCTGAATTATCTGTACAAAGGTGTGATGGTCATATAAAAGCCTTCTTCCATTTGTCTTGGCTCTGGATAAAAAGGAGAATTGATGAGCTCAGGAGATCATGCACATTTTCTCACTGTAAGCATGTTGCCAGTGTACTACCTAGCTTCTAGTTCTGTCATGTTACTTTGGAGCCCATCAACATTTCTGTTTACTTTGATTACTTTTTTATATATTTAGACTCATGTCTCAACCCTCTACCAGGCAAATACAGAATTCTCAGACAGTGAACATGCTACACTTACCATAGATAAATGTGTGGTGGGCCACATTCCAGAAAAAAATCAATATAATTGTTGGTTTAGGGACAACAAGCTGTCAGCGTCAGGGGTAGTGATGTTAACAAGGCAGTCAAGTATAACGTTCACAATATAGCACTGTGAAATCTTCAGAGTTCTACGTATCGCATCTGTACTGTGCATGGGGCTGGGTTCCATTTTATAAAACTACAAGTGGGTAACCTGTAAGAACTTGTGGGGTTTACTTCATTTCCCCCTGTATCCACTTCCACACAGTATATCTTCTTTTTCTCTTCTTGCCCCCCCATATACTCTCACTTTTCTCTGCTTCCTTCTCTCCCTTCCTCCCACTCACCAACCAATCTTTCTTTCATGTCCCCCATCTCCAGCTTTATTTATAATTTACTACATGTATACCCCACTTTCCTCCTGATGGGGCCCAAAACAGCTTACAGTATTTTCCTTTCCCCCATTTTATTTTCACAATGACCTTGTGGGATTGATTAGACTGAGACAGAGTAACTGCCTTTAAAAGCAGTCTGGAAACTTCATTTTGTCCAAAATGCAGCAGCCAGGGGATTGTCAGGGGGAGGGTGTATCACCCCAGCACTGAAAGATCTGCTTTGGTTGCTCATTTGCTTCCAGGGGAAATTCAAAGTGCTAGTTCTTACTATTAAAGCTCTAATTGAGGACAGAGTATTTGTAAGAAGAAGAAGAAGAAGAAGAGATTGGATTTATACCCCACCCTCCACTCCCCAAGGGAGTCTCAGAGCGGCTTACAAACTCCTTTCCCTTCCCCTCCCCACAACAGACACCCTGTGAGGTAGATGGGGCTGAGAGAACTCTTTCCCAAGCTGTCCTTGAGGGAACAGCTGGTACAGAGCTATGGCTTGCCCAAGGTCATCCAGCCAGGTGCAAGTGGAGGAGTGGGGAATCAAACCCGGTTCTCCCAGATTAGAGTCCGCGCACTTAACCACTACATCAAACTGGCTCTCATTTGTAAGACCCCCGTCCCAATATTGTCCAGCCCGCCCATTAAGATCTGCCTCACAAGCAGGATGTCTGTACACCTTCAGAGGTGAGGCAAGTGGAAACCAGAGAAAGAATGTTTTCAGTAGTGGCACCTCACTTGTGGAATGGGAGAAGGAGCACAGGAGAGAGCTGCTGGTGATGTGAGTTTTGTTGTTGTTTTCTTTTTCCCTTTTCTAAACTTCTGGGAAGCATTAACTGAGGTTGTTGTGTGAGAGGACAATGTTGGATGGTGTGTGGCGTGCTTGTTGGTTGCTGGAGAGCAGTTTCTGTTTGGTTCTTTTGTCTGGTTTGTTGCTGACTGAGGAGGATCTGCTTGCCTGGGGTTGATTGCTGGCACCACACTCTGCTGTTGCTATTGAGAGGCAGGGGCTATGAGTCTTTGAACTCTAAGGATCCTCCTCATCAGGGGTGTGAGCCAAAGGGCTCTTGGTCTTTGGCTCTTAGTCTGGGGATCAGGCCAAAGACCCTGTAAGAAGCTAAGAAGTTTTAACATTCCTATATGTATTACCACTTTTGACTTTGGTAGATGTTAGGTCAGTCAGATTTAGCAAGTATTATAGAGATTTGGTGGGATGACCCCTACTACTAGGGATGGGCATGAACTGGCTGACAGATTAAAGTTCATCATGAATTTTGGGAGGTTCATGGTTTGTGAAGCAATGTTTGTGAACTGAAGAACCACCATGGACTTTCACAAATTTTGATGCCATTTGTGGTTTGTGAAGAGTGGTTTGTGAAGTTCTTCACAAAACACAGCTTAGCAACAGGGAGCTTCCCACTGCTCAGCTATTTGGTTTAAATAGCTCTCAGCCATTTCATCCCTGGCTTTCTGCTTCCCATGAAAAGCCACGGGGAGCAGAAAGCAGGGGTTCATTTATTATTTATTTATTTCATAAAGTTTATATCCCGCCCTCCCCACCAATGGTGGGCTCAGGGCAGCTAACAACACAAATTTAAACTAAACAACTGAGTGTCATGAAGAGCAGAAAGCAGTGGTTTAAATAGCCCCCTGCTTTCTGGTCCCCACTCAGATCCATTTAAGCCCCTGCTTTCTGCTCTCTGTGAAAAGCAGTGGGGAGCAGAAAGCAGGGGTTTAAATGTTAAATGGCTCATGAAACAAAATGAACTGGGTTGGTTTGCAAACTAACCTCCCCATTCATATGGGTTCATGGTTCAGTTCATGGTTGAGCCATGAGCCATGAACCAAACTGCAAAAATGTTGTTTGTGTCCATCCCTATACATGACTGGAATGTAGTAGTGGATGGATATGAGTTGTTCAAGAAAAATCAAAAAGGTCAAAGAGGAGGTGGAGTGGCACTGTATGTGAGGAGAAAGTTTGCTTGTTAGGAAATATGGGAGAAGGCAGGTGACAGCTCAGTGGAAAGTATCTGGGAAAGAAGGGTGAGAAGGTGGATGCTGCACTCCTTGAGCAGCTTGACATTATATCCAAGCAACATAGCTTTGTATTTATGATTACTTCAACTTCCTTGTTATGTTCTGGGAGACAAACAATCGTCCCCATAGGCTATAATGGAGAATCAATCTGGGGGTATCTGAGGCTCTGTAAATATCAATAAATCAAAAGCAGGTTTGTAGCTTACAGATACACACTTGAACAGCATACTCAAGATTGCAACAACAGACATTTTGATGCAGTAATTCAAAACAAGAGGTGTCAGTTAATGATGTTAACAAGGCAGTCCAGTATAACATTCACAATATAGCACTGTGAAATCTTCAGCGTTCTAAGTGTCGCATCATGGGGCTGGGTTCCATTTTATAAAACTACAAGTGGGCAACCTGTAAGAACTTGTGGGGTTTACTTCATCCCCCTTGTATCCCCTTTCCCACAGTATATCTTCTTTTTCTCTTCCTGCTCCCCCCCCCCCCTATAGTCTGGATGCTTAGCAAAATCCCCAGAGAAAATGTGCTGGGTGAACTTAGTCTGGACATACACTCTCAGCCTAATCCACCTCACTGGCTTGTTGTTATTCCTTATCTAAATAGTTCACATTGCTTTCCTACTGAGAAAGATTGGATCATAAGGGCATGAATACAGTGAAAAGGGGGAGGAAACCCAGTGACACTCAGGAGAACCACAGCACAACAAGCCCAACAAAACACACACAGACGCAAGCTCATACCTTGGATAACACTTTGTCGGTCTTAATTGTGCTTTATATTTCTCCCATGCAATTGAGGCAGCCAAGCAAAGCAAGCTCTCTCTTCTTCCCTCCCTTCCTTTGGGGAGGAGCCTCAGCCAGTGGAGGGGAAGAAAGGCTTACCTTTGTCTCTTGTGCGACTGAGGCAGCCTGGCCAGGAAGCAAGCTTTGGCTTGTTCCCTCTCTCCCCCTGGGAGGGGGAGGAGCCTCAGCCATTGCAGGGAACAGAAGCTTACCTATCTATCTTTCCTGAGCAACTGAGAGAGTCTGGCAAAGCAAGCTATGATGCAGCAGCAGCAGCAGAACTAGAAGAAGAAGCAGGAGACAGTCAGTTCCCTCTGGGGGCCTGATCTGGCCCACAAGCTGCATGTTTGACACCCCTGTCATAGGGTATTATGGAACCGGAAAAAATTAGCAATCATGAATCTGAATACCATACTGGTATTGGGATTCAGGAATATCAGGAAATATCGATTTTTTTAGGTTCAATATATCTGAACCTGAAAAATACTGGGGAGGGGGTTTGTGCACACCCCTAATGGCCACTGCCAGGCCATGCCATACCAAGTCATATAAGTTGCGCAGAGACTGTTGTTTAATCCAGATGGGCTGTGTGGCATCATGTCATCTGGTAGTCACCAGCACACCTGGGTGAATCACACAAATTGTGTAGTAGCAAGTTGCCTAGTGGTTGTTGGACCTGGCTCCAATGAGTCGGTAGTATGGAATCAATTCATGTTTATTTAAACTTCTAGATGACAAAAATGTCTTCATTCTTAAAGAATTAAAATGGCTTTGAAACTATAAAGCATAAGAGCTGTAGAATACTATTTACACCGTCTCGCTATAATAATTGTTGTAAAAGTATCCAGGTGTTGGTAATAAGAACTATTAAACTTCTTTCTGTATAACAGTAAATGTGAATGCTTTGCACCCATAGAACTTGATCCAATATATTATGTTACTTATTTTGTGTCTCTTGTTCTCTCCATGCAACACAGTAACAGCTATTTCTACCAGACGAGACCTGGAATGCGATCTTCACATATAAATCAGTTTATTTTAAAAAGTAAAAGTAATAACAGTTAGTCAACGATTGTAATAAAAATGAATTCTTATAATGAATTTCATATTGCCTTGAAACTTCTTGAGTTGCACTTTATACTAATAGCTTCTTTATGAGAAGCATTAATTGTATTCACCACACAGATTAATTTTTTGTTTGCTGTAAAAGAGAAAGAAAACACTCCTAGGCCATTATATCAAACAAATATGGAGGTGAAACAATTTCTTTCCAACCATATATTCATAGCTCACATTATTTGGGTTTTTTTTTCTTATACACCAGTTTGTATTTGGTGCATTTGGTGGAGATTTTGTGGCCACAGAGTTTCAATTTGTGTAGGGTTTTTACTATATGAGGGAAAAGACATTGTTCTGGTAGTAGGTATTAGCTTTTCCCATGTGGCTTTTATATTCAAATACTGGCTTGGATCCATGGTGATTTTCACTGGTGGACAGGATTTCTATCAGTGGACTGCCCCTTCCTTGCATCCCCATTTCCCATTGTCGTTCAAAATGCCCCCCGAATGACCCCATAGGAGACAGGGGATCCTTAGGTACAGCGTGAGAAAGGAGTCAGAAGTCTGCCATGGAAAGGGAGAATTAGCAAAAAAAAATGCCTCCCATTCAACTGTACAAATCCTCTGGTGAATCCATGCATAGCTTCAGCAGTGCTGGAAGAATAGAGGTGTGCATTGTGAAATTCCGGAGCCAAAAATATTCATGGAAATCACTGGTTCAGGTTGTGACAGTGATTTCCTGGAACATAAATACAAATCTAGGATTCTTGGGAATTACGAACCCTTTCCTCTGAAGAATCTGTGAGTTTTGGTTTTGTTTTATTCAAATTTGATTGCTTACCAGCAATAAAACATGCAATTCTACTAATTTTTCAGGCAATGGCATTTCTTATTTCCAACTGGATCCTTTGGAGACAAGCTACAAACAGCTGTCATTCTCCTTCACCACCTCTTTTGTGGGGGCAGAGCCCTTTTTTCACAGGCTCATGGAATGGGTCCAATTCACTTGAAACTCTTTTTTGGATTTTTTTGAATTACAAATGACAGCATAATTCACATTAATAAACAAACTATATCAGCTGTTATAAAGTTAGGTTAAATGAAATAAACATTTAACAGAACATAAATCAGAAAACATCATATTAATAGGTATTCAGAACAATGTCAAATACATTTAAGGAGAGAAAAGGTTGGATAACAATAAACTCGGTGGTTATAAAATACTGTGTCTATCAACTACATACCTAATGAGTTAGGTGACATAGATAATATATTTTAGGTTGTAAACATCACATTCTAAACTTCAGATTCATCAACTTGTTATTAATTGATAGAAGTGCCATAACGCCGTAATATTTTTGACTGGTAAATTAACTTTCAGAGGTCATGTATCCTAGTATGTATTTTAGAAATGGTAACCATTTTCCCATTAAATTAGAGAGACCAGAGTGAAGAGCAAAGTGGGTTGCTGAGTCAGCTATTTTATCCATTTGAAATATCTCCCAAATTTTGACATACCAGTCCTCTATAGATGGTAAAGTTGGATTTTTCCACTTAAACACAATGAGCCATTTAGCTGCCAGTAGAAGTATCATAATTAATTACATGCAAATTTGGTGCCATTCTCTTTAAAAACAGTCACCACAGGCCTTCCCATAGATTCCTCAACAAAAGTCATGGTCCTAAAGCACTGTAACCCAACTCCCCCCCCCCCCCCCCAAAAAAAAAACCGCATGGACTTGAATCCTGAAATGGCAATGTCCTACAAGAACTTAAGTACTTACTGCAAAAAATTCTCCCCGAATGTATAGTGAATGGCTTCATACAATGTCTAAAGTAGGTCTACAGCTGAAAGATACGATTTCTGCTTTCTGATAGGAACTTTCTTTTCAAAACAGCAGTTCACTTGGTGGCCACAAATGTATTTTGAATTCACGAAATGAATTGTCATGTATTTATTTTTGGTCTGTTTTCTTTCCAAAAAAAACTTGGTGCAATTCTATTACTTTGAAACATCTTATAATTCAAGTATTCAATGTCTTTAAAAAAAAATCCATTGGGTTTAATGGGAAAATATCACCACTAGTGGCTTTCTCTTAACACCCAGTGTAAACAATTCTGTCAGAGTTTCTTATAAGCACAAGGTCCTACCTGCCAAATCGAAACCAGGAGAAAGAGTCCTCATTAAGCAGTAATTGACCAAAGGTATTTGGCAACCCAAGAAAATAGGTGGTTTGACAGAGCAGAGAATTAATGGATAGGAGTGGATCTTGCCTGGATTTCGGTGGGCATAACATAAGGGTTTTAGTTTCACTGATCCCCCCCCCCCCCCCAATGCTGCTTCCAGAGGCTGAGGAAATCAGAGGTCTTCAATGGGAAGAGGGATCATAAAAATAATACATGAAATACCACTGGACACCAAGTTTAGCAGAAACACAGGGACCTCTCCAGACTGTAAGGATCTGTTGAAAGTGGGGCATAGCTGTCACAGCCATAGTCCAGCTCTTTTGTCCACTTTCTGACAATGGTATGTCAGTTTTTCCCCTCAAGGGGATCATCGTGTATTTACATGAGTTCATAAGTCAAGAAAACAGTCTGAGGAGAAGGGGAAGTCTATTTTTATTACAAAATCAAAATACACAGGTGAAGCCTGTTTACCTGGCTCTCTCTAGTGCATTCAGGATCTTTCTCCAAGCAGCTGGAAGTGAGGCACAGAAGGCGGCAGTTTAACTCTCCTGACTTACATGCTCCATTTTTATTTAAAAACAGACTCTTAATCTGGCTTTTTAAGAATATGTGAACAGGGGACATGTATTCACCCAGGATTCCTGTATCAGGTCCAGTTTGACTGTTACTTTAATTAACTAAAAATTGCCTATCTTTATTTACAGATAAACCTAGGAGGAACACTGCTGAGAGATGAAAGCTAGAACAACAAAGATGAAGCTATGTATGTGCTGCCAACAATATTTATAATGAAAGGAAACCTATTACAAATACTATAACTTATACCCAATAAAGAACTACAACAATTAGTTGGTCTGCTGTGTTGGTAGACGAGAATCTCCGGAATGGTGTCCCGTTTCGAATCAAAAGATCTTCATCTGAAGCAATAGCATAAGACCAAAGTGTAGAAAGGTATTCTTATATCAGGCACAGAGCAGAAATGGCCCACCTTCAACCATTTAACACCCACAAGAGAATATGCATCATTCAATCTTACTCCAGTTACAGTCGGGTCATAAAGCCTCTTTATTTACATGCTTAGGTTAATAGTAGAGAGGTAGTCATGTTAGTCTTTTGTAGCAAAGTCAAATAAAAGTCCAGCGACACCCTAAAAACTAACATTTATTTCAATGTGAACTTTTGTGAATCAGAGCTAACATCTTAAGGTATATGATAACAGCACCTAAGAGGGCAATTTTATTGGAAATAATAGTGTAGCAAGAAGGGTTTGCTTCACAAATTGTCCACCATAGCTGCTTTTGTGGAAAATGAAAGATGCTAGAAGATTTTAGATCCTTATCACATGGCAATCTCATACTTCATTTGATTTGTCTTTGCTATTTTATGTTTCTCTGCTCCCCCCCCCCCAGGTTATGTATTTTATTGAGAGAATATTGTGATTCTCCCTGGGACAGGACAATGTAGCATTTACTTCATCCTCTACAGAGGTTGCAAGCAAAACATGTTCCTTTGCTTGTCCCCCCAAAGGCAGCCTTGTCTATAGTTGGAGTAGGGCAATTCTAGCATTCACCTCTATTCCTCTCTTGTCTGAAGTGCTAGTTGTATGACAGGGTGCATAAGCAAAACATTTGCCCTGGTATCTATCAGGTGCAATACCAGACCTGTAGAGTAGCAAACAACAACAACAACAAAACAGGACATTGCTTATATAGAATCAAAGCTCTCCTCAAAGAAGACCTACCAGCACAATCCTCTTCAGCAGCAAGATCTATTTTACTCTTCTGGTTGGAAAACATTCCTGTTATTTAGATAACTACTAGTTCCTCCTCCCCTTGCCTCTCTGACCTTTACTGATTTCAAACCAGAACAGAATTATGGCCACATCCAGAAATTTTCAAGTATTACCAATTGCCATTCTTTTTCTCGTTTGGATTAATCATCATGATATCTATTAGCCAAAGGCTGGTCTCAATGTGGATAGCCAAATCTGTGCAACAGAGCCACTGTAGACTATTAATTGAGGACTTGTAAACCCAAAATGAGAACCCACTGTTCAACATCCACAAGGTTGTTTTTTTAAAAACAAACAAACAAACTGGGAGCAATGCCTTCCAAAACATCACCTGCTATGTCTGCGCATGTCCAGATGCTACATAAAGCAAATTGCAAATGCTCAGGTGGCGTAGCAATCTAGAATGAAGTGTGACCCCTGGCAGTGGAAACCAGAACCAGAAGGAAGAAGAGTATGTGGGGGGAGCAACAGTATGTAATGACTAGCTGAAGAATGAGGCAAAGCAGGTAAAGCAAGCTGGAGTCCCCAGGGGCAGGGACTAGTGTGGTAGAAGTGACCAGTGTCAAGGGGAAAATAGGACCCCCCTCCTCTGTGAGTTTTCATGGACCCCCCTTACAATAATTATATTACTGGGGGATTGGGAGGTTTACTATGCATCTCTATGGAGAGCCTATATCTTTCAATCTTCAAAATTTCTTTTTCTTTGAATAACATTTTGTAGGTCCATCAGGTCTGGATAAAACTGCTTTGGGGGCTAGATCTGGTCTGGTCTGAAGTTCCTCACCCCTGCAGTAGAGAATATCATTTGTGCAAGGGCAGACATAAGGAACAATTAAGAGATGACAAATACAAACCAGGGGAGGGATGAAGCAAGGAAAGAAAAAGCGAATTAAAGCATTAAAGATAAGTTGCTATTCATGTGAAGGCTAAAGGGCACAAAAGTGTTGTTGATAATGAGAAATATTTTAGGCATGCTGACAAAATTTTACAAGTATAAGTACTGTGAATTTGAATGTCAGCACCTCTCCCTCTGTGAAATTTCCCCATGCTTGTTATCATAACAGAAATGTTCCATGTTTCATTCTGACAAAAGGGAAATTGGTAGTTAATCTTCTTGAAGAATCTATTTAATGCTTTAAATGCATTGCAGTAAAACCTATTTTAACTGCCTTGCCCCAAGTCACACAATTCCAGATTTACATCTTAATTACCAGTGAGAGATGTTCCAATGGAATTAATTCAGACTGGAAAAAAAATCTCAAAAGGAGCCAAGAGGACATCATCAGGCAGAAATGATGATAGTAGGAAATCAATAGGAACACTCTGAGCTTATTTTATGCAAGGCCATAAACAGCTTCCTGTTAGGAGATGCTGTTTGTGCTTCACGGTAATTAGCATGCTATTGTAGGATAAATTTCCATGACTATTTTGACATGGAAGTTAACACAGTAATGTTGCCCATTTAGATTATTTCCCCCCCTATGGTGACTGGTCCTGCATCTGTTCTGACATGTCTCTGACCGTTAAGGTTGTACTTTTACAAAATAACATGGAAATGTGGCTCAAGCCATTCTTAGGCTTATTACCAAGTTCCAACCAAAGCAGAACTTGAGGGAGAGATTTTTTATTGGGGAGGGATAGTCTTACTTCTGAGTAATTCCTTTGGACTCTAGAGATTCATAATCCAATGCTGAATATCATTCAGGGAGGCATTTTAACATGTACTCTTTCTGGAGTCGTCTTTTCTGTGTTTGATCAGCAAGTCATTTCACACAATAAGCATGTCACTAGTGGATGGAAATAAGACAGGATCAGAGAAAAAAACCTTGATTTTTTAAATTCATAATGGAATATATAATAGAAGGTAAAAACATTTTAAACAATTATCCTCTTGCTCACCCCATGAAACCAGATTCCTCTGTTGTGTACTCTCGGAGATGCCTATCTTGGAGCTTTGCAGGCTGAAGCACTTTATACTTCCCAATGAGAGAAGGGCTGACTCACAAAGATGTCTCCTTTTATAAATGTACTTAAACAACAAACGTATGCAGTAGGCCACAAATACTGCCTAAGTTTTGCAACTTGAGGTGCCACTCAGTGCCCAGGAAAGCTGTTGTTTTCTTCCTAGAGCACGTTTGTTGTAGTGGTTAAAAGCATGAACTCTAATCTGGAAGAACCGGATTTGATTCCCCACTCTTCCACATGCAGCTGCTGGTGTGACCTTGGGTCAGTCACAAGTTCTCTCAGAGCTGTTCTGTTAAGGGTAATTCTTGAGAGAGCTCTCTCAGCCCCACCTACCTCACAGGGTATCTGTTGTGGGGAGGGGAAGGGAAAGGGATTGTAAACTGCTCTGAGACTCCTTCGGGTAGTGAAGGGTGGGGTATAAAACCAGTCGTTTATCTTCTTCTCTCTCTATTTATCAGTGCACTCTTATCTGCTAGAATGGGTTGTGACCCTGCATGCACTGCATCTGCATTTTGCAAGCCAAACCTACCCAACCATCACCTCCCCAACCATCACCTCCCCATGGGCAAGATGCAGATCACAGCTGGAGTGGCAAGGATAGGATTTCTGAATCCAGGCATGTCCCAACATTTTAAGGCTTAGCCTCTTTCCCAGAGAAGATGCTCTACTCACCACCTCAGAAGGTGATCCCATTGCATATGCCTCAAGGCTCCCCAGCCAAGCTCTATGAGTTTCATGGTCTGAGCCTCAGGAGATCTGGCAACCTTAGGCAAATGACTTTTCTTTCAGGGTGTTGTTAGTAATTTATAGCCAGTTGGTTACAGACTGTTTTATTTATTTATTTATAGATTTATATCTTGCCCTCCCCAGAGTGGCTCACAACATATCAGCAATTGAGTGGCTCCATAAAAACATCAGATAATTAAATTATAATCTGTGCTTGCATTCTTTGGAAATTGTTTAAATCCTCTATAGTAAAAGCTTAGATACTGAAGATTAGGATACTGAAGATTAGGATATGTGCCACCAAATCTGAGTTGCCACCAGTATGATTAACCAGCAACTTCAAGGAAGCCATAAGGGGCAAGACATCCTTTAAAAGGGGGAAGTCTTGCTCAAATGAAATGAAAAAAGAAGGTGTACAGGATCTAGAAAAAAAAATTAAGTTGACCATAAGAGGAATGGATAGGAGCTTTGATGTGGTTGTCAAAAAGATACATGACATAGTACTGGTATCATTACATAATGATGGGCATATTATTGATAGAGATTGGGTATAAAAACTGGTGACATTGCACCTGACCAGTTTTATTTTTTATTTATTTTCCAATTTATATCCCGCCCTACGTCGCCAAAGCAGGCTCAAAGCAGGTTCCATGAAATAGCATACACAACTTTATTTCTACTATAAGTAAAAGCAAAAAATGTCCTAACATGGATGACCCAGGCTAACCTGATCCTCTCAGACACTTTCCACCACAAAGGTTATAGGAGATTTTGGTTCATGCTGTGATTGTGGCCTTCTAGGGGCAGCTGGCTTGCCACTGTGTGGACCAAAATGTTGAAGTAGATTGGTATTGGTCTGATCCCGGATTGGTGTTCTTACTTGCTTTATGTGCTTGCATTTCTGAGTGTACATAATCTCCATCAGATTCCCAGGGAATAATCAACATGTTTATCTTGATTGGAACAGTGGTTCAAAAAAGAGTTAAGACCAAGCTCTGTGTGCACATGAGTGTGTTTGTGTGTGCACGCACTCAATACTATCCTGGAACAAAGGATTGGTAGAAAAGGACAAGAGGGTGAGGAGGGCCCTTTCCAGGGATGTTTTGTCCTGGCAGCAGCCACTGACCACATTACTACCACGGAACTTGCAGGCCTCCTCCACAACAGTAGCCCCCTACAAAAGCCATTATAGAACAACACAGAAGTTTAATTTATTTACAGGTTGATTTCAAAGAACAGATTAGCAGCACAGGTCTCCAGGCAGACAAAGGAGAAACCTGGCCAAGGAACATAAATTTAAACTTTAGAGAGTAGTTTGAATTTTCTTTAATGTTTTTTGGAACACAAAGGCTTTAACTGACTAGGCTGGGGCGCGAACCAGTACACGAGCCAAGATTTGGCACAAACTTGGCCCGGTTTGGAGTGCAGCTGAAGAGTGCAGGTCCGCAGCTGACCTGTTAGGTTTAAATGTCTGTGAGACATTTCAACCTAATAGTGGGGTGGGCATTCCCAAGCTGAAGGAAGCAAAACAGACTGGTGAAATGGCTGCGAGCAATTTCATCCTAATTGCTGGTGGGTGCATTTACCCTGCTGTTAGGCTGAAATGTCTGTGAGCCATTTCACCAGGCAGTTTCAGTTCCCCCTTCTTGGATGTGGGGGGGAAGCAAAACTGACCAGTGAAATTGCTGCCAGCCATTTAAATCAAAGAGTGGTGTGGGTCCACCCATCCACTGTTAGGTTTAAATGGCTGCCAGCCATTTAACTCTTCACGGGCTATCACCCCTCTTTCTCCCAGCCATGGCCTGGGGGATCCAAACCGGCCAGTTCGGTTCAGGGCATTTGGGGCTTGGTTTCGTTCAGGGTTCAGTTCAGGGGCCACCCCAGACTGAATTTTTTAGGTTTGTTCCTATCCCTACTGAGTAGCCTCATACACACAAGGAATTCTCCCCACACCAGCCTGCACTTTCCCAAAAGTCAGGCTAAATGGTTCAAAGTCTGCTCATTACCAGAGACTGGTCTAACAATTGGGTACTCTATTCTCTCCCAGAGGTAGAGCTGAACCACCCTGTCACACTACAAAGCAGACCTACCCTTCACTCTGTCTGCTCTTTTTCTGAGCCCGACCCAAGCTCTCCCTTCTCTCTCCCTGAGGCAGAACTGTTCCTGCTGTGCTTCCCTCCAACATTCCATTCCCCTTCTGAAAGGGGCTTAGAACAGATAAAAGGAAGTACTTCTTCACCCAAAGAGTAATTAACATGTGGAATTATCTGACGCAGGAAGTGGCTACAAGCATAGACAGCTTCAAGAAGGGACTGGATAAACATATGGAGCAGACAGGTCAATCAATGGCTATTAGCTATAACGTATAGTTGGAAAACTATGTCTGGGGCAGTGATGCTCTGTATTCTTGGTGCTTGGGGGACAATAATGGGAGGACTTATAGAATTCTGGCCCTGCCGGTGGACCTCCTCGTGGCACCTGGGTTTTGGCCACTGTGTGACACAGAGGACTGGACTGGATGGGCCACTGACCTGATCCAACATGTCTTCTCTTAAGTTCTTATGTTGAAATTTATGCAAAAAAAGGGGGTCTAACATGCATGTTTAAACAAATATCAAATTATAAGACTATTTTTTTTGTAATGGAGAGTTTACTGATGATAACTGGCTAGCTGATAAATTTGTTCACCGTTTATTTATATCATTGGCTACTGAGTTGTATGCAGTCCAGCAACCACAAATGTGTGGAAGAGGAGGGAGGGAAAAAGGACAGCCATCGTACTCCGTGAGATTGTGTGTTCATGAAAAATTGATCTGTACAGCATTTGCTGCCCTCTGTTTGAATACTTTAAAAGTAACCTGACAAACAGGCTTGAACTATTTGCAAACAGAGAACTGATCAATGGATAATCAGCTCTCTGTTTGCAAATGGCAAACAGAACGTGAGCTGAACTGACAGATGTTTGAACACTCGTTATTGGATGATACATTGTGTGTGAGTGATCATGTGATACTTTCATCAAGAAAATGTACACCAAACCACATCCTAAGTGAATCAAATTCTCATAAACTGCTAATACACTTTGAAGTAAGAATAGCAGAAATATTAAAGTGGCATGGGAACAAGTTGTTTCTTCCTTTCCTGTGATTCTTAGGTAGGTGGGTCTGTTTATTTTTTTAATGAAGCCCCCCATAACATATAGAGTTCTCTTCTACTCCTTTCCTTTACGAGCCATTTTCCCCCTGCATTTTTCTTACAGCATATTTGATTGCTCTTATGCTTTAAACACTGGTATGCAATGAGGGAAGTCAGTTAGCTCTGGTTTGTCCTGATGAGAATGAGCCTGGTACGCACTTCTTGGGTATGCACAATGTCACACCCTCCTTCATCTCCCTTTTCTGTGGTGACAAATCAGAAGCTGAGATCCAGCTTATCCCCCGTTGAGCTCACAGTCAGTCGAAAGTTGACTTCTGAACAATTAGACAAGCCTGTTCAACAGTTGCTTGCATTGTTCGATGTGACTGGGAAAAAAAGAGGGCCACATCAATGCACAATCAAGGAAAGGAAGAGAAACATGAGATGAAATCCAGGTTAGCTGGCCTTGTGTGTGTTTTAAAGAAAGGTCCAAATGAACATTTTAATTAATAGTCTCCTTTCCTGCTCTTCATTTCATCATGCAATTTGAATCCTTGCATCTGCCATCTGTGCTGGGGATGGCTTAGCAATGAGCTCTGCAAATGCGAGATCCCACGATAACAAGAGCAGCCCTTGCCATAGGTCTCACTTCCCAGAAATATCGTTCCTCTTCCCATTCCTGTCATCAGCCACCCTCTTGGTATCTCACCTCCAACTAGGAAGTCCCTCTAGAGCTGTCATCAGTCCTGCTCCATCAGCTGAATGACAGGGCCTTCTGCCCACCAATGCAATCAGCTTCCACCTCCTCTTCCCCCTTGAGTCCTCAGTGTGACACCTTCATCGCACACTTGAGCCCCCTCTCATCAATCCACAGAAAAAATGTCTCCAAAGTGTTGCTAGAAATTTTTTTTCCACAGGGTATGAAATAGTATGCCACTAAAGCCAGCCATAACTGCTAATGCTCTCACTGACTGATTACTTTGTAAAATTCTCCTGTTAGAAGTCTGGCAGAGTCAACTTAGGACATATTTTCTATGGTCCCCAAATTACAGTAGGTTACCAGTAAAATTATGTTGTATTATGTTGAGTAAAGAGTCTGAAGATACCACCATGCCCTTCTATCAAACTATCAAAATCCTACAAAACTTAATATTTCCTTTTGAACACTTTTGGCAAATTTTCTGAAACATTATACCAAAAACAGTTGTCTAGGGCTACATCAAAACATGGTTGAATATTATGTTATTGTTGTGTAATGGCAATCATTCGCAAGTGGATTGTGTGGTCCACAGAATCCAGTTTCAAATTATTGGTACAGTGCACTATTCAGTGATATATAGATCCAACCATTCCTAAAATGACGATAACTTAGTCTGAATAACATCAAAACCAAATACTAAAAACTGATATTTCCAAAAACTCTGACAGACCCAGTTCCTATATTGTCCCGCCATTATTTATATATTTACATGGGATTTTAAAGAGATACACATATACACATTGTATAATCTGGCGTGTCTGACAAACTACAGATTTATGTATTTGATGAAGAGAGCTTTGACTCCTGAAAGTGTATATCTTGAAAATATTGTTGATCTCTTGGATGGTATAACCAAACTATGGAGGAAAGTAATTGTGTGGCTATTATTAGCGAGACATTTTACTTTGTCTGGCAAGACTGACTGAAGAGCAGTATTATTGGAGGTTCCTACGAGCAAAATTCTGAAGAGGGCTGGGCATTTTGGAGATGAGTCCCCCCCCCCCAAACTAGCTTAACTAGTTTATACATTACAAAGTATGCTTCCCGTTACACATATCCAGGAGAAAAATTGCCAACAATAGAAACGTGTGCACAATTGTCCAAGAGCATTGTTTGCATTAACAAAGGAGGGCTGACCTTGCAACATGAATAGAAAGTAAGGGCCTTAAGCCTAGATGATTCTGCTCATTATTCCTTGGTGCATTTCTTTCCTGAATATCAGATTTGAACAACGGCTTAATAAGTTTTGGTAGCTAAAAAATATCACCCCATTGTAACATATGACGAGACAACCACAATTCCACAGTGATGGCTTTGCAACTGAACCAAGTGAAATCTATCATATCTACAATTTTCTGTCCTATAAGGGAAGGATGTGTGTACAAATCATATACACTGTCATTTCTCAAAGTTTAGCAATCAAAGGATCTCCATTATGATTAACACCGTTCCATAGACTCCCAAGCCTACTTCTTTACCCTTGCTGATACACACCCCATGCCAGATAGCCCTTTTCAAAGCATGTGTGGCAAGACTCTTACATGGAGGCCTATGATCTTTCAAAACATTGCAGTAAGAACTCTATTAGTTACACTTTAAAAACAAGTTGAAGTAAAATGTTTGTCGTTTCTGTTTTCATTAAGCAAATTACTGTGCAGTCCTAAATGGAGTTACACTGTTCAGAGGTCATTGACTGTGTTTAGAACTGTTAGGTCCTAAAAATCTGGACTGTTCCGTCCAAACCAAATTTTGCCCCCAAAGCATGGCTTTTGGGGGGCGGGGGCAGGGGCAGGGAATTCCATTTTATACTATGCTGACTGTGTGATAATGGTACCACCCCGGTAGCACAGAACCAATTCTAGTTCCTAGGGCCAAACGATTGGTTCCCAAAACCAATCAGCATATTTTCTGTGTTGTGCTGAGAAACATCTGGAAACTATGTGACGGTGGTTCTACAAGGTTCCAGCCTTCAACAGCCTTTATCTGAGGAAGAGAACCCCTGACTCCCAATCCCTAGAAAACTGAGGGGGCTTCATTTTGAAAGACACTGAAAGTGTTACTCTCTGTCCTTAGAAAGGACTCACAGAACCCCTTGGAGTACATTTAGAGATTCCCAAGGGGTCCCCAAATTCCTGTTAGAAAACTGCAGGTGACACAGGTTTGTGAGAAGAGGCTTGCTTCACTGCAAGTACAACATGCTAGGGATCCAGTGCATGTTTTATTAAAGGTTTTCCTATAGCAGTTCTGTTTTTGAACAATATCGAAGTCCTGTTTCTAATTCAAAAGTCATCACAAGGCATTTTTTTTTTAACAAAGCTTCATCACATATCTGCTTCAGCCCATGGCAGCCCTTTAGCAAAGTCCTGCAGGCACTCTGTTCGCGTGACATTCCAAAAAGCATCTGAGCGAAATTCAGTGATGGGTGACAGCATATGCATTATGAACACTGGCTCATTCCCCCCCAGAAATCTGTCAGAAGAACATAAGAAGGACCTTGCTAGATCAGAGCAAAGATCCATGTAGTCCATCAGCCTGTTTCTTCACATCAACTAACAAATGCCTCTGGGAACCCCACAAGCTCCCCCTTCTGTTGGCCTCCAGCAACTGGTGTTCAAAGACACATTGTTTCCATATGCTGAGGGTTTCTCTAACCATCGCATCTAATAATCATTTATGTAGCAAGCTTCTCATGTCATTTAGACTGGAAGCAATTATTATATCTTGTAGCAGTGAATTCCGTAAGTGAATATGTGTTGCATGAAGAACTTTTGTCTGTCCTGAATTTACCACACATTAATTTAATTGGGTGTTCCTAAGTTCTGGCATTATGGGGGAGGAAGAAAAAGATCTTCAATGCACATGTCTCCATATCATCATGAGTAGTATTATAATTCTGTAGCATGCCCTGCTAGGGTTCCTATCCTCAAAGTGGGGCCTGGAGAACTGCCAGAATTACAACTGATCTCTAGACAACAGAGATCCATTCCTCTGGAGAAAATCACTGCTATGGAGGGTGGATTCTATGACATTATATCTGGCTGAAGCCCCTCCCCTCCCCAGGCTCCACCCCAAATCTCCAGGAATTTCCCAACACAAAGTTGGCAACCCTAACCCCCAGGTCATTGTCTTCCCAATCTCTGTAGCCTTGCCTCAATGAGAAGTTGTTACAATCCCTTCATCTCTTTGACTGCCCTCTCAAGGCGTAACTACATGACACACATGCCAGGTCACAGGTGCCCAGCTGTACATGCAGTCAGACAAACATTGGGCGGAACTCACCTTTCAAAAGTGCTCATTTGCTTGGTGCTGCAAGGGAGGGAGAAGAGCCTCCACCCCACTTTTTCTAGAGAAAAGGGAGGTAAGGGGGCTTTTGGCCCCTTCCTCTGGCTACACATGCCCTAGGAAGGATATACGGAGCCAGAGAAAAGGGGCAAAAAGCCCCTACCACTCTGTTTCGAACTAGCAAAAACCAGGCAGAAGGGAAACTGGAAGCTCATTCTCTCCCTTGAAGTGTTAAAACAAGTTATTGCTTTTTAAGGTGAGTTCCCTGGATATCAGTCCAGTCTCACACCTGTGTCCTGCCACAGGTCAGGCTTATTATGTAACTTGATCCGAAGAGCCACATGAACGAGGACCTCAGCAACCCCAATTTTTAGGAGTTCCAACTACAAAACTTCAAAATGAGTTCTCACCATCACTGTTCTAGGGTTCAGTTGCTGGAGAAGCAGGGGTCATTTTGTAGAAAAAGAGGTGCAGGAGCTCATTAGCATAACTCATTTGCATAACTTATATGCATATGTTACACCCCCTGGCATCACCTGAAGTGTGTCAGAAGGCAACACCCACCACTCAGGCTCCACCCCAAAAACCTCCAGGTATTTCCCAACTCAGAGCTGGTGAGACAGCTTTACACTTTGACTAAAGACACTTTAGGTTTCCTTTGCTCTTGCAGGGATGCTACCCTACAACAAGCATGGAAATACAGATCAAGTTAGTATGCTTTTGCCTTTTTCCACAGCACATCACCATATGTGCCCGCTCTTGGGCTTGTTACTCCCAGAACAGTGTTCCTGCTCGAAATGACCCCTGTGCAAAGTACCCATGTTAGGGATGAATCAGCAAGAACTTAACATGTAATATGATTCCTAAGAAAACAATGGCCTCATGTTTGCAATAAACCAGGGTGTTCTGCCACAACACAGTCTAATATTGAGAAGACTGGATTCCAGTAGAGCATGTTTTCTTTGACAAACTGCATTGAAGAATTGAATGAGATGGATTTCCTCTTAGAATGGAAGATGGGGTGGGGGGAGAGACAGAGAAATCTGAAAACAACCCAGATATACTGTAATCTATCTCTTAATCTGTTTCACTGTTTTACTAATCTAGTATAACTAAAGAACAGATACTTCAAAAAGAGTTTGTACTTCTGTTCCTACAGACAATAATCTCTCTCCATCAAAAGCATATTTTAAACACCCTAGAGTGACTGAAATCATTCATTATTGTGAAACTATATTTTGGTTAGAGAATTACCTATTGTCCTGTTTCATCTCTGTCTGTAATTTACAGCCTGTCACTTTTTGTATGGTACACTTTTAAGCTTAATGTAAGCACAAACAGGAACACTATGTGAGCAGAGCATTCTTTTGTGGAACAGCTATGAATCTAATGCACACAGAGCTATCCCTTTGTGAGAGCTTCAAGTGTTTATTGAAGCTTCCAGGTATGATGGGTATATGACACAGAATTTCAAGAGTTCACAGGACAACATCCTCGGTACTTGATCTAACGTTAAAAATGCAGGCAAATCATATAAGAACGTTGAAAGGATTTGTGACATATAAGAAGCACCAGCTTTAACCTTTGGCACAAACTAGATTAATATCAGGTTATTGTTACTGGTACCACTACTGCTTCCACCTCTACTCCACCATGACCCCTTCAAAAGAACGGCTATCCACTAGCTAACCAGTACTCAGCAGCTGTGCTGCCCCCCCCCAAAAAAACTCTTCCACCCCCCAAGACATCGCCCCCCCCCCAGCTTTGATAGGAGAAAAAGAAATGCATGCCTTCCTATTCACTAAGTTCAGTAAATGGAAAATTCTTCACTCGTGCAGCTTCCAGAAAGAAAATATCAGCCAGGGGTCTGGATGCTCCCTTTTACTCTGGAATTTTACCCTTTCCCCTTTCCCTGTTTTTCATGTGAGGGAAAACCCAACCCACATCCAACCCATATCCAACCCACATTCTCACAGTTATACAGACGTTCATTCTGATTTCTCATATCTTACTTTATATTAATTGAACTATTCAACCATGTTTCAACTGCAATTAATTTATTAGCCAATGTTTTCCTGTAAAAGTGATAGAATTTGATATTGCAACAATGTGCAATATTCTATTCCATTCTTTTGCTATAATCAAAAATTAAACCTATTGCCCTCAAATTTAAATTCCTCACATGTTCATTGTTTACCAACAAGTGCCCAAATTGCTCATGAACAGAAAAAAATCATTCATGGCATCGCTGTACATTATTTTATTTTACTCAATTATTTTATTTTCATATCAGAGGGGAAGAGAATACAATATTATTTGACAGTCTGCACTTTAGAATTAGTTGGAATAAAACAAAAGAATTAAAGTATTTTCTGAGAACAATAATTTTCAGAGAAGCCATTAAAATAATAAACCATGTTTGTATTTCAATGTCATAGCATGAGATGTTGAACCTGATGTGACATTGAACTACAAACATGGTTCAGTAACCTGCAAAACAAAACTTTTGGTAAATCAGTGAAGTTAATTTTGAGAGATCATTTGTTCACTGCATTTCTCTTTTTTCTAAAAATGAAAGGACTGGATCATGTGCAAATCATGGCTGACATGGCAACCCCATGAGGTTTTCAAGAAGAAGAGAAGAAGAAGAGATTGGATTTATACCCCGCCCTCCACTCCCCAAGGGAGTCTCAGAGCGGCTTACAAACTCCTTTTCCCTTCCCCTCCCCACAACAGACACCCTGTGGGGTAGGTGGGGCTGAGAGCGCTCTTTCCCAAGCTGTCCTTGAGGGAACAGCTGGTCCAGAGCGACGGCTTGCCCAAGGTCATCCAGCCAGGTGCAAGTGGAGGAGTGGCGAATCAAACCCGGTTCTCCCAGATTAGAGTCCGCGCACTTCACCACTACACCAAACTGGCTCTTCAAGGCAAGAGATGTTTGGCGGTAGTTTGCCATTGCCTTCCTCCACATCATGATTCTGGTATTCCTTGGAGATCTTCTCTCCAAATACTCGCCAGGGCCGACTCTGCTTAGCTTCTGAAATCTGGAGAGATCAAGCTAGCCTGGGCTATCCAGGTCAGGGCACTGAGGTGTAAGCCAGCTCCCAGTGTGGCATAATGGTTAGAGGATCAGGCTAAGATCTGGAAGACCCAGGTTCGAATGCCATCATGCCATAGAAGCTTGCTAGCTGACCTTAGGCCGGTCACACAGTCTTAGTCTAGCCTTATTCACAATGTTGTTGTGACAATACAATTGAAAAGAACAATGCAAGCTGCTTTGGGTTCCCAGTGGAGAGAAGGATAGGGTATAAATGAAGTAAATTAATAAAAATAATAATCCTATAAGAATACTTAGGTCTGCTCTTCCTCTTTAATCTCTGTAGTCTACCTATATGTCGAGCTAATTTTAGCCTGTCTTTTCTCCCCCAGGGTTCTCCTGTGCAGCCTACCACAACAATCTTGTGAAATATGTAAGGCTGCAAAAGTTTACTTACAGTAAGCTTCATGGCTTAACTGCACTGTAAAAGAGTAAAGGAAGGACCCTATTGCAAGGCAAAGTCAGTCACACAAACACATGCACATAGCCTGCCTTCAGCCTGTGGATTTTGTCCCAGACAGGCAGCTGAAAACTCTTTTCTGTTAAGCCTGTTGATACTCAAGTGTTGTAGAATGCCCCACTGATCCATGAGCACCATTCGCTTTGGGTTCTCCAAGCAATCAAAAAACTCAATGGCCATTCCAGATCTCTACTCCTGAGCCCACTCAACTCCTGGAGGGATCCCTTACTTTTTTCTGGGGATCTGCACTACCCCAAGATAACCAAGATAACCAAAATTAGAATATTTCTCACTAACAGGGCCAGCACTGCAAACACTCTGTCCGCACTGCCATGTACAAGCTCGACCTAGTGACTATGTCTCCTGCTTTCACTCTGTCTACTGCACTTGCTCATTCTTGGGGATCTGGCAATGTACTGACCAACAACCTCTTTCTCCTGGTGTCCTTTTAGTAATGTGTTCAAGTGGGACTTATAATGATTAAGGAGAATAAACTTCCAGTATTCAAAACAATAAGAATTTT
This sequence comes from Lepidodactylus listeri, assembly GCA_029233225.1. Lineage (NCBI taxonomy): Eukaryota > Metazoa > Chordata > Lepidosauria > Squamata > Gekkonidae > Lepidodactylus > Lepidodactylus listeri. Next base: position 47,154,650 of record JARCFY010000003.1, on the reverse strand, counting down.
ATTAAATAGAAAATGTCCGCACTCTTACCCTCCACAGCAGGGGGTCTCTCATGTGGTGCCCAAAGGCCCCGTGACACCCACCAACACTTTTCTTTCTGCCCACCAAATGGTTTTAGAAAGTAGGCAGGCCACGTGGGGCTTTTACCCAGCATGGCTTTTGAATGGCCATCGGAAATTCAGTTGGCTCTGCAGATTTTTTAAAAAATTGCTTTGGCAGCAGCTGCCACCACAGTACAAGGATCTTCAGTGTGTGACTTAAAGTAAACTGTGGCAGCCATTTTGTGGCTGGCTCTGCCTCCTGAAGCAGCCATTTTATGTCAGAATTCCAAAGTTGTTTGCAGGTTCAAGAGTTGGGGACCCGTGCTTTAGACAAACCCTGGTAACTGTTGTTGCATAAACAAGCTATATGTCCTGGATGCTTGAGAGAGCCATCAAAGGAATCAGGGTGCTTGAGAGAAATTAACCACACTCTCCTATTTCCTGCCCTTGTACCAACAGAGAAACCTCTTGAAATGAATGTGGAGGTTTCACAGCCCCCAGACTCTCAATAGTGTGATGTAGCATAAACTGAAGTGCATTTATCCATGCCAAGGGCAACAGACTTTTGTGCAGTTCAGAGGCAGGGTTGTCCTTACCATATATCTAAGTACAGACTCTTGGATAAATGTTTTAAAAGCATGTTTTCTGATATCCATGTTGGCTGCAAACAAGTTAGAACTTGTACTGTGACAGTATAAAGAACTTACCTTATAGAATATTTATCAAGTCTCAGGTAGAATATTCCCACCTTTCCTTTTGAGATAGCAGAAAATGACAACAGACAAACCTGCTTATAGTAATGGCAATCTATCCTGTGCACTACAGTAAAATAGCATGACACATTAATGCACATAAATACAATATGACATGTGTGTGAACACCAAAAAAAGCTCAACTGGTAATGTGTTCCTGGCTTATCATTCTCAAATTCTGCCAGCTGAGCAAAAAGGTAAAATTCTGGCTGTTCTCTAGCTGCTTATTTTTTTAAAACTCAAATCTCGACAAATCTTCAGAGATTTTATGCTGGAATGGTTCAATGTTTTGCCCCCACCAGTCCTTTACAGCAGATTCTTGAGAACTCCTCATCAGCAAAGACTCTGCTTCTGTAGAGCTAGAACTCCTGAATTTTTCTCTCATGTTTTACTTCACTGTGACTGCGATCATATGCACAATTAGCCCCAGAATAGGCACGAATGCTGGGTGGATTTAAAGTGTGCGATCAGACAACAATATCTGGGAAGGGCCCCACAGCCGTCAGCAACCCATTTTGCTCCACCTCAGAAGCGTAGTTAAACGACACCAGGGAAAATTTGGTAGACACTTTCCTGTGTCTGATCGCTCTCGCACTCTCTTATGTCATCGGGATAGTCTGATCATGCCATCCTGACTCTGTGCTGTTCCCCCCCCCCCCCCTCGCAGTATGTGCATTATCGCACACTCCATATGGAGCCCTCGGTGTGGAGCTGTGATTCATCGATCCCTCGTTTAAGCAGATGAGAAAAAAATGGGACAAAAAGGGACACCCACAGTTGTGTCTGATCACACATTGATGGACTGTGCCTGCAGCTTCAAAGGGAGGTGTGATCATGCAACTGCAGGTCAAATTCCTCCAGAGGAAATAGCCACACTCCCCCCCACTTTTTCTGGTGTGTGTGACTGCAACCTGTAATTTCTATACTGTGTTGAGAAACTGTGTAATTAGCCCTCCTCTACTGAAGTTTAAAGGCCACCCTGATAAGCACTTAGTTTTATGTCTTCTATCTGACCAGAACCTTCATATCACTGATCAAGAAACTAGGTATCTACTACTTGATTGTCAATTACTTTGGATAATTTCCTTTTCCCTCCTTCTTTAAAGTTTATGCTCATTCATTTGTGTTATTTCTTGATGTTGTGGGATCTAGTCAGGCTCATTCCGTAGCAGGAGCTCCTTTGCATATTAGGCCACACACCCCTAATGCAGCCAATCCTCCAAGAGCTTACAGAGCTCTTTTTACAGGGGCTATTGTAAGCTCTTGGAGGATTGGCTACATCAGGGGTGTGTGGCCTAATATGCAGAGGAGTTCCTGCTACGAAATGAACCCTGGATCTGGTTATGTGGTGGTGGTGATGGTGATGGTGATGGAAAGCACCATCAAGTCACAATGAATTTATGGCCACCACACAGGGTTTTCAAGGCAAGAGATATGGTTTGTCATTGCAAGAGACATGATTTGCCATTGCCTACCTCCACATCACAACCCTGATATTCTTTGGAGGTTTCTCATCCAAATACTAGCCAGGACTAACCCTATAATAAATGCCTAATAAACCATTTTGTATTTGATTTGATTTCTGGCTGTTCTCTTCAACTAGTTAGTATTGGGTGTTTCTGAGGCAGTGGCAGGAGAATTGTAGCATAATCTGTTCATCTGTCAGAGATTTAGTGACAATTCAAACATTACTGTTAATCTGTTCATTATCTTGGCCAAGAGCCAAGGATCATCTTTTTATTTTCCATGAATTCATCTTATTTCAAGTCCTTGTACCACCTGACTCTCTTTTAATTGAAGAAGTTCTTATGTCTAGGAAACCAGACCTTTCTTGATTGCATATGAAAGACCTTTAGTGTTTGCCTCCTATAAGATACTGTCAGCATATTGAGCTCATTTCAGGTGTGTTTCTTTACCCCCAGATTCCAGGAGTATTTGTTGTGGAAGTGTTTCCCTGATTGCTGTAAATCTGTGAATGTGCATGTTTTTACTGCCGGATTTTTATAAGGCTCCTTGAATCTCTTGTGGGAAAAAGCATAGGCCATAAAATTGTAATTAAATATAATGGCATGGATTCTATCAAACTGTGCATGGAACATAAGACTTTTCCTGCATTCCCCTCTATTCCTGCACCCCCTTCCAGTCACCAGGCTGGGATTTCCCCCCACAGTTGCAGAATCCATACGGGGAAAAAAAACTCGAGTTACCAGCCATTTGCTGGAAACCAGTGGGAGTCAGAGGCAGGGATATGGGGGGGTACTGCCGGTGCAATGATTTACATTACTTTTGGGGGCAAATTGGAAGTGACACCAGTACTTTTTAGGAATCACTATAATTTTACCATAGAGTTTCCAGCAGTTCCCAGAGTGGACTGACATCTCTTCCATGGAAACCTGGACATAACACCATTATGCCAATGGCAATTTTTAATTTTATTTTCTCACACTGGCCACTGGAGTGGCAGCAGGAAATGAGAGCTGGGTGCTGGAGATCCCCTAGGAAGAACAGACACATGGGTTTGAAGGGATGAAGTGGGAAAGGGAAAGGGGTAAAATCAATCCTCCTTTCTCAAGCACACCTCTGCTGATGAAAAGGGTCAGTTTTATCCCTTTGCCCTTCCTGATTCCAGCACCCTGGCCTGCATAACTGCTCCTCTGCAAAGATCCTGCGCCCCTCCCCCATGATATTTGGTTGGCTGGAAGGAGCTGCAGGTATATAGAGGAATGTGGGAAAACTCTGTGTGGCCTGTATGCATAGACGGTTGGATAGAAAGCAGTAATTAGCAACCTCAGTATCAGTTAATGTGCACCTTTATGTGCATTCATCCAGCACACAGGCAGCTTAAATCTAGGTCTGAGCTGCACTGTCTCCCTCCCTTGACTATTTATTAATTAAGCCCAGTGGCTTTTTTTGTTCGTTTGTTTAGTTTTCTTGATGTTCTTAATGTTCTGATATTTTTAGATTTCTGATTTTTTTTTTTAAAAAAAAAACATTTGGTGACTATAAATGGTGTCTTTGTTCTTACCTACATTGGTTCCATTTGTTTGGGAGAAAAGGTGGGCTTTTGAACATTTTAAATAAATAAGTAATATGAAATGCCAGTTTAGGGATTAGCAGGCCCATCTCTGAATATGCACTCAGTCAGTGAAACTGATTGAGTTACCTTAGGCCAGTTGACTTCTCAGTCTGTTTTACCTTATGGAGGCAAACTGGAGGAGACAAGAACCATGTATTTTGCCTGGTTGGGGTGTGGTGGCATGACCTCCTTGGAGGAAGGTTGGGATAAAAATGAAATAAGTAAGGTAGGCTGTTCTGGAGGCCCCAAATGAAATGTGGTCATTAATTTGCCTACTGCAGACTCAGAATGAAAACAACGCTACAGTGCCAAGACAAACTTTAGCCAGTTTGGTGTAGTGGCTAAGTGTGTGGATTCTAATCTGGGAGAACCGGGTTTGATTCCCCACTCCTCCACTTGCACCTGCTGGATGACCTTGGGCAAGCCATAGTTCTGGCACAGCTGTTCTCTCAAGAACAGTTGTCTCAGAGCTCTCTCAGCCCCACCTACCTCACAGGGTGTCTGTTGTGGGGAGGGGGAGGGAAAGGAGTTTGTAAGCCGCTCTGAGACTACAAATGAAGGGCGGGGTATAAATCCAATCTCTTCTTCTTCTTCTTCTTCTTCTTTGTTACAATCACCAACAGACAGGAAACATTTTAAAATTTATTTATGTTATTGAGTCTTAATTGGACTTGAGGCAGATTCCACGATGTGTATCAAATACACTGGATGGGACATCTAATAAACAAAGCAATAAGGTTGGATTGCAGAAATCTGAAAACCACCAGAACAATGGGATTGAGGAGAGAGAGAGAGAGAGAGAGGAAGAGGAAGAAATCATTTGTAGTGCTTTGTGACTTCATCATTTTTGTGTCTCCCAGAAAGTGTGTCAGTGGTTAAACTTCCTAGTTTCAGTGCCAACAGTCCTGTTTTTCAGCTATGGATATTTCAAAGGTCAAATCTATTCCAATTTGTATTATATTAATTGTTTATTACATTTAATTAACATTGCTGTTGGAATACAATGCTGCCTTTTTGTTGTTGTTGTTGCTCAGTCGCACAGTCGAGTCTGACTCTTCCTGACCCCATGGCCCTCCTGTCTTCCACTGTCTTCCGGAGTTTGCTTAATTTCATGTTTGCTGCATCGATGACACTGTCTAACCATCTTATCCTCTGCCGTCCCCTTCTTCTTTTACCAAAGAAGTATTATATTATATATATAACCATCTTATCCTCTGCCGTCCCCTTCTTCTTTTACCTTCAATCTTTCCCAGCATCAGGGTCTTCTCCAGTGAGTGCTCTCTTCTCATTTGGTGGCCAAAGTATTCAATATCTGGCCTTCCAGGGAACAATCAGGGTTGATTTCTTTTAGGACTGACTGATTTGATCTCCTTGAAGTCCAAGGGGCTCTCAAGAGTCTGCTCCAGCACCGTAATTCAAAAGAATCTGTTCTTCAGCACTCAGCCTTCCTTAAAGTCCAGCTCTTGCAGCCATTTATTACTACTGGGAAAACCATTGCTTTGATCATATGGACTTTTGTTGACAGGGTGATGTCCCTACTTTTGATTATGCTGTCTAGGTTTGCCATAGGTTTCCTCCCAAGGAACAGGTGTCTTTTAATTTCATGGTTGCAGTCACCATCTGCAGTGATCTTGGATCCCAGGAATGTGGATTCTGTCACTGCTTCCATGACTTCCCCTTCTATTTGTCAAGGAGTGATGGGGCCGGATGCCATGATCTTAGTTGTTTTTTTTTTGTTTGTTTTTTTTTTGATGTTGAGTTTTAAGTCAACTTTTGCACTCTCCTCTTTCACCCTCAGCAAGGATGACACAATAAATAACCTTGTTTGTTTGGCAACTGAATAATAGCCAAAATGATGATGAGTCTTGAAAGCTGAGCAAGTTTATTTCTTGATTCAATTCTACAAAATTTACAGTCCCAAAAGTCAATAGTGGTGTTAACCACCTTAATCAGTTTACACTGTTACAGGGCAATCCTCTTCTTAATTTATGATGGCTGGATGAGAATAGGATTGCTACTAAGTGCATTTTGTACTGGCAGATCCTGAATATATGCTTATGCCAGGGACCTAAGATGGCATTACACCATGGCCTTGCCAGCATAACAGAGACATCAGCACATCATTGGTTTGATCCTACTGGTCTGAGGATCAAAACTGGGTGTCAGATACTGGGGTGGGTGCAGACAGAGAAGATCAGAGTACAGTCCAAGGTTAAAGCCACCAGGAAGCAGTACCATAGCCAATAACCCAAAGTCCCAAAACACAAACCAGTGGCGGAGTCATTCAGAGCCGATTTCAGAGAGCCAGGAGTTCAAGCAGGAGCAGAGTTGTTCAGAGCCGAGGTCTGGGAGCCAAGAGTTCAGAACAGGAGCGGAGTCGTTCAGAGCCAAGGTCAGGGAGCCGAGAGTTCAGAGCAGAAGCGAAGTCCAGAGACAAAGGGAGGTGGGTGCAAGAATGTTGTGAGATTGACTAGTTGCTTCCACAAAAAAGCCAGCCCGCAGCAGGGAGCTAAATACCCCTGTGCTGCTGTTTCCTTTTTTGGAGGAGAAGAGAATGCTGCTGTTTTCCATTAACAATTGGCATGCATGGCCAAGCTTCTGTTAAAACTCAGGGCTGAATGACCACCTGCTCTGCAAGCATGCTTTGCGCCACCAGGATGCCAGATCCTGGCAGAGGCAGTCCCTTAAGCATGCAACCCTCAGAGGTGAGCCAGGGGGACTGATTGGTAACAGCTGTTCCTCCTCAGCTGTTACTGATGTGGGTGGCAGCGGCAGCAAACTGTCCATTTCTGCAACTTCAGTAGGGCCAGTTGTGGATTCCCCTGAGACCATCAGCTCCCCTTCACCAGCGCCCATGATACTGGGTGTGACAGGGATGGAGTAACTGGAATCCTCTGCAGAGCTGGTTTAGCCACTACCAGTCCTACGCTATTGCCTTGGGCACCTGAACTGAAGATGCACCAAACAGTCTAACTGGATCTCCTACCTAGCCACCCCCCATCAGCCCGCACCATTGTGGTTTGTCATGGGAGAAGACCCCAGCTCCAGTAGGTGGCTAGTGGGAAGTCTGCTCCTTCCCTCTCTCCCTCCCACCCTCAGGGGGATAATATAGGACATAAGTTGTTCTGAGGCTGATTGGAGCTAGAACAGGCTTCCGATGTCAGGTTACAGCATCAGTAGCAACAAAGCTAAAGGGATTTACAGAAAGTCAATGTCAAAGCATTCCAGGAGTCAGATTACCAAACATTGGTTGAGACAGTTAAGAAACATGTTGCATGCATGCCCACGAGCTTCTCTTGTAAGTCTTTATAGCCACTGGCTGAGATGGCATGCATGCAGCCAGCTTCTCAGTGATTATCCTATGAAGACTCATCTCCACTGTCTGCAGGCACCTGGTGCTGAGCAGTAAGGCATACACTCCAACACCCAGCATGCATGTCTTTTATTAACCTTCTTCTGCGATGCTCCCAGAATGCTGATGACATTTCAAAGGCTCAAATTTCTTCCTGCCAGCTTTCTTTGCTGTCCAACTTTCACATCCATAGATAGTAACGGTGAATACCATAGTATTAATTATGTTGATCTTGGTCTCTAGCAACACTTTTTAACCTTTTTCTAGTTCCTTCATGGCTGACCTTCCATGTCTTAATTTCCTTCTGATTTTTTGGTTGTAGTCTCCTTTGGCCTGATGATGTGGCTGGATAGGCAACTAGAGGCACAATCATACGCACCTATTTGCCACGTTAGAGGGACGATTCATCGATGGATCAAACTGGTGCGATCACACCAGCACATCTGGGAAGTGTCCCACAACCATCATCAAGTCGTTGCAAACCGTTTTGATCTGGTGGGGAATCATAGTAAAAAGCTACTAGTGAAACTCCAGTATCAAACGGTTTGCTGCAGCTCACAGCTGGAGTTTTCCCCCCCTTCTCCATGTGTGCATCATCAAAAGCCCTTAGGGGGGAGAAGCAAAGCATTGACTCCCCCTTCCTCCCTTGCAGCGATTCATCAATCCCCTGTTTAAGCGCCTCGGAAACCCACCACAAAAAAAAAAAAACCCACTCGCCCGCGGTTGCATCTTATCACGCAGTGGCGGTTTGCCCTGGCAGGTCCATGGAGCTGTGTAATCATGCAACTGTGGGGCAAATTGCTCCAGAGCAAAAAAGCCTCAATTCCCTTTTGGATTATCTTGCTCGTGTGGCCGCAACCTAAATGTGAACATTCAGTTGCATGGCCAGATTCCAGATAATTATTACAGCACTACCAGGGAAGACTCAGGGTGAACCCTGTAAATGTGTAGTTACATTTTACATTTCTTCTTGCCCCAGTCTGTCCCTTCCTCTTTCATGGGAAAAAAAATCACATTGTCCTCATGGAAGTAGTGTTTCCCTAGAAGAATCTGGTCTCTCTCCTATGTTGTCTGTGTTGTAGACTCCTGAGTAAGCTCCGAAACTATATCTGTGTTTCCCAGTCAATAGGATTCTTGTTGCATGCTGTATGTATCTGAGGTACAGGAGGACTTGAACCTCCACCTACATAGATCTCTGAAGAACCCTGGTTTCTGGGGCTCTGCCATCTGTACTACAGTGACGTATACTGGGTTAACTGCTGTATGTCTTTGTGCCTGTCAGGTTCTACACTGTATCTGTGATGAGACAGAGTGACATGAATGAGGCATGATGAAAGGATCAGAAAGGCAAGGATTTAGATTATTTCTTCACTGTATTTTAAGTGGTTTTGTAATTTTTTCTAAGCACCATAGGAAGGTGCACCAAAAGAAGTTTTGTAATTTTTTCTAAGCACCATAGGAAGGTCATCCCACTGTGCTCAATGAGCATGCACAAACTCACAGCCATAAGGACCAATCCGAAGTATATATGTTCCATTTTGTTCAATGGGTCTGTTGTAAGGATTGTACCCACAGTCACTTAGTGTTAAGTCCCACTAATTTTAATTGGCTTCCATGTAAATTCTCTTTACAAATAGAAGACTGGTATGTATTCTGTGCCAAGAAAAGTCACATTATGTGACCTGCATAAGTGCAAATATAGCATATTTATTATAATTTTGCATGTGCATTCTGGTTCTTTTAGCCATAGGAAGTGACAAGGCAGTATACTTTCTTTTAGGTGCCAGGCCAAAATGCAACTTTTTAACCAGGATTTTAATTAGCGGGTTTATTTTAGTAGCTTTTCAATGCTTCTCTTCTGTTTTATGGATAGTTTTTATGCTGTTTATGTCCAATGGCTGGTTTTTATATTGTGACATTGTTTTAATTCTGAGCTGCCTTGAGCATGACTCTGGAGAGGCAGTGCAGAAATACCCAAAATAAATAAATAAAGGTGACTTGAATCAGTGGAAATGAGATTCAGACACAAAGTGCCATCTAATTTTAAACTGTGGGCTGTTTTTCTGACTTTCTGCAGAATCAAAGCATACACACAACTCTAATAACTTGCCCCCTGTACAGCTAGAGACGTGGAAAAAGAGAGTAACAGAAATTATTATTTGTAAGGATTTCAATTGTAGGCACGTGGATTTTTTTTTCCTTTAGAAATTAAATCACATTTCACTGCTTTCGCAATAACTTGCAGTTCCTGAGTAGAAGTGGTTAATTCTTCTGCAGATAACTTAATTTCAAAAATGTTTGCATGTATAATAATAATCATGCTGGGGGTTAAAAAAAGTGATAATTAAAGAGTCTGAAGAACGAAAGGGTAATGCACTGTACTTGTCCACAGTAGGGAAGTTCATTAGCAGTGGAATCATGTCATTTGCCCATCAGTTCCTAATTGTATTCACTGCAGGAACTAAGTGAAGGAAGTGACATCATACAGTTCTGGGAAGCATGAGCTGGTAAATCACATGCATGTTCCCACCTGCATGGATGCTTGCTGAAGAAAACTAACTGAAACTTTTCAAGCTCATCATAGAGAGGTGACCCGTTCCATTTTACACAGCTGACTAGAAGGGCCTTGCCTGCATGAACTCTCAGAGGGAAAAGGGAAAAAAGACAACCCCACTTCTGCACACAAGCAAGGACATATTGAGAGGATAATTATCTTTCAGCTGATTGGAGACATACCTCTTGTTTGTATGGCCTAAGCATCGGGTGCTTAGCAGCTGCAGTAATATCAATGGGCAATTGAAACAGGCCCTCATTAGATTAGTGCCGAGCTTATTGCTTGTGCCAGTCTCATTATTATTGGTGACTAAACTGGCAGATTGTCAGGATGCCTCATGGCAAGATGAGCTTTTGCAGCTCTTTGTTTGTAGTTATAATAAACAATGAAGTTAATGCAATCCCCTGGGCACAGTTGTGTCTCAGATGTTTTTTGCACGCAGCAATCAGCTTGCTGAAGTAAACAACTTCTTATTTTAAGAAGCAATATTAATTAAAGCATGAGGCATGGGCAGGGAAAGAGAGCCTGGTTAATTATTTCCTGTCACCTGCCCCAGTGAAGCCCACCAGTTGGAAATGTTTCATTACAACTCAAATGAGTTCTGCCTGTCAGCCAAGCCAACGGAATATGGGAGCCCGCAAGTGCCAACAACTTCAGACAGGGTGTAACTGGAAGTCACATCACATTTTCACATACAATCGCACAGGTTTCTTTGCTTGTCAACCGTCCATGCAGAGACATACATTTCTGCACTTCTTAACAGCACAAATGGTAACATTTAGGACTGAGCCAAAAAAGAAGAAGAAGAAGCCTTTGTGAACAGTTTTGGCAGCAGTGAAAAGACCCTTCCTTTTGAATTTTTTTCCAGGATCATGCCAAAAGGGGAGGGAAAGTGTTTGACAACGAAGCTCATTTAGATTAAGATAAGTTGGTACTTTGATTGGCTGGGATCTTCCATGTGATTCAATCAGGAAACACTGCACTCAGTCTCTACTGTTTGGTTTTGCTTCAGTGAGCTCATCGTGCAGCCAAAGATGATTGGTTATGTCATCCCATGATGCCTTCATAATCATTGCATGATTGCCTGAAATCACTCAAATGAAAACAAGCAAACAAACATGGAAGAATAGTCCCCAAGTAGCAGCAAAGGAGAAAGAATGCTTGGAAACAGTTTGAAAAGGTGAGCAGTTAAGGGGATTTCCAACTTTACACAGATCATTTCAGGCCACCTAAAACCACTACCTGCCCTGAACAATGGTATGGACGGACATTTTGTTCCACCACATTCCCAAATATGTATAAACCTGGGACTTGTAGAAAATATCAAATGAGCTAATACAATACAGAAATAAACATCAACATTAAATATGCCAGAAGATGGCTGTGGGGAGGCAAGTCCCAGTTCCATTCTACTTAGCTTGCTTGCTTGAGTAATTCAGAACCTTTTTGCTCTAGAAGTATATTTTGGTAGTGTCTTTGGTAAAATATTTTATCTGGAAGTGAGCTGATGGCCCAGGTATGTAACATAGGGATGGATGTGGATTTTGGTCCTCTGTACTATGCATATAATCTACGAAGAAGTCTTGGTATTTGCGTGCCACTGGGGAAAAAATGTAACCTGTGCCCTTCATGCTTCATTACCCAATAATTCAGTAAGCTATTTTAATACATCTAAGTGAATATGGATGGATACAATTTGCACAATTACACAGGTTTTTCATTGGATAAGAGTTTTCAAGGCTGCCTCTTTTAATCTGCCTGCTGCCACCGTTAGTTTTTTAAAGGCACATAGTAAAAAGGAAACAAAATGAGATGTACTACTGAGATCTCTGCATACCTTTGCCTGTGGACTTAGCTAGTTTCATGATCAGTTTTACAATCTTGAGTAATTAAAATATGGAATTCACTTTCAGAGGATGTAGTGATGGCCACAAGTACAGAGACTTTTAAAGGGGATTAGACAAATTCACGGAGGATAGATTCATCAGTGGCTACTAGCCATGGAGATGAAAAGGAAGCTCCATGTTCAGAAGCACAAAACCTCTGAATACCTGTGCTACAAGAGAATGCTGGAGGAAGGCCTTGGCTAGTTGTTGAACCTGCACAGTAACTGGTTGGCCACTGTGTGAGACAGGATATTAGACTAGATGGACCACTGGTCTGATTCAGCAGGGCTCTTCTTGTGTTCCTATGTTTTCAAATAGCTGCAAAAATCAACAGATTGAACCTGGATCTTTATGCAGATGATGATGAAGAAGACCTGGTTTTATACCTCTTCCTTCACTACCTGAAGGAGTCCTTGAGTGGCTTACAATCATCTTCCCTTCCTTTCCTAACAGACCCCCTGTGAGGTAGGTGGGGCTGAGGGAGCTCTGAGAGTAGGGATGCCAGTTCCCAGGTGGGGGCAGGGGAGCCCCCGATTTTGGAGGTTCCTGCATGCCGCTGGCCAGTGGAGGAAGCCCCACGCCCAAGCCCCACCTCCAACAGTGGTCACCCATGGCCATCCCTCTCCCTCCCTTCCTGCAAGATTTAAAGAGCCCTCCAGCTGATCAGAGGGATCGCGAGGCTGCCAATCGGCTGGGGGCCCCTTTAAATCTGGCAGGAGGGAAGGGAGAGGGGCGGCTGCTAGCCACACACCTACACTCCAAGTGGCAAAGTTGCCACTTGGGATTCAGGTGCATGGGCCCCCCGCTCCTCAAAAAGCATTTAAAGGATCCCTTTAAACGCTTTTGGAGAGTGGGGCCAGCGCCTAAATTTCAAGCTGTGGATTTGCCGCTTGGGATTCAGGTGCATCCCAATGTGATGACATCACTTCTTAGTGACATCATCACATTGGGGACATCCCCACCCCCTCCAGAAATGCCTTCCAAAGTCCCCTGCTGGGAAGGAAGCCGGACCGAGCAGCCCTATCTGAGAGAACTGTGACTGACCCAAGGTCACCCAGCAGGCTGCATGTGGGAAGTGGGGAATCAAACCCTGTTTTCCAGATTAGAGTCCACCACTCTTAACCACTATATCACAACAATACACTTCAAGCTGAATCATGGCTCTCTCTTTGAATGGTGAAAATACTTGTTCACATGATTTGTTCTGTTCTGTGCACAGCTCTGCTACATGATGTTTGGGATCTGGATACCTGAGATTCTTTAATTGGATATGGTAGAGATTGGATATGGTAGAGTTTGGCTCTAGGACTAACTTCAGGAATGAGATTGGATATGGTAGAGATTGGCTCTAGGACTAACTTCAGGAATGAGTCATGTAGTTGTTTTCTGAGAAGAAAATAGCTATTGTTATTGAACTCTGCTGAGTGGAGAGGATTCATTGTGGCTGTCAGAGGGCACTAGGAGACAGGGACAGAGATGAAAGGGCTGCTTCTGTAGCACAGTGTAGTCACTTGGCTCCTGACCGAATAGCAGCACTCAGCAATTTATGTATATATGTTCAAGTGAGAACCCACAAGGACTTGTGGGAAGCATTTCATTTCCCCCTCCCCGACTATTTCCTCTTTCCACCCAACAGCCATTTGCCTCTCTGTCTTAAGCTTTCCCAGCCCCCCCTCCCCATAAGCATCTACCTAGGAAATATGGCCCAGTTGTGTTTTGCTGGCCGCTGGGCCAGGCCTACTTGCATAGTAGGGGACCCTCAAGGATTAGTGGGGTGGCACCTCCCTTGCTCCTGTATTGCCTCCCCACATTATTTTCTCTTTCCTTCCTCCTAATATCTTCTCTTTCCCTGCCTCATTCTCTCCTTCTCAGCCATTTACCAACCTACTTTTTATTTGCCTCTCATCTTCAGCTGTATTTATTATTTATTTACTTCATTTATACCCTGCTTTTCTCCATAGTGGGAACCAAAGCAGCTTATATTATTCTCCTCCTTTCCTTTTTATCCTCACAACAACCCTGTGAGTTAGTTTAGGTTGAAAGTATGTGACTGGCCCAAAATCACTCAGTGAGCTTCCACAGCCAGATGGGGATTAGAAACTGGGTCTCCCAGACCCTATTCTGAAGCTCTAACTATTACACCATCCTGGCTTTCGTAAGGCAGCTGCTGTTGAACAGTTCCAAGCATCTAGGCCTAGCTGAGTCATGCAAGTCAGGTTGTGTCATAAGAAAACAAGGGAAGCCAATGTTGGATCAGACCAATAGTGCATCTAGTCCAACACTCTGTCACACAGTGGCCAAAAATACCAGGTCCAGCAGTGGGGCCACAACACTAGAAGCCCTCCCATTGCTGCCCCCCACCCCCCAGCACCAAGAATACAGAGCATCACTTGCCTCAGACTGAGAGTTCCCATCTATACCTTGTGGCTAATAGCCACTGATGGACCTGTACTCCATATGTTTATCTAATTCCCTCTTGAAGCCATCCATGCTTGTAGCTGCTACCACCTCCTGTGGCAGTGAATTCCATGTGTTAATCATTCTTTGGGTGAAAAAGTACTTCCTTTCATCCATTCTGACCCAACTGCTCAGCAATTTCACTGAGTGCCCATGAGTTCTTGTATTGTAAGAAAGTAGGGCTGCCAAGTCCCCTGGTAGGGCGGGGGAAACACCGATTTTTAAAGCTTTCCCCCGCTTTTTCAAAATTGGCCACCGGGGGAGGCAATGACTGCCAGCAGGGAAACGTCGGAGCCTGCCCTGGCCTCTTAAAAGGGAAATGTCTGCAGAGAGCCTGCCCTGCAGTAAAAAGCCTCAACAGACATTTCCCCTTTAAGAGAGAGCAAGAGAGCCCCGCCTAGAGAGGCTCTTTCTGCTGAAGGGTGTGCTTTTGCATGTGGCATGCTGCTGGAGTAAGCTGCTGGGGTAAGCTGCTGGGTAAGCTGCTGGGGTCTGCCAGCTCTTTTCCTTCTCTCTCTCTCCCCCTTTCTTTCTTTTTTCTGTCTGTCTGTCTGTCTGTCTGTCTCTCTCTCTGTCCCCATCCAGCAGAGATCTATCAGTGGCTATTATTAGCCACAAGGTCTAAATGGAACCCTTTGTCTGGGGCAGTGATGCTCTGCATTCTTGGTGTTTGGGGGGGCAACAGTTGGAGGGCTTCTGGAGTTCTGGCCCTGCTGCTGGACCTCCTGAGGGCACCTGGTATTTTTGGCCACTGTGTGACACAGAGTGTTGTACTGGATGGGCTGTTGGCCCGATCCACTGTGGCTTCTCTCCTGTTCTTATGATATGAAAATCATATTTAGCACTTGTGTAGTACTTAGTGCTTCATATTCTGCCGAGATGAGGAAGGATTCAGTAGGGACATTGCTCAGTGATAGAGCACCTGCTTGACATGCAGGAGGTATCAGCCTCTTCAGCTAAAAAAGGTTCAGGTCATAGGTGACATTAAAGATCTCAGCCTGAGACCCTGGAGAGCCACTACCAGTCTGAGTAGTCAGTACTGACCTTGATGGACCAGTGGCCTGATTCAGTATTAAATAAAATGATTCCATGGCACTGCAGGGTTTTGAGCTAGGCTCTCCCAGATCCCAGCCAAACAAACTGACTGCTACATAACACTGACTCTTGTTCAGCAACAAAAAACAGTGGCATAAAAGTCACAGTCTGGGTAATGCTGCTTGCAAGCCTATAAAGCTCAAGGCAGCAGCAGAAGCTCAGTATTAGGAAACTTCATGAGTTCATGTGTCAGCATGTGGAAGCAACATCAGAGGATGTGACATCACAAAATGATGTCACTTCCTTTCTCCTGGCTCCACCCCCAAAGTCTCCTGGCTCCACCCCCAAAGTCCTCAGATATTTCCCAAGTTGGACTTGGCAGCCCTATGAGAAAGGGAGACAAGTACTTCTTTCTCTACCTGCTCAAGTCACCTTATTGTTGCTTCCAGACATAGAGATCTCCTGGTAATACAACTGAATTCCAGTTGACAGAGATCTGTCCCCCCCCTCCCCAGGATAAAATGGCTACCTTAGATGGTGAACTCTGTGGCATTATATCCAGCTAAGGGCTCTCCTCTCTCCAAATTCCACCACAAAATCTCCAGGAATTTCCCAACCTGGAAATGGCAACCCTAGGCCTGGCCCCAGTGAGTCTTCCCTCAAAGCCAAAAACAGCTCTGGAAAACACCCTATCCTCTCCCACTACCTTTTACCATCAGAACCAAGCCTGGAATGCTGTAGTTGCCTAGCAACAGCCACTAAGGGAATTCACTGCTTAAAGCTACAGGTGCTCTTTTTATCAACCCTCTCAATTTTTTAAAAAAAGGTTTCAGATTTTTCTGCAAACCTGGGGCATTTTTCAGGTTTATAGAAAAATCTGTTCACAAATTAAATCACCAGATTTAAGTATTCTCAGATTTGGCTGACTTCGCTGCTAGAATATACAAGAAGGAGGACCCGTGATACTTGTGGGGGGGGGGAGTATTCCCCACAGTTTCCAGCCTGCAGAAGCAGGAGGAGCTCCACAGGAGGAAGAAGCAGCACCAGGTAAGCCTTCTTCCTCCTCTCCCCCCTCCCTGAGGCTGTGCAGCTCACCTGTCCAGCGAGCCTTCTCCCCACCCTCACCCTTCCCTCCTGGACAACAGTGGTGGTGGTGGAGCCCACCACGCACTGAGCCTGCTCCCCTCCCTCCCCAACATTGGCAGCGGGGGCCCCACCGTGCACCAACTGCTCTCGTCCCTCCCCCTCCCTCCCAAACAGCAGTGGGGGTGGTGGGGATGCTGCCACATGCCAAGCCTGCTCCCCTCCCTCCCCCTCCCTCCTCTCAAACAGCGGCGGCAGCAGGGGGCCCACTGCACGCTGAGCCTGCTTCCCTCCCTCCCCCTCGCTCCCAGACAATGGGGTGGCCTTCTCCCCTCCCCTCCTTGATAGCAGCAGCGGTGGCAAGGCCCGCCACATGCTGAGCCCCCCCCCCCCCCCAATGGCCAAAGCATTCTCTGCACAAGCAGGGAACGCTTTTACTTTTGGGGGGATTTAAATATTCCCCAAAAAGTTTTTTTTAACTTTTAGCATCTTTCTGCACATGTGGAGACTCCTCCACGTGTGTAGGAAAATCTCCCTGCCCCCTCCCAAGTACCCCCCCACGCAGATTTAGATATCTGCACAGAGGGGGCCACTTGGGAATTAGATTATAGAAAATATATGTATTTATTTATTTATTTAGAACATTTTTATGCCACCTCTCCAGGAACCTGCCCAAGACAGTTTACAAAATAAAATAATAAAAACAAACATTAGAAGATATTAAACAAAATCCAGAATTACAAGAATAAAAAGCAGTATTCCATATGGTGCTATGTCACTGCTGCTAAAACCCCGGAAGTGATATTAGATTGTTCTACAAATTGACAGAAACTCTATGGTTTCTCATGATTACTAGAGCTACCCTATGTCACTCCCATGTTTTTAACTGGAAGTGAAGTAGCACTGCAGCCAGTGTCATGGGTCACCCATGCCACTGCCCACAACCCTCCCACCCCAAGCCTATCTGGGCTTTAAACATCACTTTGAATTGAGCCCCAAAATGAATGTGCAATGGATAGAAAAATAATTCCTTATGTTTATCTCAGGGTAAAAGGGCTCCAGGCTGAGAAGGAGAAAAGGCACCATCACCTTGCTTCTTAAGTTTTTCATGACCTCCTCATCCTGGCCAACAAAAATGAGAGATCAACTTAAATATCAGCATTCTTATATCTTTGCACTATGCAAAATTAATCTCTTTTCTTATGTGTGGGTGTCGGCATATGGAGACCAAATATGCAGGCAAGGTAGCAGATGAGTCAGATAGATCATGGGGATCTAGGTGACACTAGATAGGTCACCTGACAGCCAGATTGCATCAGCCAGAGGAGGTGCAAGATGAATCAGCACTTCTTGCTGATTGGCTGTATGACAGCATATAATGAACTCTGTATATGCCTGAGTGTGCCAGTCTTGGTATCCCCTTGCCTTGCGAAGCACATTGTCCGACTGTCTGGCGAGTGCCCTATAAGACTGTGTATATAGCTGTAAATAAATCTTTGTATATACTCTACTTCACCACGGCGTTCTGGACATTCTGTATATATACACCATCCTATCTGCGCCAACAGTGGGAAGCATCTCAACAATAATAAAGGTGTTAGCGTGTTCATCTCACTACTTCTTTAAATACCCATTGTATACTTGTCCTGCCAGTGACTAATTTCCAGATTATTAAGACGGAAGCTAATAATCCACAAGTATAATTACAAATGGATAATTCATTGAAACAGTTGACCCAGAGAATAGATTCCCCCCCCCCCGATAAATTCATTTACTTATCATTTTGAACCTGCCAAATACATTGCAGTTGTAACAACTGCAGTTGTTACTTTGATAAATTGCCAAAGATTTCTCAGTCCACATTGAACAAAAAATTAATGGTAAGCAAAATTAATAAAGCAATTTCTTTTCAATTTCTTGCCAGATGTTTGAAATATTTCATGCCTGAGTGAAGGTTTGTATATGATCTCAGGGTATAACTTGCAGGCTTACAGATTCACTCAGCTGTCAGACTGAACTTATTGATAATGTTCAATCCACAGACAGGATATCATAAGTATAATTTATATTTTTTTGCTGAACCTATTTTTTCAAGCAACGTATACAACATCAAACAGAATGAAGATAATTTCCTATGCCAGCTCAAACGATCAAATCTGTTCAGATAGTTATTTCTGGTAAAAGCATATAAACTCTGATAAGCTGCCAAAATTAAAGTGCTTGGAAACCAGTAAGGTAAGGTAAGGTTTCCCTAGCTCGGAAGCCAGTCGAATACGACTCTAGGGATGTGGTGCTCATCTCCATTTCCAAGCTGAAGAGCCAGCGCTGTCCAAAGACATTTCTGTGGTCATGTGGCTGGCATGACAAGATGCTGAGGCATATGGAATGCTGTTACCTTCCCACTGAAGCAGTACTTATTTATCTACTTGCAATTTCTTGCTTTTGCACTGCTAGGTTGGCAGGAGCTGGGACCAGAGACGGGAGCTCACTCCATCATGCAGCACTCGGGTCTTGAACTGCTGAACTACCGGTCTGCAGTTCAGTGTCTTAACTAATTGAGCCACTGCAGCCCAGTGAAACTACTAACTAAATGAAACTACTGACTAGAAGGGTTGCCTTTGTCTGCAGTATTGTCTACTGTGTCCTACACATGAGATCAAAGATGAGAACTTTGTGTAGACAGTGCCATCCTTCTACCAGCTTCTTGACAAAACCTGCTGGAGTAGTCAGCAGATTTATACAAATTTATACAAATACACTGATTGTTTTAAGAACCCATTTAATGTCAGTTCTTTCCACACTTCTTGCTGTGTGACCCTATGCAGCATTGTTCCAGTTTAAGCCCACTGAAATAAATGGGTTTAGACTGGAATAAATATGCATAGGACTGCGCTGTTACCCTCTAGCCATTTGCCATCCAGACATGAACATCATTTTCTTGCTTCCTTAAACCACTGCACTCAGCCTTGCTTTCTGTGATTCTATTCAGAGCTCCTTAGGGCCTTTCTTTGCTGAGATTACCTTCCAGCCATGCTTGTTCTTGGTCAGCTCTATGTGCCTATTCTGTCATGCCTTTGCCTTACATTATTCACTAGAGACTGAGTCTTAGCCTTCAATCATCACATCAACAAAAATTCATAAAGGCATTTGCTTTCTTCATATATTCCAATTCCATTGCTCCTTAACACTCAGCCAAACTATGCATAATGTCTTCTTTCCCGCTGATTTGTTGTGCTACCTGCTTTTAATTGTTTTAATTATTTATTATTATAACTGTTTTAGTGGTTTTGTAATATTAGTATTATGATTGCCCTGAGCCAGCTTGAGGGAAGGGCGGAATATAAATAGAAATAAATAAATACATACATAAATTCAAACAAGCTTGGATCAGTCACAGCAGGGCTGTTAGACAATAGCCACCTGTGACTCACATACCGCTTCTGATATGAGCCCTCAACACCAGCCTAGGTCCACTCAAAGCAGACTCACTAACCGAGGGATCCAAGCAGCCATTGGGAGCCCTTCAACTGGTGCAGGGCAGTGATACAAAAGGCAACATCTGGAGCTTGCATCTGTTGTCCCTTCCTATACCAGTACTATGGGTGCCAACAATCCAAGGAAGTCTGCAGAGGTTTTTCCTCGGCAAAGCACCTTGAGCCTGCTGAGGCAGCTTGGGTAGAATCACGCACTACCTCTCATAGGATCTGCCCAAGATGGGCTGCAAAGGAGATTTTGCTGCTCTGTGCTTGGAACCCTGCTCAGGCAGCAATAAAGAAAGTGCACATGTTTTCTCCCTTTGCTGCAGCTGGGGCTCCAAGGCACCTCCTTTGCAGCCTGATTTGGATCCTACTCAGGAAGATGTAAGGAATATGCTTATCCAAAAGTAGGCTGTGCTCTTTCCATGCCAGGTGTGGTGATCTGCAGCCAAGGGTACATGGGTTATTAGTAATAGTTCTAGAGTCGTGGATTTAGCTGTCAGAAGATTTGCAGAAGGCATCTTCCTTGTTTTCATTTTGCAGGGTTTGTAAAATTGTTCTTTTACTCATGCTAAGTAATATTCTTCTACTTAATTGTCAGTTTTATTGGGCACCTGCATTTTTTGTCAGTTGTTCTAAGACGGTATTTTAATACTGTTGAATTTCTGATGGACTGTAAGCAGTCTTGAAGCTAGGACACGGCAGTTTCCAAACTGTTAAATACGTACATAAATATCTCCATATGAACAACCTGAAGGAAATTTTATTAACCAGCAGCACTCACCTGAGAATGTATTGTACTGTACAAAGGATATGGTATCAAGAAATAACAGTAAAGAATATTAAGAACCTATTGGATATGTTCCATTTTTTAGTTCCTTTTTTTTTCTGGGCCGATACACCACGTCAGATTGTGCAGCAGATTTGCCAGAAAAGGGCAGATATTTGCATGACTGCCAGAATATTTACATCAGAATTCAGAACTGATAGAACCTACATACAAATTAGTGGGAAGTGCAATATTTACTCACTGCCAGCTAGTTTTTTTTCCTTTACATAACCTAAGGAAGAAACCCATGAAACCTTGAAGGTACCAGCTGAAGACCTACAGTAATAAGGCACTGGAATTCTGTTGAATTATGAAATCTATTAAAGTGTAAAAGAAAGACAAAGTTTACCTTGCAGGTTAATTGATTAGCTGATGAGTACAGTGAAACAGAAGATGTGTATTCCAAGTTGATTTAAACCTGAAGTCTGGCAGGGTTCATCAGGAATGATGTTAGCCTCAGGAATCTATTTAGACTTAGAATAAGCAGGCAAAATTATTAGAACTGGCAGTTTGCCAATGACAGGCATGTATTTAACATGAGGCATCAAGAACTAGAAGTATAATATTCCTATTCTTGAAAGTGTAATTGGGTTTCATTTCAAAGTTGCTCTTTCAAACACTTGATTTGTTGGTATAATCTTCTCTAGCACTGGAATCACATTGCTGTCTGTGGCAGAAGCTGATGATTAAACAGCCTGTTTAAATACACACAACTGGGTGGAGGTTGCAACATAATATCCCCATTTTAACCATTTTGTTATCCTTAAGATCCCTTGATGGATTTGGTCTTGTGATGACTGAAAGCAATACTTTAGGAAATGTTCAAGTTAAAATACTGACGAGGAAGACCAACATCAACGCAGATGCATTCTGACCAGTATAACAGAATAAAACCATGCCAGAGCTGATTCATAGGAATATATACGCCACAATGAGTTTTTGGTGTACATGCCATGAGAAAAAATTAATATAAAACTCCAAAATTGTTCCACAGTTGTTTAGATCCCTTCCAGTCTGGTTTCAGGCCTTGTTGTGGGACTGAAACAGCCTTGGTCACTCTGGTGGATGACTTGTGTTAGGAGATGGACAGAGAGGCTGAGACTGGTATCCTTCTCATCTTCCTATCTGAACTGGGATTGGGAGACACCATTATGTGGTGGTTCCAGTCTTATCTGGAAGGTAGGTTTCAGAAGGTGGAGCTGGGGGATTGCTGTTCAACCTGATGGCCTTTGGTTTATGGGGTTCCACGAGGACCCCATCTTGTCCCCTATGCTCCCCTATGCTCTTTAACCTCTACATGAAACCACTGGAGATTTGGACTAGGCTGTCACCAATATGCATATGACACTCAGCTCTATCTCGCACTTCTAGCTGATCCCATGAAGGCTGTAGAAACCCTGAACCAGTGCCTGGAGGCAGTTCTAAAAAGTATGAAGGCTAATAAACTGGTGAGTGGAGGTCTGACCTGGGATTTAAGATGTCAACCATTCTGGATGGGTTTGCACTCTTCTTGAAGGAACATGTCTGTAGTCTGGGGATGCTCTTGGACCCAGGCTGGAAAAGCAGGTGGCAATTATTGCCAAGAGCTTTGATGGGTTCGCCAGCTGTGGCCTTTCCTGAAGAGAAAAAAAAATCTGACCACTGTGGTACATGCCCTGGTTACATATAGAATAGATTACTGCAGTGGGCTCTGCATGAGACTGTCCATGAAACTTCAATTGCTACAGAACTCTGCAGCCAGGATGTTGACCGGAGTGGGACGTAGAGATCATGTTACTCCATTCTTGGCTCCCAATGTGTTTCCAGGCACAATCCTGACCTTCAAAGCCCTATATCAGGGGTGTCAAACCTACCACCTGTGGGCCAGAACCGGCCCGCCCAGGGCTTTAATCCAGCCCATGGCTCTCTTCTCCACCCCTCCCCCTCCTGTCCTCACCCTTCCAAGGGAGACTGGGGCCGCTGAATTTCCCAGTTGGCTGGGCCTGTTTCTCCTACAGCAGGAAGCTTCCCTGGGCTAAAGCACAAAAACAGTTGCAAAGAAAATGCAGAATGGATTTTCCTTTAGGTCTCTGGGCTTAGATAGGCTTCCCTGGGACTGGAATAACAACCCCAGAGTGGAATGATGATCCCTGAGAGTAACAGCTGCATTCTGGAAATGGAATTCCACACTGGGGGCTGTCATTCCAGTCCCAGAATAGTCTATCTGGGCCCAGAAGCCTTAATGGAGAATCCATTCTGCATTTGCAACTTTTTTTGAGTTGCAATGTATTTCAATGCAGTAGAGCTCAATTAGGTCACATCTACATCTGACTTTCCTGCTGGAATCATTTTAGTTTCAAAAAAACCCACAAAACTATCTATACCTGTTTCTAGTTTCAAACCACACTTGTTCTAGTTTAAAAATTAAAATCTAGTTTAAAAATTAAAAAAAATAAAACTTTGCATTAGTTAATTGTCTTATTATGGTCAAGCTAGCATTACACTGCTTTAAACAGATCCTGTAGCTTAGTGCTCTTCAGACCCAGGGAGTGAAATTTGAAACCAGTGTGAAATGAGTGTAGGAAAAGACAGCAGTCAAACTACTTCAGAGGGGAGGTGTACCTTTGGCCTTAGTTTCAGTTTCCAGAAGTTGTATGCCAGATGAAGTTGTCTCCTTGCAAATAAAGTCAGGGATCTTTTTGGGCTGGAATGCACTGGAATGGTGTTCCAGCTGGCTTCCGAGCCCGCCCTGCCCCTCCCCACTGGCAGGAAAGGGCCTCGTGCACCAGATCTCCATGCGGACATCAGGCATAACATCTGGCCTCCCGGCTCTTTGTACTTAAAAGAAACATTCCCTTTAAGTGCAAAGAGCTGGTGGAAAGGGACCCCACACACTGGGTCTCCATGCGGAGATCAAGTGTGATGCCTGACCTCTCCATCCAGCTTGCCACCGCCCTGTCACAGTTCACCATGCCTACGCTCTCCCTGCTCCTGGTAAGTGTTTCCCCCCATATCTTTCCCCTCTCTTTCTTTCTCTCTTTCTTTCCCCACCTCTCTCTCTCTCTCTCTTCCTTCCTTCCCTCCTCTCTTTCCCTCCCTCCCTCCCTCTTTCTTTTTCTTTCTTTTTCCCCTCCCTCCCTCTCCCTCTCTCTCCCTCCCTCCCTCCTGCCCTCTTTCTTTCTTTCTTTCTTTCTTTCTTTCTTTCTTTCTTTCTTTCTTTCTTTCTTTCTTTCTTTCTTTCTTTCTTTCTTTCTTTCTTTTTCTTTTTTAGTAAGGCTTTTTGGTTGGAAAGTGGCTGTTCCACCATGGGAATCACCACTGGAAGAATGGCTAACCTCCCTGAGATAGAGGCCTCATGCCAAACATGAAAGCAAATGTGTCTCTTTTGGATGGTACTTGTGAATGGGGTTCTCTGTGAGCTGTGGAGTGAGCACCACTGATCTAAATCTAAATGCACTTAGTGTGTTATGTTCTGTAATCGGAACTATTCAAATAAGCAACTGTCTTGCAGCCAGAGGTGTTTGATCACTCACTGGTTCTGTTCACAGCTGGTTCGCAAGTGGTGATCACCACAGTGGAATATCATGCAAGATTATGCATACATGAACACATTTCCCACAGCTTCCCCCATCCTCCATCACCTTCCCATCTGCTGTTGGTTATATTTAATATTTCCCAGCTAGCAACTTACAAAGGTGAAATATGTTTATTTACGGTATATTCCACTTTGCTCACTGAGACTCAAGGTGGATTACACAGTGTAAATCAATGCAGTCAACAGGATGAAACATCTAATATGCAATGTAATGGGATTAGGATTACATAAATCTAAAACAAAGTATGAAGTATTAGACATGATACGTTAAACAATGAAGAAAATGATTTTATGCAAGAATAAAACAATACAGTTAGAGAAGATAATACATACAGCAAACAGATAATATTTATTTATTTCATTAGATTTCTTGACTGCCCTTCCCCGCTTACAATTTTTGCTCACAAGACTCCACAGTTTAGAGGGAATGTTGGGCAGCTATTGACCTGCCTTTACAATATATTAAAACATTACTGAAATAATGTATAGGAGGACTTTGGTCCTGAGAATCAAAATTGCACTGAACTAGAAAAGTTTTATTCTTGAAGTTTTACACTGTAATCCTAAACACAGTCACATCCTCAGTGATGCAGAAGGGTGTAACTCTATCTAGGATTGCATGGTTGATAGCTTTGTGGAGAGACTGGTGAAGGGTAGGGAAACGCGTGACTGGAACTTGCGACCCGAGCCTAGGCAGTGTGTCTTGTTGGGAATGGCTTGCAAATATATGTGTGTCTAAAGTCTGTATTAAAGTCATTTGGTACTAACTGCCATGCAAGAGAAAACAACTGAAAAAGTAGCTTCATTGTTGTGTGTGTTGGCAAAACACTTGACTGTTACATGGGGGACTTTGGGGGACATCTGCAGAGAAACAGAGTTGTAACTAAAAATGAGCATGTTCAGCAGCACTTTGGAGACTGCCTGTTTGTGAAATTTAAAAAGTGGGCAGAATTTCTGAAGAAGATGATTGTCCCTCTTCTCCTGCCCCTGGGCTGACATCTGCCTTTAATGGGTCAGCAAAGTTGATGTTCTTAAACTTCCTAATAAGAGAGATTTCTGCTTCTGAGGAGTTGACTTCCAATGATTGCTGATCTTGTGATGGTTGTGATACTTTGATGTGGTAAAGCCCACCTGTTCACGGGATCATTTTACCTGTGGGACAGACTCTGCATGGTAACCACTCCACTGGTACATAATTGCTTGTAAAAAAATATTATAGTGTAATAATTCAGGTGGGTAGCCGTGTTGGTCTGAAGCAGCAGAACAAAGTTGGAGTCCAAAGTTTCATCCAAGGTATAAGCTTTTGAGTGCATGCATACTTCTTCCATCTGAAGAAGTGTGGGTGGCTCATGAAATCTTATACCTTGAATAAAATTTTGTACCTTGAATAAAATATTCCACAAACTTCTCCCATCCAGTGCATCCACAAACCTAGGGCTGTTATGCCAGTGAACTAGGGTTGCCAACTCCAGGTTGAGGAAATCCCTGGAGATTTGGGAGTGGAGCCTGAGGAGGGTGGGGTTTGGGGGAAGGAGGGACGTAAGCAAGGCATAATGCCATGGACTCCACTTTCCAAAGCAGCCATTGACCTGATCTCTGTAGTTTGGAGCTCAGTTGTAATTCCAGGAGATCTCCAGACCCCACCTGTAGGTTGGCAATCCAAAAAAATCATATTCAGCATACTGGTTCTGCAGGAAGGCAAGCTGATTTCCATGGGAACCTAACCTTTAGGAATTGATTCCAATCCAGTGTGGGAAGAATTGTTGGATATAAGTTACTGGTTCAGGCAAGATTTTGTATAGATGGGACAGAAAATAATGTTTTTATTGGTTTTGTCAAAACAGTTTTGACAACAAACAAGGTAAACAGAATAAGAAGCAAAACGTGGGTGTGGGTGGATGATCACACTTCTGGTAACATGGTGTGTGGCCTAATATACTAATGAGCTGCACTGTCAGGGATGTGACCTAATATGCTAATAGTCTGCATTGTCAGGGTGTGGCCTAATATGCTAATGAGTTCCTGCTGGGCTTTTTCTACAAGAACAGCCCTCAATAAAGAGCTGATATTTTGAGCCAGCTTGTCTCTGCTGAATGGACCTGAGAACGAGTTCCTCAGTGAGTACTCTAACCTGGCAACCCACAGCCTAAGGGGGACATTATACTGGAGAGCCATTGCCACTCTGAGTAGACCAGGTGGTGGGGGGGGGGGGGGGGAGAGCTTGCAATGCCCAGCCATTTCATGTTTTTCTAGGCTCAGAGCATGTTACATTTTTAGTTTTGATTTTTAGTTTCTGCAGTGATTCTTGTGCTTTTTCTTGATGTTTTATTTTTTATTTGAAATTGCATTGCCAAATCCAACTATCCCCCCCCACCTTTCCATTTTAGGTAGGCATCTTTTAAGGGCAGGGGGAAGGTTGGGGAGATGTCAGTTATCAAAGGCTGTTAAATAAACAAAATATGGCAAGAGTGTTACTGTTTTAAGCATGTTTGTATTTTAAGTTTAAAAAACTCTTGAATAGTGTTTTTCGGTGTCCTTTATAAAGTTAATATCCTTGCTAGCTGGCATTACATTTTATAACACACATGGCCTGGCCTGTCAAAGTCCCATATATGTCAGATCCAGCCCTCGTAACAAATGAGTTTGACACCCCCGCCCTATATGGTTTGAGGCCAACATACCTGAATTGCTGTCTAATTCTTTATGAACCTGCCTATTACAGTCATCTTCAGAGGCCCTGGTGCTCCCCCACCTTCTGAGATTAGGCAGGAGGCAACACAGGAGAGGGCCTTTTCAGTCATGGCACCAAAGCTCTGGAACTCTCTCGCCAAGGAGGCTTGTCCCCTTCTGTTGTTGTATTCCGCCAGCAGACGTATTCATGTTTTGTATGTATTTTAACTGTTTTGCATGTATTTTAATTCTGTTTTTAACTCTTTTTAAAGTTGTTTTAACTTTATATATTTTGTATATTTTATTATAATGGTTTCATAATGTAATTTAATCATGTATCTTTTATTGAACAACAGGAAGGGCGGGATAGAAATCTAAATAATAAATAAATAAATAAAATTGTTAACCTCCTTGGTGGCCCTTGTATGGGCCAAAAAGGCAGGATACCATTTTAAATAAATAAATGAATGAATGAATGAATGGGAAGTGATCTGTAAACACAGCATTCATGCATATTTCACAGTTGTGGTATCAGATAACACTTCAACATGCCCTAAAATAGAGAATAAATGAGTAGATACAAGAACTCCCAAGCATTCATTTGGCAAGTTTCAGTTCTTTCATTTATGAAATGCCATTTTAGATCTACCTTAGTGGACAAAGTAAGACGAAATGTATCCTAAGTGTTGGTGGCATACCAGGGAGGAGGAGGGCCCAATCCTTGATGCTGAGCTGCATCCTAATTCTGGACTTTATCTACCATCTCACTCCATTAAGCTGTGATAGTAGATTCACAAGAAGGACTACCTGTCTGGTACTATTGTTCATGGAGGAGACTAAAGAAGGTGAGAAAACAGCTGGCTGGAGCCTGTCATCTGATATTCTGTGGAGCTTCATTTCCCTAGTGATCACTTCCTGCCTCAGGTCCTAACTAGATGTTATGCATAATGCAAGTCTAGGAATGTGGAGACTGACAGCAGCTACATGGGAACTGCAGTACCACATGGAGCTTGATCCTGATCAGTTCTGAGATGCCACAGGAAGAAGGACTTTAGCCCACACTTTGGTCTCACACTATTTCTTTGATCTAAAATGGCTGCAGGGAGTGTTATTTGTCCTGTTGGGGAGTTGGGTAAGTAACAAATCTGGTGATCCCATCGAGAGGTTAGTTCATTAGTGAGACAAACAGCCCTATCTCCTTGTGAACACCAAAAATAAGTAGCTCTTGCAGCTGCAGCTGAAGACAATTGACCTGTTCCCTCCATTGAAAAGTTACAAATAAAACAAGGAATGGATCTTGGTCAGCTGGAGATCAGTTGTAATAGCTGGGACATTTTCTGTAGGGGAAATAATGTGTTGTGGCTGCGGAACACGGTAACTGGCAACTCCAGTGACTGTTGAAGGGAAGATTGAGAGATGTATTTTACCTCAGAACACATTCAATGACTCCCAACAGTACCAGCAAACTGTTTACAATGTTAGAGGCAAAGGCCAATCAGGCCGCATATGCAAACAACCTCTGTGTTCCAACTGGCTATGAAGGAGAGAGGAGCAGCAAACTGTTTAGAATGTTGGAGGTGGGACTCAGGCAACACAGCCAGTGGATAGGGACAGCTTGAGGGATACATCATGGAACCAACAGATTTAGGAGCGTGTGGAATGTTCAGGAGAGTCCACGAGCAAAACACAGTTATTATACCTGGGATTGTGTATGTTTTCTGTGAAATTGCTTTTCATATACCTTGCAGATATTATTTATAAAATTAATTCTTTATTTCAGAAAATTATATGGGGGTACCTTACCACCTTGGATTTCTTTAAGTGGGATGGAATTTTCATTTAATGAAGGAGGATTTCATTTTCCTGATCTTAGTTCATATCATCAGACACAGGGGTCATTTGGGGCTGGAGCCAGGTGGAGCGGAGTTCTGCCAGCCCAGGAGTGGGCACTAGGGCAGCCACAGGCCGAATCAGATTCTCTGATCTGATTCGGCCCTCTGCTGAATTGCTGCTGAAATTCGGTGGTGGCTTAAAAAGTGGCTGGAGGGGAGGGAGTTTGAGGGAGAGACTCCAACCTTACAGGGTAGCTGCTGGAGCCTCTCCCCCAAAAACCCACCAAGTTTCAAGAAGATTGGACTAGGGGGTCCAATTCTACAGGCCCCCAAACAGGTTGCCCACATTCCCTCCATTGTTCTCTATGGTGGGAAAAAAGTAACTTTTTTTCCCACCATAGAGAACAATGGAGAGAATGGGGCAATCTGTTTGGGGGCCCTTAGAATTGGACCCTGTGGGTCCAATCTTCTTGAAACTTGGTGGAGGCCCCAGCAGCTACCCTGCAAGTTTGGAGTCTCTCCCTCAAACCCCCTCTCCTCCAGCCCCTCATATACCCTATGAGTTTTTGCCATTGACTTCAATGGCCTATAGGGTATAATGGGGCTGAAACTGACATCCGGCCGGTGATGTCAGGGGGCATGGCATATGCTAGTGAGTTATGCTAATGAGCTCCTGCACCTCTTTTTCTACGAAATGACCGCTGATCAGACATATCTGTTAACTTGTACTAATTATTGGGATTGCTCTTCTCAGATGGACTATCTATCTCGGGCTATTTTAGAGGCTTCTTGGCTGTTGCCCCTCTTCAAATGGAATACATTAGAACATATTTATGATTATGTTCCTCCTGCAGTTTCTGCAGTTAGAGAATTATGGTGTGCAATGTCACAGTAATATCAATTTGACCAATTTTCACATGCTAAATTAACACCACGAGGCAGTCCAGATTTAAAAATTGAGAAGAAGTCTTTTTGATGGAAAGCTTGAACAAATGGGGATTTTTACTTTGGACCAATTAATAGACTGTGATGACAAGTTTTTGTTATTTTCTCAGTTGAGGTCTAAAAATGACCTGTCAAATTCTGATGAATGGCAATATTTACAACTGCAACATCTGTTGGTATCTAAATATGGCCCTGCAGCACTAAGTATTTCAGAATCTCCTTTACTCTTGGAAACTCTCATTGAATCAATGCAGAAAATGAAATTTACAATATCTGTTTATAAATATTTAATGTCAGTTAAGCCGCAACTTATTTAGCAAAAAAAATGTCTAGGATATATATAGGACAAAGTAAAGTCCTTTGATTGCTCTGTAATTTGGCTCTCTTAAACATGCTTTAGGCCTGTCCAGTAATTATCAGAATATCAATTTTGTATTAGAACATTCATTGAACATTGAAGATACTTATGTAATTTTAAACTATTTGCCTGTCTCCTGGAGGCTACCTGATGGTCAGTGAAAATGGACCTTCTATGCTTTTACTGTTGCTGAAAGACACATATACCAGATAAATGCCCACTTCCACTAGTGCAGAGGATTAAAGACCTGATGAATTTATCAACATATGAACATATGGCATATAAATGATAATTGCTCATAGACATATTTTTAGATATTTGGAAACCCTTTGGCTGAGGACAGACTGGCAGAATGAAGCACAAGGGAAGTGGGGCAAAAAGACCCGGGCCAAGTTGTCATGGGGCTTTCCAGTCGCACTGCATGGACTGATGTGGGACCATACCGGGGAGGAGGTGGAATGGAGCATTTGCACTGTGGGGCGGCCCCTGGCAGCGCCACCATGGTGAAACACAGCTTTGGTCCGTTTTGCCGACCTGCATGTAGGCGCATGGGCGCAGCAGCCAGATCAGCAAGTTCACATTACTGCCACCATTTCATGTGCGGCTTATTTGCATCCACACTTCCAGGAAGCAGGATGAATGCACACCCAGATGGCTTGACACTGGTTTCACCAGGTACCTTTTTAAAGCAGGATGAAAGTGCTTCAGGATGGGGTGAGTGCAGCACGGCAAGGTTGTGTGGCTGTGTGAATGGGCTCTCTTAATCCGCTTGCAAAGCATGCCTATATTGGGCCAGACCACCAGTTTGAACTTGGCCTTTATAGATGCTTATCTATAGACATGCTGCCATTGTTGTTATATTTTGTTATTTTTATTTATTTCTTTTTGGAGTAATTAAAGTGTATAAAAATCAAATCAAATAAACCTTCCACTTCATCTTTTGAGCTAGAGATGCCAAGGACTGAATCCAGAACCTTCTGCACGCTAAGCAGATGCTCTATTGAGCCTCAGTCCCTCCCTACACAGCCTACTGATTGTTTTACAAATGAATGGGAAGCATCTTGCTTTATACCTTGTTCCATCAGCCAGGACTGTTTAGTTTTTTTCAACTATTTTTTACAATTTAAATATCTTGTAGGAGGCAGAAAGCTTGAATGCTGAACTAGATTTATCTTTAGAAAGTCCATAGCCTCCAAAGCATGTATCAAGATGGCAAGGAGTACTATGTGCAGAACATATCTCTTGACTTTCCCATGGCATTCCCCCACCCGCTTCAGTTGTAGTATATGGATTTTGTTCACTCTACTTGAAGCTCTGCTCTTTAATATACAAATACTAGTCCTTAATATACAAATACTAGTCTTGCAATATAGACCTATAGTTTGTCAGTGGGCCGAGTTGCAGGTTCAAGCAGAACAATAGTATACTGAATTTTTCAGCCGAAAGACAGCACCATCAAGAATGTCAGTGTGAATCAGATGAGAGCAACACCAGGGCATTACTTTCTCAATAACAGCGGACAGAAGTGCTTTCCTGTGTGCTGTAAAGTCTTTGAGACATTCAGTATTGGATGCCCCTTGAGTACAAGGAAACTTACTCAGTGTGGATACAGTTGACTGATGTACTGAATGACACTGAAATATGTCTACTGGTACTTCTTTATTTTGAAAAGCCAACTTAATAACGCAGCTAGCTTTTGATGCATGTAGGGAGAAACATCTCAGATCTTCAGCACCATGAATGAATATCCAAGAGGTACTGCTACAGTTTCATATAAACAACACCTAAGTAGCTTTCATATCAGAAGTACTGTTAGACACAAACCAAGTAATTGTGGACTTAATTCAGTGACTATGCATTTTAAAGTGACCTGGTTATGCAGTGACAGTCAGCCCAACTGAGACTTGGGATTTCTAACACACTACAGTTGTTAAATACCTGAGGACTCCCACTCTCATACAGGTTTTAACCAAGTCTTGGTACTTGGTACTTCTAAAGCACAATGACTAAACCCATGACTCCCCATCATTTACAAGGGTCAGCTAGCTTCATTGAACCAAAGTGTGATTGCTGTAATTTTCTTCATTAGATCTGAATTTTGCATGACCTTTTTCACCCTGTACATTCATTAAATATATTTGTCCTACTTGGCCAGTTCACCCTTAACAACTCTGAACTGTTTGATTCAGTTTTATTTGCTTTATCTGTACTCCATGAAAGGCATGTGTCTTTATGCTACAAATCTCACTCTTTCCCCCACCACACATTTGTAATTGTAATTATAAATAGGAATGAACACAAACTGGGAAAATGTGGTTCAGTTCAGTTTGTGCATTGTCATGTACCTGGTTCACGAATCACAAACCATCATGAACCTTTAGTGGCTAAACAAACCGATTTGGTTTGTGAGGTACATGATGCTATAGAACACTGCCCCACCCCAGCATGCTAGAGACATCAACCTCTCAGCTGACTTTTTTCTACCTGCTTTCCAAGTTTGATGAGGATTGGATTTATGGGGTCTGAGTTACGCCCCACAAAAAGGTCCCCCCAGGAAAATGCTTTCTGGAGAAATGACAAGCTCAGGTTCAGGAGGGTATAGAACAGACCCTGTGCAAGCTAGAGGCACGAAACTGACAGGGGACCTCTTGCTGATGCTCCTCTACATGCTCTCCATGTTATGTGGTGATTATACTTAGGAGAACCAAGTTATGCACCCCCAAAGAAGATGCCCCCAGGAAAAATATTAGGCAGAGGTTCAAAAGTGTATAGAATGGACCCCCTACAAACCACACACACCAATCACACAGGGAACCTTACCTTGCTTCCTGCTGCTCTACACTCTCTCCAAGTTGAAGGCAGATTACATCTCCAGGAGCCTAGTTATGGACCCCCTTAAAAGGTCTCCCCAGTGTTCTCTCTGGAAAAGACAGCTGTAGTTACAGGAGTCTATGGAACAGCTCAGGAACAAGCCAGTGACACCAAACTCACAGGGAAACTTCACTTGAGCAGACCCTCCTCAGCCAGACACTGGAAGCAAGGCAAGCACCCCCAACATTCACAGCCCCCCCCCAAATTTCCAAAGGCAGGTTCTGAAGGCCAGATAGGCAGACGTCCCCAGAGTTTCAACAGGTGCTCCCCAAAGTAACCCCACAATGGCTTGGCAGGCACCCTAGGCACACAAGTCAACCAAGGGAAGTGTGCCCACAACTCTCACAGCCCTCCCCATCCCGAGCTGAAACATATAGGTCCAGGTCACACCGAGTAACTGAGGTGTATTCTTCGACTCTGTAGAGGAATGGAAACAAATGTCAAGCTGGGCAGGCTATCCCCAAATATCCAAAGACAGATTTTGAATGACAGAAAGGCAGGCATCTCCATAGGTTGAAGGGGCTTCCAAGGTAACTCCACAATAGCTTGGCAGGCACCCTAGCCACACAAGACAACCAAGAAAAACATGCCTGGTTTTAGATTATATGCTTTAATAATTACTATGTTTTATATGCTGTGACCACCCTGAGCCCACTTGTAGGTTAGGGCAGGGTATAAGCCTAATAAATGAACAAATAAATAAATAAATAAATGTCCACAACTCTCACAGCTCCCCAAGGGCAGGAACACACAAGTCCAGAACACACCCATCAATTGATGTGTGTTCTTTTACTCTGCAGAGGAATGGAAACATATGTCAAGCTGGCCAGACCACCCCCAAGTCTCAAAGGAAAGACAGACATCCCCAGAGTTTCAACAGAGGCTCCCAAAAGTAACCCAACGACAGCTTGTTGGGCACCCTAGCCACACAACACAAGCAAGAGAAGTGTTCACACAATTCTCACAGCCCCCCTCCAGGGCTGAAACACACAGGTCCAGAGCACACCCAGCAATCGGGCGTATTCCTCTATGCTGCAAAGGAATGGAAAAACACATGTTGAACTGGCAGCCACTCCCCCCCCACAAGTCTCCAAAGACAGATTCTGAAGGAAAAGAATAAGCAGACATCCCCAGAGTTTCAACCGGGGCTCCCCAAAGTAACCCCACAGCAGCTTGGCAGAGACCCCTGGTAAGCACTGGAACCCAGCAAGCCACCCCTCCGGGCCCAAACACATAGGTCCTCTAGTCACAGCCCACCCTGGGTGAAATTTCTGGTTAATCACCATTAACAAAACACATAGTACAGATAAGAGACCACCTGTTGTCAATTGTGCAAATGCAATGGAAAGGGATAGTCAGATTGGGGCTTTCTTGTAAAGGGAGATGTTTGTTGTGGTAGGTGTTTGCTGAAGTGGAAGTTGTTCCATAAAGTAGAAGTTATGTTATGAGGTTGATATTATTTCATGAGATAGGTGTTGCTATATGAGGTAGAAGTTGTTTCATGAAGTAGGTCTTGGGTGAGGGAGATTTTCTTTGGAGGGTAAAAGTAAAGGGGGGGGGTATTCAGGGGTTTTCTCCATGGTGGAATTTCATTGAGAAAGGGTTGGGTATGGATGAATCTTCCCCCCACACTCCTTGCACCCACTTTCATCCTCATGAAACATAGAGGTGTTCACAATCAGGAGGGGTGGGAAGGTATGAAATAAGGTGTGAGCAGATAGACAGAGTGACTCAGATCCCTGAGTCCACCTAACACCCAAATCCCATCAGGGGAGAGGTGTTCACAATCAGGAGGGAGGGTATAAAATGGGGGTCTTCAGCCAAGGCACCCAGTAGGTAAGCCCTTCTGCTCAGCCAGCTCACCCCCATCCAACAGAGGCAGCCATCCTCCCACCCAAGCACCAAGGGTGCAGCCTGCAGGCCGCATGCTAGATCACCCAGAGAGTAGGAGGAATGGGAGGACATGCAAGGAGACAACATGAGGCCTGGATCTTACTCTGTGATGTCCAGAGAAGGGTAGCCCAGAGGGGGGAAGGTTGAGGAAGGCCAACTTGACCACCCTGGCCAGGTCCAGGCAAGAGTGGTTGGGGCTGAGAATTTCTCCCAGGTGGGAGAACAATCACTCACTCTGGAGACTTGTGGGAGGGCAGGAAAGGAGAGTCATGGCTACACAAGAGAGGTCAGGCCAGATGACAGCCTTGTGTGACCAGTACTCCAAGAAATTGGCAGAGGCAGGCTCAGGGGACTTGGCAAGGTACTCCCTCACCATCACCTCTGCCAAATCCTCCACCATTGCATGTCTGGCATTCTCACCACTGCTGACCTCCAGTTCACCACTGACAACCAGTAGCAAGGCTTCTTCCTGGTTGGGCTCTTTTAGGCAGAGATGTTGGGGTGTGGCTCCTCTTCCTCTCCAGCCTCTTTCACCCTATGTTCCCTCTGGCTATGTCCATTGCCCCACACCCTCCATCCACAAAGGGATGGAGTACCAGGGAGCCAGGTGTTGCAGCAGCTGGCGAAAGGCTATGTCCTCCACGAGGGAGAAGGGTTGGCCATGCACAACAATTATCTCACTAACAGGGCAAGTGACTGTTTTCTGGGCCCTTGACATAGCCCTTCTGGATAACACTGTTGATGTCCCCATGGAAATGACCTCATGGAAGGTGGCCTGCCTTGATGTCCCATCCACAGCACCTGAGTGCAAGGAGCCTTTCTTAGAGGGGCCTCCTGCACCCCCTCCACTTCTCCCTGCTGCGAGGGAGTAGACCTCTTAATCCTTCCACTGGCTGCCACTTTTTCCTCCAGCGGCAATATACTGGGTTGACCCTTTGCAGGTTCCTACAGAGGAAGGAGGAGGACAAGTGTTGAGGGTTTGAACCCTTCTGGACATGGGCATGGGACCCCTGGCAGTCTGCCACTGAGGAGGGTGAGGAAATGTTTCTGAACTGTGGGTGGGAAATGAGGCCTCAAGACTGGGGAAGCTGGGAGGGACAGCTGCTTTGTGGCACTGAGCTTTGTGGTACTGAGCTGGGAGGGGCCACAGAGGAGTGTACTCAAGATGGGTTGAGTGATGTGGAGTTGTGATGTGGAAGGGGAGGATGCTTCTCCCTCAAATCACTGCAGTCAGAGTCCTCCTCTTGAAATAGCATTAGCAACTGCTCGTGTCTGGTCAGTGCTAACAACTCTGTTGCCTCTGTGGAGAGCCCCAGGAAGAGATCAGGGGAAGACACCTGGTGATTCCCTGGGCTGGGCTCCAGCAAGATGGTAGGATAGGTTTGGTGCCTGGGGGCATTGCCCTGTGGTACTTGGAGGATTGAGAACTTCTTCCCCCTGTGATGAGCACCCTTTGTACCCACTTTCACCCTCAATGCACAGAGGTGTTCACCATCTGGAGGGTATAAATGTGGGTCCTCTGCCAAGGGACCCAATAGCTAAGCCTCTCTGCTCATGTGAACAGAGAGACGGAGTGGCTCAGAGCCCTTAGTCCACCTAACACCCAAACCCCTGCAGGGGAGAGAAATTCACAATCAGGAATAAATGAATGTGCTCTGCCTTCAACATAATAATTAATTCCCTGCCTCTCTGTCTACCTGCCAACGACCAGCAGAGGAGAGGGTGCAGAGCTGAGCTGAGGGTATATACTGCATTCTGATCCCATAGAGTAGAATGGGAACTGTGTTACTGGCAGCCAGCAGTGCCTGTTGAGATTTGGAGGGCCCCTATTGGTGTTCCCAAGGCTGGAGAATTCTGCCCCTTCCCCATTGCTTTGAAGTTTTGTAAATATTTTAATTGAACAGAGAAATGTATCAATTTGTCTGGAAATGTATCAATTCACAAACCACCATGAACAGCATGTCTGTCTGGAAATGTATCAGTTCACAAATCACCATAAACAGCATGTCTGTCTGGAAATGTATCAATTCACAAACCACCATGAACAGCATGAAAGTCCATGGAATGTTTGTGTCGGTTGCCCTTTCATGAACTTCCCTTCATAAACCACAAACCAGCCAAAATTCATGATGAACTTTAGTTCTTGATGCTGGTTTGTACACATCCCTAGTTATAAATGTGTCAGCAAATTACTATACAATCCAAGATGAAATAAGGTCTGACTCACAAAAGCTTATGCATGAATAATATTTTTATTAGTCTTTAAGTTGCCACAAGATTTCTGTTTATTTTTAACTGATGTTCATGTGGGCATTGTTAAAATAGGCTGGCCTTTGAAAGCTTTTCAGAAGCCTCTGCTGCTCCAAAACGTGATAGCTGGATTGTTAGCTGGAGCAAGAACCTTATCCTCCTAGAGTTAATGGACCTCCATAGGTTGCCAGTTCACTTTGGGACACAATTGCTTATAAAGCCTTGCACAGTATGAAATCAGGGTACTTTCATTCTCCTGTGTGAACTTGCTTGCCAGTTAAGGTTGTTATCTGAGCTGCCTACTGAGAGCTCAAGGTGAGTGTTTGAGATACAGTCATTTCTATGGTGTCACCACAATTGTGGAATATCTTCCCTACATAAGATCTACTATAATATACTACAAATCTATAATAATTTAGGTTGTAGATACAAATGTGTTAGGTTAAGCTCCTCACTGACTATATTTATATTATATAGAGAGGAGGAATTGAAATATTTTAAATAAATACAACACCGTGGCTACGGATGGGCACGAACCCACAAACAAACCCCAGTTCGAGCACAAACTGGGCTGGTTCATGGTTCCCAAACCAGGGGTTTGGGGGAATGTGCCTCCCACAATCTGCCCACAAACCTCCATAGACCTCCAACAAACCTCCACTTTCCTGGTTCATGCCCACCTCCAAGGCTTTTTTTTTTTGTAAAAAAAGCCCAGCAGGAACTCATTAGCAAAATAGGCCACGCCCAACAGCAGAAACACATTAGCATATTAGGCCACACCCTAGACAGCACAGCTCCCTCCCAGGATTGGCTTCCCCAGGTGCCCTGTGGCTTGCAGGGCAGATGGGGAACCCGACGAGGGGAGGCAGTTTAAACTGCCTTTCCTCCTTGGATTGGCTTGGCTTCCCCAGGCACCCCGTGTGAAGCACCTGAGGAACCCGAGGGGGGGGGGGAGGCCGTAGACATGGCCAATTCAGAAGCCAGCTGGAATTGTGTTCCTGTGCATTCCTGCCCAAAAATAGCCCTGCCCACCTCTAACTGGTGCTTTATCAAGGTGTTCTTGTGTGTATAGTTATACCAAAATTCTTTTTGTGTGATGCCTTACAGAACTGCACATGTGTTTTAATAAAATGCCAAATTAGCCAATCACATCAAGATGGCTTTTCTGCAGTGTTTAACCAATATCCATGTGTCCATCGGTATCATCAAGGGGAAAAAAAATACAAATTAACTGAAAGCTTTGGCAAACTACACATGCTCCAATTCTGGAATAAATTTTAGAAATTCTCCCGGCTAATACCCAGAATTAAGGAGGAGCAGAAACAGCACAGAGGGAATTTCTGAACACAAATGTGAAAATCTTTCTGTGACTAGATAAAACACTAGTATGGGGCAGATTA
Organism: Lepidodactylus listeri; assembly: GCA_029233225.1. Taxonomy (NCBI): domain Eukaryota; kingdom Metazoa; phylum Chordata; class Lepidosauria; order Squamata; family Gekkonidae; genus Lepidodactylus; species Lepidodactylus listeri. The sequence goes on along the minus strand of JARCFY010000003.1, from coordinate 47,116,318 downwards.
ACAGGAACTTGATGGCATTCTCATATTGAATATCACTGCATTGGCATATCTTTTTGTGAGAAGTCTTGAGCTGCTGGCTCTTCTACCAAACATAACATTTGGCTTTTCCAGCTCTTTTTAAAAGGCCGTATGCATAATTTCTAGTTCTTTTGCTGTGTCGACACGCTTCTATTGCAGCTGTTCCAAATACAGCTCTTCACCTCCCAAAGCACCGGAAGTTGCCTGTTCAAGAATTCCATCTGTTGCTGGAAAACTTTTAAGGAACCTGGCTGATTAACAGTTCCTTATAGCACACCTTACATTGTTGGATTTCTTTAACTGGAACGTACATTTGTAATCATGTTACTTTTTTTTTTTTTGCACTTTGATCTGCTGTTCTCGGCTCTAACTGTAACACCCTCTCTAGCCGTGCTTCAGCTGGTGGATCTGGCTGTTGAGTTTGAGAACCACACTGTTACGTTCTCCCTGAAACTGTCAGTGCCTGACTTGCTCAGACTATAGGCTGAGTTGCTGTCCTCCAGGGTTATATGCTGTTCTCCTGGAGATCTAGATTCAAAATACTTTTATTTGGAATTTCATGATTCTTTCCTCCTTGGATTTTGAATTTTCAATCTCATCTTGATCTAGAGAATAGATTAGATTAGAATTGGGGACTTGTCCCTGAATATTTGAGAGTGCAAACTAGAAAACATTCTGCAAGGCAAAAACACTCTTAATCAACTGATAAAAAGGAGAACTGAATCTTCCCTAAGACACCCTGCTGTGCAGCAGCTGCTACAGTGATATTTATGACCTTTCAATACGAAATGCTTCTCTTATCAGAAGTGAAAGGAACTTAAATTTCTTATTAGGTCTCTCTTTCTCAAAGGGATCAAAGCAGAAGAAGGTAAGTATCTCTCTAGCCACTTTCTTACTGGTACTCTGTACCAGTCCTTGCTAGTTTACTTTCATCTCTGTTCCTTATCGACACTTGGTCCTTAATTAAAAGTCTATAGAGAGGAGGACCCTGAGTTCTACAGAGCAAAGGGCACCACGATACAATAAAATAGCAGACTTCCAGATATCCAAGAGTATGCTTATATTCTTGAAATATGACATTTGAAGATGGTCAACTAATAACTGGTCTACTAGCTCTATTATGGACCATGACATGCATCTGTATAAGGAAATTATATTTATGTAAACCTTTATGCACAAACATACTATACACTTACCTAGTAAGTCTTTATTTAAACTGTGTGGTCAGTTAAAAAAATTAGCCATTTTATAGTGTGCGTTTATTTGGATGTCGTTAGAATCCAGCACATGATAGGAATTGGCAGACAAAGGGCAGTACAATAAAAATAGTTGTCATTCAGATACTCTCATAATGCAAAATTTTGCCCCAAAATTTTACCCCAAATAAAGACACGAGACCATAGCATGGGTTTAAGTAGTTTATAAAAATAAGCTGATCTGTGTCATCAATGAACTATTCTAATGTTTAATTGGGGGCAGGGTCCCCTTGGCAGTCTAGCCATGATTGCCTTTGTCCTGGCAAATCCACCTTTGCGCTAAAACCAGACAGCAGTTACTGCCAGCTGTGTTTAAACTTGCTCATACATAATCTGCTGAGAAGTGCCGAGCCCCATCCACCTTCCCTGATACACTATAAAGCCATTACCAGGTTCAGAAAAAGTTGCTGAACACCAAAGGTGCTCCTGCCTGAGCCCCATCCTGCCATAAAGCCAGTGATGGTCTGTTCAGGACATGCTCGCCATCTTGCCCAATAGCTGATGGATTTTCGCTGATCATCCCTATTTACCATGTGCAACCTGACTAGGGCTGCCGACCTCCACGAAGTGGCTGGAGATCTTCCACTATTACAACTGATCTCCAGATGACAAAGATCAATTTACCTGGATAAAATGGCTGTTTTGGAAGTTTGAGTCTATGGTATTATGCCCCAAACCCTCCCCTCCAGAGGCTCCACCTCCAAAATTTCCAGGTATTTTCCAACCTGGGGCTGACAATCCTAAATCTGTCTATCCCTGGCAAACTAGTTACAGCCTAAACAGTCAAAGACCAGGTCTAATTAAGCACATTTTAGAGCTACCACACCTGGACAACATGAAGTAGGTGGTGGTGGGGGAGGTTCTTTCACACTGCCAATCAGGGAAGAAACTTCTAAAATTTCTGATTGGCCCCAAATGCAATATTTTAGGGAGGATGAGTGTGTCCACAGCAGGCAACAAAAGCTGCAGCATGAAGGTGAGGTATTAATTATATAGCCTCTCCATTCTGCCTTCCCATTGGATGGCTACCATTGTCCAGCCAATCCAGTCTCACACTTCATTTGAAGAGGGACTGGGGCAAATTAATCACTGGCTCAATGGCCATGAATGCCTTTTTCCAAAAATCTTTAAACATCAAAAAAAATGATCAAGTAATGTCAAAAATTGAAATGCACTAAAAGGGATAATGAAAAGTACATAACCATGTACTGCATTCTTTTCTTGACTGTATCCTATGCCATTGTGAAATTTGCCAGAGCCCATAATACTTATACATTTGTTGTTGTGTAATGAAAATACAACTATTGCACAGGGAAAAACAATGGCTTACTAGTAAAAGGTGGGTAAAGACAGGCCTTACAAACACAAAAAAAACTGCAGGTAAAAAAATCTACCACATGCTTGATCCACGAGGATCTTCCTGGTGTCGTAAAGTTTGCTTTCTATGATATTGAAATAAAAGTATTATAATTTCAGCAGACCCAAGCTAGTTTTGGTAAATTTACTGATAAAGATTGAGATCCTGGAAGTTCAAGGGATCATTTTGGACAGTCTAACTATTGTATCTGATATATTCTATGTGTTTCCAAAATACCTTCAGGGATTCTTTAGATAGTACTATCAGTGACTCTGTCATCATAGTAGTGGATCTCTGCAATACGGAATTTACATGACTGACAGACAAAGTTAGTTACTCCAGAGCTTCCCCTTCCTTTAGAACCTGTAGCTCCCCCTATATTGTTCTTAGGTGTTACGAGGTGCTGTGAGCAATGAAATGAATGGGGTAGTGATGACTAGAGTGGAGGTAGAGAAAGGCTTGTACCAAATCCAACAGGACACAGGCAAAAGCCTAAATTGGAGCCTATTCTGTGATAGTGATGATGACTAAAAAAAGCTTACTGCATTTGCTCAGTATCATCTAGCAGAATTGTTTTTTTTTAAATGCACATTACATTCAAGCACATCCCCATTCCCATACACATTATATACCCTGCCCTCCCTCTCCACAAAGTTTATATGCTATTTCTGTGTCTTCGGCAAAAAGACCCTTATATAAGTTCTCTTTCTGTCTATCTTTAAGTCTTCTTCATCTTTTTCCTTCTCAGTTCCTCTTCCCTCTTCCTTCTTCTCTTTAGAGTCGTAGCCGAAGATTATTTGTGTCCTGAAGTCAGGATTGAAAAGTTTTAATGTAACTTGGATGATTATTTTTCACACATGTTATTCATTTGTGTTTTCCTTCTCCCCTTCCTCCCCCCCTTCCCTTAACTACTCGTCCTTTCTAGCCAGGGGCACAGACCTAAGAGCTTCCACTGAACGTCTTGCCTTTGACCTTTCATGACCCAGTTAGATATAATTGCCATTTTCCCCTAATCTTTCCTATTCTTACCTCCCATAACTCATCCTGGTTAGAAATAGTTATAATATCTGATTGTATATATTCGAATAAATAATTTTGCCAATTTATTTCTGTCCATTTAGTTTTGTCTTTCCAACCGAGTGCTATCACTGCTTTGCCAGCTAGCACCATTGCTTTAAATAAATCCTGCCCTCCTTTTCCAATGACTTGGTTTCCTAAGGTGCTGCTTAGCATCAATTCCAAATCTATCTTCGGCTTCATTGCAAAGAACTTATAAAGCTGCTCTACTACTTTCTCCCAAAAACCTTTAGCTTCTGTACACTCCCACCACGTATGGGAGTACCATCCTTTCCCATTCCTGCAATGCCAACAGTTTGAACTTAGTTGTGGGAACATATTAGCCAATGTAGCCGGAGTTCTATACCATTTGGTATAAAATTTCAATTCCAGTTCTCTAAATTTGTGCACTTTAATCTCCTGGATTCCATTTATGATTCTTTTAGCCATCTGTTCCGTTAGACAGGTTTCTACACTCCATTTACCCTGGAGCAGGGTTCTTACTTGATCTTTATCATTTATCATCTTCCTGTATATTCTACCTGCTAATCCTCTCTTTGCATTAGCCATTGATCGTAATAACTCCTCCATTGGCTCTCCCATAGCCGAGGTTTTATTTTCAATTATCTTTTTGAGACTATTATATAAACCTGTTATCTTCAGCCAATGTTTCTCTCCTATGTTCTCGTATAGTGTTGGTAGTGATTCAAGTGTCTGTCCGTATATTATATCGTGTAACCTAATATACCCTTTCTGTTTGAGTAGCTCCCACCATTTCTCATCTTTTTCTTCTTCATCCAAAGCCTCTAATGGGGCATACTTAGATATTCCCCTCAACCATTTTGATTGCCATTTCCTCCATATCATTAGTGCTGTTCTTCTCGGCCCTTTTCCTAATATATCGTATTTAAATTTTTCTCTTGTAAATACTCCAAATTTCCCCATCCCTTTATTTGCCTCATTCTCAACTCTAACCCATTTTTGTTCACCTTCCTCCCCTATTTCCATTAATGCTTTTATCTGAAATGCCTCATAATAATTCCCCATTTCTGGTAGGCCCCATCCCATATCTGAAGTATGAGCGTATATAAAATGCCTGGAGACCCTACTTTTCTTGCTGCCAAAGACCCACTCTTTTATTTTCGCATTCCAATTATTGATTTTTTGTCTATGAATTTCTAGAGGCACTGTTTGAAACAAATATAATAATTTTGGAGCCCAAAACATTTTCACTGTGTTGATCCTGGCTGTTATGTTTAGTGTCTTCCCTCTCCATCTCCTCATTTCTTTCAGTATTGCATTCCATATCCGATTATAATTCTTCTCTACCATTTTATTAATATTTTTGACTATATCTATTCCTAAATACCTAATTTTCTTAACTCCTAACCCTATTCCCGTCCACTTATGTATATCTCTCCTTTCCTCCATCCTTACGTTAATATACATTATTTCTGATTTTGCCATATTAATTTTTAATCCTGAGATTAGTTCAAAGTCTTCTAGTATAATCTTTATTTCTTTAACCCCTTCTCTAGGGTTAGATATAACTATAATCAGATCATCTGCAAACAAATTTAGTTTGACTTCCTCTTTACCTAGCTGGCATCCTTCTATTCTCCCAGCATTCCTGATTCGCTGCGCTAGTTGTTCTATAGCCATTATGAAGAGAAATGGAGAGAGTGGGCATCCTTGCCTGACTCCTCTCTGAATTAAAATTTGTTGGGGATGTTCCCCATTTATTCTGACTTCTGCTGTTCCTTCTCTATATATCTCTTGTAATACTTGTATAGTTGATTGACTAAACCCATATTTATCCATAACTGTCCATAGAAATTGATGTGACAGTGTATCAAAGGCCTTATAAACATCCAATTTCAACAATGCTAATTTTCTAGATTGGTTATGGCACAGAACATTGATTAAATTTCTTATTGGATGCGCTATATTCCTACCTTCCACAAAACCATATTGATCTTCTTTTATCACTTTCAGAATAATATTCTTAAATCTATTTGCCATTATTTTGGCGAAAATTTTATAATCCTGGTTCAACAGACTAATTGGTCTATAGGATCCCACTTCTTGGGGATCTTTCCTAGGTTTCAAAATCAGCGTTACTTCTGCTTTCCTCCATGTATTTGGAACTTTGCCCCCCCCCCCTCAATATGTTATTAAAGACTTCCTGTAGTTCGAGAGTCAGAACATCTTTCATTTCCCTATAAAACTCAGCTGAAAAGCCATCGAGCCCCGGCGACCTACCTGTCTTTAAACTACCTATCGCCTACTCAATCTCCCTTTGTGTTATGTCCTCTTCAAGGTTTCCCCGTTCAGTGTCTGTTAACATTATTCCTATCTCTTCCTCGAACTCCCTTACATCTTTTTTCTTATATAAATTCTTATAGAAGTTCTCAAATGCCCTTTTTATCTCCTCTGGGTTATGTGTCACTGTTTTATTTGTCCTAATGCTCCTTATCATTTGTCTCTCCTTTTTCTTTTTCAAGTAGTTTGCTAACCTTTTAGCTGAATTAATTGTATTTCTCTGATATTCATTTTTCACCATAACCTGCTTTTTCCATAATGCCATGGAGTCGAGAGTATCCAACTTCTTTTGTAACTCCCTGATTAATCTATGCTTATTGGGGCAGAATTTCTGCACTTGATCCCTTTGCAGTTTACCTAGTTCCTGTAACTTCTCTTCTCTATCAGCATACCATTTTTTCTTTTATCTCCTTTTCTTTCATAATACATTGCCCTCTAATCACCGCTTTAGCTGCATCCCATAGTATATTTGTTTCCACTGTTCCCTTATTCTCCTGAAAATACAGCTTTATTTGATCTTTAATGTACTGTTTGTTTTCCTCTCTGGCCATAACCATATTGTTATACCTCCATTGTCTTTTAATTTGTTTATACTCTAATATGATTTGTACACTTATTGGGGCGTGGTCTGAGATCCATATTGGGTGGGTGGTTATACTCTTTACTTCCCAGGTACATGCCCTGTTAATAAGTACATAATCTAAGCATGAAGTTGTTTTGTGTCTGCTTGAAAAATATGTGGGTTTAGGCTCTAGACCAAGGGTTTTGTGCACTTCTATTAAACCCCATTGTCTCCAGTTGATTATATTGTCTTTATTAAGATCCTTATTCAAGTCTCCTGCTAATATTACCTCTCCTTCAGAAAAGTTACGTGCTTTCTTTAATACCTTTAACAAAAAAGCTTTCTGTCCCATGTTTGGAGCATATATATTTATCAGTGTTATTAATCTATTTTCCACCCAACACTTAATCATTAAGTATCTTCCTTCACTATCTCTTATCGCTTCTGTGACTTTTATATCATTTCTTTTATGGGCCAAAATTGCTACACCTCTTGCTTTTGCTGATCCCCGTGCCTCTGCCAATATTCCCCAATTGGGGTCTCTAATCAAAGGTTTTTTTATCTTTCTTTGCTTTATGTGTTTCCTGGAGCCATACTATATCTATGTTCTGCTGTTTAAGAAATCTAGAGAGCTTATACCTTTTTAAATTCGAACCCAAGCCATTAACGTTCAGTGTCAGTGTCTGTAGCTTTTTAGCCATATTCAAACGTAAATTTACTTTCCCTTCGTTCCCCTGGCCAGCTGTTTGACTTTATACTCCCCTCTATGCTACCCCTGCTTCCCTTTCCCCTCTTCCCCCCCTCCTCTCTCCCCTTGTGTAGAGCCAGCATTGGGGGATGAATACTCATCCCTTCTCTACACATCTGGAGCAAGCGCACTCTCCACTCCCCGAGTTATACTAATAATCACTTTAAGTATTGTTTTAGTTCCATTGTATACTTCCCTTAGTATGTCTTATTCTTGAGACGTTCTTGGCCTCTTATCCAGATGGGTTGACGGACCTTCCCCTGGAGATTGATGGGATTCCTCCATTGGTGTCGGCTCGGCGTTCCTTATCTCTTCCCCTCTCAAAGTGTCTAGTAGTTTCTGTGCCTCTTCAGGATTCCTCGCACAAAGCCTCTTCCCTTCTTGGTAAACGACCAATGATGCTGGATACGCCCAGCTAAACTTAACATTGCTTTGATAAAGCCTTTGTGCAAAGGGTTTCATTTGACTTCTTTGATTAAGAGTCTCTTTACAAAAGTCTTCTTTCACAAAGACCTTTTTACCTTTAAATGTCAGGCTTTTATTCTTCTTAAGTGTTTTAAATATTTTCTGCTGCATCTTCTCTCTCACAAACTTCATTATTACTGGACGTGGTTCCCCTCCCACTCTTTTTGTCTGCAGCCTATGGGTGCGTTCAATCTCGTCAGTCTCTATTTCCAGCCCCTGTACTGAAAGCCACTCCACTATAGTTTGCTCTAAGTCACTTGTTGCCACTTCCTCTGAGATACCAAAATAAATAATATTTCCTCTTCTATTTCTGTCTGATAAGTCTGTGTATTGTTTTTTCAATAAGTCAATCTCCTTTCTATTATGCTGTGCCATAGTCTTGGCTTCCGTCGCAATTCCAGCCACTGCTTTAATCTCTGATCCTAAATTTCTCATCTCTGTTGTTAATTCAGTCAGAGAAGTTTGTACTTTAGCTTGAGATTCAAGCATTAAAGCCTGAAAATTCACTAATTGCTCAGACAAAGCTTTTACGGTAACAGCCATGTTATCTCAATCTCGGCCCAGCCTCCCTTTTCTTTAATTGCAAAGGAATTTAATTATCTTCTCACCAAGACCTTCACCAGACCGCCTCTTGTTATTCCAGACGTCTCATAAATCAGTTCCTGCAGTTGGACCAACAATTCACATTCTTTTAAAGCCTTTTAACTTTGTTTTCCTCGGGGAGTGGAGACAAGGCGTCCGAATTGCTAGCGCGTGCGCATTGCTCCACCATCTAGCAGAATTGTTCTGATAGTGCATGACCGATTAATTCTCGTGTCCTGTTTGATGGTGTTGGTTGGTTGTTAACCCACTATGATATGTTTGTTTAACAGTCCGTAAATTAACTTTTTGAATGTTTTGTTGCTCTTGCTTAGATTAATTTTAACTGTTGTAGAACTGGGACATGAACAAGGTTCATGAATTAATGAGATCAACTGACCGTGCTCTTGATCCTTGCCATTTCTTACTGATTCAAGTGATCATTGGCCCTCCTAAAGGTGCCATAATACAGCTACTCCTAAAGAAACTTCCTTTAGACCATTCAGATGCAGGAGATGAAGTGTCCTACTCTTAGGCAAGGAGAGCAGATGAAGGTGGGCCAACTCTTTAATGAGCCTGATTTTGTGTACTCATTTCAATTTGGTTTCAGATTGGGTTTTGTAACTCTAGTGCACAACCTTAACTGATGATAGAATGGGGAAGTGATTGTCCTGCACCTTTTGATTCCACTGACTCTGGGATCCTACTGGACTGCCTGACATTCATGGAATTAAGTTGTACTGGTTTATGGTGATTTTTACCCCTACCGGGTATGTAGGTAAGTGGTTTGGAAGTCTCCTATCCCATGAGAACTTTCTGTACGGTAATATTACATTTATTACATTTCTAATATGGTATATTACATTTCTAATACTTTTCATGCGTTGCATGAAAGTCCTGGAGAAGACTGGGGGGTTGGACTATTAAGATGCTAAGGTGAGAAGGAATTGAGACAGACTAACTGAACTGAACAGAAAGTCGGTAGTTCAGCAGTTCGAGACCTGAGTGCTGCATGACGGAGTGAGCTCCCATCTCTGGTCCCACCTCCTGCCAACCTAGCAGTTGGAAAGCAAGAAATTGCAAGTAGATAAATAGGTACCGCTTCAGTGGGAAGGTACCCACTGGAATGTTCCATGCGCCTTGGTGTCTAGTCATGCCAGCCACTTGACCACGGAAACATCTTTGGACAGTGCTGGCTCTTTGGCTTGGAAATGGAGGTGAGCACCCTAGAGTCGTATTTGACTGACTTTCGAGCAAGGGAAACCTTCACCTTTATCTTTACCTAAAGAAATTCAAGTCAGGCCTGAAGTTCGGTGAAATGAGGATCAAAAACTGATGACAGATCTGTAAGGTATGGCAGTGTTAGGGCAAGCTAGAAGGCAGGATCCATGGAAGACAGTCTGGGATTAAGCAGAAGGATGGCCAAGAACAAGAAAAGAGTCAGAATCAGTAATGATGAGAAGGCAAGGCACAAGGTCAAACAAGCAGAAAAGATGATCAGTGGCATTAGCACAGATTTTGAAGCATATAAAAGTTGCCCAGGCTGAGGGCTCAGCTTAGAGGCAACAGCTTTGTAAACTCCAAGCTAAATCTTTTTGGATCCCTCAGTCACCTGATTCTAGAAGCTCTCATTGGATGCTTTTAGGCTAGCCATCTTGAGATAGTAATGAGGTGCAGAGCTGACTGAGCCAGCAAAACTTTTTGAAACCAGGTAGCTCAAATTGCTGACAGAATAAGTTGCTGGCCCCGGGTCCTGGGTTTGAGACTCCAAGGCATCTGTCAATATGGAAAACAAATAACATAATGTGTGGGTAAGAGGGTCAGATTAGGATTTTGGAGGCCCAGTCATGCACTCTCAGCCTAACCCACCTCACAGGGTTCTTGTGAGAATAAAAAGGAGGAAAAACTCTGACAAAATTTGCCAAGAAGGCAGTTGTGGTGTTTAGTTAGTCCCTGAGTAAATATATTCAGCTTAGTTATTAATTATATTATGTCTTTAAAAAAAATTCTATATTTAATCTTTAAAAGTATGGAAGCAACCCCCTTTTTAAAATACATACTGTTTGGTTTGATTGTTGTAGTCTCTGCTTGGCTGTTTAGTATTTAGAGCTTTGTAAAACAGTTCGGTAAGAAGTTTACTGGTGTGAAAAGCAGGTATGAATAATAGAATCATAGAGTTGGAAGAGACCTCCAGGGGAATCTAGTCCAACCCCCTGCACAATGCAGGAAATCCACAAATACACCCCCACACACACACACACCCAATGGCCTCTGTTCCATGCCCAGAAGATGACAAAAAAAAACCCTCCAGAATCTCCAGCCAAACTGGCCTGGAGAAAAAATGCTTCCTGACCCCAAAGTGGCAATCAGCATTTCCCTGGGTGTGTAAGAAGGGCCACAAAAACTAAGTACTGATGAAACCTTCCTGCCCTCCCTATCATGATCTGCCAAAGTTTACAGAATCAGCACTGCTGTCAGATGGCCATCTAGCCTCTGTTTGAAAACCTCCAAAGAAGGAGAACCCACCACCTCCTGAGGAAGCCTGTTCCACTATGGAAGCACTTTAACTGTCAGGGAGTTCTTCCTAATGTTTAGCCAAAAACTCTTCTGATTTAATTTCAACCCATCGGTTCTGGTCCAACCTTCTGGGGCAACAGAAAACAACTCTGCACTATCCTCTATATCAGGGGTGGGCAAATTGCGGCCCGGGGGCCACATGCGGCCCACCACAGAGATTTTTGCGGCCCGCCAAGACAGTCGGCCACGTGGTGTGATAGGGTACATTTGTCTCATTAAACTGATTCTAAAATTAAATGTGCTTGCAGCTATCGATGATATGAAATTAGCACAATAAATAAATTGAATAAAACAACCACTATTTTATTTTATTTATATTTATTGATTTTTATGATACAATTTATACCTTTTCTGAAATGCAAAGTTAACTAATGAATGCAATCATTTTAAAAGGTACGGCTCTCCGCTAACCTTCGCTTGCACAAAGTGGCCCCCGAGCCAAAACAATTGCCCACCCCTGCTCTATATGACAGCCCTTCAACTACTTGAAGATGGCTATCATAACACCTCTCAGTCATCTCCTCTCCAGGCTAAACATACCCAGCTCCTTCAACCTTTCCTCAGAGAACTTGGTCTCCAGACCCCTCACCATCTTTGTTGCCCTCCTCTGAACACATTTCAACTTGTCTATATCCTTCTTAAATTATGGTGCCCAAAACTGAACTCAATACTCTGTGAGGTGTAACCAGAGCAGAGTATAGCGATACCATCACTTTGCAGGATCTAGACACTATACTTCTGTTGATACAGCCCAAAATCTCATTTGAGTATATTATAGGTTGTGAATACAGTTAGTTGAGTTGGCTTCAGAACACCACAAGCTGACCTTCTTGCTACATCCTCCAGTAAAGTCACTCATAACCTTTGGGAGTCCCACTGGAATGGTATGGGATGCATTGCAGGGGGATTTTTAGTGGGAAGAAAGAATTGTTCGAAATTCCCCCTTTTCTTCTGCATGAGTGAAAGTTCTCTTCTTCTTCTGGATGGGGTAGTGGTGGATCTCTCTTACTGTCATTATTAGCTGAACACTGAATTATTGATTCTATGAAAAAACAGAATTTTAAAGAAAATGCTATAATCATACAGTTCTTCCACTGATTGGGGTGGGGGCTAGGTTATAAGCAAATTGTTCTATCCTATGAAAGGCAGTTTTCAGTGAAAATAACATTTTGACCAGCTGTAGCAGTTATTTTCTTACTTTCACATCTTGAACCTTCAAATTATCTTCAAGGAATAGTGGCTTAGTGTATCATTATATACAGAGTAAATCACTATATTGTAAATGTCACTTTACTCCAGAGAATACAAAAGAAAAAGAGAGAGAGAATCAACATGAATTTGGAGAGTTTCCACATGTCTGCTGGAGATTATTTTTAAATACAATACCAGATGCATGTTTACTTCCTGTTCTGTCATGTGCTATCTAAACCTTAAATTATTACATGTACCTTTAAGTCAGAAAGATTTAATCTTTTTCAAATAGACAATAATTATAGGAAGTATTTAATACTATTGATAAAAAGAAAGAAATGGCAAGAGTTTTACCACAAGCAGAACATTTTCACAGACCATTTGCATTATTTACTAGCAAAAACATGTAGGCTGTGCCAAACTTAGCATGACAAATGACTCTGATAATCATTCTAGGAACACTTTGGCAACTATTCTGCCCATTAGTTTGCACATATGACAAGCCTGCAAATGAAAAGAAACTAGAAGAAATTTTTAATCTATAGATTGCATTTTCACCTCCTAATTGCTCTGTTTTGAGCTCTTTTATACAGCCTGTCTCTGGCTCTTCATAGCTTTGTAGCTTTAACTTCCCCCAAAAATTCTGTTTTAGTTGTAAGAAAGACAGCTTTGCCAACAATGAAGTAGCAATGAACATTAATTTGTGATTAAGAGTGTCACCTGTATAGCCCAGGCAAGCCCAGTCTCATCATATCTTAGAAGTAGGGCTGACCCTGACAAGTGCATAGAAGGGCGATCTCCAAGGAATACCCTTGGTATTGCCAACGTCCAGGTGGCATCTGAAGATCTCAAAGATCAGTTCTCCAGGAGAAAATGGCTACTTTGGGCAGTGGAATCTATGGCATTATACCCTGCTGAGGTCCCTCCCCACCCCAAAACCCTGCTCTCCTCAGGCTCTGCACCTCAAATCTACAGGTCTGGCCCTCTTCTTAGTATTGCCAACCTCCAGGCAACACCCGGAGATTTTCAAGATCAGTTCTCCTAGAGAAAATGGCTGCTTTGGACAGCAGACTCTATGGCATTATACCCTGCTAAATAAACTTTGCAGTCTTGTGATCAGTTGTAATTCTAAGAAGATGTCAGATGCCACCTGTATACACAGTAATTGTAGCTCACAGCTCTCCACTGAGTCAAATAATTTTTATAACCTATTAGAACATCTAATTTTTTTACCTCAGAGTCAGTTCCTATACCTCACTGGCCTCAACAAACATTGCCAGCAACCTGTTAACTAACTTAAGTGTGTAGCACAGCTTCTTATGAAATAATTCCTCACAAACAATATGTTTAAAAATTATACTTACCATGTCTGTGATGGGCCTTTCTTGTTCATACAATACACTCTTATTAATCATGTGTCTGCAATTTAAAACAAGCATTTAAAAACAGCAGTTTAGTAGGTTCATGGTCACACAGATAGCTGGAGGGTAATCACTTGATTCAATTTGCTGGATTGCTGGTGATGATGGGAACTGAAGTTTTCAGATGAACTTACTGGGGGGCTCCATTGACACCCTGCACGGGGGCAGCTTCTGGGTCAGGTACCATGTTTGGCCAGCATCCTCCATCCACACATGGCTTGGCATTCCTTTGCCAGGTTTCTCCTGGCTGCCCAATCAGGTGGCTGCCTGGGCAGTCTGGGGGGGGGGGGAAGTGGACAGACCTTTTCAATTCAGTCCACCCACTGGGCTTAAATTGTGGCTCTCTCATGGCCCAGGCCACACTCTTCTCCAGCAACTTTCCCACACAACCCTCTTTTGTTCATCCATGTCTTCCTGAGTCATGTTGTACGGTCATTTATTCATTCTTTCATTTGTTACATTTGATTACTTCAGGTTGTGCATGGTTTTGGCACTGGGCTGGATCTTTTGGGGGGAAGATTGGAAGGTTCCCAGAGGTATTCAAGAAAGCGATGGTTTGCCCTCTCTTTAAAAAACCATCTCTGGACCTGGCTGAATTGGCTAAGTATTGGCCGGTGTCCAATTTGCCCTGTTTGGGCAAATTAATTGAGAGGGCAGTGGTGATACAGTTGCAGAGCTTTATGGATGACACTTCCAGTGCAGACAGCTTGCCCCTAATAGTGTGTGCAGAAAGGCCCTTGTTCCGCAATGTCACACAAAAGCGCATTAAGTGTGACACGGGAATAGGCCAAACTTGTTCCAAGCCTGCTACGGCCCTGAAGGACAGGAACTGCTTACCCGCCTTCAGGTAAGCTCTTCGGGTGGAAGGGGCGAGGGCCAGACTCATTGCTCTGTCGGCCTCAGCCCTCCAATCTCCCACACCTCTTCGGGCATCCGCGCTGGGAGCAGGTCGGCTTCTGGAGCTAGCTGATGAAATCTCGTCATCTGTTTGCGAGAGAGAGCATCAGCGACCTAATTATTGACCTCCAGGACATGCCTGGCCGTAAACATGATATTATGCTTCAGACACTGCAACATGAAGGCCCGGATCAAAGCCATAACCCTGGGGGATTTTGACGTAAGGGAGTTGATTACGTGTACAGTGGACTGGTTGTTGCACCAGACATGGACCATCCGATTGGCTAGATCAGCAGACCAAATCCACACTGCTGCAACAATCAGAAAAAATTCCAGAAAGGTGAGGTCTTTGACCCACCCATCCCGAAACCAATCCGCGGGCCAGTCCCCAGCACACCAATGTCCCCTAAAAAACACTCCCTAGCCAGAGAAGCCCACAGCATCCGAAGTAATCTACAGCTCCGCCTCGAGCAGGAGTTCCTCACGCCAAAGAGAGACCCCATTGTATGAATCCAAAAACCATTCCCACACAAGAAGGTCCTCCCTCATTCCCCTCGTGACTCTGGTCCTATGGTGTGGAAGATGGAGGCCCTTCATTGACTCACAAAGCCTCCTCACAAAAGCCCTGCCAGGAGCCACAACCTTGCATGCAAAGTTGAGGTGGCCAACCAACTGCTGCAACTCCAGCAGGGTAATCTTAGAGAGGGAGCTAACTGAAGCCACCCATGTTTGCAATGTGTCTAATTTGTCTCTAGGCAACTTGCAGCACTGGCCGACTGAGTCAATCTCTATCCCCAAAAAAGTTAACGTGGATGCCGGGCCCTCCGTTTTTTTCCTGAGCAAGAGGGACACCAAGTTCCTCAGCTAAGGCGACGAAACTGGACAGTAAAAATTGACACTGTCCAGAACCCCTTTTACCAACTAAAAGAAAATCGTCAAGATAGTGAAAGGTGCTATGGAGACCTGTCCTGAATCTCAAAGCCCATTCCAAAAAGGAACTGAACCTCTCGAAAGCAGCACAGGACCCCGAGCGCCCCATGGGAAGGGCCCGGTCCATGTAAAATTTGCCCTCAAAGGCAAATCCAAGCAGCTCAAAGTCCTCCGGGTGAACAGGGAGGAGGTGGAAGGCTGACTTAATGTCGCACTTCGCTAATTCAGCCCCTTTGCCATAGAAGCGGACCACCCGCATGGCCTGGTCAAACAAAGTATATTTGACAGAACACAACTCTTCCGATATCGCGTCATTCACTGACTCCCCACGAGGGTAGGAGAGATGGTGAATGAGGCGGAATTCACCCAGTGCCTTCTTAAATGAACTAGACAATATTTGGTTAAATAGCGAAGATAAACTTATTAAAAAATTATATAGCTTAATGATTAAACACGAAATGCAAGAGGCAGAAATTAAACCAGCCATGATAAAATGGATGAAGGATTTTGGTCACAACATAGATATAGATAGATGGTCCAAAACTTGGAATTCATTAAAATACTTAAAAGTAGTTAGCTATAAAGAGAATATATATAAAATTTTCCACCATTGGTATTGGTCTCCTGACAGGCTGAATAAGTGTTTTAAAAATGTGTCGGATGCTTGTTGGTTGTGTAGATCCAAAACAGGATCCTTTTTCCATATGTGGTGGACATGTAAGGAGATGAAAAAATATCGGGAAATGGTAAATAAGATTATTTTTGAAATTTTGACATATGAATACCTTTAGAACCAGAAATCTGCTTACTTAATATGCTACCGGAGAGGATGGAGAAAAGGTAAAAACGGTCCTGAACATTTGGATAAATATGTAACCAGCCCTTCAGTACACCCAATTTAATTGGGCTGGGCCCCTTTATCATGGGGGGATTGTAATTCCCACCTCCTCCCACATGTTTGACTCCCTTACCACCACCCCCGGCCTTTGGGCCTAGGGCAGTTGGCAAAGGCATGCAGTCCTGCACACAGCAGGCATTCATGGTGAAATGAGCAAGTCCTGAGACCTCAAGTTCTCTGGGAGGAAAACTCCCAGCAAAGCAGGCGTCGCTGAACCGCCTGCCCCGCTTGGGTGCGGGAACCCGACTGGACATGCACCGTCTTCACTGAGTGACTGTTGTGTGACCTCTCACCCCCAGCCACCCAGTTGGGTGACATAATCTGCAGCCACAGGTTAGGATTAATTTTGTCCCAATGCATGGACGGATTCATAGCTGCTCGCATCCTAAACTCTTCATCATATAACAACCCAGCCGGGCTTGGAAAGTCTGTGAAGGCTTTGTAAATGATATCCATATATTGGATCATCGCTAAAGCCTTCCAAGGCTGGTGTCGTACAGTGACGGCAGAATAAATAAGGAATCCCAGGTGCCAGTTGGCCCAAGTCCGATCAACTACGTGGTGCTTTAGGCGCTCTTTTTCCCGCTCATCCAAGTTATCCCTATCTTTCTTCTCCATCTCCCGATAGAGAAGACTGAAAACATCCACAAATTCGCCCCTGAGGATCTTTTCTTTAGTAACTATGGACAAATGATCACCCAAGGGTAAATCCGTGTCCCCACTGGGCAAGGCCCCTGGAGGGACCGCATCATACAATGCCCCGACTGTACATGCATAGTCCACACGCAGGTGAAAATAACCTCAATTAGGCCAAGAAATAGGAGAAGTGGGCGAAGCACATGAGGGCCCATATGGAGGCCAACTAGCCTGAAACATGTTTGAGGCAGCCACACCCTGGCAAGCGGGGCCCCATGGCCACCTTGCACCATCACCTGTTAATTCAATGTCCTTACCTCCCTGCTCCTGAGATCCAGGATAGATAGCCACCTGCTGGCTTCCAGTGTTCAGCCCCAACTGTCCTGAAGAAGATCCGGCAGCTTGTTCCAGAGCATCAGCTTCTCTTTTATCTTCAAGGAATGTGAAACGTGCCAAAACCTGGGCCTGAAAAGACAAATGAGACTCCCCACTTGCCTTAGTACCCATGGGTGGCAAACCCCAGTCCTTCTCCAGCGCTGCTAGCCGCTGCAGGATGGTGGCGTTCACCAGATCATCTTCCTCATCATCATCAGAAGGAATAACAGGTGGAGGCCGTGCTGGGGGTCTCTTTGGAGCCGGTTGCTTCTTTTTGCCTTTCCCTTTCCCTGAAGCCATAACAAATAAGAGTTACTAAAAGCTAAAATACAAGCGTGTAAAGAAACAGCCACAGCTGAGGTAGTGTAAAAAGATCTAAGGCAGGCCTGTCCCCAAACAAAGAGATCTAAAATGGCCTCCTTCAGACCGGCACAAAATGGCTGCCATCCCCGGTGAAAACAACCTCACCAATATGGCCGCCCAAACTGCAACAGCACCCTAATGAACCTATTAAAATGGCCAGAGGCCTAGGTCCTCACCAAAATGGCCGCCAAACAACAGCACAGACCACCTAAAATGGCTGTTAACAAAAGGCATGCAACCACCGCAAAATGGCCACTGCAGAATTCATGTACCCACTAACTGGAGCAGAGGGGCCTACCCAACTCCCCCGTCCCTGAAAGAACTCCAAAAGGTGGGGGGGAACAATTTCCCCTATTAACAACAAAAAAGGCCCCAGGCCCAATGGGGGGGCGCAATCTGCTGCCTCCTTCCGCACCAAGGAAGAAGTGGGGGGAAGGGGGGAAGCCAGCCACAAGGCCGCCCATGCCTGCAAAGCACCAAAAGGCCACAGCCCCCAACAGTCCCCAGCACCAGCCAGTCCACGGAGCCATGCACCAACGCCCCCTCACAGCCACCAGAACCAGCCCAACTAGAGAAGGCCCGCCGCCGGCAGAAAAAAGGCCACCACCGGACCATGCCACGCAGAGCTAGAGCAAGTGCCCCTCAAGAGCCAGCCGATCTGCCAGAGCCACCACCGTCCCCAAGCTTCAGGAGCATGCCGACACGGCCACCGCTGCCACTGTCGGCGGTAGGGGGGGAACAACGGTCTCTCACTGCTGCCGCTGCCGCCTCTGGAAAAAAAGAAAAGCTCCCAAGCTTCAGGAGCCCGCCAACAAGGCTGCCGCCACTGTCAATGTTGATGGTAAGGGGGCCCTGGAAAAAAGCCGAGGCCTAGGATGCCCAGGAGGCCCAACCAGGAGCTCTGAAAATGCATGCTCTCCTCAGCAGAGCATGCAGAGCAATTGTGATGGCGGGAGCGGGGCGCCTGCCCTTAAAAGTCAGGCCCCGCCCCCGCAACACTCTGAGATGCACAGGAGCGCGTCAAAACATTGCTGCCTCTCTTCAGCATGGGGGCAAAGCGGTCCCCGGGAGCCACAGTGATGCTGGGCGCCCTGGAGCCTAGTTGTGGAGGTAAAAAACTTTCTAATATATACAGAGTTGAATTCTTAGAACATACAAGAGAGTGTATTTGTAGTTTTGTTTCAGTCTTTCTAGTTCTTTCTTTGTGAGGTACTTTGTTTAGTATAATTCAGCACTAACACAGTTCTTTTTGATGTTTCTAGATTCCTTCCTTCAGATATTACAGGTTTTCCTTTAGATAATACAGTTTTTCGTTAACTCCTGAGGTGTCTAAGTTCTTCCCTTCATTGTAGACCAGGATTCTCTTCTCAACCCCTTTCACTGGTAGGAAGTTATTCTCCTTGTCCCTAAGAAGCAATAACTCTTTTTACAATTTGGCTTGTATGGGAGTGCTCTCTAAGTACCCATACCTTCTGCCAAATCCTTCTCCTGTATCCTTTGTCTGTATAAGGCTGTTCTGTAGCTTTTCTGATTGAGAATTTCAGTTCTCCCTCAGAGCAGTTTTAATATCTCTAGACAATGGGGTTTCTCTTCTTTCTGTAGAATTACTTTTCTGATTATTGCCTGTCAGAAAACACTGACTCCCAAATGTCTCTTCCCTCAGAAGCCAAACCCTCTGGCTACTGAATCAGACATTAGTTTTCAGATGACCAAACAGTGAAAGATTCATTTGCCAAAGACCAAAGGTGAAAGTTCCCTTTTCCTTCCAGATCAGATACTTTATTTTCTTTCAGCTGATGCTGGCCAATCAGAGAGTGAGCAGAGCAGCCAATCATCTAGGCTCTTCTCTACAGGGAAGATTAACTCTTGAACTCCCTGTCTCTCTGATATGAGCAGCATTTTGAAAAGCCTGCAATCTGTCACCCCACCTTAATTTGCCCTTTTTATTTTGTTCCTTTCTTTGACAGCCCCTTCCTCTTTATGTGACACTTTCCCTTGATCATTGTCTGGATCCAACTTTTTGCTTGTCCCCTTTACCCATTTGCTCTGTCCCATCCATCCTTTCTCTTTCTGGCATTCACCAGGTTATCACCAACTAAGAAGCTACTTGCTAGGGCAGGGCAGCCACAGCTGCCACATAAGTTATTCAGATGTATATTGATTTATATGCTGTATGGACTTTGAATAGGAAATAGGATACACAATGAAGGATAAAAACAACAACAATATAAAATGTGCAGCACTTTGGATTGGCATTGGTGGATAAATGTCTTGAACATTTACACAATGCCAATATGTAGGAATGAAGAAATATCTGCAAAGTTAGATTTTGTAGCATTTCTAAAAGATAGTACTGTGGATCTATAAGTTGATCATACAAGGGAAACAGAGTCAGAGTCATACAAGGGAAACAGATGAAAGAGCAGAAATCATAGCTATCCTTTCTTTATTAATGACACCAGTGGTTCTACAAGGATATAGTTAGGTATACTAATCTAGATTTTGATCCAATGGGATTTCAGATGGCTGTTTTTGAAAATCTGGGATACAGACTTGGTTTCTAATCAATGTTCCTTCTAAGTTCTGCAGTGTTGTGAGCAAAAGTTCTACCTCATAAGCAAAAAAGCTAGTAGCATTAAAGTTGTGAGTCTACATTTGAATACTGCATAAATTAGTTTTTTAGATTATTTCCATAACCTTGTAAAAATCTCAGAATGAATTCTTTGAAACTATATTTAAACTATATTTTAAGAATAATTTAAACAGTATAAGAGAAAACTGAATCAAGACAAATTTAATTACAGACAGTGTTATTGTCTATGGTGGTAGACTAGGCCTTCAGAGAACAGGTTGTTAACCAAATTGCCTTATTTTATCATTAAGCTTGGGGAATTAAGAATATTAAATGGCAATAGGGATAAAATATAGGATCATAACATGTGTATACAGGAGTCAGAATTCCCAGAGCCCTTGAATAGATACAGAGACTGTATAGCTAAAATAATGATTTCTCTACTAGATATTCTTCAATGATACAAATAATAATCAAGCATTCACACATGCAATACAGATCTTGGAATATAGAGTTGAAAGGATAGAGACATTTGCATGAGCAGGAATATCATTGGTGGGGTAATACTTTACCTGTCTGACAAGACACTTGGATCATGCAGTGAAAAATAAAAACACAATAAGGGGGAAGGGATCATGAGCTGACCAGCAACACATGTGGACTGATTCCAAACCAGCTGAGAATGGAACCATCAAGGTAGGGTGGGGTTAAGAGAAGAAGAAGCAAAAGGCAAGAAAGCGAACTCAGGGACAGTTCTCTTTAAATACCTAAAATGTGACCTGAGGCAAAAGGCTCCTGTGGTCACCTGGTATTAGAAAAAAAAAACCTTAAACTCTGTATGTGGCATAAAGGAATTAATAGCTGGGCAACTGAAAATTAATGTTTGGCAAGGAGTGACACCTCTGGGGGAAGGAGGTGAAACAAAGGAGAGAATGAAGAGAACCAATCATGTTGCAGGACCGGTGCTTCAGATTAATGATCAGATGCTTGACAGAAATGTTATCTTGATGGGTGACAGGAAGGCTTGGTGGCGCCTTTTGTCCTTAGCTGGGCACAGCCTTTAGTTTAAGCTGGCTCAGGAGGGAGAGGAATGTGTGATTCTCCAGGTGCAGCTAACACATATGGGGGAGGGAAATGCTTGCATGATAGAGAAAAGATTCCCTCATGGCTTCTGTTCAGGAACATCTGTCCTTTATCAGAGCATGGCTTCTTTTCTAATCTGCTGCTGTTTCTGCATGCATGGAGGTCAGGGCTGCTGTTCTGCATCCTGGTGCTTGGGTGGATGCTGAGGTGCAGGGGCAGGAGGGTTCTGTAGTCCCAGGTCCACATCTGACTTGGC
Organism: Lepidodactylus listeri; assembly: GCA_029233225.1. NCBI lineage: Eukaryota > Metazoa > Chordata > Lepidosauria > Squamata > Gekkonidae > Lepidodactylus > Lepidodactylus listeri. The sequence continues at coordinate 47,094,756 of JARCFY010000003.1, read as the reverse complement.
ATACTTCTTAGGCACAAGGCTCCCCTTGGCCACAGTGTACATTCCATAATCCAACATAGGGAACTTCTCTTAAGAACACAGCTCTGTCCATTGCCCTGATACACTTTTCACAGGTCAGCAAGGTAATCATATTTAAGCGCCATCTGAAGTGGCCGCATGGCAACAAGGTCTACCCTCCCCTTTACTCTATATTGGTAGACCTGGCCTCCAGAGAACAGGTCTACATGCCCCAGTCCTTTATACTGGCAGACATGGCCTTGGACTGTCACCCTGTGCTGAGCCTTAGAAAACATAACAGCACTGGGGGGGGGGGGCACTCTTGCAGTCTCTTTTAGTGAAATATGACAAATTACAGGTCAAGTATAACAGAGGTGGAACAATCACTGTCAGAACCCTGCCTAACCTAACAAACAGAAAGTTGCTTAAATGTTATCAACCTGCCCAAACTTGTTTGTTCAAATATTATATCCCACTTTTCCTGTGACTCAAGGCAGCTTACAAATCATACTGAAAAGCATAACAGATGTGCAAAAAAAATCAATTTTTCCGGTTTCAATAGAGCCTATGGGGGCCATTATAGTCAATTGGCCCCATATGCTATAATGGAGAGTTAATCCAGGTGTATCTGGGGCGGGGCTGTTTTTTGAGGTAGAGGTTTGCAACTATTTGCAGCATAGTTGCTGGTGCCTCTCCTCAAGTCTCCCACCAAGTTGCAAAAAGATTGGACAAGGGGCCCCAGTTCTATTGGGCTCAGAAGGAGGAGCCCCCATTTTCCATTTTTTCAATAGAGGAGGAAATGCCTTAGCGTGAGCAGAAGCTAAAATCCTTGAGCTGGCAGCTAAATATTTGTGTGCCGGCACTCCTTAGTGCAGCTTAGAGGGAACTGTGTTTCTAATGCATGGGGTTTTTTTCTCCATAGGGAAAAAATGTAATCCAGACCAAAGAGAAACTTTTTATATTCCCTTGAAACCTCTGCAATGGGGAGTAATCAAATAATTTAATGCTGGGTTTAATATCAGGATCCTTTAAATCAGACATCAAATGAACAGCTTTAGAAATTTTTTTAGTCAGTGCCAATGACTATAAATTACACGAGGAAAAAAGAAATCTTATTTGCAGAAGAGTGTGTAAGAGAATGATGAACAGCTGTAGCTGTGCTGTCCTTCTCAGACAGAACAACTTTGTGAGAAGTTCATTTCCAGAAACAATGAATATTTGAATGCATCCAGCCATGCAACTGAAAGCTCATAGTATACTTATGCAATTAGGGTTGCCATCCCCCAGTTCCCAGTGAGGGTTCCCCCACTTTGGGGGGCTCCAATGTGCTGCTGGCCAGCTGGCCAGTGGGGGAAGCCCCACCACCAAACAAGGACATCACCTGGTGACATCCCAGACATGATGATGTCACCTGGAAGTGACATCATCACGTCAGGGATGTCAGGGGGTTATGCTCTAATATATGGGCAAAATCTATGGCTTTGAAGTAAAAAATGCCACTTCCAGGTGACATCATCATGGCACATACACAAAGCACATGCACCATAAGATCCCAGAGGAGAGGCTGGATCCCCCCACCAGCAGCCAGGTAGGACCTGCCAACCCTATATGCAATACAATGTTGTGGTTGTTTTAAAAATAACCTTTCAAAACAACCACAGTTAACAGTGAACTACAGCTGTTCCTAATACAAACATCACCTTGGACATGAAATTAATGGATAACCTCAATCAAGTCAGTATGCACAAGAAAGACAACTTTACAGAGCTTTTATAAAGATCACTAAACTAATGCACATGAAGTCTTCAGCAAAAGTGCTGTATAGGACTGTCCTCCCATATCATCCATCACACCAGTTAAGATCTTGCCTCCCAAGTCCTGCTCTTTGTGCTCCTGCCGTCAGAGGTGAGACTGGTGGCAATTAGACCCCAGACATTTTCAGTGGTGTCACCTTCTTTGGGAATGTCCTCTGCCTTGAGATTCACCTGGTACCTACTATAATTTCTTTTAGGCATCAGGCAAAATTTTTTATTTTTATGCAGGCTTTTAAATGAGGATTTTTGAAATCTTTTTAGCCGATTTATGGTCTGCTAAGGTCTGTTTTATGGAGACTGTTGTGATGTTTTTATATCCATGTCTTGTTTTTAATGGCTTGTTTTGTTTTTGTATTGATAATTTAGTATGATTTTATGGTATTGTTTTTCTTGTAAGCCACCTCTGAAGAGCTGGCATAAACATTTCCTAAATAAATAATACTGTATTAAGTGTTCATAACCTCATATGGCTAAGAATCATAATTTGTTCATGGAAGCAGCTCTTTCCTGTGAGAACTTCCAGAGCTCTTCTTTAAGTGAGACAGAAATTCCAAACCTATATTAAGGTGCAGCTACCTGGTTTAAATTATCTTCTCTCTTCTTTTCGCACAGGGAAGAAACACATGACTTGTCCATCTCATACAATGCCTTATATGCTCAGGACAAGCTGGTGTACCTATTCTTTAGACACAGAATGGTCCTTGGCCAAAGTGTTGTCAAACCTAGTATTTTGAGGAAGGCTTTTTATGTTTTATAAATGCAGAAACTACTGAGGAAAAAGAAATACTTGTAATATTTTAGGAATTCCATGTGGTCAGATGGTCCTGCATAGTAAAGCTGCAACACCCATGGCCCCAGAATGTCACAGAAATAGAAGCTTCTCTTTGTAATAACACCCTGACCTGGGTGTCCCAGGCTAACCCAATCTCCTCCAGTCTCAGAAGGTAAGCAGTGTTGGCCTTGGTTAGTATTTGGATGGGAGACCTCCAAGGAAGTCCAGGGTTGCTACTTAAGGCAGCCATGAAAACCCCGGAGTTGCCATAAATCAGCTGTGACTCGATGGCACTTTCCACCACCGCCATTTGGAGTACAGATGCCATAGTTTTAGTATAACACCAGAATATATTAAACAGTGAGAGACACCCATTTTGTATTTCCCACCTGCCGACTTGGAAGTGTGAGGCAGAGAAGAGGGAAGAGATGGGAGAAAGGAATTAAAATTATTTCAACAGGAAAACAGAGAAGCCATCAATCAAGAAATGCCTGCAGTTACCTCCTTAGGGTAAACCTGGTGTGGTTCTGTTATATCTCATTTCAATAAGGGTGAGCATAAAGAGGGGCTAAAAAGAGCCTTGGAGAAATGTGAGAAAGAGAAAGAGATTTAATCAGACTTACTGACAAAGTTAATATATATTCTCTATGAAGAGGAGTCTCTGGGGTCATGGTTTCAGTGTTGAACAAGAACTCTAGAAAGTTTAGAGAGCTGGACTGAGTCAGAATTGATTTTTCTCTGTTTACTGCGTTCCCCAGGTGAAAAGTTAATGAACCAAGGCTAAGGCATAAAAAGACAGATTACTTAGAGGGCTGTGATAAAAATATGATACAGGTAGATCTCCCTCAGCACTTTTATGCACCACAGTAGGTACCTGTAACTGCAGGCAGGCAGGAATAATGCAAAGAAACAAGAAATGATATTGCAAGGATTACAATCAAGACGGACTAAAAATCCATAAGAGGAATATTATTGCTGGCTTTATTTTCTCAGTCATAAACAATGGGTGTCCATGAAAGGAATGCACTGAGGTTTTGAAATCCATTCAGTTCCATGCAAATACCATAATTTCTGGAGATTTTAATTGTTCATTATAAACCAGTTTGAGTATTTTAAATATAAAGGTGGTCTATAATAGTGCAATCCTGTACAACTTTCCTTCAAATTTACCTGATTTCCATGGGTTTATTTGACTGAAGTAATTCTCCATAGACTTCCTATGTAACAGTGTCATCCTAAATGGAATTACACCTCTCTATTGAAATTAATGGTCTTATAAAGGTGTACCTCTGCTTAGAGATGGGACTGTTAGTCCACTAAATAAAATCAAAATGAATGTTGTTCAGTTGTCTTTCTGTATGTTTCTACACAAACATATTTTGCTCAGAGTTGCAATCAACTATGTGTTAAAAGTAGTGTTCTTCAGACCCAAACAGGAAATAATCATTTAAAAATCTGGTTGTTTTGGTCCTAGCTACACTATCAGCAGATTAAAGCTACCAGTTAGAAATTTGGCACAAAGGAGGACTTTAGCGATGCAGATGAAGTACTCAAGTAATAAAAACACAAATTTACACTGCTCATAATACCTTTTATTGCTTGTTTCTTTTTACTTTAGATGGAAAAGGAATCATCACACAGTTGCTTGGGCAACATGCTGTTACCTGTAGGGATGGGCACAAACCACAAAAATGCAGTTCAGTTTGTAGTTCATGGGTGAACCATGAACTGAACCATGAACCTAGTCAGCTCGTATAAGAATCAAACTGGGTTCATGAGGTTTGTGCCCAAAACAGCTGAGCCACAGAGGCAGCCTGCTCCTGCAGCTCAGCTGTTTAAAGGGGCTTTATTGGGCAGCCGAGCTGTGTGGAGCTTTAGTTCACAAACTGTTGTGTACTAAGACCATGATCGCCTGGTCTCCCGTAATGGCGACCGCCATGTGGTCAGCGCACATGGTCAGAATCTACCTGAGCTTCGGCCAGGTAGAACAATAGCCAGTTGGATCCTGAGTGACCACCAATTACGAGCCTAGGTCTCCCGCTGGGGGACCTATGAACTACAACCACGGACTTAAGGTCCTATCAGGACCTGTGGGCGAGGTCGGGGCATTGTCTCCGGCTGGCATAAAAGAGGGCTCTGAGCCCGGGGTTTCTCATGTTCCATCTGACCCACAATAAAGAGCTGTACTATGAAATCACTACCACTCGCCTCCCGACTCCAATACTTTCCACAAACCATGAACCAGCTAAAATTCATCACAAAGGTTTGTGAGCCAGTTTGTGCCCATTCCTAATCACCTGTTTGCTCCACACCACAATCCCGTAGTAACACTGCAAGGATATGCACTTGCAACCTATTATGAGCCACTTTAGAACCCTTGAAATGTGGTGTTTTGTTGGTTGTTCATTGAAGATGCTTGTAATGACAGATCAATTATGATTCGAACAGACAAAGGTTCACCCATCACAGTAAAACATGAGACAACAGAGTACTTGTTACTCTGAGTCTGAAACGTAGAAACATTGTAGTAGATCCAAGCCTCCTTTTACTTTTGTGGAAAGCGCTCCTTTTCATAAACGGGAAGTAGGTGGAATCTGAAGATTCTATAAATTCCCCCCTACCGATGATAGAACCCCTTGTACCTCAGCCAGTGCTATTCTTGGGGATCTTGAAGTTATTCTTAGGTTTCTTGAAGTTATACTACAAGATAAGTGGAATATGTTTGCAGCTCTGCAATCTAATTCTGTGCAGGACAACTAACTACCACTGATTCCTGGCAGTCTTAATGAAGCATTCCTCTATTATAATCACAATTTGACCCAATATTTGGACCAGCACTCTTTAACAATAAAAATTTTGCTTTCCTGAGTATTCAAAATTCTTCAAAATTGTATTTTTATGTCTTGCATTATTGCCCCCCCCCCAATCCACTCAATGTACCTAATGAACACTATTCACTTACCAAACTGTCCTTCATTGTCTTAATCGTACTTGGGGGGGTTATATGGCTTGTCTTTCTAATGTACCAGCCTTGGTCATTGTACCTGCTGTACTTTCAAAGCTGTTCATAGTCAATTAGGATTTGCCACCCTCAGACCACTCTCCACCAAGAGCCAAGTGTCTCAAAATCCCCGAAGCTGTATGCAGCAAGAAGCAACAAAAGTCTCAGTTTTGTATCAAACTAGTAAATCACGATCAGCCCTCTGTGTAATCAAGTGGCATCTCCTGATGAGGCAACAAGTTTCCCAGTGGAAAACTGCCACACAACCCATGCAGTTTCCATACAAAAAACCCCCTTATCCTGTATTTTCTCTGTTGCTGTTCTGCTTTCAGCTGAAGGGTTCTCACATTTGCTTCTTGACGTGTGTCTTTCCTCTGCTTTTTCTCCAGTTCTTCTAAGTTGCCAACTTGGGCTTTCCATTGCACACACTGTGGTGAAGGATCACATTTTAGTGCCATCAGCACTTTTTTCACCACAGAGGCAATGCCTCCTCTATAGCACATAGGCTGTATTGACATTGTGGGATGATACAAGGTGGTGTTCCCAGAATAACAGTGAGTTCCGCCTTTTCTAGACCCAAGGATGCATTTTTAAAGAGCCAGACCCCCTCCAAAAAACAAGCAAACCTATATAGGCTTCTGGGACCCTATTAAAGTGGGGGGAGGGGGAGACCTAGCCCCATGCTTCTCTCTCTCTCTCTCTCTCTCTCTCTCATACACAATGTCACAAACCCACCCACCCTGCCTTTCATTTCACCTTCTGAGCCCCTAACATTTGGGTGTAGGAAACCACTCTATCTAGCCCCTTGGGTTCAAATTCAGTGTTCCAGTAGCCACCATCACCACCACCAGGGATCTGTTTTATTCATCCTACTCATTTTCAGCCACTCTGGGGGTCTCTGATCTCTCAGAGAGTTAGGAACTGTGTTTGTGTATAAGAGACAGACAAGCATGGAGTTGAGTCCATCTCTCCCCCCCCCCCCCCCCCCGCTTAGTAGCTCACTAATCCCCCTTTGGCAAATCTTCCATTAGTACTCACCACATTAAAGAGAAAAAAATGAATTTTAGTAGCTAAGTATATCATTCTACTGTAAGACAAGGTCTCCATCTCCAAAACTTATTCTATGCTAATGGCTATCCCTCTGTTGCTACAAAAGTAGAAGGCTTTATTCTGACTGAATTGTTCCTGTCTACTCCATAACTCTAAGACCATATTCATGTTATAGGGTAGAGCAGCCCGATCCCTCCTGGTAACCAGTGGGGGGATGGGGGGGGGGGCTTACTGGGATTGGAAAGGAGGTCCAGGTGAAGTGGTGATGTCATTTTTGGCATGCACTGGATTTGGAAAAAAAAACCTCTATAGTAAAAAAAAAGCTTCTACCATAGTTTTTGCACAAAAACCAAAGCATCACCTGGACATCACAGGTGTAATGGCATCATTTTCCATGCATGCCAGAAGTGATGAGAGGTGCATGTGTAGGGCCACACATTTGTGCCCCCCTCGCTTCCTTCTAAACAAATTCTAAATTGGATAAAATGTTTGTGTGTTGTCACACTGCTATTTAGGAACAGAAGCTTGCTCCACTAAATTCTGAGCATGCACCTACATGATTAGTTCTACTGACTCAACTCAAAATGTGCAAAAACAGCATATATAGCTAATTTTAAACTATACATACCTGTTCCCAAAGATCCTGCAGCATACACAACCCAAACAAACTGTTGTGATGCCCCATCAATGGCTATTTGCCAGCCATTATGCTGGATTCCCCAGCTCTGCAAATGCAAGCTCTTTGAAGTATGTTTTTTTTTAATGCATTAAACACCAATTGATAATATGGGATGTTCAGAATGAAAAAAAAATGTTATTAGAACCAAAGTAAAATCTTCAGCTTTTGAACAACTTATTTGCCAAAATGGAATCACCGTTATTTCCTCATAAGTAAAGTTAATATTGCCTCTCTAATATCTTAACTCACGAAATGACCAGACTTGTTTTTCTGTAATCCATTCCATATAGACAGTGTTGCACAGTTTAGCCAGTTAAAAATATCAGTTCCAATAAGTAAGGGTTTCCTTAAATCATGTATGAAATCATTTTTAAAGGCAATACAGTGATAATTAGGTTTATGATGTCATGTCTGAGACTTTATAGTGGTATAACCATGCTGTTCAGGCTCATTCTCAACCAGTCAGCATCTACAGTTTTCCTAAAGCTATTTTCTACTATGCCAATGTTATTGGAAAGGTAGGAATTCTTTAATCATCTCAAACTGAACACCTGCCAACAGCGTTTTATTGACTGTTAAACGGCTTCTGTTTAGAAGAAATGCTACCCGCATTGATATTTTCAAAGGAAGGTTTATAGGTGCTGATTCTTTCTGTAGCACAACCTGCAGCCAAAATGGTTAGTCAAATAAAAACTCTATAAAAAGCACAATTACTGCTCACTGAAATAATGGACCTGACATAATGTTCCAGAAATCAACAAAAAGATACCCACTGACTTCAGGAGATGTTAGATGGGGGATGGGGAATGACATGGATGTCTGTCAGATAGTGATGTCTTTATGTTCATAAGAACATAAGAGAAGCCAATGTTGGATCAGGCCAATGGCCCATCCAGTCCAACACTCTCTGTCACACAGTGGCCAAAAATACCAGGTGCCATCCTGAAGTGCAACTGGAAGGGGGCCGCCACTCGCTTGGAGCGCACCACATGTTCATGGGGAACCCGGTGCTAAATCATTCGTAGCATGTAGCAGCAGTTCTTCAAGACATCTTTAAGAGACAGATATGGCCACATGGATCTGGCTTTATAAAAACAATATGGTTTCACATAACTAAATATGACAAGTACCTATGTTTTTGCACCTGAACAATGAAGATGCTCAGTGGATAGGGTTAGTTTTTCTTTTTAGTAATACCATGAAGTAGAACCTTTTTTCTCAGCTTCAGTATGACATATATAGCAAAGCAGTAAATTTGCTACAGTGCCATTTAAGCTGTATAAATAATTTTCTGCCTACTGGAAAAAAGGCATATTCTTGGCAATTCCTTCATTTGTCTGAAAACTGTGCAACCATAAACATACAGCCAACTTAAAGCAGGTCACATCCCAAGTTCCAAACTCAAATATGTCTGCTGTTACATTGTACCTGTCTGTCATGCCTTTTACAGTAATGAGAGTATCACCAAACAGCAGAGTTCTACACACTGCTCATGAAAATGTTCAATTGAATTCAAAAATAAAAATCATTAACTCCTGCTGTTGGCTTTTATCTCAAAGTATGCAGCATGTCTGGGTGTTTAAACAAAATTTCTCTTTGTGGCTTGATTTCTTGCTGTTGGCATTTCAGTTTTAGTTTAGGAATGGAGAAAGAATGCTGAGAATCAAAAATCGAACATTTTATAAATCAATCTGAGCATAATCTGGTAATGAAAATTAGCAGCTGGGGAACAGTTTTTTGGAAACTTCTTCTGAGAACTACACAGGAGTGGGCAAAGAGGCTCCATTTGTTTTCTTCAAGTGGACAAGCCCCTGCTAGATTTCAGCATCTAAATTAAACCTAGCTGTGATCTCTGTATGATTTAATATGAATTAAAATGAATGCATTTAAATGTGGGTAGGTTTCTTACAGTCAGAAAGGTATAAAAATTACTCCTTACATATGGAAGACATACAATAAGACAGAGATACTAATCACTTTAGGTCTATGATCTACAATTTATGGCAACCCCAGAGGGTTTTCAAGGCAAGTGATTAAGCAGAGGTGGTTTGCCATTGGCTTCCTCTACAAAGTCTTCCTTGGTGGTCTCCCATCCAAGTACTGAGATTTAGCTCCTGAGATCTGACAAGATCACGTGATACTATACTGTTCCACATCCCACAATCTAAGCATAGTCCTTTAGAAATGGGTTCCATTAAACCAACAGGACTTCCTTATGAGTAACATATTTTGCATATGGTTGTAAGCTCATTGCGACTCCTTTAATACTTTGCACCGCCAACAGTCAAAAAGTATTCTTTAGTATCTGAACTATATTTCTACTTCTCTGCTTTTTAATAAGAATTGGGAGTGGGGAGCTGACTGAAATATTATTTATCATTTTATGGTCCAGTTTAACTCCTGCCATAGTATAGGTGGGATTAACTTTCTAGAGAGAGTCCACTGAATTAATGGAGTAGGGAATTTGTACAGGTCCACAAGAACATGGGAAGTTATAGTGCTGAGGTTTAAATATGTAGCTTTAGCATAAGTCTTGTGAATTTAATTATTTTTAATAAGCAAAATCTCATTGTAGTAAATGAGACCTTTGCTCAATTTTACCCACAGCAATTTTGTATTAATGCTTTGGAGAATGTCTTTCATGAAATGGAACAAGTTTATAAATATCTGCAGTGCAGAAGATACAGGCTGAATGTCAACATGTCCCTCCTATCTCTACATTTCTGAATAGTAATGTTTAGTATTTGCAGAGCACATCTGAATGGCCATGGCTCAGTGGTATAGTATAATGCAGAAGTCTTGGATTCAATACTCGTATTCCCATTACAGTTGGGATAGCTCCCCCTCCCCCGGTTCATTTGTGTACTGCTTCTTATGAAAGGGAAAGAAATACATTTGGTTTCCCCACCCTCAAAAGGAAGACACAGACACCAAGATTGGATTAAGCTAAGGGTTTATAAATTATTTGGGAGAGACGGTAGCATGATGTAGTCATATTTCATCAGATCTCAGAAGCTTAGCAGGGTCAGTTCTTGGATGGGAGATCATGAAGGAAGGCTCCACAGAGCAAGGCAATGGCAAGACACCTCTGCTTCTTACTTGTCTTGAAAATCCTTTGCTGGGATTGCTGTAAATCACTTGCAACTTGATGGCACACATGTACATTATGGATTATTTAAAGAATGAACTGCAATAGGGAAACTCTATACTTCTCCCCCCTGCCCCATTAGCACAGCATTTAGGCAAATTTACCCTGACTACCAGAGTGAAAGCATGTGCTCTTTGCTTTTTCATGCGTACATCCAAACTGTACTGAGATGCTGAAAATCAAGGCCATTCCCTCACACTGTTCAGCATGAAGGTTCAGGTCATATCCAGCAGCACCAAGAATGTTCTTTCCCCAGGCACTTGGACTGAACAGCCCAGATAGGGATATCTCTCCCTATCAGAACATAGCTCAGGTATTTCCCAATGTAATTAACGTAACAATCAGCTTGCAGTAAACCTTAGAGACTTACCATTCTGGTCTGACCAGACCTATTTAAACATAAACCTTTTTTAACCAGACAGTGTGAAATGTCAAAGGTGGGTCAATGTCACTTCCAGCTAAAATCTAGAAGTGATAACACCAACACTCTGTGGTAGCCATAGAAATCAATGAAATCCTAGAACATCAGCAGCATCATTTCCAGGCTTTAGCCAGAAGTGATACCAGCGTGTCGAAGGCAAAGGTCTCCCTGGCTTATTGCTCCTAAGCTCCTGCGTGGAACCCCTGAACAATTTCCCAGACCTGTGGGTCCTTGAGGTTGGAAGTACACAAGTAAAGGCAGACCTTGTAAGATATATATAATGGTTTATTAAACAACCAACTAGGCAATACAGTCTTTACGGCTTAACAACAAGGAGGGGCAAGCTAACTTTTCTATCTAATACATTGAATATCTTAGTATTACATGGCCAATCTCTTGCAGCATAAAATCCACACAGTAGCATAAAAGTGATCTATATGTTGTAGTCCATCATGATGAAGCATAACATATCTAAGCACACTAGCATGGCATTAGCATAAACCTCTATGGCCTATACATTTATTATAGCTTCTTGCCCTCTGGTATCAGATGGTCTCTCTGGTCCAACCAAGATTCTTCTTTGTTGGAACTTGCCAGAGGATGTTGGTAACTACTCATGATCTCTCCCCCCCTCCCCCCGCCAAATCTGGTTATACAGCCAAGGACAGGTTCCTGTAATTAACCAATTATCACATTCTGGTAAGTCTGGCCTTGAAAGAGATAAGGATGGTAGCTGCAGGAATGTTGAGATCACAAACACCTGTGAGCCGGATTAGGCCTTCTAATATTCATGTTAACCTGTGCAGGAAGATCAGGGTGCTTGGCTCACAGAGTCTTTCCACCTTATCTCCACTGCCACTGCTCATTCGAGCAGCAGCAGATCACCCACCATAGCTGCTAAACTGGCAACCCTAGGCATAGGCTAGCTCCATAATTACACTACTTAAACGGAGAAAAAGTGGGAAATTCCCATTAAGCAGAGGATGAAAAAAGAACCTGAAATCTACCAGCACTATTTGAAAGGACAAGGTAATTTAAAGATAAATATTATCAATATATATTTTTATTTATGTTGTACACAATAGCACGTATTAAAAGATTAAAAACAAGTGGTCTGAAGGTCAGACTTCATAGAACATCAACATGAGCTTGAAATAAGCTTTAGTGATTTTACATACAGAGTTGATGATTTCACATACATAGTTGATGAATATATCAAATGACCAGTAGGGCCATGTGCATTTTGACCTCTGAGGAAAGCCCTAGAGGTTGAAACATGTAGAACAGCTCCGGTTTACAGGCCCTGCGGAATGATAGAAATTTGGTCACATGATCATGTCTTAAATGAAAGTGAAGCCAGGAAGCATCTTATGGATAAAAAGTGAAAGGGGGAGGAGTGACAGCAAAAATGGTGAGAACACTGTAACCCTTTCCCCTCAGTTCAAGTCGTAAAAGTTCTACAAAAAACGTTCAGCTCATCCCTATCATATATCTTACAACAGTATGATGGTATTGCAAAAAAGGCTGTTTTTGCTGTATTAACAAGACCACTGTATACAAGACACTGGCAATGCTAGTACTGATCTATTTAATGCTAACCAGGACTCAGCTGGAATTCTATTTTCAGCTTTGTTCACCAGGTTTTCAGAAAGATGCAAACAAGCAGGAGCTGACTCAGAGGAGAGCAAAAAAAATTATGTTCAAGAGCTTGCAATTTAAATCTTGGGCAGCTAGTATTATATGAAACCACCATTCCCTAGTGGGCCTTCTGTATCTTACACATGTTTTCCTACAACACTGGTTGAGGGAAGTTTCATCCAGTGAACTCCACAAAAGTGGTGAGTGTTGCATATTCCTCAACATCTAGTCATGCCAGCCACATGACCACGGACATTTGGACAGAGCTGGCTCTTCAGCTTGGAAACGGAGATGAGCACTGCATCCCTAGAGTCATATTCGACTGGCTTTCGAGCAAGGGAAACCTTTACCTAAGAGAATCTACTGTTATGTTTGACTTAGCAGTTGGTTATGCTGAATCAGCTGTTCTGTTGTATCAACTATTTTATTTAGTGGGTTTGTTACTGAAGAGAATATGTTTAATTATGCACCCAGTCTTGTCTATGTGTCTTATTGAGCTAGTTATAAGATTAACAGCAAGGATCTTTCAGTGATGGAGGAAAGGCAGCATGGTACTCAGAAGGGTGACCCCCAAGGAAGACTCTGCAGAGGAAGGCAATGGCAAACAACCTCTGCTTCTCACTTGCATTAAAAGCCCCTTGCATCTCACTTGCATTGAAAGCCCCTTGTCAGAAGTCAGCTGTGGCTTTACACATACATCCATCTTTCAGTGAGACTTCCTGATCTCCTTTGGAATGGAGATGTAACTAGGTTTCATAAACACAGTTTCAGTCCAATGGGTTCTCTTAGCTCAGACTAAAATTGCAGTTGTCTCCTTCCTAACTCTTAAAAAAGAATGAAAGAAAAGAAACCTGGTCTTCCTGACCCAATACTGACATGCAAGCCACTATATCATACTGGCTTTAAAAGGGGAGTAAACAAATTAATGGAGAATAGACCCATCCCTGACTGTGGCTGCGTTCAGACTGGCAGTTTGGCCCGATAATAGGCACCTTTCACAAATGGATTAAATGGGCTCGTTCACACAGCCACAGCTGTCAGGTGTTCCCCGGGTGTACTCACCCCGCCAAAGGATGACTTGGAGCCAGGTTAACTCTGAAGTGGAGTTTTTGTTTCCTCACACATTCATCGCGCATGGCCAGCTCTCTGAACACGGGGGACCGCATGCAGAATGGATTTGGCAGTCTGAACTGTTTTTGCAGTGCGCTCCATGGCTGATGCGCTACAATAATGTGGGTGCTTTCCCACAGGATGTCTCCATGGGTAACCCTCAGTAGGGTGTGCTGTGTGGCTGATATGTCCCGCAACATTTTAAACTGCGTCAATTAGAGGTGGCACTATATAACGGCAAGCTGCCAGTCCATCTGCCGCCTGTGATATCTAAATAAAACCTATAGATTCAAAAGTATTACATCTTTGAATATCAGTTGCTCAGGGCAACAACAGGGGAATTTTTGCCCCTGCACCATTCTTCGTGCCTTTCTGACCATGTACTGGACCAGGCACACTACTTTTTCTTTAAGATCCAACTAGACTGTTCTTATTAGAGATGGTTGAACACATGGGAGCTCACATTATTCCCTGCCTGACACTCACAAGCAGGGAGTCACCCAGGCCTGTAGCTATTGGGGGGGGGGGGGTCACAAGGGCAATACCTTTCCCAAATTTGCCCTGTCCCTTCACCATTGGGCCCAGGGTGGCCCCACTCCTGCTCAGTTGTCACCCACCACCCAAGGACAAGGTGAAAAAGTGGCAGGGAAGGCCTCAGCAAGCCTGCCTACAGCAGCTTCAGCGAAGCTGCTAAGAGAAGTGAGGGGCAGAGGGAAGCTTGGCTGGCCTGCCTGAAGCAACTGCAGGTGAGCCAGTGAGAGTGGGGGAGGAAGGGGAGGGAAGGTCAGCTGGCTCATCTGGAGCAGCTCCAGGTGAGCCACTGAGAATGGGGATCTGGGGAAAAGCCAGAGCAGCTCCAGGCAAGCTGCTAAGATCAGCGACTGGGGGGGGGGAGCTTGTCTGGCCCACCTGATGCTACTACAGGTGAGCTGATGAGGGAGAGGAGGTCAGTTGGCTCACCCAAAGTTGCTCTGGGTGAACTGGCAAGGAAGGTGAGGGATGCTTGGCTGGCTCAGCTGAAGCAGCTCCAGGAGAGCTGCTGAGAGTGGTGTCTGGGGAGAAGCCTCAGTGGGCCATGCCCAGAGTACCTTCAGGTGAGCTACTAAGAGTAGCAAGGGGGGAGGAGGGAAGCATGGCTGGCCCCCACTGGTTTCCTGCAGTTGCTCCAGGTGAACTGGCAAGGAAGAAGAGGAAAGGTTCCCAACCCATAACTTCACTAGCTCTACTTTTAGAATGAGCGACGGGTGGGGGGGGGGGAATTCCTCCATAATAAAATGGCTTATGCAGAGACACTGCTGCAGGAACAATGTACATGAAGAACATGCCCAGGGCCATGTTGGAGATGTGTTCTTGCCCTTCCACTACAAGTGAAGGAAGGTAATGAGAAGCAGTAACTTAGGGAGGATTCATATGCTTGCTTATCTGACCCATAGTGTCATATCTTCCTTCCATCACAACCTACAAGCCCCATTTGGATTGCCCTTCAAAAAATAAAAGAAAGCAAGAACAGTTAATACAGAATTCTGTGACTGGAATGTTGCAAGGAGAGGTCATAGTGATCATTATCAGGCCTGTAGCTACAGTGGGGCATCTTGAGATTAGTCCCCCTGACTTACTGGCAAGGCCCCATGACATCCCATTCAGCCCAGGGCCCCTGAGTGACAGCGGGTGCATGGTAGGAGAAGGGTATTCCTTTAATTTGATTAGCCAGTGCCCCTTAAGAAATTTAAATTTCCCCCAACTAAAAAAATCCTGGCTATGGGTCAGGTCATCATTCCAGTCTTGTTCCATCTACACTGGCTTCCAATTTGTTTCTGGGCTCAATTCAAGGTGCTGGTATTGACATTTAAAGCTGTATACAACTTGGGACCAGTATCCCTTAAGGACAGCTTTCTCCCATATGAATCTACCAATCCACTCTGGACATCTTTGCAGGCCCTACTTTGGGTGCCTCCACCATCTAATGCTTGGTGGGTGGCAACTGGAAAAAGGACCTTCTCAGTCATACTGCCAAAACTTTGGAACTCTCTCTCCAGGGAGATTTGTCTGTTTACCTCTAACAATGTTGTCTTCCAATGGATGAAGACTTTTGTTTTGTTTGGTACACCTCAAATAACTATTATTGGCCCTCCTTGCTGGTTTTGGTGTTTTGAGTCTTTATATGTTTTTATTGAATTATTTTAAAGTAGTTTATTTTAAATGCAGTTTGTTTTGATGCTCACTGCCTTGGGTACCCTATGTGGGTGAGACAGTGGCACAGAAATGTTTTAAATAAACAAACAAATTATGGTTTGCCAGGTCTTACCTGGCTGCCGGCAAGGGGTCCTTCTTTTGTGGGAGTTCTCCAGAAGTGACATCGTCGTGCAGGGCACATTGTGGGTGGGGCCTCTATCGTTTGAGGAAAAACTGTAGAGTTTTTCCTTGAGTAATAGAGCATCCTCCCACAACATGCCCTGCACATTACGGTGCAGAGAAAATAACGCAGCTGCGTACGCCAAAGCGTTGTGCAGAAATATTTACAATTTATTTACAATATTTACACAGTCCCTTCAGGTAAAGCATTTCACTGTTCAGACTGTCAAAATGCTTTGCAGGCAACCGATGTACACAATGGCATGAACAGCTAGGTATCATACAGAATATATACAGACATTGTCCAATCAGTGTAGAGATGCTGAGTCATTGTGCTCCTCCCCTAGGCTGATGCAACCTGTACAGTCATATGTCCAGTCATGTGATCACTAGCTGTCACTTTAGATCACAGTGATCTGTCTGCCATGCTGTCATCTTGCTGGCATCCTCAATTTTATATGCCAACACCACAATGACCCAAATTTGGCTGTTTGGGGGTGGGTTTTCCCCCACCAGCTGGTTCTGGGCCGGTGGATCCCCTCCCCGGGGAATGGCAAGCCTAAAGCAAATAACTAAGAATTTAGTATGCATGTGGAAGGCCTCTCTCACAAACAACTTTATGTGGTCGACTCTCTACCACTTGAAAAGAATCATTTACTGGCTGAATGTGTGAGCAACAATCTTAATCTTGATTGATATCCTTTGTGAGATCATCTCTGTTTATTGGACAAATTTGGTGTGGGAGTATATTATAAGCTCAGTTTTACGGAGGTATCATTTTCTCTCCTTTTTTTTTTTAAAAAAAATGTCATTTGAAGGCAATGTGGCAGCCATTGTCTATTTGAATTAGTACTGTCATTTCCACTTTGCCTACTCACCAACAAGAAGAAGAGAGCAAAGAAAAGGTAATTTGCTTATTCGAAAGCAACAAGATGTTTATGATGATGGGAAAAGGAAATAATTTCAAGCCTTCACATTGCACATCTCAAAACATATGTTGTGGTCTATTTCTTCTCTATGGGACGTTGTATGAAAGTGTCAGAAAAGTGTACGGAGGCACTGAGATTTTCATTAAAAAGCTGTCAGTCCCATATGTGCTTAAAATTAGAACACAAAATAAAGTCTTCACTATTCAGCAGACCAGTAACACAATCTGATTGCCTTGGAGTTTGTCCCATTTCTTTTTTATAGGCTATATAAAAAAAGCTAGCTCTAAGAGAGCACTTGCAGGGATGCCTGTCTTTTGGATACAAGTAACACCCATTTATGTGGTTTAAGGGGTGAACTCAGATATAAGAAGGGAACAAATAATTCCCAGCATGGCTCATAAAGGAGTTTTCGGAAGTGACTTGAAAATGTGATTCATTTACAGAGATACTTTTAGTTACTAACTTTAACTCGGTCAATCAAAAGAAAATACTAGGATCAAATTTTGGAAATGCAGCATTTGAGACATGTGCACCCCTTGTTCTCAGAGAAATAGAACGATTCAGTGTTTTCCCTCCTCAAAAAGAAAATAACTAGGGTAAGATGGCCTGACTTCTAACAACTGTGGTGCCAATTATGAGGCATAGCCTACTAAATGGGATCTCAGGACTCTTGTTTACTACCCTTCATTCTCTAAGCAGTTGAAGACGCAGCTTTATAAAGAAACACAGTATGGCAAAAGGAGAGGGCTAGGAAACAATTGTAGGTATAAATACATTTCAGACAATGAAATTTCCACATAATGCAGTAAAATCTCACCTGGTAGCAAGCCTGATCAAGGCAGTAGAATATGGAGGTTCACCTAACTGGAAGCAAAATAGCTTCTCCCCTCTATACTTGGAATAAGTTGATACAGCTATTTTCATTTTTGTCTCATTTTGTATGTTATTGTAATCATTTTTGACCAACCATGGGGGGGGGGAGCAGAGGGACCACAACAATGAACATGGTTGGTCACTTACACCATTTATGCTTTATACCAGGGCTTTTTTTTGTAGAAAAAGCCCAGCAGGAACTCGTTAGCATAATAGGCCACACCCAACAGCAGAAATTCATTAGCATATTAGGCCACTCCACTGACAGCACAGCTTATTAGCATATTTGGCCACACCCCATGTTACCGGAAGAGTGGTCATCCAGCCACACCCACCTTTTGCTTCTTATTCTGTTTACCTTGTTGGTTGTCAAAACCCAGGGCTTTTTTATGTAGCAGGAATTAATTTGCATGTTAGGCCACATACCCTTAATGTAGCCAGTCCTAATGAGTTTCTGCTATTGGGTGTGGCCTATTATGCTAATTAATTCCTGCTGGGTGTGGCCAACTCAGGAGCCAGCCAGAACTCCATTCCTGTGCGTTCCTGCCCCAAAATAGCCCTTCTTTATACTCTGAATATATGATATTGATGCAAACAAAACAAGTATCAGTGTTTTGAGGGGGAAAATGTCCTGAGGAATAGGGTTATCATTCCCCTGATGGGGGTGGGGTTTCCAGCAATTTCCAGCCCTCCACTCCACTCACCAGCCAGCTACTGGTGGGGAACCCTGCCCACGAAGAGCTCCCTGGTGTTCAGCATGCTTGGCGCAATGACATCACCTAGTGGTGAAGTCATCATGCTGGGCATGTCACTGGGGGAACACTCTAGCATTTGGCCAAAAACTCTTATGATACCACAGAGTTTTTGACTGAATGCTAGAGTGTCCCCCCAGTGACGTGCCTAGCACAATGACTTCACTTCTGGGTGACATCATTGTGGTGTGCGCACTTCACACATGCACTAGAACATCCAGCAGAAGGTAGGGACCTGGCAACCCTACTGAGGAAAGAGAAACAAATGTGAAAATAAAGACTTGTAGGTTAACTTCTCACAAAGAGAAAACTAAAAGGGATACTTGAACCAGACAGATTTTCACATTTCATCTTATCCCTATTCTTTCTTTACTGACCCTAAAGTAAACCTGGGCTGATTGGCTTTCCATTATTCTTACTCCAATTATTTAAAAATACAAGTTGCAGGGCAATGAAATTGGGAAACAGATAAGCTGTTTCACCTTTTCCTTTTTTATTGTTCCTCTGCCCAAAATACAAACTGCCATCCCCTGAACTGTCTTTCCATCAGGTGGAGAAAAGGAACATGGACATGGGTGTTTGATAAGCCAAACAATCTTCCCTCAAAAGTCTCCCTTCAAAACATGATGGCCAGCCCACAGAAGATCTGTTTCCTGGTTCTTAGAATCTAGCTGAACCTAGTTTTCCTTATTTAATAAACCTGTGGAAAAGAACAAAAATGAAGTTCTTTCAGGACCTAAACACAATGATGAAAATAAAAATCAGGGATGTCTCCATAATAAGGCAGGGTGAAATGACTGACTCAGGTGGCAGCTTTTGAATATTGCTGAAGGACAGAAAATTGGCTTGATTTTTTTAAAAACCAGATGTACGATTTAGATTTTCCACAACCTACTGACATCAACAAGTTTGGCCAGTGGGACCATGATGATGCTACCAGAGCATCTTATAGGGCATTTATGAAATCCTATGAGGTGGTGGTGAAGGTGGTGAAGAAGGAATTCTTCTCCGCCTCCATCGCGTCCGCTAGCTCATGCCCAGCATAATTGTTTAGGGTGATTCAGTCCCTGACATCCCTTACAAAGGAGAGCCAAAATAGTAGAAATTCAGTCATTAGCTGTGAGGCACTTGCAAACTTTTTTGCAGATAAAGTCTTGTCACTTCTCCGTGACCTACCCATCACTTCTCCGTGACCTCCCTGACCTCTGTGACCCTACCCCTACAGTATGTGAATCGGAGGCCCTTTGCATTTAGCCTGCTTTTGTCTGCTGATGTTGATAGGATCCTGGGTGCTGTCAGACCAACCACGTGCCTCCTTGATCCATGCCAGTTGGTGAAAGCCAGCGATTAGAGAATACAGGGCCCATTGCTGAATATTGTCAATCTGTCCCTGAAAACAGAGGCCTATCTGGAGGGTCTTAAGGAGGCCGTGGCTGTACTGCTCTTGAAAAAAAATCAACTCTGGATCAGTGTTCCCTCTAAGCCGAGTTAGTGTGAGCTAGCTCACAGTTTTTTAGCCTCTGGCTCACACATTTTTGTCCTACCTCAGGAAGGATGGCTCCAGAGCAAACTAATTTATGCAGTAGCCAAATTGCTCGCTCACAACTTTCATGCCAGTAGCTCACAAAGTAGAATTTTTGCTCAAGAGACTCTACAGCTTAGAGGGATCATTGCTCTGGATTCTTCAGATCCTGCCAATTACTGCCCAGTTTTGAATTTATCATTCCTTGGTAAGGTAATTGAGAGTGCTGTAGCTGAACAGCTCCAGGGTTTCCTGGATGACACATTGGCATTGGACTCATTCCAGTCTGGCTTCCATCCTGGCCACAGGCTGGAGACAATGTTGGTCACCCTGATAGATGATCTCCACAAACAGCTGGACTGAGGCAGGTAAGTGTTTATTATTAGAACTTACAATAGCGTTCAACACAGTTGACTACAATTTTTTTCACCCACCACCTTGCCAACGTAGAAATTTGGGGGTTGGCCCTTCAATGGCTTACCTCATTCCTGCATGGTCAGGGACAAAGGGTGGCACTGAGAGAGAATGTGTCCTCCAGAAACTCCTTAATAGATGGGGGCCCTCAGGGGGTGCTTCTCTCCCCAAAGTTATTCAGCATCTACATGTGTCCCCTCACCCAGCTGGTGTGGAGCTTTGGCTTGGGTGTCACCAGTATGATGATGATACACAGCTGTATCTGTTATTGGACAACCACTTGGATACCGCATCACAGAATTTGGCTGCAGGTCTGGAAGCTATGGCTGGGTGGTTGTAACAGAGCAGGTTGAGACTGAATCCAACTAAGATGGAGGTTCTGTGGCTGGGGTGGGGGGCTTCCTACTCTTGACAGGGCACTATTAACACCAGCACTGTCTGTCAAGAGTTTGGGAGAGATCTTGGACACCTCCTTGAATATAGAGGCCCAAGTCACTCATATTGCTAGGCTGGCGTTTTTCCATCTGTGCCAGGTTTGGCAACTGGCCCCTTTCCTTTCGTGCCCTGACCTAGCCACAGTAATTCATGCAACAGTTATCTCTAGGCTAGACTACTGTAACTTGCTTTATGCTGGCCTGCTCTTGAGACTGACTAAGACTCAAGACTGATCCAAAATGTGGCAGCATAAGTCATGATGGAAATATCACAGATGGCACATTTAAACTGATGCTGCACCGGCTACACTGGCTTCCAGTGGAGTACACAGTCAAGTTCAAGGTTTTGGTATTGACCTTCAAGGCCTTGAACGGTCAGGGACCAATGTATCTATGGGACCGTCTCCTCCGTTATGGTCCCAGGAGAGTTCTACACTCCTTGGACAGCAATTTGCTGGTGGTCCCTGGCCCCAAAGACATCTGGCTATCCTTGACCAGGGCCAGGAACTTTTTGGTCCCCAACCTAGTGGAACTCTCTGCAGAAAACCCTCAGGGCCCTGCGGGATCCTTTGCAATTCTGCAGGGTCTGTAAGGCAGAGATGTTCCTCCAGGCTTCTGGTTGAGGATTGTGACTGTTACCATCTTGGCTGGCACCCTCTTCTGCTCTTTATACTCACCCTGTCGCTGCCCCCCTGCAAAGTGGTCAGCAGTCTGTAATCAGAAAAAATTGGAACTCGCCATCTGAGTCTTTTAGATTAGGGTATTAATGTTATTTAGATGTTTTATGTTTGAATGTTTTTATCATTACTGTACATCACCCAGAGCCCAGGACGATTCATAAGTCCAATAAATGATGGTGATGGTGATGGTGGTGATGATGATGATGACGATGTTGTTTCTGGGTCTGCCCTGATCAAAACTCCCTGGTTGTCACCACAAAACATGATAACTGTGACTTGTGCAATGTATCTCTAGATATGTTACGGTGGATTCTGGGAATGTGCTGATTTTTTCTACAGTGTGAATCAGTACAGCTCTAGGTACAGTCATTTGAATTACTAAGTAAACTACCATGTCTTCTTGGCTCTTACACAATTTCCTCAGAAATGCATACATTTTCATTTCATGAGGTTATTTTCCATGAAATCTCTGGTCTTTTCCCTGGCATTACTAGTATCTGTAGCTAAATTCTAATTGGATAATAAATGCAAATTAAAATCCCCCAGCAGCCTTTGCTGCTATTAGCATATCTATGTTATTTTCATAATCTTTCTTTTTTTCAGCAGCGTTATCTTCTCCACTGCATTGAGATCCAAGTGCACTAATAATGCAATGCCTTTATGATAATAGAGCAGCCGTACTCAATAGAGACGTTTTGGGTCACACGCCCAGCAATACAAATATGAACCCAGCATTCTGCATTGTGCTCTTGCTCACTGCAGCTTTCTTTCGTTCTTTTTTTAAGACATCACTGCAGTTCCTGGAAGAAGCTGTGTGACTCCCCCACCTTGCATCGATTTATACATGTTGAAAAAGATAGAAAATGTATGGTATTCAGCATCAGTCACTGCACTTCTATTGGGAAAAGCACAGAATCAGTGAATCAATCTGTTGTTGTTGCTGCTACTGTTGTCATTATTAGGGCAGTGCACAACATTCAGTGATACACAATTAAAACAATAATAAAATAGTTAAAACAACAGTATAAAAGTATGTTTAGGTGGTGCTGACTACCAATTTATACCCTTCTCCTAGAAGGGAGGGGGGAGGGGTAGTAAGGGAGGCCAGGCTTGATGACAAACTGTTGCTGTCCTCAACCATATGCCTGGTGGAACATCTCTGTCTTACAGGCCCTGTGGAACTGGACCAAGTTGCAAGGCATGGGTGTCACTTGGCAGAGAGTTCCACCAGGCTGGTGTCAGGGTCAGAAAGGCCCTGACTCTGGTCGAGGACAGCTGGATTGCTTTCAGCCAGGGATTACCAAGAGATTTTGTTCCCTAGAGTGTAATGCTCTGCAGGGGGTATACTAAGAGACGTGGTCCTGCAGGTACATTGGCCTCAGACGATTTAAATCACTCAACTATTAAGCTGGGAAACTGGGACTACTGTCCAGGTGAATGGAGTTAGTATTTTAATTTTGTGACTGTTATATTTTCTTTTTTTAAAAACTTTTCAACCATTCATAATAGTAGAGAGAGGGTGAAATATTTAAATAAACACCATTATAGATGAGAAATCATCTATGAAATACAGTTGTAGATGGCAAGAAAGAGTTGCCACTAAGTGGGACATGATATCCACTTTATCTAGGCTATGTATTCTCAAACTTGTGTTTTTTGGCCAGCACACAGAGCTCCTCCCCCTGTAAGGATTCACATTTCGGAAGAAGGAGGTATGTGTAGCTGCCCTCTCCTTTGAAGTGAATGGAGAGCATCAGATGCTGCAAATATACCATGGGCCACCTACAGAGCTGTAGCTTGGCTCACACGCTATAAGAAATGCCCTGCATACTATCAAGCATAGTAAGTAGGTTCCAACAGTGACCCACAAACAGGACATAAAAACCACAGTCTCCAGTGTACAAACATGCTGTGGATGATTCTGTGCTTCTCATCCCTGCTGCTCAAACCCAAAGTTTGGATTTTTTTCCCCTTTAAACTTACCAGTCATTGAAACTGGGACTCTATTTTTTGTGCACCTTTTTTCTGCTTCCTTGCACAGAATGTTTCCTGTTAAATTCCTGCATTTTCCCAACAATACCTGTTTCAGTAAATCATTCATTGAATAAATATTTCATAAATTATGGATAAAAAGTGGACAACAGGTATATGCAACAAAATGAATCTAAAAATTCAATATGAAAAATATTGAAATTAATGACAAATATACATGACCTAGGAGACTTTTGCTCACCCCTAATGTACACTATATTTGACATTACACTGGTCACATACTTGTAAAACCCCTTTAACCAAGCCATCTTATATTCTCATCATCAAATGTGGGTTCATCTACAGATACTTATATCCACCGATCAGCACAACACTGACTAAAAACAACAGATATTTCTGTAAACTCCCCAGGTTTGCAGAAAAATCTTAAAATGTTTAAAAATACATTTGGGGGGGGGGTAAATCCACACAAACAAAAACATTCTCTGTGCATGTGCAGCGTGCACCTCCTTCTTATCCATTGCTGGACTGGGGGAGAGTCAGAGAGCCTTGACAGGTGGCAGCAGAGGCCAGAGGCGGTGCTGGGATTGCCACTAGCAGTGAGGATGCTGGGAGGTGGCCAGGGACCACACCAGGCCCAGCAGCTGAGGCTGGAAACCACGCTGGCCAAGCAGCCATGGCTGCCAAGGGGGAAGGAAGTTGCAGCAGACTCCTTATTGGAGGCCAGGAGCTATACCAGGTTCACCTTCAGGAGCAGTGATGTGGGAGGGGCAGTAGAGACCAGGAACCACAACAGGCTCGCTGCTAGCAGCAACAATGGTACAGGACTGGAGAGGAGCCCCACCAGGCTGTGTAGCTGTGGGGATGATAGGTGGGAAAAGAAAACCGCATCTGTCCTGGGAGAAGCAATGGGGCGGGTAGCCAGGAACTGCAGTGAACAGTGAGGGGGAGAGGAGAAGAAAGCTAGCAGGTGGAAGGGATCCCCCACAAGTACTCTGGGTCTCCACTTGTCTTGTGTAATGACCATCCATAGCTAACATGTATTTAACTTGCCACCCTATCAGTCAACCCAATGATTTGCCTCACTCAGGTTCATTGTGGAAGTTCCATGTACAAAATATCCCTAATTATGTATGTTCAAGCTGATTCAGGTTGACACGTCATATTTCATTTTTAATGCCAACCAAAGAGATTTCTTAGTTTTTAGTTGTGTTGTTTATACTGCATTGTTTCCTTCAAAAACAATGTCTGAAATTGAGCCTAATTCCTGTTACACCACCTGGGTTGTTATTTTTTTGTTGTTGTTTTTAAGTTGAAGCTTAGGTCAAATGCAAATGTGAATATAGATTTAACCAGTATGCATAATTTGTAGTCTAAGTGGAACTGACTCATCTGTCTTCTGTATCTGTGCTCATGTGATGAGCTCTCCTGCTAAGAGTGACCTATTCATCCTTCAAACAAACAGCCAAAAGAGGAAGCAAAACAATATGTACAGTTACAAAGAAAAAACAACATATTGTTCCAGATATGAAGCACTGTCAACAGGCTACAGACTTCTACTTTAAAAAAAAAAACCCACACAGATGCTACAGGATGACTCCTACATTTGATCCAAAACAATTTTGAATTCAGGCAATATCTGAATTTAGATGTTGTCTGCCTCTGCATAGATCAAGGGCATTAAAAGGGCATAAGGAAAACTAGCCAAAGACAGCAATACATTAACTGCCAATGGAAGAAGAAATCTCTGTTTAGTAGTATTCAGAGACTCTGAGATTCAGATGGCAAGAGTTTTCACTATCTTTTTATTATTTATGACTTTTTAAAAAAAATTGCAGTTGAACATCATAGGCAACTAGCAAAATGGTCTAGGGAGAAATCAGCCTCTCACCCATGCACCCATTGCATTTTTATCTTATTGTTCAATGACTGATCAATCAGTACTAATACCAACAATTCTCTCATTCAAAGAATAATAATAGCACATTCTAATTACATAGACATCTATTAAATTTCAACAGCAAATGCAAACAACAAATCTCGTTCAAATGAAAACACTTTGTGAGTGGACATATCTAGACTATTCTTTAAAGTCATAAACTAAATTAGAAGTGTCTCAAGATACTGAAGTGTGTTTTTCCATCTCTCAAATGAATGTCTTCCTATGTCTGTAGTCTTCCATGATTTTACAATACATTCTTTTAAAAAGAAAAAAATAATTGCAAGTTTCCATTAGAAATTGAGAATGAACGACAGCCTTAAATGTATGTAGGACATGATCCCATGTACATTTGTGTTACAACATCCAACATTCTTTCTGTTAATTGATCTTTTTGATTTTGGATTCGAGTTCTATATATTAACAGAATTTTTCCTGCTTTTCTAGTTTATTTTTAATTACTCCATTTACTACATCTTCTTCTAGCCTCCTATCCTTAGGTTAGGCTGAGAGTGTGTGACAAGACTCACCAAGTTTCCATTGTAAAGTAGGCATTCGGAATTTCTTTCCAAGCAGGGTAGAAAGCTGGTCAATAGCAGATGAATAAAATGTGGAGTGAGTTTATGTCTCCTCTGTCTGCAGGTACTTAACCTGGGTGTAGCCAAAGGGCTACTGGTCCTTCGTTTTTAGTCCATGGCTTCCAACCTGTAGCCTTGCATAAGCCAGTACATTGGATCCAGAACTACCCTGGGATTTGGCTTAGTATATTACTTTAAAAAAATTATTTTGATGTTTACATGTTTGGTTTATTTAAATGGCACTGTTGTATTTTTAAAGCTATTTTAGCTCTCCAATACACACGCATTGGGGAGAACAGCAGAATGAAAATGCCTAAATCAATACATTTCCTGTTGGCCATTTCATGGTCCCTTAGGCCAAAATGCAAGATAATTATCTCTAGCAAAAAAACATAGTTACTTCTGTACTGATACACTCATTCAGTGCTGGCTTTTAAGGAGCAACCCAAAATGTAGCATTGCACTCCTATAGAAGTCTTTAATTACGCCTAATCCTCTAGACAAATTTGATCAAAGGAATATGGTGTTAGGCCCTAAATGCAAGTATATCAACCTGGGATGTGCCTTCATTGGTATCTGTTCACCT
The DNA here is from genome assembly GCA_029233225.1 of Lepidodactylus listeri. Lineage (NCBI taxonomy): Eukaryota > Metazoa > Chordata > Lepidosauria > Squamata > Gekkonidae > Lepidodactylus > Lepidodactylus listeri. The sequence continues at coordinate 47,068,075 of JARCFY010000003.1, read as the reverse complement.
TTTCAAGTGAAATGCTGACAGTTCAGTGATACAAAAATCTGTGATCCATCGGAGCATTTCCTGTACCTTTTGGTGCTCACAAAAATGATTTGGCAGATGGCTTATGCTAAATCCAGCATGGTAGAAAAATACTGCAGGTTACTGTACAGCCCTGAAGATGCCTTTCACAGTAGACTCCACACCCTTCTGCACCCACTCCCATATGAACCGTAGCCTGTGAAGTTTCAAATAGGGGTGTGCATTCGGATCTACCGGAACCAAAAACATACCTGAAAAATACCTTATTGGTATTTTCCAGGTATATTTTGGCTTCCCAAATGTATCTGGGTTTTCTCGGGAAAACCAGGAAAAAATCCTGAGAAAATCCCAGATATATTCAGGAATTACCGGTCGATTTGAAAACAGCAGAGAGGTGGAGCAGACTGCTCCCACATCTCAGTTGTTTGTCAGGTCTCTACAGCTGTCCCTTTAAAGTTTAAAACTGCACTGCAGGAGAAGCCCTCCTAGCCAGGCCTCCATGAGGTGGGGAGAGACCTCCCCATGACACACAAATCCTGGGGCCAGCTTCCACGGCAGCACAGTTTAAACCATCTGAAGGGGCACCCTAACTAACCTCTTTCTCCCTTCTGTTTCGACGGTGGCTGGAAGCTTTTTCAGTGAGATTGCCACTTGCCCTAAACTATTTCTGATTTTCAACCTATAGATTGATACAGTGCACACAGCTGGGGAAAGGAAACAGCTTGCTGTGAAAGTAGCCACACTTATAATCCTGTTTCTGAGCCTCACACCATGTACTAATTTTTGATTCTAATTAATTCTTTAGCTAATTTTCAGTGCTGTCTTAGCTTCCAGTATAGCAGCCCGAGCTGGTTTATTGTTGGCTTTAAACAGAGCAACATCAGAGGGCAGCTTGACAAAATATTACCTTCCCATTCCCCCCCCCTTTTTAATAGTTTGTCAGCTTCATCAAGATTAATCCTTCTTCAGATCCCAAAAATAATGCCTGTATGAGTATATAAATGAGCAAGTTTGTAGTGTTAGAGTGCTCCAGAAACTATAGTGGTACAGCAAACTATCAAAACAGTTAATGCACCGGCCTTCTTTTTATCTAATAATCAATGCTGTATACCTTCAGTAGTGAAGAACATGAACTTGGAGGTGCCATTTACATACATTGGCTAATTGTCATTGACAAACTCCAAAAGCTCAACATGGCTATATGTTTTCCTCACTTCCAGTTTGTCCCAACAACGGCTGTCTTATGTCTATTAGGCTGTGTGATAATGACAGGCCAAAGCTTCATGGCTGAGTGCAATTTTGAATTTATGCCTCCCAGATCCTAGTTTGACACTCCAGACTACTATACCATGCTTGGTCCGCTCACAGGCAAGGTGGAGCCAGGAGCAGGGATAAGCATGAACCAGGAAAATGCAGTTCAGTTCTGTTTGTGGTTTGTGGCATGCATGGTTCGCGAACCACAGACCATCACAAGACTTTTTGGGGCTAGATGAACAATTCGGTTCATGATGCTGTAGAATAGTTCCCTGGAGAGCTAGAGACACCAAATTTGTAGGAGATATCCAGCTGACTCTTCTCTACCTGCCTTCCAAGTTACTGAGTATTGGATTTGTGGAGTGCGAGTTATGGCCTCCCAAAGAAGGTGCCCCCAGGAAAGTGCTTTCTAGGGAAATGATAGGCAGAGGCAGAGGAAGTTCAGGAGTGTATAGAACAGACCTCATGCAAGCTAGAGGCATCAAATTTGCAAGGGTCTTTGGCTCACTCTTCTCAACATGCTATGTGTAGATTGGATTTAGGGTGTCTAAATTATGTGTAGATTGGATTTAGGGTGTCCAAGTTATGGCCTTCCAAAGAAAGTGCCTCCAGGAGAAATGTCAGGCAGAGGTTCAAAAGTGGATCCCCTGCAAACTACAAATACCAAATGCACAGGGAACCTCACTGTTCCTCTACAATCTCTCCGTTAGGGGTGGATTACATTTCTGGAGTGTATCCTTCTACTCTGCAGAGGAAAGGAAGCACATATTGAGCTGGCTGGGTCACCCCCAATTCTCTAAAGGCAGATTTGGAATGACAGAAAGGCAGACATGACAAGAGTTCCAGCAGAGGCTTCCCAAAGTAATCCCACAACAGCTTGCTGGGCACACCAGACAAATAAGGGAAGTGTGTCCACAACTCTCAGCCCCCCACCCCCACCCCGGGCTGAAACACACAGGTCCAGACCAGAGCACACTCATTAACCAGAGTGAATTCTCCTACTCTCCATAGGCAAATGAACACCTGCCAACTCTGGCCATGTCTGCTGGCCTGCTACCTCTGCACTTCTTTGCAGAGTTTACACTTCCATTGCATGAGCTCCACATTCCAGAGAGCAATGCTGCCTTTTATCTGGGGGTTAAAGATACAGGCCAGCTTGTAGTCCCCTTCCTGGCAGAAAGGATGCAACCTGGTCATGATGCCCACTTGCAACCTCTGTGTGAAGGCCATGACCCATGGGAGAACAGCCATCCTCTCAGGGCCTGACTCCACTGTGGAGGCCAGCACCTAGTCAAGCCCTCCAATCAGGGGGATGATTTGCCCCATGCTGTCCATATGGGTGCAGAACACATCAGTGGTGTCCTGGAAGGGTTTGAGAGTCAACCAGTCACTGGAGCTGATGCTTAGCTCCTCTTCCCTATGCAGGATGGAGAGGACATCCTACATGGCACTCTTATGCTCCACCAAATGCACAACCATGGCATAGGTGGAGTTCCTCATCCCCATCCAGGATCCCCATTCCTCTCACACAGCAGACAGATAGACTTGATGCTGCACTGAAAGTGGACGGCCAGGCACTGGCAGGTCTCAAGCAAAGACCGGATTTTGAGGGGGGCAGTGTCCCATGTGGCCTTGACCGTGCTCCCCAGCCTCAGAACATCCTTCACCACTACATGAAGCATGTATGCCAGGCCGAAGATGCCCTTGAGGCATGCAGCATTCGCCGCTGCCAACATGTTGGTGCTGATGTCTGTGTCCATGTAGCCACGGACGATGCTGCTGCTGCACACCCACTCCCTCAAGCTACTCTGTATTACAGTGGCAATAAAGCAAATAAAGCAAAAGTTATGTTGTAACCAAAAGATATACCCAGAATCACAAGCATAAAGTTTAGGAGAAAATCTTAGCTGTAATTTTCCCGAAGATCTTAGATTAAAAACAAGATGCTGTTTATCCATAAATATGTGCTACAAAATTAGCAAAAGCTGTCATATGCATTAAATTAAAAAGATGCAGTCACACAATTATCAACATTTATTCACAGGTTATATTAATGGAAATGGGATATTCTAAGGGAAGAGATCTAAAAGGAACGTTTGACAAACTCAAAGACACGGTTTGACTTTAAAGCGATAACAGTCAAGACAGCGGTTTGTCACACAATTTGTAAACAAGATGTCAGCTTCAATAGCAAAAAACTATTACCCCCTTCTTTTGCAGTGAAACCAGATTATAGAGTAAGTGACCTCTTTTTTACATGTGCTAATTATGACTTATTAAGTGCTGTGAGCATGTTGTCATTTGTTTTGATTTTTCACACAATAAACACTTGTAAGATCTCTGGAAGCTTGACCTGTATTAAGGTTTATTCTTCTATCGTTCCCTGTTTCCCAGCAATGTATAGGAGCTATGTAGTTTTTCATTAACACATTCTATCATGATCCCTCTGTGTGTGTGTGTGTGTGTGTGTATGTGTGTACTTAATACACACGTGTATTTGTAAGCAGGCCGTTTTTTGTAGAAAAAGCCCAGCAGGAACTCATTAGCATATTAGGCCATGTCCAACAGCAGAAACTCATTAGCATATTAGGCCATGCCCCTGACAGCGCAGCTCCCTCCCAGGATTGGCTTCTCCAAGTGCCTTGCAGCTTGTAGGGCACATGGGGAACCCAAGGGAAGGAAGGCAGTTTCTAGATCGGCTTCCCCAGGTGTCCCGCAGCTGTGGGGCACCTGGGGAACCCAAGGAGGAGAGGCAGTTTATTCCTTCCCTCCCTGGATCAGCTTGGTTTCCCCAGGCGCCCCACAGCTTGCAAGGCACCTGAAGAATGCAAGGGGGGAGGCTGTAGGTGTGGCCAACTCAGAAGCCAGCCAGAGCTCCATTCCTGTGCGTTCCTGCCCCAAAATAGCTTTGTTTGTACGTACACAGCAAGAGACATGTGCCCAAATTTCAGATGACATGCAGCCCCATTTCACTAACAAGCAGGCTTCTTTTAAGTAGCATCTCCCCAAGGATGAAAATAGATGCAATGTTCTTAACAGTAGTCTCAAGCTGTGGATTTTTCACCCTAGGCATCTCCCAGGTTTCCCACATTGCCTTATATCTATGCAAGCGAGTCTCTGGATTAGCTCTCAGTTTTGCTGCTACCTTTTTCTTCAGGCACCTTTCAAAACATATGTGTGCGCGTGTGTGTTCATCCTTCAGTATTGGATTTTTAACGAAATTTAAAAGGGTTACAAAATTGTTCCAGGAATATGGAGAGGGTATAAGCTGGTTCAGTTCATGAGTGCTGTACCATACTTGCCCGCCCAAATGACTTTTCCACACCAAACGAAAAACTTGCATAAACTAGTTTCTAGTGCTCACTCAAGGATATTAAAATATACTTCTGTTTTTCACTGACGGTATTTCCAACCTACCCCTGGCACTTTTAAAATGTCTTCATTTTGTAAGCTAGAGAATGCCTTCTCTGCATAGTCTTCCTAATATGTTTGAAGAAGTTTATGCATGCAATACGGATTTTAGCATGACAGCAAAAAAGAGCAAGTCTGTCCTTAGATCCTATATGTTCTTACTTCTCAGAATCTTTATGCTACTGCAGTTGTTACTAATTTGTCAACATTTTGCTTATGTGGCATTCCTCTCTTTTTTTCTGTGCCGTCTGAAGCAACACCTCACTGCCTAAGGCTACAAGCATACATTCTCTTCCTTTGCCTTCCCTCTTGTGCCCTTTTGTCCGTTGTTTTAACTGCTGTTCCCATTCCACAAAGTCTCATATAAAACGTGCATAAGACTTTCTTATTTACTTTCTCCTCCAGACACCGAGGAGAATGATTTGAAAAATCCTGATGAGGCACGATTGGAATCAATTGAGGCGACATAATGTACACACAACACTAATAACACTTAACACATGGGCTGCTTTTTCTGTTAAGAAAGCACTTTACTAATGTGAAGGCCTTGATTTCCAGCACTATTGAGAGCATTCATGAGTGTCTTTGCTTTTGATGATTCACAGTAGTTTAGGGCCTAAATCGATTCATTAACAAAAACAAATGATTTACACTTACACATACCGTACCCTTTATTTCCATGATTTATCTACTTCATTTATACCCCACCTTTCTCCACAATGGGGAGCTGCAGCAGCTCATATCATTCCTCCATTTTTTGCCCTCTGCTGCTCAGACTGGTGGTGGGAAGTAAGACGCAGAGGAGAAGAATCCCCCTCCTCTGCCAGGAGACTGGCAACCCTAACTGAAACGGTGCAACAACTAACAAAAATACTGAAATATTAGAGAGAAAGGATGCATAAACTTCTCCCACCATGTGGAATTTCAGTAGGGTTGCCATCCCCCAGTTCCCAGCAGGGTTTCCTCAATTTGTGTGGCTCGGATTCGCTGCTGGCCAGCTGGCCAGTAAGGAAAGCCCCACCTCCAAACAGAGACATCACCAGGCGACATCCCTGATGCGATGATGTCACCTGGAAATGATGTCATCACATGTGGGACATCAGGGTGACACTCTAGTTTTTGGGCAAACTCTACGGTTTTAAAGGGAAAAAAACATAGAGCTTTGCCCAAAAACTAGAGTGTCACCCCCCCCCCCCAACATCCCCAATGCAATGATGTCACTTCTGGGTGATGTCATCACAGCATGCGCACAAAGCGCACACACCAGAAGATCCCTGAGCAGGAGCTGAATTCCCCCGCCAGCAGCCAGGTAGGACCTGGCAACCCTAAATTGCAGTCAGTGATGCATGAAAATATGTGGGTAGTGAGGTCTAAACTCCCTCTCTCCCCTGCATTGCAGCCCTCACCTGAACTGAGATCCTGTATTAATACTATTACAGGGGAAGATTGCCTGCTATGATGACTGAGACTTTTCCCAGTGGGCCAAAGGCCTGCTGCTCCTGGGCTGAGCCAGCCGGTAGTGAGAAACATGATGCCAGGCCTGGCTGACCCATGTGTGTTAAGAGGATGATGGCACCTGGCCTGGCAGAGCTCCATGCAACAAGAGAAAAGCATTGCATGGCCTGGTTGAACTATGTACAGCAAGAGAATGGAAGTGCCCAGCCAAGCCCAGGTGAATTATGGTAGAGTGGGCCTGGCTGAGCAGGGGAAAGGGTCTTTCTCCCTTCTTGCTTTGGGAGCATATGGGGCTGGGGTGGGTGGAGAGGCAGGACCCTTTTCGAGGGTTATTGTTTCTCCTAGTTGCCCCTAGCTGTTACCCTTTTAAAAGTACCAGGATGTTCATTGTGGCCTTGATAAACAGATCACTGGGATAATGGTCCGAATGGCCGACATTATAAAACAGATGTCCAAATAACTGTAAGAGGTATCATGATAAGTTTGATATCTATTCTATCACATGCTAACCCTTAATTTTAAGAAATGCAGAAATAGTCAGGACAGAGAATAAGGTGAGGATCCAAAAATATATTAGCATTTTAAAATACAAATTACGTGCATTTCAGCCAATGTATTTAAAGAGCTTAGAGGAAGGCAGTGGCAAACCGCCACTGTTTAATCACTTGTCTTGAAAACCATATGAGGTCTCCATAAGTCAGCTGCAACTTAACAGCACTTAACACAGACACATTTACAGGGCTTATTCACATGTGATACTTTTTCAAATGTACACAGCTCATGGGGCAACCTAGAACATGTGATATAACTGCAAAGGAGGAAACCGAAGGGCAAACTGACAGAGAGCAGGCAAATGGATTAGGGGAAAGTTTTACAGTGTGATTCTGTACAGTTACCCCAGTGTAAGTACATTGAATTCTAAACCAAAGGCAGACCAAGCAATGATTCTGTGCAAGAGCTGAAGGGAAAGACACATATATACCAATACACATTTTCAGAAAAAGTGTGAGTTTGTCTAAAAGTACAATCATGGGATAGTGTGATTGACAGCAGGCTAGGCAATGTACAATCAAGGTATTACCAGCTATAAATGTGATTTGAGTTCTCTATATTATGGCACTATTCTTTGTAACTTGAAACTGATTGGTCTAATGTACAGAGCAACACAAAAAAGTATTATTTCATGCAACATACAGAATTAATTCTGCCAAGATATTGGGATGGCTTTTTATAGATGGTGGGTTTTTTTTAACTATTAGGGAAATAAATTAAAAATACATGAATCTTACAGCCAAACATGAAACTTCCATGTTCAAAAGCAGTATCTCTCCACTTAACAAATGCTGGGGACAAATTACACCTGCCATGGGAACTTTATTGAGAAATGATATAAAAGCAATTACAATAAATAGAAAATCATGATCTCCATTATATTATGCTTGTGAGCTTCTTAAGGGGTGACTGCAGTTGGAGACAGATGATGTAATTCAGAAAAAAATAGTCAGTAGGACTAAATCTCATATTGTTACTTTCAATGGGGCACAGTTGTGTCTAATTTATAGTAGATTGTGCCCAAAATAGGATGTGCTCCAAGATAAACTTTTTTATAATTTTGGATTTTGGGTTCACTTTTATAGTGGTTGCTGTTTTTTTAAGTAGGACATTGCCAGCTTGGGTTTCAAATCTGTTGGATTTTTGAGACCGATATTTTAAATTGTGAACAAATTTGAGGGTTTGGGGGAAGCTGATTTTAATGATAGTGACACCAAATTTGCACAGAACACACTCCACCCTCTAATCAAAAGATCTCCTAAGTTTCAAGCAGAATGGACCAAGGGAGTTGACTTTACAGACCACCAAAGTAGGTGCCTTTCAGTGATGATGCACTTCTCCCCACTGACTCCTACTTAGGGGAAATGGCGCTGGCCACTGGCATGTACAATGAAATCCTGTATTCATCCATTTTTTTTTCACATACTCTTACAGTGAATGATTGCCAGTGTCACTGGATGTGATGAATCAGTCATCCAATTGCTATGAGACACATCTTCACACTGGGCATCTACTGTAGGGAGTACCTTAATTAATATGTAAAACAATTTAAGGAGTTCCTGGAGGAGGCCATGGTGGGGGAGCTGGACTGTGGCGGAGTCCAAGGGCTAAGCTACATGATATGTTTGGTTATGAATTGTCTGTGGGTTTGCCGCTTTGATCAGTGTCACATGTCAGCTCCCAGAACCTTATTTAAAAATCACATAAACTGATTTTGCTGATGAGGGGCAACATGGGGGAACTGGGGTCTTGCTTCCCCCTCAGTCTTTTTCCTGGTGCTAAAGAATTCTCAGTAGGAAACAATTCACATTAAATTGAAGCAGGTCATGGAGTAATCTGAGCAGCTACAGCTTGGCACAGACCCCTCCATAGAAATATGGAGGCTTGCCTCCAAAGGTGATCGGCTGGGGGCCCTCACCTCTTGATCCACTGCAAGGATCTGATTGGAAGGGAGAAATGCTACTGCCTGGGAAAATTCAGACCATCAAAGGAAAACAAGAAACCCAACGGTAAGCATTTGAACATGAAAAACATGGACCTTTCAGGAGGTATTTTTATAATGCCTAAGAATCCTGGATTTATGTTACTGTTCTGAAAAATCACAGTATCAAAACAGTGGTTTTTGTGTATATTTTTGGCTTGGGGACTTTGTAATGCACACCCCTAGACCAAAGTATTAGATGGACCTTTGTTCTGATCCACCAAGGCAATTTTTAACTTATTCTAACAGCAGCATTGAAATGGATCCAGTTTTTATAACAATAGCCTGGCAATTACATGAAATTACAGCTGGCGAAAAGAAAACGGATGTTGCAATTTTCTGAATAAATAATGTGACAAAAATAGGAAATCATCAAATATGATGTGGTATTGTCTCTCTGGGACAGGTCTGGGGGCATATTTGCACATTTCAAGCTTTCTTCATTGCCATAATCTGCCTATAAGATACAAAAATGATCATTCTTGCATACAGATTTACTAATGTCCATGCTGTTTCTTGTCATTGTGTGGAAAGATATATGAAAGCATATAAGAGAGAATAAGCCCTGAGCTATTTATTTAGCACAATATATTTCATTGTTTTCAGCAGAACATCAATTGCCAGTTTCCCAGGAACAATTGATGTTTTCAGTAATGTTCTCTGATACAATCACTCTCTTAAAAAGCAAATAAACCATTAGACATAGCCTATAATGGACAAAAAAAACCCTCTAAAAATTCCCAATTGCCACAATTCACAACTTGCTTTCTAGAGCCTTAAATGCCCTCAGCTTTGCCTTGGGCCATTAGCTAACAAACCAACCATTGCTGCAAGTAATGACCATTTTTGCCAAATGATTGTTACTTAATTGAACCACATTTTCTATGTTTCTTTATGTCATGTCACAATGACTATGCTATATTAGATTTCCATCCCAATACCAATGATCCACTGAAGCAAAGATGAGGTTTAGAGGATTAAACTATACACACTATTTAAAATGTAATACTTTTATGAACAGCCTTTAATACATCCACAGTGCCCCCCCTCCCGATTTTGTCTTCTTTGGAGCAAATTTATCAAATAACTTACAAGTGGAATTAATGAGAATGACTTTCCCATAATATATGCAGAAGATACTCTGTTATAGATTCACTTGGGTAAGACATGTTTGATTATTAGCATTCTATTCTTCATCAACAAGCCACATGTACTGTCTGTTGCCATGGTAATAAATTAGGAAGGATTACCTGCCTACTTATCAATTTTTATTAGTGCAATCATCCTACCTGCTCTTAACAGTAGCATGTTTAAATGGCATTGCTAAAAAAAAAATCCATGACATCAGGAATACAAATTAAATTAATGGATAAGAGAAGAGGGCAATAAAATATTAATACCGAGATGTTCAAATTGTCCTGATCAAAAATGCCAGTGTTCCTGAAGATTTTGGCAAAGAGAAAAGAGAATGAAAATGAAGATGAAAATACTGCATTCTCTGTTTGGGGCACTTGTTTTGAGTAGGTAGCATCCAGGCCACCAAGACTCAAGGCTGCTCTCCTGAACTGTGCCACAATACAGAGAGTTACCCATGGAATAGTTGGTTGGGGGGAAGAAGCTTTCCAGGGTCAGAAGTGGCTGGCAGGTCTTAGATGACCTATACCAAGTTTAGATTTGACTGCATGACTACCAAAGAAAGGCAAAGGTCATAGACCAAAATTTGGACATGATCATATGCATTTAAGTCAATGTGTTTGGTCAATTAGTAGCCTTCCTCAAACCAACACACCCATATCAGATGAAAGAATGGGACTGGTGACAGAGCTAATTTAGGTATTGCTCCTATTACAAGGGTTGCAAGGAAAGTCGGGGCTACTGCACCTATCCATATTCCCCATTAATGATATGTGTTAGCTGAATAGTTGGATGGGGTAGAAAAGGTCACGATGTGATATGCCCAACTCAAGTATTTATATTTAACAATACAATGAAGTGGTAGTGTCATGACAATTCCCATTGTGATAAATCTAAATTAGCTGTTGTTAAAAATCCTTAAGGGGAACTTAAATACCAGAATCATGGATGGTACATGAAGAAAGGGTATACTTCTCAGAAATTGCAGAATACTATGGCTAGTGGCATCATTTTTTTAAAAAGGGTTAGATAAGTAGTAAGGCCCAAAGTCCTACAAATTTATAAGCATAATTTCTAAGCCCCACTTGTAAGCACCTAGAAGAAAACAAGAGTGATTAGATTACTAGAAATCAATATGGCTTTGTGAAGAAAATATGGTATCAGATTAGCCTAGTTTCCAGGAAAGAATAAAACAAGCAAACCAGATGAACAGCACATGTAAAATCTGCTTCAAATTAAATTTCCTTTGAACTATGTATAATCTGCAGAATTACAATACATTACTGGACAGATGATGTTGCAATCTGACATTTGGCAGGGAGAGATCAAAGTCAACAATGTCAAATTACATTAAACAGTTAGATATAATATACGTTCATGCCTTATGGAACTCCAGTATATAAACTATACTAGGACCAATACAGGCTGTTTCATGACACACCTAATTTACAATCCAGAAAGAATCTGGCCCAAACAGATTATATTGCCAGACACTTTTATTTATCTGTTTATTTACATCATATATACACTCTTAAAAACAGTGCTAGTCAGGGATGGGATGAACCAGGAACATTCAGTTCAGTTCATGACTCGAGGTTCACGAATCATGGACCATCACAAACTTTTTGAAGCTAGATGAACTGGTTCAGTTTGTGATGCAGTAGAATGGCCCTCCGGCATACTAGAGATACCAAACTCATAGAGGATTTCCAGATGACTCTCCACTACTTGTCCTCCAAGTCTGGTGATGATTGGATTTACGGGGTTTGAGTTACGCCGCCTCCAAAGAAGGAGCCACCAGGAAGGTGCTTTCTGGGGAAATAAGGCGCTGGTTCAGGAGTGTATAGAATGAATCCTGTAGAAGCTAGAGCCACTAAACTCCTCTCCTGGCAGTTCTCCAGCGGACTCTCCTCTACCTGCCCAAAGTAGCCCCACAACTGCTTGGTGGGCACCCCGGCTGCACCAGACTGGTCGAAATGAGAGTTTTTCATTTAAAGTGATTAGTTGTCGTGAGTACCTCTGAGGACCTGCCTCCTGCGGGCCTAAGTGAGGTGGAGGATCAGCTCCCAGCTCCAGAGGAGCCTCCACCTGAACCAGACGAGGCTCAAGCAAGCACCTCCCAGGGTGTTACCCCAGCACCAGCAGCAGCTGAGCCACAGCCAAGCTCAAGCCCACCTGATTCACCTCTTTGGGTGGAATGTCTACGATCCCGATACAGGCAAGACTTAGCTGCTAGGAGAAAAGAGGCACGCATGTGTGGTCGCAGATCACTCAGTCCTGAGTTTTAGAAGGAGCCAGAACCTCACTGCCAGCTGCTAACAAGCACAGGAAGTGGCTGGGTATTTAGGCACAGCCCAGAGACTACCAACTTGTGCTAGCAACAAGTCTTCTTGGTTGAGCTCTGCACCCGCTTGGCTCGCAATAGCTACCCTGATTCTGGATCCTCTGGCTTGTGACTCCAGCTCTGTTTGACTTTGGCTTTTGTTGACTCCTTGGACTGGTTTGCTCATGAGTTTCCCTCTCTGACCCTGGCTTGGACTGACTCTGCTTTGGCTTAGTGTTTTGGACTTGATAACTCGTTCCTGATTGGGCTTGACCTCGGACTGTCCCAGACTCCGGCTTAACTTCTGACCTACCGGCACCCAGCCCATGACATTAGTGATGCAAACTGTATTGCAGACTAGAGAAGGATTGTTTACAGTTTCTTGCCCAATCAAGTGTTTATAGATTAAAGTGTTGACATATGTTCATACACTGAAATAATGTTTGGAGACTATTTCAAGTATGTTCCTAAGTAATAGTAGTGCCTCTGGGGTTGTTTCCATATTGAATGTTAGGACTAACTCGAAAATCTCTCCAAATTGGGGGTCAATTACATATCTAAGGTCCCAATTATGGACCCCCACAAAAGGTAACCCACATTTATACCTCCCACCCCTCCTGAGTGTGAAGACCTCTGTGTGCCGTTATGGCAAAAGTGGGTGTGAAGGGTGCTTGCTGTGGGGGGGGGGAAGTCCTCCACCCCCTGGATACCACCCCCCCATCCTGCCAGGCTACTGGAGCCCAGCCCTAGCACGGTATCACAGGGCTCTTGGAGCTTCCTTCCCCTGATTTGTTCCTGGGGCTCTCCACAGAGGCAAGAGTTGTTAGCACTGCCCAGAGACACTAGTAGTTACTGCTCACACTCTTGGGAGAGGAGGACTCTGACAGCAGTAATTTGGGGGAAGGAGCCCACAATTTGGAAACATGTCTGCCCCCTTCCTGATGACCCCTATGTGACAGAGTGCCAGGTGTGCCACGCCCATTTGTAGAGGGGTGCAAACTCCCAACACTTGTCCTCCTCCAACCTCCACAGGAACCTACAAAGGGTGCACCCAACTATGTTGCCACTGGAGGAAAGAGTAGCAGCCAGTGAGAGGAAGGAGAGGCCACTCTCCTTTACCAAGGAGAAGTAAAAGGGGAGCAGGGGGCCACTCCAAGAAAGGCTTCCTGCACTCGGGCTGCCATGGGTGGGACATCAAGGTGGGCCACCTTCCAAGAGGTTAAAATGGCTATGTGGAGGGCCTAGGAAGCAGTCACTTGCCTTGTCACTGTTGAGATTATTGCTGTGCATGACCAACCTTTCTCCCTCATAGAGGATGTAGCTTTTCACCAACTGCAGTGGTGATGGTCAAGCTCTGGTCTCCAGAGTGCAAGGCACAACTGTGCACTTCATGGCACACCTCTGGGGAAGCCAGCAGGGCTTTTGGGGCACAGCTCAGGCCCCAGGAGAGGACAGGCATGCCACCAGGTGACAAAGTCATTCTGCTCAGGGCTTTTTTTTGGGGGGGGGGGAGGTACCAGAACTCTCAAGAGGGAAATGAAGTTTTCAGTCTATATACTGAAAACTCATGAACTTTTAAACATTTAATAAAGAATTTTGTCAAAGAGGTTCTGGAACTTGGTTCTGGCGTGTTTCCCCAGAAAAAAAAGCCCTGGTTCTCCATATTCAGGGAATGGATGCAGACCACATGGTGCAAAACATCACCATGATATGATAGAGTGTAGTCTGAGGGCATGGGTGGGCAGCAGCAACATCGTCCATGGCTACCTGGTCATGGATGCTGGCACCAACATGCTAGCAGAGGTGAAGTGTGTATACCTCAAAGACATCATCTGCCTGGTACACATGCTTCACCTGGTGGTGAAGGATGCTCTGGGGCTGGGAAGCACTGTCAAGGCCACCTGGGATGCTGCCACCCTTCAAAATGCAATCTTTGCTCAAGACCTGCCATTGCCTGGCCACCAACTTCCAGTGCAGCATCAAGTCTGCCCATCTGCTGCATGAGAGGCAGGGAGGGGGATGAGGAACTCCACCAATGCCATGGTGGAGCAGAAGAGTGCCACACAGAATGTCATCTTCTCCATGTCCATCCTTCATAGGGAAGAGGAGTCAGCTTCCACTCCAGTGACTGTCTGACTCTTTCCCAAATGGTGTGTGTCCTCAGGCCCTTTCAAGACACTACTCACACGCTCTGCAGCCATACAGCAAGCCTGGGGCAATTAATCCCCCTGATTTGAGGGCTGGCTGGGTGCTGACATCTACACTGGAGCCAGCTGTTCTCCCATGGGTTAGGGTCTTGGTAGAGATGCTGGAGGTGGGCATCACTGCCAGATCGCATCCTTTCTGCAATAAAGGGGAGTACAAGCTGGCCTATATCTGTGACCCCTGGATAAAAGGTAGCATTGCTCTTCTGAATGCAGAGCTCATGAAATGGAAGTATAAGTTGTGCAAAGAAGTGCAGAAGCTACAGGCCAACCGACATGGCCAGAGGGAACAGTGGTTAGAAGAGGCTGGGGAGGAGGAAGAGCTGCAGCCCAGCACCTCTGTCTCAAAAATGCCTATTCAGGGAGAAGCCCACTACTTGTTGTCAGTAGTTGTCATACCTGCCCCTGACTTAGGCCCAGACCCAGTGCCTGACAGCCGAGGACAGGAGGACTTGGCTCAGTTAACTGAGGAAACCATAAGTCCTGCAGAGGATCCACAGCCAAGTTCTCAGCAAGACCCACCTGAGGCTGATCAGGCAGTGGCTGGACCGAGCAATTCACCACCAGACTCGCCTCCACCTGTCAGCAGGCTCCGTGAAAGGAGACGGCTAGAGATGAATAGGCGACGCAAGGAAGCACGCAGGCAAGGGCAAAGATCATTAAGTCCTGAGTACTGACAGAAACCAGGACCTCGCACAGAGGTGCTAAGTGGTTAATGAGTCGGAACGCTATTTGAGAAGGCTGCTGGGCTGAAGCAATTCGGGCTGGCAACATCGTTGGCAGAACCATCCATTCCGTGCGTACCTTGCCTCTGTTCCTGTTTGAGTTTCTGGCTTCTGACCTGGCTTGCTTCTTGGACTTCTGACCTCTGCTTCCTGATCCTGGACCCCAGCTTTTGATCCTTGGCATTCCTTGACTCCGGCTTCAGATCTGCTTCTGACTGACCTCAGCTTGATTTATGGACTCTGACCTCCGGTACGTTTGACTATGCTTGCTGCTTTGAGGTTGGGACTTGCTGCTTTGAGATTGGGACTTGCTGCCACGCTCTGCTGACTTCCGTCCATCCAAGTCACACCCGGGGCATGCTTACTGGCCGGGCTACCAGGCTCTGCCATGACAGTAGTAAATTGGGAGGTCAGTGGTGGTGTAATGATGCTGGGTGTGTAATGATGGAGGATTTGACAGAGGTGATGGTAAGGGCATACTTCACCAAGTTCCTTGAGACCATCAATGCTGATCCCCTAGAGTACTGTTCATGCAAAGCTATCATCTGGCTGACTCTCTTGCATGCCCATGAATCTTGAGTCCACCTAACACCCAAACCCTAGCAGGAGATAGAAGTTTACAACCAAGAGGGTATAAAATATGGGTCTTCAACCAAGGCACCCAGTAGTTAAGTCCCTCTGTTCAGTGTGAGCAGAGAGATGGAGTGGTTCAGATCCCTGAGTCCACCTAACACTAAAACCCCAGCAAGGGAGAGGTGTTCACAGTTAAGAGAGAATATGCTCTCCTAGTCTTCTTTTAACAAGTTCCCTACTTCTCTGTGTAACTGTGAACAGCCAACAGATGAGAGGGTATGGAGTTGAGCTGAGCATATATTCTGATCCCATAGAGCAAAATGGGAACTCTGTTGTTGGCAGCCATCAGTGCTTGTTAAGATTTGGAGGACTCCTATCAGTGTTTCCAAGGCTTGAGAATTCTGTCTCCCCATTGCTTTGGAGTTTTGTAAACAATTTAACTGAGCGGTGACAGTCTGTCTGGAAATGTATCCATTCACGAACCACTACAAACTGCACCAAAGTTCATGAAATGTTCCTGCCAGGTGCCCTTCCACATTGTTCCATGAACCATGAACCAGCCAAAATTCATGACAAACTTTCCATCGTGAACTGGGTCGTGACCATCTCTAACACTAATATCATATATCTAATTCCAAACCATACCATTGAGGATATGACCAATAGATCCACAAAATGAAACTAGAGAAAAATAAGGCAGATTTCTCTACAAATCTGAAAAATGTCCCAGGTTTACACAAAACCATGCAATCTTAAAACATGTATTAAATGCTTAAAAAACCCCAAAATAATAAAAACAGTGTCTGTAGCTTTTTAAAAAAAGAATAAATTCTGTGGCCATTTGGGAGGTTGCTAGGCAACCATAAATTATCCTGATCCTTCTAAGACTTGTTTTCTGTAAACCAAAGCCATGGGTAAAGCAGGAGTGAACACAGAGGCCAAGATAACCCTGAAAAAAGATGTTCCCCTCCCCTGTTATATCCCCTATGGAGGAGGACTTGCTGGAAAGAGGTCTGGTGGCAACTTCTGAAGACTGACACAATCCACACAAGTCAGCTTGGTGGCACTGGCAGCTAAAAAAAACTGTAGAAAACCAGGTGCAAGGTGAAATAATATTTATTAAGTTCTTGTGGAACCCACACGTTTCACAATTTGCTTCTTCAGAGGATCATTTCCAATGTTATTCACTTGACACCCCTGAAGAAGTGAATTGTGAAATCTGTAGGGATCCACAATAACTTAATATTATTTCACCTTGCAACTGATTTTCTACATTTTTTTTTTGCTTACTGGAATGGCCAATTTTTTTTTCATTGGCACTGACAGCTACCATACAACTGGGCAAGACTTTTCCTGGGGAGAAGTTGCTAGGTAGGTGAACATGGGGGGTAGAGAAAGGAAGGTTGGCTGGTGGGTTGGAAGGAGCATAGGGAGCAGGAAAAGGGGAGAGACTGTGGGGGTTGCCAGAGAAGGGGAAGAGGAAATAGTGGAGAAGTGAATACAGGGGGAAATTACATGGCTCCTGCAAGTCCTTGAGGGTTGCTTGCATGCACAAATATAAAACACAATACAGCAAATTAAAACATAAGCCAAGAAAGAAGGACGATTGTGTGTGTGTTTGGAGGGGAACAGGCAAAAGTCTTCACCTGCTGGTGGAAGATAATGCTAGAGAGGGATAAATAAATATCCCTAAGGAGGAAATTCCAGAATTTTGGTGCTACAGCAGAGAAGGCTCTTACTTGGGTTGCCACCCATCTAGCCTCAGATGGTGAGAGCACCCAAAGCTGGGCCTCTAAAGTTGACCAGATTAGATGGGTAGGTTCATATGGGAGAAGGTGATTCCAAATCATATAGGGCTTTAAAAGTCAACACTAGCACTTGAAATGGGCCTCAAAACAAATTTGGAGCCAGTGTAGATATGGTCCCTATGGGTGCGTTCAGACGCACAGATTTGAACCGTCTCGAAATGCTTTGAACCAGCTCAGATCTGCATGTTCAGACAGCCACAGCTGCCTCCTGTCCCAGCAGTCGCTACCACACCAAATACCATCTGAAAGCATCTCATTTCAGAGACCAGGTCCTCTGGTGGTTTCTCCCGTCCTCTTCCAGCTCCAGCCGCATTTCTCGATGTGTGTGAATGTGGAGCCGTCGCCAAGCCACTTCCGAGTCTCCCCTCTCCCCGTGGAAGCCTCTGGCTTCTGCTTTTCACCCGCCATTTTGTGGGGGGCTTTGGCAAGATTTGCATGGGTGCCCATTCGTACCCACATTTAAAGAACACATCTTTAAATGGTCGCTCGTTCTATCATTTAGATAAGTTAGCGGTCATGCTAAGGCTATTTTTGGGTGAAAATTTTAAAGTGAAGTGTCATATTAAAGGGGCTGGCTGGCTTGAATTGGAAATAGTACCTAGGAATCACCTGACCTGTTCCGGAACTCATTTCACACGATTTCCTCAGGGCATGCTTTGGGTGGGAAAGTGAAACTTGGCAGTGATGGCTGCTGCTGCTGCTAGAGGCATCTCCTGGTGCCAGGCTGAGACCCTGGAGCTTTTAGCTCTGTGGGGGGAACAGCAGGTCCAGGAGGAACTGGGTTCATCCAGCAGGAACATGCATGTATTCTCCAGAATCTCAGAGGGAATGGCGGCAAAGGGGTTCAGGAGGACTGCTGAGGAGTGCTGCAGAAAGGCAAAGGCTCTGCGCCTGACATACAAAAAAGTTGTTGCCAACAACGAAATATCAGGAAGCTCCCGGCAGACCTGCCCATACTTTGAGGAGCTCAGCCGGATCTTCCAGGGCAGAGCCAGTGTGACCGGGAGGAGGCTGTCACACAGCTTTGTGGAAAGAACAGCACCCAGGCCAACCCAGGAGTGCATCCCTCCCTCCCAAACAGAAGTCACACTGGATCTCATGCCCCTCTACCACCAGGAAGATTCACCAAGTGGGGCAAGCAGCGCATGTGGTGAGTGTATACACATGGGTTCACATGCAATTGTGGGATTTTTTCACCCCCAGCTCACAAAGAAACCCACCCCACATTCTCCAGCCTTGTCCTTCTGATGACTGAGGTAATCTCTCCCAGCAGCCACCTAGGGTTGCCAGCTCTAGGTTTGAAAATTCCAGCAAACTTTGACGTGGATCCCTGTAGAGTGTGGGGTTTGTGGAGGGAATAAAAACACATTTCCCCAAGAGGCTGCCAGGTCCTCCCTGGCTGCTGGCAGGGGATGCAGGTGTAGGGTTTCCAGATCTAGGTGGGGAAGCTCCTGGAGATTTGGAGAGTGAGCCTCAAGTTTCAACAGGGGAACTGATCTCTGTAGTCTGGAGATGAGCTGTGATACCAGGCGATCCCTAGGCCCAGCATGGAGGCTGTTATCTCCTATTGGCTGGGGACTTGGTAACCTTTTTCTCCAGGGGAACCAATGTTTGTCATAGAGATTAGCTGTAATTCCAGGAGATCTCCAGGCCCAACCTAGAGGTTGATGACTCCATGTGGCAACCCTACGGTGTAACAATTTTAAGACCCTACATGGATTTCTGACTATCTCAGCATGACCCTCAGACAGTGTTCCCTCTAAGCTGAGTTAGTGTCAGCTAGTTCATGGTTTTGTAGCTGCCAGCTCAGACATGTTTGTCTTTGTTCATGAAGGGTTGGCCGCAGAGCAAACACATTTCTGCAGCGTCCAAATCACTAGCTCACAGCTTTAATGCCAGTAGCTCACAAAGTAGACTTTTGGCTCACAAGACTCCACAGCTTAGAGGGAGCATGCAGAGGTGTAAAAAAAAAAAAGTTCAAGGTGCCACATTCGTTTGGCCAACGTCATGCCCAGCTGGGGATGGCACAGTGGCAGAGCATCTGCTTTGCATTCAGAGGAACCCATGGCATTTCAGGTCCAAAGTAACTGTTACAGTTGGCATGTAATTGTCAGAGGGACTTGCAGACACTCGGCAGCCTCAAGTCCCCCAGGGAAACTTAATTCTAAAGCACTACAGGGGCCTGAATCAGATGGGGACACTGGAACAGGTGCTCCGGCCTTCCAGCTGGCACCATTCTCCCAACTGGTCCAAGTAGTGTCCACACTGCCAGTATTCTGGACTGCTCTCATAACAACATGATAGGGTAGGATTGCCAGGTCTGGGTTGGCAAATACCTGGAGACTTTGGGGGAGGGTCCATGAGAGGATGGGGTTTGGGGAGGGGACTGGCCTCAGCATGGCGCTGTGCCAGAGAGTCCACCCTTCAAAGCAGCCATTTTCTCCAGGGGAGCTGATCTCTCTCAGCTGGAAATCAGTTGCAAAAGCGGGAAATCTCCAGGCCCCAGCTGGAGGCTGGGAACCCTATGATAGGGGTATACCAGTAACCAGACCATGTAGCTATTCTCCATTTCAAAAACTGCATTCAGGCTGGTGGGAATTTTAATATACCTCAACCTGACAGTATGCCGTGATGCCCCTCAGAAATATCACCAGAACAGCCATCCTGACATGTCCAGGATTTGCCTCCTCATCCTTCCTATTGCTCCAGCCACCTCTGGAATGGCTGTGTGGTTGCCTGAAACACCTGGCATTCCTCTGTACCACGGCATGCAGTTCAATTGACATCATGCTGCATTTTCTCTTAATTACAGAAGGGGATGTTGACATTCCACAGACTGAGGCAGAGGAGGTGGCCGAGGACAATTACAGCGGAGATAGGGAGGAGCTCTCACAACTGGAAGGTGGGTATGTTGAGACCAGGTCTCAGGGGAATGACTATCACCATGGTTTATCTCTTTCTGTGATGCCTCGCATAGCCCACCCCGTCCACCTCCCAAGTATTTGAACCTGCCAGCTCCCCCTGAGCGTTTACTGGCAAATTTGCATTTACTTATCTGTACACTTCTACATGATATAATGCGTCAGGCAGCCATTAGTGTCTTTGGTGTAACACTGCCAAAGCATCTATTTTATCCAGGGGAACTGGTTCTCTATGTAGTCTGGGGATGAACCGTAATTACAGGGAATCCCCTGGTCCCACCTGGAGCCTGGCATCTCTACTTGTGAGGGATACATTTTAGGTGCATCTTTCAGAATTCGAAGAGGCACTCACCACATTTGATGTTGGAAGCGAACTAAAAAGCCAAAAAACCCTATTCTTCACCAAAGACAGACCAGCAGACTGCTGTAAGGAAATATAACTTTGTGAAAAAGTATTTAAAAAAACCAGTATAAGAATGACAAAGCACAACTTTTTTCAGACAAACACAGGAACACCAACAACAATAACAACAACAAAAAACTACTACCCCTCCTCCCCTGCTCCCTCCCCCTCCTCCCCTGCTCCCTCCCCCTCCTCCCCAGCTCCCTCCCCCGTCTTGTCACTCTCTTCTTCTTCCTCCTCCTGTGCCTGGAGAGCCAGGTTGAGGCACATGCTATCCCACTCTCGCCTCAACCTGAGCATGGCCCGTTCCAGGACGACAATCCGCTGGTGTACAGTGTCCACTGCAAATAAAAGCAGGTGCTTAGAATCAACACCAAGTAGTGCCATAACCGAAGCAAAGAACACAACAGGTGTTTGATTCCATCATTGCAGGGGTTGAATTGTGATTTGGGGGTTTGGTCTCCTGGGTCACCAACAGTTGCATCTATTCAATAATAGCCTTGGTAATGTATTACTTTGTGTCTATAATTGTTCACACTTTCCTGATGTTGCTCACAGACTGGGGCAGGAGGGGATACTCACGTTTTCTGTTCATCATCTCCTGGCTTGCCTAGAGCTGCTGGAGGGCTGCCCTGATGCCCTCCAACAGCTCCCGTACATTGGGGGGGGGGGGGTTCTGAGGCAGCTGCCCGGCCCCTGTTGCTTGGTTCACCTCCTGCTGCAAGAGAATAGGAAGCTGTCAGGATGGGCATGGGTATTCCTTCACGAGACAAGTAAGGGTCCTGACACTTATCAACTTGGGGCTCGGTGGGGGGTCCGGAGTCTCCTGCCTGACATTCCTCCTCTGCACCCGTTGACCCTGAAATGATTGGTTGATGAATAGAGGTTAATAGGGCCTGGCAAACATTCAAGCTTCTCATGCGATGGGCCCTCAATGATAGCACACCTGATTTTGACCCATAACACATCTCCAAGAATCCCCATGTGCCAGGGGAGGATCACCCTCAGTCAATCGCTGAGGTTTGAATCTCGATACGGTTACCAGTACAGTCAATGATCACTGTCCATTGACAGAGGACTCTCCAAACATACATGCAAACCTACCTTGTTCACTTTCCTCAGATGTCCCCGAGGTCTGGATGCTCTGGCTAACAAGCCCTCTGGCTTCTGTATAAAAAGCAACAGGACAGTTGGGTAATACATGTTTTCCTGAATTACCTCTGCAATGTCCCTCTCTATGCTGTGTAGTCAGATGTGCCAAAGACTTTGTGTGTTGAGCTAATGGCATTAAAAATCTGTGCATGTGAATTGGCTGCTGCGTGATCAAGTTTGCTCTGGAGCCCTCCCTTCTTGAGCGAACACAGAACTGTATGAGCTGGAGGCTAAAGAACCCTGAGTTACCTCAGATTAACTCAGCCTAGAAGGAACACTGGTTGTAACTGGTATGGAGAACACTGTTACCCACATGCTCCAACCTCACAGATCTGCCAGTACCAGCCTTCACTGCCATTCACAACACCCGCACCTCATCACAGCATATGAGTGCCCAAAGTGGTTGGCAGTCATGGCCCCTGTGTACCATACCTAATTAAACCCTATTCATTTGCTTAGGAACTCATGTACAGGGGAAATACTGTGGTTTATTTGAGCAGAGGATGCAACTTCCAATCCCCATACCAAGGCTATGTTGGCTTACCATATCTGTGGTTGCTGACCTGCGAGGGCCCAGGCAGGGAATCCTCAAGAGCCGCCTGTCGGCAGCTCCATTTTGGGTTGTATGATTCTGTGGAAAGGCAAGGGGAAAAAATTCCAGACATGCAAATGATAACCTAAGGTGCGCAACAGCAAGGTTTGCCAGCCTCTAGGTGGGGCCTGGAGATCTCCCGCTTATGCAACTAGCCTCCAGCTGACAGAGATCAGCTCCCCTTGAGAAAATTGCTGCGTGGGGGGTGGACTCTATGGCATTGCCCCCTGCTGAGACCTCTCCTCTCTCCAAACCCCACCCTCTCCTGGATCCACCCCCAAAGTCTCCAGGAACTTTCCAACAGAGACTTGGCATCCCTAAAGACGGCATAGTAGAGATCGAGTTCCATGCACTCACTTGCTGGCCTCCTTATTTCCCATCCAGGATTGCCTGCCTGGTCCCAGAGATGGCAGAGAAGATTGAATCGGGGGGGGGGGGGGCTCCCGCTAATGGGCAGTATCCCCCCAATCCTCTAGGGCATCAAAGAAAGTGGCCTTGTTGTGCTTGAATTTTGTGTGGCATTGGCTGGCAGTCCAGGTGTGGCCAGCCTCGGTCAGTGCTGCAGCCACCTCCTCAAAAATAGATATTGTCTCCATATGGGTACTGGAGATAACCCTCTCACCATACCTATTTTCAATAAGGTACTGGTACATAAGTTCCAGTTCCACCTCCTGCCAGTATACCCCCTTCTTAGGATGTGCATCCATTTCTCAGGGAGTTTTGGGCAGGAGTGAGTTCGCGCATGTGCGTATGGGCGTAAACGTTGTTTGGGCACATAAGAAGACATGTGCCCAGTGTGTTTGAACGCACGCCAATGGGAGAGGGTTTTTTTGGCATTTTTGGGTTGTGAACACGAAGCTCCTTGGCTAACTAAGGCAGTAAATATTCTTCCTGTAGCCAATTAGCTTTGATGATCAACTTTGCAGTGGTAACAAGGAACTACACCCCCTCCCTTACTCAAGGGAAAGCACTGCAGGGGCCATTTTGGCACCACCTCCCAACTGTTGGTTCTTTCTTTGTGGCTCAAGTGCTGGAGTCTGAGCCCCAACAATCAAAGGCGGGATTTTTTAAGGTAGAAGCGATGAGTAGCCCTCAATTGTTACAATCTGCCATATTACAGTTTAAATGGCCATTTCTGCCCCATGGGAATAAGAACCTGGGTTCAAAGCTGACACATAACCCCCCCCCCCTCCGGGGGAAAGGTAATGAGGAAACAGCAGCTGGTGCAAAAGTCCACCCCACAAAGCAGCTGGTGTGAAATGTCCTCCCCCCAAAGTTCAGAAAGCATTGCGGCTTTGGAAATATCCATGGAGTTGTTACCTGACCCTTCCCCCACCAGCCTTTTTTTTGGGAGGGGGAAGGGTCCCCATAGGCTGTGGAGTCTTGGTAGCAAAAAATCCCCTTCGGGAGCTACTGACATTCAAGTTCTGAGTGATTGCATGATTTGGCTGCTGCATGAATGATTTTGCTCCTCAGCCATCCCTTCCTGAGCGAAGACATAGATCTGTGGGCTGGAGGTGAAAAACCTGTAGGGTTGCTCAAACTAACTCAGCTTAGAGGGAACACATCCCTCCCCCCCCAGTTGTCCTGGTACACAGCCCTGGGTTGGAGTCCTGCTTCTCCCCCTCACATGCAGCTGGCTGGGTGAACTTGGGCCAGTCACAGGACCCCTCAGAGCTGCTCTCTCTACAGCAGTCCTCGAGAGAGCTCTCTCAGCCCAAACCAGCCTTACTGGGTGACTGCTATGGGGAGAAGAAAGGAGAGTGATTGTAGGCAGCCTTGAGACGCCTTTGGGTGGTGAAAGAGTGGGGTTTAGACTTAGCACTTTCTCAGGGCTCGCACAGAGAGGTCAGCACTACAGGGTTGGTTTGCAGAACGAGATTCAAATGATTAAACAACCACACTGGCAGCAGTGGTGAAAAGTCTGGGCAAATGAATTTAATCCTCACAGTTGACAGAAAACAAGTAACATGACAGGATGTGTAACAGATTATTTATTTTTGTACAAAAATATGCATAACTTGTTTATTGCTACCTTCGGGTGCGGGGTGGGGGAGGTTAGCATCTCCGACAGCTCTGGAACCAGTGGGTCAGTGCAGCATGCACAGCCCTCCCCTCCTCACAGAGCCTGTTGTTCCCCTGCGGCTGGTGTTCCTGCACATGAGTTCTCTGCTGCTGTGCATCCTCTACTGTGACTGGGTGGCCACGCTCCTCACAGATGTTGTGCAGCACAGCACATGTGCAGATGATGCAGTTCAGATTCTGCTCCATCACTGGAAGCCTGGCCCCCAAACACCTCCAGCGGGCCTTCAGGTGTCCAAAGGCCCGCTCCACCACGCACCGGGCCCTGCAGTGAGCCCAGTTGAATGTGGTCTGCTGAGAGGTCAGTGCCCCAGTATACGGAGTGATTAGCCAATGCTGCATGGGGTAGGCGGCATCAGCTATTATTAGAGGGGGGATCTGTACCCCCTCAATGGTCACCGTCAGGTTCCCTGGGACGAATATGCCATGGTCCATTGCATCCATGATTTTTGAATGACACAGCGTGTGTGCATCATGGCTCCTTCCTGCCTCCCCACCAGTGACATTGATGAACCGCCCCTGGTGGTTGACGGTCCCTTGCAGCAGCACAGAGTGGTCGTGCTTCCGATTGTAGAACTCTGCTGCCTGGTGTGGTGGTGCCTGGATCTCTATGTGGCAGCCATCCATGGCCCCCACACAGTGAGGAAACCTCAGCTCCATGAAATCCAGCATCACCTGGCAAAAGAAAAGGATACCACATCAGTGTTTAGCCCCATGCTACCTGGCTCTGGCCAGATTTATCAATAGCAGGCATATATAATATCTACAGTACTTTACAATTCTAGCAAAATTAATGGTGCCTTCCCTCCTGTGCCAGGACTCACTCACACTAACTCAAGCCAGAGGAGACACCGGTCACAAGATGCCTGTTGTAGGGACAGGAAGGGAACATGAATGAAAGCTGCATTGAGACTCCTGATTTAACTTTTGACATTAATCACCACCAGATCTCCATTGCAGTACTTTCCATCTGGACCACAGTAGTGGTCACAGTGGTGGTCATCCAATTGGGGTGGGGCACCTCTCTCCTGCTGCAGCAATGCTTTCCTCTACAGCCAAGCTGTATTATGTGATGTGCAAAATGTCATTTCAGCATCTTTAGTAGGGTTGCCAGCCTTCCATTGGCAGCCAGATAAGGCAGTTCACTTGGAGAAAATGGCTGCCTTTGGAAGGTGGACTGTATAGCATTATACCACACTGAGGTGTTTCCCCTCCCTAAAACCTGCCCATCTTCAGGCTCCACCCCCACCCCCAAAATCTCCTAAGATGGTGAACATCACATTGCCTGTGTCAGTGTCAGACATACGTTGTATAACACCTAATTGATTTCATGCTTGTGCTTTACAGGGTAGATGCTTACCTGTCCAGGTGACCGCAGACAGACAGTGCAGATCAGCAAGTGTGCCTTGATCGCCAAGCAGACCTCCACCACAATTCCCACCACAGTTGATCATGCCACTCCGAATAGGGCACTCACCATACAGTAGCATGTGGTGCTGGCCAGCCAAGATATGGTGATGGCCACACGCTCATCTACCACAATGGGGTCCCTCATGGCCATCCCCTCATGCTGCAGATGTGGCCTCAGAGAGTCCACCAGCCACGTGAAGGTTGCCCTGCTCATCTGGAAGTTCTCGATCCACTGCTCGCCCTCCCAGATTACACGGGCATAGATGGTCCAGAGTTCAGCTGGCCGAGGATAGACCCACCACCTCCGTGGGGCCCTTTGCTCAGCCATCGAGAGGAGATATGCCATGTCAAAGGACTCTGAAGCTTCAAAGTCCCTCAGTCTGGCTCTCCTACTTGCCAGGTACCACCTGACAAATGCCAGCCTCCGTGGTCTCAGGGCTGCCAACCTGCAAAGCAGGTGACAGACCACTGTGAGGCAGATCTTGGCAGTCAGAAAGGCCACCAAGCGCTGCTTCTGAGGATTCATGATGCTCCCTCAGTGCAAATGCCAGAAAAGAGCGGGAAAAAAGTTTTTATAGAGGAGTGAACACCTCAGGTGGGTTGATTCAGTCATGTGAGTGAAATCACGGTGCCCTGCGGAACTATCAAAAGGAGGCAGTGATTCGGTCGAATGGTTCTGCGCATATGAACGCTTGTTCACATGCACAAGCGGCGAAAATTTTTTAAAGAGACCGATACATGCCCCCGCGCATCGGTAGTGTAGACGCTGGGGAGGTGCTTGATTGCGCTTCGATGCAAGGTGAGCGTGATCACGATTGTCTGGAACGAGCTGTTTTGAGCCCGCTCTAGCCGGCTCCAGTACGCCCATCTGAACACACCCTATGACACACTTAAGCCAACATCCTGGTTGCAGGATTCTGTACCAATTACATTTTCTACACTCCATCTCCCTGAGTAGATCATCCAGCAAGGTGACTAAGGCTGTTTCACTGCCATAACCAGGCCTGAAGCCAGGAACCAGGAAGCTCTCTTTATCCAGGAAACTGTGAAGTTGTCTAGCCACCACTCATGAAATCCCCTTGCTCAAGAATGATCCAAGGAAATAAATTATTAAATAAATTATCTAAGGAAATAAATTATTTATAACCACAGCCTTCCTTTTAGGCCTTTTCAGCTTACAAAACTCAATAACATCATATCAAATTTAAGAATGTACAATATTTCAGATTTCAGTAGACTTAAGGTACAATGATGGTACATAAAAATATGAAAGCTGGAAATACCATTTCACATATGTCAGAAACCAATCAAGTTACCCACCACAATCAAGTATTTTATAAATAATGCATATTAATAATAATCTATATAGACAATGTTTAAATGTTTAAATTAGGACAGTATGGTTGGTAGTGCCTTATTTTTCTTTTGCTTCTTTCTCTTTTCTGCTTAGTTGTTAGGCTATGTTTGTATTCCTTGATTTGTATTTGTTAAATAAAATTTTAATTTAATTTTTAAAATCATGCATATTAAAGCTTAGGAATACCATACTGAGTAATCATGTATATATATGAATGGTTAATGAACACTTAAATAATATGCGCTTTTGCTCAGAAGGAATATTGAGTAGGTATAGGTGAATGCCTTTTGTGTTTCTTTTGAAGTCTGAGAATCTTTATAATGATTAAAGCCTTCACTAATGGACAGTCGTCCCCCCCTTGATATGCACAATGCAGATGAAAATAACTGGTCCTTTGGAGAAACAATGGACATGACTCTTTGTTGTGGTATAAGATCAGAACTTTCAGGGAGCTATTCTAGAAAAAAAAAAACATTCTAGAAGACAAGGTTGAAAGGTCTCACAATAAAGAAATTTAGGAATGAGATAGTAAGTCGGGGGGGAAATCACACAGAAAGATGTTTCACACCCACCAAAAATGCTCTTTGTAATCAGAATTCAAGAGAGCAATGTTTCTTGTCCTAAGATAGACAAACAAAATGGAGATTGTGTCCTTCCTCGCAGGATAAGAAGCTTCAAAATTCACCTGTCTCTTAGGAGACAATTCAATCTACCAATGAAAACTATCTACCTAAAAGGAAGTCTGCTATCGGATGTCTTTTTGACTCCAACATCTCTGTTTCCTCATACCTTACTTGGGGGGGGGGGGGCTTTTCAAAGTTAACCTGCTTTAAAACAGAAATATGTTCCTTTAAAACAGAACAATGGACTATTTTTGACTGCAGTTCAAGGAGATGACTCATCAACTGTATTCAGTTATAGTAGATTTATTTCTGCATGTATTGAAAAGTTATTTAGGTACTGCTCAGCAAAAGAAAAGTGATCTGCTGAGAGATAATAATGTAGGGATATTCTTAGAGGAGCACAGAATTTGTACATAACACCAATTACTGTGTGTACTGCAGAATAACTGAATTGTGCTTACCTTAAAGGTGTCCTTTGAAACAACTATATTTAAACTGCTGACACATGTAATTGTCTAATGCTGACCTGGTACATATGCGGAACATTTTTTTCCTACCCACTCTCATGCTTCTTAAATTAAACTTCCTAATCTTCAGAGCAGGACTGATCTGTAGCCTAAAAGGATATCTTATATCCTGTTTGTATGAAAATAACATTGGTCTAAGATTGCTCAATATCATTCTGTGCATTTGTTTCTAATGTTTTATTGATGTTCCAACACTAAGCATACAAATAAAACAATTTACGACTCAACCCTTAAACATGGCTGATGCCACTGGATTCCACAGACATTTGCAGTCCAGTCACAAGGCTGGCAGTGCCAGCTTCATTTTGTTCTTGGATGTTGGGGTTTTTTATTAAATAGTCAAGAAATGCAGGCAGGAAAAGATGAAGAATGGCATGATTGCTGTTCCAGGCTTTGAACCCTAGCTGAGTTGTCCAATCACTAAAATTCCTGTGGACAGCCTATAAAGGGCTGGAAAAAGTTAGTCCGTTCTAACTGTTCAACTGTTAATTAATAAACTTCAGTTTATCTTGTTTACATGTTTTGCATCTTCATTTTGGACTGGGGGCAATAGAAAATCCTTCAGAAATTTAGTTTGCACGAATGAAATACACTATGAATTTCAAGCAAAACTTCTTTTATTAGAATAAGTTTCAATCTAAACTGAAGATAATGTCTATTAGCAAGGGCTGGTTGCAAGGATATATGATAGGACTGAAGATCCTCTCAGATAAAGCATCCTTGTCAGAGAAGAAGAAGAAGAGGAGGAGGAGGAGGAGGAGATTGAATTTATATCCCGCCCTTCACTTGGAGTCTCAGAGTGGCTTACAAACTCCTTTACCTTCCCCTCCCCACAACAGACACCCTGTGAGGTAGGTGGGGCTGAGAGAGCTCTTTCCAGAACTGTGCTTGAGAGAATAGCTCTGACAGAACTATAGCTTGCCCAGTGTCATCCAGCAGCTGCAAGTGGAGGAGTGGGGAATCAAATGCAGTTCTCCCAGATTAGAGTCCGCACACTTAACTACTATACCAAAACAGACAGCTAACGCAACAACTTTCAACAACAAGCAGAACTGAAGGGAAAGTTTGCCTACAAATTAATATCCATCTGTGGATACTTAAATTCAGGGATTGGGGTCATGGAGAGAAGACAGATATTTGTGCAAACCTGAAAAAAGCTCCAGATTTTCAGAAGAATCTGATTTTTTTAAAAAAACAACAACTGGAGGGGGGGTTGATCCACCTAAATACTAGAAACAACATCTGCTGCTTTAAGAAATGGATGCCCTTAGTGGCTATTGCTATGCAATCTAAAAGGCAGAGGGAGGGACAGGGCCCTTTCCAGGCTGTTTTTACCTTTGAGGGAGGACTTAATGGGACCAGGCCCAACAGCAACCACTGGGTGACTTGCTACCACATTGCTTGCATGATTCATCCAGAACTAGCTGCTTGCTACTTTTCAGCAGCAGCCATCTTATGAAAGCCAGTGTGGTGTAGTGGTTAGAGTTTCACACTAGGATCTGGGGCAGCCTGGTTCACATCTCCACTCTGCCATGGAATCTCACAGGGAAATTTTGGGCAGTTGCACACTCTCAGCCTAACACATCACACAACATAAGAACATAAGATAAGCCAATGTTGGATCAGGCCAATGGCCCATCCAGTCCAACACTCTGTCACACAGTGGCCAAAAATACCAGATGCCAACAGAAGGTCCACCAGTGGGGCCAGGACACTAGAAGCCCTCCCATTGTTGCCCCCCCCCCAGCACCAAGAATACAGACTAAGAGTTCCTATCTATACCTCTGCTCCATATGTTTTTCCAATTCCCTCTTGAAGCTGTCCATGTTTGTAGCGGCCACCTCCTCCTGTGGCAGTGAATTCCATGTGTTAATTACTCTTTGGGTGAAGAAGTACTTCCTTTTATCCATTCTAACCCGACTGCTCAGCAAGTTCATTGAGTGCCCATGAGTTCTTTTACTGTGAGAAATGGAGAAAAGTAATCCTTGTTCTACCTGCTCTATCCCATGCATAATCTTGTAAACCTCTAACGTGTCACCCCCTCAGTCGTTTCTCACAGTGTTGTTGCTGTGAGGATAAAATTGAGGAAGGAAAAATGATGCAAGCTGCTTTGGGTCTCATTGTGGAGAAAAGTAGGATATAAAAGAAGTAAATACATAATAAAAATGAAATTAATTTATTACAGTTGCTAGACAAGCCAGATGCATATGGTTATAACAAAAGTTTTTATGAATAAATAATACATATAGCTGAAGATTGGGGGGTGTCAGATAAAATACTGGTTGGTTGGGGGCAGGAAGCAAAAAAAGAAGTAGGAATAGGTGAGGATATTGGATTTGCCAGGAGGAGGAAAAGAAGAAATAGTGAGGAGGGGACACAGAGGAAAGTACTGATAGGTGAGAAGGAAGCAAGAAAAGGGAGAAGCTATGGTGACTCTGCAGAAAAGGGAATAAGGAAAAAGGAGGGGAGGGGAAAATGTGATTCTGCCCACATGTCCTTGCACCCCTCAACAGCACTATGTTCGCTACGAATGTATATTCTGATGTCACAAATTTATTGTAGCAAACATAGTGCTTTGTGGGGATCAAAATGCTCCCTCCCTATTTCCTTGCCCATCTTATCAGTGTCCTGCTTGTGCTTGTTCATTACCTGAAAGAAGACTGCTCATGCTCAAGCTCCACCCCCCCCCCCTCAGTTTTCGTCTTGGGAATAGTGACATTATTATATAGCCCATCATGATGGCATAACTGAGGGTAAAGAATGAGGGCAGTGCTTCCTGCACAACCTTGCCATCCCTCTGAAAGAGAATGCCACTGCTACTGTTATGGGATAGTCCTGGGGATGGGGACACAGTTACTACCTAAATGGGTGCCAGAGAGAGAAAAGTTGCTGCTGCTTCCTAAATGGATGATGGGACAGCCCAGACCTAAATGGATGTCATGCAAAAAAAAATCATGGTTGCTTAACCTGAATAGGTGCCAGAGAGGGGAAAATAGTTATACTGTAAATATTTCCCCCCTTTCATGGTCTCTTGCAATGAATGAAAGGAAAGGATGTTTTCATCATGACAAAAGATCAGGAAAAAGCACTCATTTAGACCCAGACTCTATCAATCTTCCTCTTTAAACCCTAATATGATATCCCGAGGTTTATTTGATTTTGCTTAGAGCATAGCAGGTTGAAAAATCTCAAATTTTGTTGCTGTCCCTCAATATAGTATCAATCTGCACACTAACCAAAGAAGACTTTTCTTTCAAGTAAGAAAAATATAAGGTAAATTAAACGGAATTCTCTCCAATCCTTACCACAGGGCTCATATTTTGTATGATTCCTTGTTCTGGGTGCGCTTTTCCTCCTCTCCCCATAGGTCAGGCTATGGCCTATACATTCTTGAGCATTTATAGTTCCTGAGAATCTAAAGCATACATACAGAAGATACATACATAGCTCCACAAACTAGATCAAAGTTCCCAATGTGGTGCTGTGGGCACCCGCCAGTACTTCTCTTGGAAATGGCCAAGCTTTTCATAAGGTGGGTGGGGCCATTGTTATGCAGCGTTTGTTATTGGCTTCCCTCATTCAAATGAAAGGGTTTTAAAAGTTTTTTTTAAAAAAAGGCTGGGCGGCTGCCACTGAACCACTTGAGCAAACATCTGGCTAGCATGGGAAAGAAGCAGCTGGGGAGGGCAGAGGGTGGACCTGGCAAGGTCATGTGTTGTTGCAGGACTTCCTGCCTGCCTGGGGTCTGGTCTCAGCACAGCATGGGCACATGCATCTTTTAAATAAGGGTTTAAAAGGTTTTTTAAAAGCTTTTATCTTGTGGGGTTGTGTCTTTAAGAAAGGGGGTGGAGCCTTGAAGTGCCCCACCATAGCTACCGGCCAGAACTCAATACAGTCAACATGATAGGACATCCAATAAACAGTGCAATAGAACTGAATTGGAGAAATCTAGAACCAACCAGAAATCTGAAACAGAGCTGAAGCGAAGCATAAGTATTAACAATGCATTAAATCATGCAAAAATTGCATTGTAGGATTCTAGTTAATAATGCTAAGAAAAGTTGAAAGCTGCAGGAAGCTTCAGGAAAGCTGCAGGAAGACCCAACATGAGATAGATTGACTCTGTCAAGGAAGCCACAGCCCTCACCCAAGTATCTAGCCATGTATAAAACATGGATGCTCTGAGGGTGTAAATGAGGCAGGGAGTGATCCTAGCCAAGGGAGTCACAGAGGTAGCAGTTTCACTCAGGTGGTAGAGGGTGGCAGATCTGCTGTGAGGCAACTATTGATCTGGGAAAGTGGGAAGAGCCCCCCCAAGTATAGGTGATTGCATTTTCTGGCAACAATCAATTGTTGCCCCAATCAGCCGTTCCAATTTGTTCCCCTTGGGCTTTGCTATGGTAACAAATGCTAACTCAAAAGAGATGACTGGGAGGAACAGAAATACACACGTCCTGAGGAGTACATACACCAGCATGGTGTAAAAGGTGGGGCTGGTGAGGAAATAGGGAAAAGATGTAGCTTTTACTTCTTGGCAAGCTGCTAATTCTCTCACTCATCCCCTGCTTGACTGCTAGACTACAGAGTAGTTGAGAACCAGTTTAAGACATTGGAGGATAGAGGAGCTGATCAAATGTCCAGAGTTCCTGCCAAATGAGGAAAGGAGCTGGTTATCCTTTGTTATTTGGTGTACTATCAGGGTTTGCTGTCATGTTATAATGGGGTGGAGAGGGACTTTCAGTGTCTTGATGAATATATGATAACAGGAAAACTCCATTTTCTAAGGAAACACCTGCTTTAGGGCCAATCTACACCTCCCCTCTGAAGTAGTTTGACTGCTGTCTTTTCCTGCACTCATTTCACACTGGTTTCAAATTTCACTTTGGTTTTTTCCCCTGGGTATGAAGAGCAGAAAGCAACAGGATCTGTTTAAAGCAGTATAATGCTAGCTTGACTGCAAGAGGGCAATTAATGAATGTAGACAGTGATTTTTAAACTAGAACAAGTATGGTTTGAAACTAGAAACAGGTATAGACAGGGTTTTTTGAAACTAGAATGATTCCAGCGGGAAAGATTTGACCTTAGAGAGAAAGTACCCAAAAGGGATCACAGAGAAAACTGTGTGGCTTGAACTGCCAAAAAGGTGAGATAAAATAATGATTTTGACCAACTGGAATGGTGGCCCTTTGGTTTCCTATTGGGCCTTCCCTTTCCTCCTCGCCTTTCCAAAAGATAAAACTGCCTACTTGAATTCTTCTTCCCCTCTGCTATAATTTGTTCTCCTAAAAGGAAAAGAGCTACTTCCAGACTTTGGAACTATAAGCACTAACCAATAAGGTATGTGTCTATTTATACTTCCCTGGATTAAGAGCTAATCTGGAACAATCAAGCACTTTATTAATACTTTATGGAGTGTAAAAGCCCTTTGTTGTCATGCTGAGCTAGGTTGTTTTTCCCCTTGCTAGAAAGAGAGAGATCCTACCGTAGGACTTCAAAAGCCAGCTAAGAATGTACTTCTTGAGTCTGGTGCTCCTTTTACTCAACCTCATTAGTAAAATACTATTGTAATTTTTAGAGAATCATTGAGATATTCTGTGAAATATACATTTGTTTGTTTCAATCTATGATCCCATATAGATTTTCTTGGAAGTGAGTTCCACAGAAATCAGTAGGACTTTTTTTTGAGAGAACTGAGAGGCATATCTCAATGAAATGAGTGGGAGCCAAAGTTAAACACCCTGGGCAGTCTGTGGTTCAGTTAAGATGGCCAGCTCTGTTCCAGAGCTTATACTAATGTAATGAACCGAGATCTCTGCAATAATGTCAAAATGCACAATAAAATGTAACCAAAAACTAAAAAACCAAAAAAGAATGACAAAAACATCTTCGAGGGGGCCTGACCATGATGCCCACTGATTCTAGGGTCCCAGGATCATTAACACTGCCCTGAAGCTAAACAAAAACTGAATTGTATTATTTACAAAGTGATATCTAGTCACTTACTTGTTTATACAAAGCCAACCCACTAAATGGCCAAGCAGTATCAATACTGGCAGGTGGGGTGGGGAGAGCTATGAATTTCAAAACAGTGGTGGTAGTGTTAAACTTGCACATCACAAAGTACTTCATTAAAGATGTATTTCCTTTTTCACCCCTGGCACTGATACCAAAATAATATTTAGAAGTACCCTTACTCCAGTAATCCCCTTCTACTTGTCTTTTCAGAGACGGTTCTTCTCTGCTACTTTATTTCTCAGATTGTTGCCTGACACTTTTTTGCAATTTATTTATCCTTTACCCAGAAAGACATCAGGAAGATACACATAAATTACAGAACATTGTAGTAAATATGCCCAGATCTGTACCTGTGTTCGGAACATTCTGTGCATAACGTGGCCTCCTGGGTAGTTCCAAACAATAAATCAATAAACTAGAGAATTTTCTGAACTGATTCGGTACACTTTTACTGTTTTGTTTTTTTCCTAGTTCTTTTTTGCTCCTGTGAGTTTTTTTTTTAAACACTCCGTGAGAAGATTAATACATAAATCCTGTTAACAATAATGAGATTTACTCATACAACTCCCTACACACCTCTTTAGAAATTTAGCCCTTAAGCTTAGAAAGCATTTGGGGGATAATTATATTTTTCCTTTTCATTGCCTGTTTACAGATTAAATGTACTGTGCTGTAACTATATAAAGGAATTTTTCCTACTAATGGTGAGCGGGTTGTTTTGCATCTCATGGAACAAAATGATTACATTGGCTACAGCTATCTCTGCTATAGGGAGTGAAAGCAGAAGGGTATAGTCCAGTCTTGTCAGATCTTGGAAGCTAAGCAGGGTCTGTACTTGGAAAAGAGACATCCAAGGAAGACTCTGCAGAGGAAGGCAATGGCCAACCACCTCCACTTCTCACTTGCTTTGAAAGCCCCTTCCTGAGGTCACCATAATTGGCTGCAACTTGACTGCTCTCTATACGCTCATACAGAGATCTATGCTATATGGTGTATATGTATAATTCCTTTTGGATTCTTCAGGGAAGTGAGGAATAACACAATGTATATTACTCCCAGGTGAAAATCAAGATGGGAATTGATGTAAATGATTTTGCATTCAGGACATGGATTCTTAGCCTATGCCATTTTGTGGGACAAGGTTACAGGTAACATGGCTGCTTATTGCCATAGCTATGTTGTCCTGTAAATAAATAAACTGTTCATCTACCTTTCACTGGAACAAGAAGTAGGTCAACACTGAGTCCAATAAACTCAAATTGTACTTCTGATGCCAGTTACAAGTGGCACCTGCAACTTGCAAGCACTGATTTTAAAAAGATAGCTTTATTCTACTTTTTTAAGGGGTGTGTGTGCAGTCTCACTCTGCTGATTGGGAACTGTAATCAGTGCAAGAAGATATTGCCCAGACAATTGTGTGACGCTCCCTTTCCTTCCATGCACATTGAACTACAATACCTTGCACCATGCTCCAGACTTATCAGATTAGTTCTTTAAGTATGGTGAAGGCCTGGGCAGCAGCTGGTGACACTGATAATTACATTTACAAAAACCTCAGTGTCAGTGCCAGGGGTGTGCACTAGGGATGTGCATTCGGTTTGTCCAAACTGAATCCACCCCCCAAAATGGCCCATTTGGCTCCTTTTCGGGCAGCCGCAGGCTGAATCAGATTCTCTAATATGATTCGGCCTGCCACCAAAAGTCACTGCCGAAATTCGGGGGCATTTTAGTGGCTGCCTGAAAAGCAGCTGCGGGAGGGAGGGAGGCATGGGAAGGCATTTAAATTCCTCCCTGCCTTGTCCTGGACCTTTTTTGGCTCACCTACCTTGGTGGATGAGCTAGGAAGGGCGTGCAGGGGGGTTCTGCCGGGCTTCTCTGGCTCACCTGCTTCAACAGGCATGACAGAGAAGCCCCAGAGAGACATTTAAATCTTTCCCCAAGGCAGGCAAGATAGGAAGGGCATGGGGGGGCTTCTCTGCTGGGCTTCTCTGCACAGCCAAATCTGATTCGGCCACCCGAATGCTACCCCAATCGGCATGCATTGCTGAAAGTTGCATTCAGGGGTCATTCAGCTGGCCGAATCAGATTCAGCCCAATTCAGCCGAATCTGATTCGGGCCGATTTTTTTTGCACACCCCTAGTGTGAACACACACACACAAAAAATGGTATTATTTTTGTTGGGGTACATTGAACCCGAAAAATATCAGCATTTCTCGATATTTCCAAATTTCAATATCAGTATGGTATTAGGATTTGGGAAATATTTAGGATTGCCAGTTTTTTTCCCAGAACAAAGTTAGTGTCCAGTGGTAACTTTAAGACACTTTGTTATGCATGCGAAAACTCACACTTTAAATAAAACTTTGTCTTAAAGGTGCCGTTGGACTCTAACTTTGTTCTGTTGCTTCACATCAACATGGCTGCCCACCTGGATCAATTTTTTTCAGCTCCATTATACTCTATGGGGACAATTATAGTCAATGGTCCCCATAGGCTATAATAAAAAATAGATCTGGGGGGTATCTGGGGCCCGGTGGGGGGCTTTTTTGAGGTAAAGACACCAAATTTGCAACATAGTTGCTAGTGCCTCTCCTAAAAAAACCCCTAAGTTTAAAAAAAAAGGACCACAGGTGTCTGTTAATGTGGTTTTGTGCTGAACAGCACCAGCAGAGGTTGAAGACTCCAATAGACGAGACCACACTATGTACAGTGTATGTACATTTATTTACAAGTGACTTGGTTAATTCCACCAACAGAGTGCTTCGCCAGGCACTCATACAGAAGGAAAAACCTTTTACTACATATTACACATTAGCTATATACAGTTTAACCAGTCCCACTAACCAATCAGGTTGGTGCTGAGTCATTGTGCAGTCATGGCTTACAGAGCAGGTCTGGACTTGTTGCTGCCAGTTCTACCTTGCTCAGTCATCTGACTAACTGTGAATCTGTTAGCTGTGATCTACCTGACAGCATAGCATGTGCTCACTATTTATGAATCTCTAATACTGACAAAGGGGTCCAATTTTATGACACCCAG
The DNA here is from genome assembly GCA_029233225.1 of Lepidodactylus listeri. Lineage (NCBI taxonomy): Eukaryota > Metazoa > Chordata > Lepidosauria > Squamata > Gekkonidae > Lepidodactylus > Lepidodactylus listeri. Next base: position 47,030,514 of record JARCFY010000003.1, on the reverse strand, counting down.
AAGAAGGTGCCCCCATCCTCCATTGTTTTCAATGGAGGAAAAAAGCATTTAACGGGATGCAGCCACAGCACCTTATTGGTATTTACCAGGTATTTTTTTCAGCTTGGTTTATACTGAGCGCACAGTCAGTGCTCAGGGAAGTCTCACTATAACCAAGTGAAGGGTTAACTGAGCATGCACCAACCATGGCTTCTGGTCATGACTGCCTAGCCAGATGAGTGCCAACTCCCAGAGGCACAAAAGCAGCCATCTGAGATACATTGGGACCTTATCATTTGCAAACAGAGTAATAATTCCAGGGAAAGGGTTGTTGAATCAAAATGAAAAATGTCTTTTGTGAACATGGGGAAATATAATCATCATCATCCCATTACTGTTATCAAACTGATCATTGTCACTAATTGTAATTCATTGAACTTAAGTATGGTTTAGGATAAATAGGGATCCCTGCTATTAAGGTCATCAACTTGCACAGAGAATTTATGACAGCTAAAGATAGTGTCGAGGAAACCTT